>JARQOD010000006.1:151356805-151534174 GCA_033576555.1 Oophaga sylvatica | reverse complement strand
GTGTGAATTCATAAATTCTTTGCCACGATCCGTCTGTAGTTTCTGCGGCGTACGTCGGGCGCTTCCAAATATTAATTCGAACGAACGAGCTACAGCCGCACCGGTTTTGTTGGGCAAGGCGGCAACCCAGGCGTGTTTGAATAGTACGTCTATCACGGGCAGTAGATATTTCACGGCGTCATTTTCCCTAGAATATTCAATTAAGCTAACCAAATCAGCCTGCTACTGCGAATGAACGTCCGTGACAAAAATCTTATTGTTGGTGAATCTTGCCCTTACAGGCTTATGAAGAGTGTAAGCATCTTGTTTATTCAGCCAATCGATCACCTCGTGTTGTTTTATACCTCACGTTCTGACCGATCTGTATAGATTTGTAATGCTGGTTAGCCGCCATGATCCCTCTGTAAAACAAGAATGGAATGTTTTTTCTGGCTCACCGTTGGGGGCATTGACAGAGGGCGTGTTCTCTCTGCTAGCCCTAATAAATACAGGCCAGTCACAAGCAATACAACTCTCACTTGTAAGGGTTCACACCTCACAGGACACACGCCAGATCTGAACAGGCCTAAAGTGAGTATTTTTATGTCTTTCGTTTCAATTATATTTAAGTTTGGATAGTTGAAGGGTTTGTTTGCTTGAATAACTTGCCAGTGTTTTCATACTTGAACTTTATTTGTTTTAATAATATATCACGCATGTGTTGTTTATAGCGGCATATTTACGCTGTAGAGGTAAATTTAGGTTGCTTACTATTAATATTAATAATTACTATAGATTGACGCTAAAATTCATACAGTTAATTTTATTTTTAGATGGCGGAGCAAATTTTTTCTAACAGTCTTTCAGAACTCTTACTGGCTTTGCAACAGGGTATGCTTTACGACTTATATAGACACAGTGGGCCTATTCTAGTTAAGAGTTGTTTTGCACATTATTTTTTATACCGCTTTATTCTTTCTCGTTTAAGAATCGTGTATAATGAACGAGTATGTACCTGATGAGATTTTAGCCACCATGAAGTATTCTGATCCTGGGCACACTATTTTACCCGAGGCAGCGTGTAGTAACGCTACTGATGGGTGGAACGTGAGCGGTCAGGCGGTGCTGCCCAGCACGGGTACGTTGTGTGGATGCGTGGTTGTGTGTGTATATATATATATATATATTGTGAGACAGTGAAGGAATATGTGTCGAATGGGGTGTACATTTCACCTAGGTACTGTGCTGTATGGTATAAGGGAAATGTGTGGCTTTGTAAACCTAGTGGTAGAGAAAGGTCACTACACCCTACATTCAGTACACACTTGCAGCTCAGGCCTGAAACCATTCAGCTGTTAATTAGGAGACCAGAAGTAGGTGTCTGCGAACACAGTCAGAGAGCTCGTTTAGTCTGGACACAGGAGGGGTCCAGGCACAGAAGGTGTCTCCAGGAGTTTGAGCTATCTCAGTCTGGGTGCTCGATGTACCCCGGACACAGGAGTAGTCTCTGTGAGAATCCATGCGGATAGCTGCTGAATAGGAGGGAAGCTCTCTCAAGTCTGGACGTTGAAGGTGCCTTCAGACACAAGGAGGAGACTCTGTGAACCTCAATGCTGGTAAATGCTGGTAAATGCTGGTAAATGCTGAACATATGTGTTGTTTTGGCCCGGCTGGTAGAGTCGGGACCCGGATAGATAGGGAAATCTATCTATGTGTAGTAAGTGGCTAGACAAGCCTAGGTCTTCTGTTTATGATTTGTTTTTATCTGTTTGCTGTGGACTTTAATAAAGCTGGTTGCGGCCAGTTTTCACCAGAAATGCTGTCTGAATGAACTGTTTCCGTGCCACTCTGTCTACCCGGACGGCGATCCCAGAGCTATATCCCCTGAAAAGCTTACAATTGGTGGAGAATGCGGGCAGCACAGTGGCTGATACAATTGGTGCTGGAATGTGCGTGCAGCACAGTGGCGAGAGACAGCAATAAAGGTGAAGTCTGTTGAAGTAGCAGCAGAGAAAAAAAAAAAAAAGTGTGTCAGCAAAAACGTCTGATTGGAGCAGTCTTAAAGAGACAGTAGCCCTAATAGAGTTTGCAAAAGAAAAAAAAAAAAAAAAGTGTGTCTGCACAGCAAAGCTGAACTTGTTGTGGAAAAGACTGTGGAGTGTGCAGCAGCAAAAGAGAAACGTCTATTGGAGCAGTCTTAAAGAGACAGTGGCCCTAATAGAGTTTGCAGAGAAAAAAAAAAAAGTGTCTGCACAGCAGAGCTGAAATTTCTGTGGAAAAGACTGTGGAGTGTGTATGTCTTGAGTGAAGACTGCCGTTGTTGAGACAGAGAAGTCTGACAGCATGGATAACAGCATGGAGGCGCTGTTTGAACAAATGGCGCAAGTTAATGTGCAACATAAGACTGCCGTGGTTGAGACAGATAAGTCCGGCAGTATGGAGGAGCTTGTTAAGAAACACCTGCAGAGCATGCAGCAGGCCCAGCAGAGCTGGCAGCAGCAGCAGCGGGAGTTTAACCGATTGCTGAGGGAGCAGATTGCAGCTCTCAGCACCTCGTACCCGAGTAATGTTGTAAAGGCACCTGCGTTGCCTGCAGTAAAGAAGCAGTTGGAGCCTGACGTCGGCCGTCGTGTCGGCATGGTTGAAGAGGTGATAGTGAACCGCTACACCCGAGCATGTCCTCCTGAGGTACAGCCAGAGGTCGGACAAGGAGACCACCAGGACGCCAATCGTCTGGTCAGCCTGATGGAGAAGGCCTTCGCCAGCAAAGACTGTCTCCGTGACCAGCCGTCTGAGAGGTCGTCACTTCAGAGTTCCCGGACGCTGAACTCTCGCGGTAAGAGCGTTCCAGCTGTTGGGGACATGGGGTATGCTGATAAGCGGGTTCAGGCCCGAGGTGACATGTGGGTGGAAAAGTGTGATGGACAGGGTTGGAGATGTCGTGAAATTGCAGCCTACTGTCCAATAGAGGGGGAGCCTATGTATTGTGATGTTGGCAGATCCCTCTCTCTCTGCGCAGAACCTGTGTGTGTGTCCACCTCAGCCGAAGAGACTGGACCACAGGTGTGCACGGTGGTTGTAAATGACTGCCCAGCACAGGCCCTCTTGGACTCAGAGAGTCCAGTGACTTCCGTATGTGACAGCCTGATTGATAGGGACTTCTTCCCTGATAAGCACCTGAGTGTGGTGTGCGTCCATGGAGACACCAAAGTCTACCCAGAGACTGCCGTGGACTTGATCCCCAAACTCGGGGAGGTTTCATATGAAGTGGGGGTAGTGAAGAACCTGGTGCACCCTGTTATATTGGGTAATGACTTTCCCCGATCTAAGGATCTCTGGGGGAAAAATGTTTCTGATGGACAGTGTGATGAAGCTCCTATTGAGGGTGCGCAGTCCCGAGGGGCGGAACACAATGCTAGTGGGACGTTAAACTTATGTGATAATGATGATGATGATGATGATGATCATGATAATGATGATGACCATGATAATGATGCTGATGCTGATAATGATAATGATGATGATCATGATAGTGATGATGATACTGATCATAATCATGATAATGATATTGATAATAATGATGACTGTGATAGTGATGAAATTCCTTTGCAGGTGATGTTGGGAGACGAGGATGGTGGTTCTCGGGAACCGAGTGTCCCTGACTTACCTGTGTCCTGTGACAATTTTGAGAGTGAACAATGGCGAGACCCCACTCTTAAAACGGCACAGGAAAATATAATTGTTCTAAATGAGGTTTCCCAAGAGCCTGGCTCTGAGGAGAGGTTACCTCATGTTGCCATAAACACTCACCTGTGGTATAGGGACACTGAAGTCCAGGGAGAGGTCGTGAGCCAGCTCCTAGTACCTGAGCTATATAGAAGTATAGTGCTGGGGTTGTCACATAGTCACATACTTGAGGGACCAGATGGTGAAGTTAATGTTGTGGATGACATGTTAACTAAGGTTCCAGATCAAGATGTGAATGAGAATGAATTGTATAACCCTGACAGTGAGCAGGATGTGAATGAAAATGAATTGTATAACCCTGACAGTGAGCAGGATGTGAATGAAAATGAAGTGTATAACCCTGAAAGTGAGCCAGATGTGGCTGAGAAAAAGGGGTCAGACAGTGGTAGTGATAGTGAATCATCTGATGACAATAAAGCAACCAGTGCAAATGAGGAAGGCATGGTAGCAGAGGAGGTTGAGAGTCCTGAGAAGAAAGCTGATGCTGACCTTGCAGCCGGACAGAAGATGGCATCTGAAGATGTTTTACAGTTGGCCGGTTCCCTGGCGAAGACTAAGGTGAAAGGAGGAGAGCTGAGCTTTAAAGGCAGGACTCTGAAATTGAACACAGCACAAGTGGATGCTGTCGAAAATGAGAAGTTATCAATGTATGGTATGGAGCTGCATCATGCCCAGGACTCTGAAGGTAATGCTGCAGAGGTGGAAAAAGCCATGGAAGTGGTGGTCACCAAGCCAGATGCCTCATCAGAAGCTGAGGTCTCAAGTGAAGCTGTGAGGAACAAGACTGAAGACATGGGGGATTATATTTACAAAAGAGAATATACACCTGCTAGTGGAGAACACCTCAGGCGCCCCAGAAACCAGTGCTACAACCGTGCAGGCATCATCGTTAACAGGTAAGTGTATATTTTGATATATCAGACTAGTCTTAATACAACGTATGTTACTCTTGTCACACCTAGGATCACGATGTTCCGCACATATCCGTTACATGTAGAATCTTTCCTTAAAGATAGTTGTAAAGTCAGATTGACACATGTACAATCTCATCCACAGATAAATCTAAAGTCGAGAGAAAAACAACCACGAGCCCTCTGCAACCACTACGCGTCAACGAGAACCACGCAGCGCCATTCTTGACACCGATACAGACACCTATGGGCCCTGATAGACCACAGCCGCAACAGCAGCTCTGTGATTCAAGGCGTGCTGCCCCACTCAAGCGGCGTGCAACCATCCAGCAGTCTTGTGAATGACGCTGAACTATACTCTGAAGTGCAGGAGCGGCCACGTAAACACACGCAGAAAACTAAGCATACTTCAGAAACATCACCCGTCACGTTTGCCGCCATGAATCCCACAACCCAACAGACTGGTGAGGCGCTTGACCGTGAGACTGATCAGCTCGCTGATGGTAAGAAGTGCCCCGTAGAGCCGCTCATTATACGGACGACTCATATTATACAGCCGTTACCGCCATCTGTAACTGTGTACGCTAATTCCACAGGTGTTGAACTGTCAGATACCATTAATTTACCCACCACATCTCACGCTGATGTATCTAATCCAGTTAATGTTGTGATGGGGTTAAAGAGAGTGTTAACGACTAAGCATAAAGCGTGTAAAAAGCCGAGGCTTCATACAGCTGTGTCTGTACCGGTTAGCAGTGTGGATTCTGCGGTCCCTGTACCTGTTAGCATTGCGGGTTCTGCGGCCTCTGTACCTGTTAGCAGTGCGGATTCTGCGGCCTCTGTACCTGCTAGCATTGCGGGTTCTGCAGCCTCTGTACCTGTTAGCAGTGCGGATTCTGTATCTGTGACCGCTACAGCGCAGAAGTATGATGGCATTGGGTGGGCTCCCGCCGAAGCCGCAGTGTTTAAGAAGCAGTTAGATCGCTACTTACGCTACAAAATCTGGGTACCCAAAATACTGTTTTTCTGCGATACCTTTGAAAGATTGTTGTCTGAAGCAGTCACAACAGATGCTCGTAAGGCCGAACTATACGCGCTTCGCCGGCTGCAAGTAGACACCGAGATACCAGATGGCGCTAACCCGTTATGACTAAATATGATCGGTTCGGGCCTGCATAAACCAACTAAAACAGCCCGTTATAATAGGTCCAGAGTTATAAAACGAGCTCTAAAACTACTGGTCGGTGCTCGACGCGCACTATGCGCTAGGCGGCGACGTTGAGGCATCTGTCCTGCTATACCACCACAGACAGCCCAGGAGCCACCACACACAGATGCTCCTGTCTCACATAGCCATGATGTCCCTGAAAATGCTGGCCATACAGGTACACAAAGCTCACAAGCCTCTGATGCGGCTGCTGACTCTGCTGATGATGTGAGGGGATCAGACCATACAGTATTTTTACAACACTTCCATCATCACCAGAGGGACAACCGTAATTTCAGTGCACACATACATACCGATCATTTTAGGTTTGTAAATTTGGAGCGTGTACGATCGTTTGTCGAGGCTGTGAACATTGTTCACGACAGTATTCAGTCGTTACTGGATAGAGTCATTAGGGATATTGAACCTGGCGACTTTGTGCAGTTAAGGCTTGAAGGTGGCGACGCTTTAGACCCCATTTTCACTACAAAGCAGAGCCGCGAGGATTTTAATTCTGAATCTTTTTTAAATGCTGTTGCTCGCACACTTCAAAGTAATGCTGAATGCTTGGCAAGCAATACCCTAAAACTAGTCATCACTACCGTTAAAAACCGCCGAGGCGGTGTAAAAAGACGCTTAAAATCTATAGCGAGCAGCCGAATCATTAAACAAAAGAGGCAGTGGCTGTATGATTTTAACAATTACAGTACAAATCTGTGTTTGGCCGCTAGTGTGTGCGCCCTGATTGAGGACGCGGATGTCGGTGATGCGGTTTTACTGAATCGCTCTAAAAACATACACACGGCGCTGGGGATCCCTGATAAGCGATTAGTGAGTTTTAGCGACATTCCAGCATTTGAGAAATATTTGGGGGTCACCATTAAAGTACTGTACTACAGTCAGGGTGATTGGCGCTACTTTCAGACCGACAACGCAACTAGTGGTAAAACTGTATTCATATTGTTCCATGATAATCACTACTACGGTATTAAAAATATGAAAGGTTTTATCGGTGCTAAGCACTTTTGTGAGCTCTGCAATTCATTGTATACTAACAAGAACACCCATTCATGTCAATATTTTTGTAAAGCGTGCCAAAGAGTGGATTGTGTGGAGAGTACAGGTGTACAACAAACCCCGCGTTGCCCCGTATGTCGGGTTCATTGTCGCTCTAGTGAGTGTTTAGATCGTCACAAACAATTAGCTCTGGTTGATCCGCCATTCTGCAGGCTTAAAATATTTTGTGATGAGTGCCATTGCTTTGTGTTCAGGAATAGCGAGGGCGTACATGAATGTGCCGGTTTACGTTGCCCTGTATGTAGTGGTCGTGTAAATAAATTTGACGCCCATCTCTGTTACATGCGCCGCTATGTACCAGGGGACGAGACAGATTGTTATATCTTTTACGATTTTGAATGTATGCAGGAGACGGGTACCCACATCCCAAATTACATTTATGCTACAACACTGAGTGGTGACCAGTTCTGGGAGTTTGAAGGTGATAGCTGCTTCTTTACCAGCGGGAAATTTTCAGGCTATACATTTATAGCACACAATGCAGGGCGCTACGATTCTTACTTTATTGTTAAGGAGCTGATTTTTGAAAAACTACAGGTAAAGCTGATAGCCCAAGGTGGCCGGCTCTTGTGTGTGATGGTGCCCGATTTGTCTATAAGGTTCATAGACTCGCTAAATTTTATCCCCATGAAGCTCAGTAAATTACCTCAGGCCATGGGCTTTTCAGGTGCCAAAGGTCATTTTCCACACTTTTTTAACACCTGAGAAAACCAAAACTATGTAGGTCCCATACCCGATGTGAAATATTATGGGTTAGAGTACATGGCACTGGATGAGAAGGTAGAGTTCCTGACTAGGCATGAGGGTCAGAACCACACAGTTTTTGACTTCAAGAGTGAACTAAAATCATACTGCAAACAGGATGTTGAAATTTTGAGACGAGCCTGTGAGATCTATAGAGAGCGTATTATGGAAATGACACTGAAAAGTGTTAAAAAATACTGTGACATTGAAAAAGAAATGGTTGTGGAGACCAGCTGTATTGACCCTTTTCAATTCATCACCCTGGCCTCGGTGTGTATGTCAATGTATCGATTTAAATTTCTACCAGAAAAAACGATCGCCATTTTACCGGGTGATAATTATCACAAGGTGAAAAAGCGCTACTCATCCGCCGCTATACAGTGGCTCATGTATGTAGCGCATAGCGAGTACATTGGCATTCAGCATGCCTTAAGAGGGGGTGAGATTTTCTAGATGGTTATGCCTATGTTAACGGACAACACATAGCTTTTGAATTTCATGGCTGTTTTTTCCACGGCTGCCTGTTGTGCTATAATGAGAATGATACAAATAAAGTTACAAACACCACCTACGGTCAATTATATCATGCTTTCTTACCTAAAAAGCGCTACTTGCAGAGGTGCGGGTACACCATAAGAGTGATGTGGGAGCATGAGTGGCGTGAAATGGTTAAAAAAGATTCTAACCTTCAGGCATTTCTCCATCAAATGGATTTCCCCGCTCCCTTAGACCCCCGCGATGCGCTTTATGGGGGTCGAACTAACGCGATTAAGCTCTATCACCAGGTGGAAGCTGATGAGACTTTACATTACTACGACTTCACCAACCTGTACCCCTTTGTAAACAAAACTAAAACATACCCTGTAGGTCACCCCGATATCATCTATGACAACTTTGGTTTCATTAAAAAATACTTTGGCTTAGCTAGAGTCAAGGTCTATCCCCCGAGAGATTTATTTTTTCCCGTTCTACCGGTAAAACTCGACAAAAAATTGATGTTCCCCCTTTGCTATACATGCGCTGTAAATTCACAGGCAGAGGAATGCAGACATAGTGATGAAGAACGCTCCCTGACAGGTACCTGGTGCACTATAGAGCTCGAGCTGGCGATAGATAAAGGGTACACATCTATGAAATATGGCATTTTCCAAACACCAGCGATGATCTGTTTGCACCCTACATTAAATTACACCTTAGGGATAAGCAGGAGGCGTCAGGGTATCCTAGCTGGTGCACTGATGATGCCAAGAAAAAGCAGTACATTGATAGTTTTCTTGAAAAAGAGGATGTGCGGTTACGACCTGAAAATATAGCCGTCAACCCCACTAAAAGACAGATCTCCAAACTTTTCTTAAATTCTTTATGGGGGAAGTTTGCTCAGCGGGCCAATCTAGCAAGCACCGAGATTGTTAGGGATCCTGATGAGCTTTTTAGGTATCTCTTCCTGCCCTACTATGACATTTCGACGCTGGATTTTATCGATGATGAAACTGCAACCATTAACTGGAAATATGCGGAAGGGCACCACACAGTCAATAAAAACACAAACATCTTTATAGCCTGCTTTACCACCGCGTATGCGTGGCTAGAGCTCTATTCTCTGCTGGACCGGCTACAGGAGAGGTGCCTTTATCACGACACAGATTCAGTTATTTTTGTGCACAGGGAAGGTGAGTGGCAGCCACCTCTAGGCGATTACCTGGGGAATTGACGAGTGAGATACCCGAGGGCACATACATCACAGAGTTTGTTTCTGCAGGACCCAAAACTTACGGGTACAAGCTCAACACAGGGAAAACTGTCTTAAAAGTGAAGGGAATAACGCTAAATGTTGGTAACTCTCAATCTATCAATTTTAGCAGTCTGAAAGATCTAGTTCTGGACTACCCCCGTAATTCAGCCCCTGAAACTCAGAAGCGCATCGTCGTACAGCAACAGGGCATTGTGAGAGATAAAAAATATTGGAATATTGAATCCCGTGTCCTACAAAAGACCCAGAAGTGTGTCTACACAAAGCGCCGACTATTAGATGAATTCACCACCCTGCCATTTGGCTATTAGCAGAGTATTGTGATGGATATGCTGCTACAACACCCGCTCTCATGCATTCTAGCGGGGCCATCTAATTCTGGAAAGAGTTATTTTGTAAAACAAATGCTGTATAACATTGAAAGTAATTTTTCTCACAAGCCGGAAAATATTGTTTGGTTTTATTCATGCTGGCAGAAACTATATGATGAAATCTCTCTCTCTTTTCCCAACACCAGATTTGTGGAGGGTCTGCCGAATACATTCGTAGATGACGAATTATTCCCACCGGACAAGGTGAATTTGGCGATTGTTGATGATCTCATGGATAGTGCTAGCGAAAATTGCGAGATAGAAAAAGCGTTCACCAAGTATGTGCACCACAGAAATCTCAGTATTTTCTACCTGATACAAAACATATTTTGTCAGGGTAAGAAAAGCAGCACCATAAATTTAAACACAAAGTACATGGTTCTTTTTAACAACCCTCGAGATAAATTACAAATTTTAACACTCGCTCGTCAGATGTACCCAGGAAAAACACGTTTTTTCCTAGAAGCATTTGAGGATGCCACGCGGGAGCCTTATGGGTATTTACTGGTCGATTTGAGAGCTAATACACCTGAGGATCTCCGCTTACGGACGGGGTTGTTTCCACCGGCGTTGCCTGCTGTCTATGTGCAGAAGAAAACCGCTTCTAAAAAGTGAATTTTATGCGGGATCACACATTCCACGCTGTGTGCGTTGTGCTGTAAAGATGTCTGAGAGACTCCGGCGTAACTGGGCTCTCTTAAAAACCCTGGTGAAAGCAACCCCATCCGTCCGGAAATCTATTTTGCGCAATTCGAGCGTGGATTTAATCACCGCTATAGGTGAGATTGCTTTAAACATCTTAAAAGGCCGAATCCCGCTGAAAGAGCGCCAAAAAGGCATACTGAAGAAGTGGCGTAAAGCTATAAGAACCATGAGTGATAGAGCTCAGTCCATAAAGAAAAAGAAGCGAGTACTGAATCAGACCGATGGCTTTATCGGTCCTCTTTTAGGTTTTGCAATACCCATAATAACGAGTCTGCTCGCGGGCAAATCATGAAGCATGCTGAGAAAATGTATCTAGTCCCCAAACAGGACCTACAGAAGCTAAGGCCACCAACCACCGAGAGCATACGCAAAACTGTTATTCGCTGCCTCGATGATGAAATTAACACCGTTTTACCGCGACGCGACATCCCTGATGATGTAAAAATTAAAATGTATAGCACCGTGCTGGAGCGCTACTTGGTACATACGAAACGCTGCTCGAAAGAATTAACAACTTTAAATCTCGTTAGCACTCATGGTTCTGAGCACCAACAGCCGCCAAATACCGACTCCGATAAAAAAAATCATGAGATCACTGAAATTGTAGGCCATATAAACCAAAGATATAAAAAGAATGCTGAATTTTTACTAAACAGGCTACTCCAGAATAAAAATGTGACAGACTGGAATGATAAAGACGAATTTATTTTCAAAGGCGCTGTAATACCTGGGTCTAACTTAGTGGATTTGGTATGTAGTACAGCGCAGAGTCACGCTCTGACCGTCAGGAATTTACCTAGGGGTTGGGAATCGTTTATGCGAGCTATGGCCGAGCTGAATATACCCTCTACTGTTGTGGATAATCCCACTACTAGGCAGCATTTAGACAAATTAAAAATGTCCTCCAGTGATGGTGTATCTACACCGATTAGGGTAGACCCCTCACCCCGTACAATTCATTCTCTGCACTCGCCGTCATTAGGCACCACAAGGGGAACTCTACTACCTAAAAAAAGGTCTCTACCGATACTGCCCGCCATGTGACTCACGATGTAGCCTATGTACTTGTTAATTATTTATTTTGCCGTGTGTGTGATGCTATTTGTTAATTGTACATGTGACACTTTTTATATCATTCTGTATGTACTTTTACATGCTTGAAATGTCTTTGAGATGTATTTATTTATTACAATAAAATCTTGTAATCTTGTTTTACAATACCGCGTCATTGCTTTTTTAAAATACGAATAAAACATTCGCTTTATAGTGAGTAATATTGTAACACGAACATATACATAATATGCCCATTTAAACATGCCCCGACATGCCTGGGCTATACACAATATAGCTCTCACAGTGCTAATTACTATGCATAAATACTCTATTCTATCAAGTGAATTACCCTATCTAAATAGCCTGTTAAGATGCGAGCTTCTATCAATTGTCCTGAACTAGACATGTCCGGGCATATCGCTGTGGGGCAGACCTGCTAAAAAGACACGTCTCCAATCTTTTCTTAAATTCTCTATGGGGAAAACTTCTTTTATACTGAATAATACTGTACAATAAACTCCTTTTAGCCTGTACAATAACTTTAACTAGCCAGCAAGTGATAGACTGTACAGTAACTTTCCAGCAAGTGAAGCAGACACTCACATAGGGATTTAATGCCATGCTAGAAAAAGGCTATTTGAGCCTTATAAAAATCAAGATTCGCCTTGATAGAGCTCTCCCCCACACCACAGATCAAATCCACAAGGAGATGGATAAAATATAAATAGAGCCGAATAAAATCATGAAACACTTTGATAGAACTTCCCAGATTCAACAGTCCTGATTTGCCAGACAGATCAAATCACAAGGAGACGGATAAAATGATAGGGGGCGTGACGGCCTGTTAGATTGAGTTTGACGAACGATGGAACTTCTACACTACTGATGGTCATTAGTATGCTAGATAACTCTGACTGAAGCCAGTATTTCCTGCTCCATATGAATTGCAGGCCGGTTAATATGAGTGCTTCAAAGCAAAGGGGAGGGACCTAGCAGGTTTAAGAACTGGGAGCTATGGGCAGACTGGATCCATTTCTCACACAGAAGCCAAGAAGATGGTCTAAGAAGGACCAAGGGACAGATTTGCCTTGCCAAGGGAGCAGCAGCACATGTTTTGGGAGACTGTCCAGCAACTAGTGTTGAGCGATACGATACTGCAAATATCGGGTATCGGCCGATATTAGCTGCATCGGGCTTTCGATTCCGAGTACCGATATTTTCGTCATATCGGATACCGGAATCGGATTTGTCACTGTCACTGTGAGTGTCCGTCGGTCGGGTCTGTCAGGAGTCAGCGGCACTTACCTGGCAGAAGATCTCCGGCGGTCACATCCTGGACTGCTTGATGGCCGCCATTATCTTCTCCCTGGCGGTCACATGCAGTTTTTCGCGATAACTGCAGTGACTGCAGGGTAATCCCGGCCGTAAACCAGTCCGATGACGTCACGCGGGGAAGCAGGTAATCAGCTGTGCTGCGCCAGGATGACAGGCTCTGCCTGCCTGCCTCTGATGTCATTCTGATGTAGCAGAGCTGGATCGTCGTGGGACACTCGTTACTATGGACTGCGTCGGACAGGTGGTATACTGCTGTTTTTTTTTTTCATTTTTTTACAGGAGATCGATGGCGTCGCAGGATGAGACTGTAATAAAAGTAATGAAAACTGTGTTGTATTTTTTATTAAATTAAAAAACTTTTTTATGAACATTCACCCGTCCGGGTACATCAACAATTTAACTATTTACATACAGGGACCCTGTCCGGGTTATTTATAATTCTTTGGCAGGGGTGTTCCAGGTACCACCTGGTACTCTTCTGATGCTTGCCAAACATCCGAGACACCAAGGACCACCAGGACCTGATGACGTCGTGTGGTCTGTACAGTCAAGTCGTGACCCGCTATCTGTGTCTGTGTGGCCACCTCTTTCATCTCCCTCCGGGTCTCGAGCCCTATGTCCCGGACTGAACGAACCCCAGGGGGCCTAACAGGCGCCGGGTACGGGCCAGCTATCATTATCATGTCCATAGCTGGGGCTGCTGAGGAGACCACTGAGGGAGGCTGGGGAGATTTACGGCGTGGGGTGGGCACTTGTGCAGAGGCCTGGATGTGGGAGGCTGAAGGCTCCGAGGGTCTCACAGGTTCCTGACACTCTGGGGACCAGGGGTCGCACCTGGTGACATTTAGGGCATACCATCCATTGTAACCCCAGTGTCGGGTGTAAGTTACCAAGTCTCCTGGCAACAGGTCCCTCTCCGGGTGTCCTTCTGGGAGGTGAGTCTCCATGTCCCGCCAGGTCACAAACACTTCTAAATAAAGTCCAGGCTCCTGGATGAAGCCCCAACCAGCTTTCAATTTAAAGCTCCGTACTGCACCCTTACGCCGCGGCTCCCTCACCGTACTTTTATCTTTTCTCATCCGGTCCTTATCTGCCCAGTCCTTCTCGATGTGACATTGGCGAAGCTTCTGGGATTCGCGCTGCTCCCTTTGTCGCTCGGCTTCTCTCTCCCGACGTCTACACTCTTCCTCCTGACGCCGGTTGTAATTCTCCTCCACCAGCATCTCCATGTCTCCACCATCAAACTGCAGCTTACGATGTCCGGTTTGCGGCAGCTCTCCTGGCGCCCGACAGTCCTGGCGGCGCTCACCTGCGGAGGAAGCAGCCGGCTCTGGAACAGATGACAGTCGGGGCTCCGGTACAGACAGGTAGACCTCTGGAGCCTGCGCGGCCTCCTCCATGAGGACGGGTGTCACTTCTTCTGTCTCAGCGACGGGGGCAGACAGCGGGATCTGGGGTGCTGCCGGTGCAGCATTTTTTGCAGGAACGGGTGCCTCCACTGCGACAACGTCAACCGGATCACATTGCAAGGGCTGGGATGCCCGCACGGACTCCTCTACTAGAACGGGTGCCTCACTTTCCGGTACAGACACTTCAGGTAAGAGGGATTGGCGCCGCTCCAAGTTTAGTTTTAGGGCACGCCAGCTGGCTTCCATCCTGGCGACCTCCCGGTGCCGGGCCAGGTCTCTCAGGGTATCCTCCGCTTCTTGCAGCGTAGGAGGGTTTCCAGGCCGGGTGCCCAACGGTGGTTCCGTGGCGATCGGGTCGCTTCCGTGGGGGGAGAGCTCTGACTGCTCCATCCCTTCACACTTCTGCTCGTGTCCATTAGCCATCTCTGCCAAGTCACATGTGTCATTAGCATCTGGAGAGGGCCCCTCTTTTGTAGGGAGGCGGGACCTTCGTGTTAGTTTCCGCACACTGAGGAGGATGAGGAGGCGGAACTCAAGAGCTGTGGGGCACGATCTTACATTGCAGTTACATTTAGAGTGGTCGGCCATCGTTTTCGCGCCACTGAGTGAGTGTACACCCACGAAGAGCACGCCCTTCTTCTTCACCAGTGCCTCGTCGTGACGCAGATATGGCGGAAAAATGGCAAATACATTCTCTGATGATTTTAGCAATTCTCAAGCACAAAACCAGTTCAATTCAGGCACACAGGACTCGCTTATAGCGAGCTACAGAATCCTGTTCGTGACGCCCAAGTTGAGTCGCACAGAGCCAGAGGTTTTGGGGGTACTCGGCACCGAGCCTGTCGACTTCTATGGGGTATGTCACGGCTTTACCCGGCAATTGAATCAGAGTCTATTTTACTATGTAGAAGTGTATAAACTATAAATATATGTATATATATATGTCACAATGACATGTATATATATATATATATATATATGTATTCTATGTGTGTATATTTTGTGTTTACAACGAAAGAAAGTGTTTTTTTAGTTGCGATATTTTGTTCCCATAGACTTACATGGGACTTCCGGTATCGGAATCGGATATCGACGATATTTAGTGATATCGACGATACCATCCCGATCCGATATTTTTAGATATCGAGCAGTGTCGCTCAACACTACCAGCAACTAAAGACTGTTACCTGGGGATCGCAGAGCTCCCTGCCTCCCCATGTCCCTACAACCCGGTAATATTGATCTATAGCTAATACCTTTAAGCCTTGTACATTATTGTGGTATTTTACTCAGACTGCAAATCCATTGTAATTACGTTTTATAGCTTTACTGTATATTTCTGTAATTATCTAGTGCGCCCTTAAGGCAATTAAACTATAAAATTAATCTTGGGCTGATGCTTTTACTCTGATCACGAATCTTAGAATACCCAGTGGGTAACAGGACAACCTCCCCGGCGGCCATTTGCTCTAGGTGCAGTTCCCTTACTGACCTGAGAGACAAAGGGGGCGCCGGAGAGCTGTACCTGTGGAGTTACGTCCCATTGGTGACGTGGGAGGAAAGGGGTCGTACTTCACATTTGGTAGCGGCGGTGGGATCAGAAGCTGTGATACCCGGGCTACCGTGTGGCGGTCGGCTTAGTTCCTCACAATTGGTGGCAGCGGTGGGATCAGAGTAATAGTGTGCGTGGGACCCCTACTCCCAGACACTAGAGACTACCAGCAGTACTTTCACTGCTGGGGTCTTAAGGTCAGCCCAGCACTAGACGGTCAGAGTGTAAATATAAGTTGTGTGCAAGGTCGGGGTTGCGGCTGTGTCAGTAACCAAAGGTTCCCAAGATGGCGGAAGGCACCAGGAGTAAGGCAAAGGGGGAGGCCAATGCTATGGTCTATGATGGGTTCGATACCGACGAAGGTGAGGGGGAGCTCAGCCAGGGCTCCCCAAGGAGCCCGACCCCCGTGCTCAGTCCGGCAGTGGACTGTCCACCCCCTGCCATCCCAAAAAAACAGCTGGAGGATAGGTTTCAGCAGGTGCACGTAGGCACTGACTCCACCCTTCCACACTAAAAGAATGAGGTTTACCAAGTAGTGCACGAGATTAAACGGGTATTCAGCAAACACCCTTTAGACTTTGGGCAGGCAAAAGGGGTCCAACATCATATCCCCACTGGAAATCATCTGCCCATTTAAGAAAGGTACCGGCTTGTACCTACAAATCACTACCAATGTGCTAAGAGTATGCTACGAGAGATGAAGGAGCCTGGGGTGATCAGAGACAGTTGTAGCCCTGGGCAGCTCCACTAGTCCTTGTTAGAAAGAAAGATGGTACAATGAGGATGTGTGTTGATTACAGGAAACTTAGCATTACCCACAAAGATGCCTATCCGTTACCTAGGATAGAGGAATCACTAGCTGCACTGAGAACTGCTAACTATTTCTCTACCTTAGATCTCACTATAGGGTATTGGCAGGTTCCTGTGGCAGAGGCAGACAAAGAGAAGACCGCCTTTGCAACACCAATGGGCCTCTCGAGATTTAACTACATGCCTTTTGGGCTTTGCAGTGCGCCAGGAACGTTCCAGAGGTTGATGGAGTGCTGTCTTGGACACATGAACTTTGAGACAGTTCTGTTGTATCTAAATGACATCATTGTCTTCTCCAAGGCCCAAGAGGAATATTTGGAGCACCTGGCCAAGGTGTTCGAAGCTCTGTCCAAATTTGGCCTAAAGGTGAAGCCGTCCAAATGCCACCTCCTGAAGCCCAAGGTGCAGTACCTAGGTCACGTAGTGAGTGCAGCAGGTGTGGCACCAGACCCTGACAAAGTCACTGTTATCAAGCTCTGGTAGAGGCCCAGCAACATCCATGAAATACGCCAGTTTCTCAGGTTGGTAGGCTACTACAGAAGGTTCATCAAGGGCTACACTGAAATAGCCGCACCTCTGCAAAATCTCCTTGTGGGCCAAGAAGGCCTGGATGAAGAGTTCTACGTTTGATTGGAATGACGAACTGGAAAGATCCTTCACTTGGTTGA
Source organism: Oophaga sylvatica (assembly GCA_033576555.1). Taxonomy (NCBI): domain Eukaryota; kingdom Metazoa; phylum Chordata; class Amphibia; order Anura; family Dendrobatidae; genus Oophaga; species Oophaga sylvatica. The sequence continues at coordinate 151,516,856 of JARQOD010000006.1, read as the reverse complement.
AGATGGCTCTTACGGGGGATGAAGTTGTGGCTTAACAAGACTATAACCACCCATTCATCCTCTATACTGATGCCAGCAATGTTGGACTGGGAGAAGTACTCTTGCAGGTACAGAATGGCAAAGAAATAGTGATTTCCTATGCCAGCAGGAAAGTTCATCCCACTGAAAGGAACGCTGACAACTACAGCTCCTTCAAGCTGGAGTTCCTTGCCATCGTCTGGGCTGTGACCGAGAGGTTCAAATACTACCTAGCTGCGGCTAAGTTTACCATCTTCACGGACAACAATCTGCTGACTCACTTGGAAACCTCAAAGCTAGGGGCGCTGGAGCAGCGATGGATGGCCCGGCTGTCCTACTACGAGTTCACCATCAAGTACAGAGTGGGGCATAAGAATGCCAATGCTGATGCACTGCCAGAATGGCCAACTTACCAGATGGGGGAGAAGATTTGGACACACTCGAAGAAATTGAGTTACCTGCCTTCCAACATTTCATAGCGACTCAATGTGCCCAAGGGGTGAAAAACAAGAACTACATCACGAAAGAGGCTACCTTTAACCAATTGCCTCACCATGAGTGGGCAGAGACACAGGATAGCGACCCAGCATTCCGCCTGGTAAAGTAGCTACTGGCACAAGGTGATTCGCGTCCTGGTTCAGATGCTCCACAAGAGACCCAACAGTTGTGGAAGGAAAAGGGCAGACTGTTCATCTATGAGGGAAAGCTGTGTTGGAGAAGTGTCAATGTCCGAACTGATGAACTGGTCTGGCAGGTGGTAGTCCCAAGGTGAGATGCATCAATGGTCCTGGAAGGGTACCACAATGGAGCAGGACACTTCAGATGGAAGAAGTTAGAGGTCCTACTTCGCGAGAGGTTCTACTGGATTGGTATGAGGAAGGCCATTGAAGATAGTTGCCGAGAGTGTGGACCATGCAACTTGTGGAGGAAAGATCTCAACAGCCAGCGAGCCCCGTTGCAGCCAATAATCACCAAACAGCCACTTGAACTGATAGCCTTGGACCATGTGAAGCTGACTCCAAGCCGTACAGGCTATGTTTACGCCATCACCATCGTTGACCATTACTCAAGGTTCCTGGTAGTCGTGCCTATCAAGGACCAAACAGCGAAGTCAGCGGCCAAAGCATTTCAACAATACTTTTGTCATCCCCTCTTGGTTAGCTTGAATGAGTGCTTACTGACCAAGGCCTAACCTTTGAAGCAGAAGTGTTCCAGGAGTTTTGTAACATGTACGGCTGCAAGAAAATCAGAACACCGTACCATCCACAGACAAATGGCATGTGTGAGAAGATGAGCCAAGTGGTAATAGACCTCTTGAAGACCTTGCCTCTGGAAGAGAGAAACTTGTGGCCAGAAAAGTAGCCCGATCTGGTGGATGTCTACTACCACATTCCAGTTAATTCTACCAACTATACACCAGCCTACCTAAAGAGAGCAAGACCTGGCAAATTACCAATTGATTTTGACATGAGAGTCTTGACACCTGAGATGATGTCACCAGATGCAGACTGTGATACTGAGCGGCAGCAACAGTACCGCAAGGTGCAAGAATCTGTAGAGAAGAGTTTGTCTCAGCCAAGAGAAAAACAAGAAAGAAATTACATGATGTAACAATTGTTGTAAATAGTTACAATATGTTTTTCTATTAGGTTTCCTCAGTCCAAGAGTACTGAATTGTAGTAGACATCAAGAGTGATGTCATGCCTGAAAGCAAGGAAGGATCCCTGTGAGGTCGGGACCACCGCCATCTTGTATAGGGCCTATACCAGCCTCCATTTTGTCGGTTCACAGAGCCACAGACTGCTAACTACACAGGGCCTGTTAGCATATCCAGTACGACCGGTTTTGATGTTCACTCTGAATCAAAAGGGCTTTAGTATGCTAATTAGTTCAGGCCCGTGTCTGAATAAGATGGTCATTAGTATGCTAAATAACTCCGACTGAAGCCAGTATTTCCTGCTCCATATGAATTACAGGCCGGTTAATATGCGTGATTCAAAGCAAAGGGGAGGGACCTAGCAGGTTTAAGAACTGGGAGCTATGGGCAGACTGGATCCATTTCTCACACAGAAGCCAAGAAGATGGTCTAAGAAGGACCAAGGGACAGATTTGCCTTGTCAAGGGAGCAGCAGCACATGTTTTGGGAGACTGTCCAGCAACTAAAGACTGTTACCTGGGGATCGCAGAGCTCCCTGCCTCCCCATGTCCCTACAACCCGGTAATATTGATCTATAGCTAATACCTTTAAGCCTTGTACATTATTGTGGTATTTTACTCTGACTGCAAATCCATTGTAATTACGTTGTATAGCTTTACTGTATATTTCTGTAATTATCTAGTGCGCCCTTAAGGCAATTAAACCATAAAATTAATCTTGGGCTGATGCTTTTACTCTGATCACGAATCTTAGAATACCCAGTGGGTTACAGGACAACCTCCCCGGCGGCCATTTGCTCTAGGAGCAGTTCCCTTACTGACCTGAGAGACAAAGGGGGAACCGGAGAGCTGTACCTGTGGAGTTACGTCCCATTGGTGACGTGGGAGGAAAGGGGTCGTCCTTCACATTTGGTAGCGGCGGTGGGATCAGAAGCTGTGATACCCGGGCTACCGTGTGGCGGTCGGCTTAGTTCCTCACAATCCCTTTAACAGGTTACACAGCATCCAACACTTTGTTTACTCCAGATCAGAAGGAGGAGCTCTATCACCTGATTTTCACAAGAGCTTCTCTGGAATAATCTGGCTGGGGGAGGAGTCAGGAGTCTGGTTGGGGGGACGAGAGAGGACAGACATGTAGAGACAACCTGGGGAAAGAGGGCCTATAGAGAGCTCATTCCTTAGGTCTGAGCGCCAGAAACCGGACCACGGAGTCCGAGGCAGAGTGGGTGAATTAAACTCCCAGCAGCAGAATCCAGAGGACAGAAGACAGCAGGTCTCTGTCCCAATTTGGACTCTTCTACAAGCAGACTCCATAGCTGAGAGATTCCTGATGCAGGCTAGAGCTGCCTGTTATGATAGTGAAGTTCCACCTAGACAAGAGACAGAGAGAGAGGAACTTGGACTGAGCTTATAGCAGCCAATGCATCAGAGAACAGCGCTAGAAAGTAGACATCACATCCCACCTGAAATAAAGGGATTCCAAATTGTTTTCAGGCCGACCTACTCCAGCACCATCTGTTTTCAATGCCCTGGATACTTTGCCTGCAAAAACTGTGAGTAAAGCTTTGGAAACTGCATCTGACTGTGTCTTCTCAAGTCCTTCCTGTTGCACACATTCCACTCTGCTACATCTTCCAGCACCATTACTTCCTATACCATCTCACTGCCCTGAGACAAGCTTCACTTGTTGGAGGCTATTTCAACTCTGCTGCATCACACCATCAGTCTCAGAGGATCTGCACTGCAGCGCTGGTCATCTCTGGGCAGAAACCACAGGTGGCGTCACGAATACCTTACTACAAACTCTATCATCCCCTGTAAATATTTCCCTTTTATTGGACCCACAGGGCCACAGACCAGGTCACTGCCGCTGTGACACATCCCCTTTAACACACCGGGGTGGTACCGAGTATCCCACTGCCCTGGCGGGCGATCCAAGTGCATGCTATGGTTCAAGCACTGTTCCCAGAGGGGAATGCCATCTTTCAGGATGATAATGTACCAATTCATACAGCTACATTCGTTAAATCATATTGAAATGAGAACAAAGAGTATTTTGGTGATAAATATAAAACAGTAAGTTTATTTAATTAAATTTCATAACATAAGTCACTCATGGTATAACAGTGTATGTACAGACCAACATGGAACAGACAGGAGAGACGAAAAGTCTACAATACTACAATGTCACATATGTAATACTATGGCAAACACACATCATGTAGCCAATCCATCCCAAATAAGAGCCCCAAAGTGGGCAGTCACAAAGCCATAGACAGTACTGGGCGTACCAAAAAGAGGTAGAGGAAAGGAGGAGAGACGTCCCTGGTGAGGTCCACCCTGACGCGCGTTTCGCTGGCGCTAGACGCCACTTTCTCAAGGGGATGGTAAGTATGTGGAACCAGGACCTTCAAATATTCCCCAGTAAATAGTCGGCGCATGCGCTGTGGGAATCGCAGGTCCTGCAGCTGCCAAGGCGTCATGGATCCAGGAGCGCGCGCAGAGTGGTGAGCTCCAGGAGCGCGCTGGAACCATAGAGACGCCCCACCGCAGAAGGAACGAGAGAGACAACACAGCGCACACGCACAGCCGGCAACATTTATCCAGGAGGAGGGAGAAACAAGTGCACAAATAATATATGTAAATAGCACCATGAAGAAATCAAACGGTGGTAGGGGTAGCGTATTATAAATATAATTATTATGCATATGTCGCATCCGAGTAACACCAAACAATCACATATATACATAATATCTTGGCATCAGTACAGATAACAATAACATCAGAAATACGAAACTACATAGAATGTGCCATAAAGTGCAGAACATATATGCATTTATAAAGATATCGGCACATCTTTTTTTAGAATAAATAGCAGCTGCAAAAACATGATATCTCTGTAAGGTGCAGTAGTGCATTTCTTGCATCATGGTCATGGAGATTAGAATATCGGATCGAGGTCCCACACTAGTAATCAATTATGGAGGAACTGTAAAGAAAGCGTGAACAATAAAATAAGATTAAAAAAGAATAAAACAAAAGGACATCACTAAATGACAAGGGTCCAAAGCAGAACATACTATAAAAATGAGGCAAAACTTAAGGATTCGTTAAGGCCATTGGGCACCGTGGTGTCAAATACGACAATCCACCGTGTCTCCATCTGGAAAAATATTTTTTTATTGTCACCACCTCTAATGTCGAGGTGGAGAATGTCAATTCCCCGGACCTTAAACGACGTCGCATCACAATTGTGATGGTTTTTGAAGTGGCAAGTAATCGTCTTCAGGTCCGAGGAATCCGAGATCGACCTCGCTGCACCAATGTCCCGCACGTGCTCTCGAACCCGCATTCTCAACTCCCTGATGGTAAGTCCGACGTATATCCTGGGGCAGCCAAACGTGGCATAATAAATAACATTAGTGCTGCCACAGGATATACGCCGGCGTATATCAAAAGTTTTGGCCCCATCCGAGGAAGCAAAGGAAGAGCAGCGCAGGACATTGGCGCAAGCGAGGCAATGGCCACATGGAAAAAAGCCAGGAGTAGGGCCACGAGTTCCAAAAGGTGATTTTATAACGGGAATATAGTGACTCCTCACGAGGAGATCACTAAGATTCCGTGAACGTCGGGAAGTCATTGGTGGGAGATCGCCCAGAGAGGTGGCAAGGGAGGGCTCAGTTTTTAAAACATCCCAGGGTTTAATGATAATTTTCCGCATAATTTTCCGCATATTAAACCATTCATGGTTGTAAGTAGTAATGAACCGTATGGGTCCACTATCACATTGTTGTCTGTCACTCCGGGTAGTATAGGAGACTGCTGAGTGGAGTCTTCCTTGCACGATCATATCCCTGTCGAATACATCTGGCACTATATCCACGAGCCCTGAAGCGTTGTTTCAGATCGTCAGCCTGAGTCCCAAAGGCAGCGTCAGAGGAGCAGATCCATCTCATCCAGAGGAATTGTCCGACCGGGACGGCCCGAATCGTGGCAGGATAGTGAGCTGACTTTGCGTGTATCAATGAATTTACAGCCGTAGGTTTTCTGTATATGTCTGTCCGGAAGCAACGAGTGGTGTCAACCTCCAGAGAGACGTCCAGAAATTCAACCTTAGTATGGCTAGAAGCATAAGTCAGATGAATGTTTAAGGAATTACGATTTAATTCATCCATAAAGTCCATGAGCTGCTGCACAGTCCAATCCCACAACATCAAGATATCATCAATGTATCTGAACCAGTACAGCACATGGGAGGCGGCCTGCACGCCCGCGTCGCCAAACAAGGATCTCTCCCAGGCCCCCAGGAAGAGATTGGCGTACGCGGGCGCACAAGCCGCGCCCATGGCTGTACCGCGCTTCTGCAGGTAAAAGTTGCCCTTGAAGACAAAAAGGTTGTGGGTCAGGACATAGTGCAGCAGCTCGAGGATAAGCTCACGTAAGGGGCCATCCAGGTCGGTAAACCCCAGGAAGAGGCGGACTGCAGCCAGGCCCTGGGAATGATCAATGCAAGTATATAATGACTCCACGTCAGCAGTAACCAGCAAGGTGGTCTCATCCACCAGGATGCCGTCAACCCGTGCCAGGACGTCAGTCGTGTCGCGGACAAAGGTGGGTAATGTTTCCACAATTGGTTTGAGGTAGAAGTCAATAAATTTGCAAACCATGTCACGCAGTCCGCCAATTCCTGACATGATGGGACGTCCCGGGGGGTTGAGGGCATCCTTGTGGATTTTAGGCAAGAGGTAAAAGGTCGGAGTCTTAGGGTATTTCGTAATAAGACCATCAAAAATCTTTTTGGTGATAATATTAGTCTCATATGCCCTATGTAAAATATCATGGAGTTCAATCGAGAAGGAGGACAACGGACTATGTGTCAATTTAACATAAGTATTAGAGTCTTTAAGTTGTCGATATACTTCCCGTTCGTATTTATCACAAGGCCAGACCACAATATTCCCCCCCTTGTCAGCAGGCTTAAAAACAATGTCGGGAAGAGATTGTAACTGAGATAATGCCCGACGCTGTTCATGAGTCAGGTTATAAAATCTACGCCTGGTTGACAATTTCTCAAAGTCCTCAGCAACCAACTTCGTAAAGATATCGATCGCTGGACATAATGACAAGGGGGGGAACCTTGTTGATCTGGGTAAAAGTGATGTAGGGAACCTACTTGTAGATGGTGTGGTTTGTTCCTCCAATAGGTCCTCATGATTATTCAAGACCTCCCTCTTGATATCACTCCAAGACTCGGACACCTGACCCCGGCTATGGAGTTTCCTGAGCAGGAGTTTACTGGAAAATAACTGTAGATCTTTTACAGCTGTAAAGTAATTAAATTGATAAGTTGGTGAAACTGTAAGTCCCCTGCTCAAGACCTCCAACTGAGCAGCAGACAACACATGTTTGGAAAGGTTCAATACCTGTAGTCCCCCCTGAGGACCCGACTGGGCCGGTCTCCCACCACTGGTCTTGTTTTTCGCTGTCTGGTGGGTAACAACCCTCCTATTAGTAGAGGAACTCATAGATGGATCTTCATCTTGGAAAAATTTAGGTACTGGCTCATCAGTAGTAGAAAGATTAGATCGCATAGAGGCAGATCGTGATCTTGAGTATGAGGAATTTCTATATCTTGGGCGTGAGCGTTCAGTCGCATTACGCCAATGGTATACTCTAGATAGAAGTTTATCCTGGATGTCACGCTTATATTTCTTTGATTTAGTCGTCTGAATTTCATGAGCCCATTTTTATAGATCGGCATCTAGGGTATCATTAAACTTTTTTAGACTATCACTCGACATATCCCGACGTATAATCACCTGTAATTGCTTAATTTCAGATTCAAGTGTTTCCAAAGAGTTCTGATTCATTTCTTTTAATAATGCCATGAAACCCATGGAACATGTATTAATCAGAACCTCCCACCGATTTTTAAAAGAGTCATCCATAACAGGAAAAGATAGGAACACCTGAATCCGTAACCCCCTAGGTATGAGGTCAGAATTAATATATTTCTCTAGGAACTCGTGGTTCCACCAGACCTTAGTCCGTTTTTTTAAAAGGTCCTTGAACTGAAAAATAGCCTCTTGTAGTTCCTTATTGGACCCGTCATTAGACCCATCTGCGCCATCTTGGAGTACTTCATCAATCTGGGCACGCCAAGTACCATCGTGTGCTCTAAAGTCCATAGTAGAGCTGAAAAAAACTGTGAATAACACAGAAACAATTAGTGAAAACACATCCAGCTGCATATTGAATCAACAAGCCCCAGGGGAGTGGCACAGAATCGTGCTCAGCCCCATAAGCAAACAAAACACCAACTCATTAATCAAATTGAAATGAGGAGAACAAAGAGTATTTTGGTGAAAAATATAAAACAGTAAGTTTATTTAATTAAATTTCATAACATAAGTCACTTATGGTATAACAGTGTATGTACAGACCAACATGGAACAGACAGGAGGGACGAAAAACCTCCAAATACTACAATGTCACATATGTAATATTATGGCAAACCCACATCATGTAGCCAATCCATCCCAAATAAGAGCCCCAAAGTGGGCAGTCACAAAGCCATAGACAGTACTGGGCTGTCCAAAAAGAGGTAGAGGAAAGGAGGAGAGACGTCCCTGGTGAGGTCCACCCCGACGCGCGTTTCGCTGGTGCTAGACGCCGCTTTCTCAAGGGGATGGTAAATATGTGGAACCAGGACCTTCTAATATCCCCCAGTAATACGTTACATGGTCAAAATTGACCAATAGGAGCCGGTATAGTCGGCGCATGCGCTGTGGGAATCGCAGGTCGTGCAGCGGCCAAGGCGTCATGGATCCAGGAGCGAGCGCAGAGTGGTGAGCTCCAGGCGCGCCGGAAACCATAGAGACGCCCCACCGCAGAAGGAACGATAGAGACAACACAGCGCACGTGCACAGTCAGCAACATTTATCCAGGAGGAGGGGGAAACAAGTGCACAAATAATACATGTAAATAGCACCATGGAGAAATCAAAAGGTAGTAGGGGTAGTGTATTATAAATATAATTATTATGCATATGTCGCATCCGAGTAACACCAAACAATCACATATATACATAATATCTTGGCATCAGTACAGATAACAATAACATCAGAAATACGAAACTACATAGAATGTGCCATAAAGTGCAGAACATATATGCATTTATAGAGATATTGGTACATCTTTTTTAGAATAAACAGCAGCTGCAAAAACATGATATCTCTGTAAGGTGCAGTAGTGCATTTCTTGCATCATGGTCATGGAGATTAGAATATCGGATCGAGGTCCCACACTAGTAATCAATTATGGAGGAACTGTAAAGAAAGCGTGAACAATAAAAAAGATTAAAAAAGAATAAAAACAAAAGGACATCACTAAATGACAAGGGTCCAAAGCGGAACATACTGTAAAAATGAGGTAAAACTTAAGGATTCGTTAAGGCCATTGGGCACCATGGTGTCAAGTATGACAATCCACCGTGTCTCCATCTGGAAAAATATTTTTTTATTGTCACAACCTCTAATGCCGAGGTGGAGAATGTCAATTCCCCGGACCTTAAACGACGTCGCATCACAATTGTGATGGTTTTTGAAGTGGCGAGGAATCGTCTTCAGGTCCGAGGAATCCGAGATGGACCTCGCTGCGCCAATGTCCCACACATGCTCTCGAACCCGTATGCTCAACTCCCTGGTGGTAAGTCCGACATATATCCTGGGGCAGTCACACGTGGCATAATAAATAACATTAGTGCTGACACAGAATATACGCCGGCGTATATCAAAGTTTTGGCCCCATCCGAGGAATCAAAGGAACAGCAGCGCAGGACATTGGCGCAAGCGAGGCAATGGCCACATGGAAAAAAGTCTCAGAGGATCTGCACTGCAGCGCTGGTCATCTCTGGGCAGAAACCACAGGTGGCGTCACGAATACCTTACTACAAACTCTATCATCCCCTGTACATATTTCCCTTTTATTGGACCCACAGGGCCACAGACCAGGTCACTGCCGCTGTGACACATCCCCTTTAACACACCGGGGCAGTACCGAGTATCCACTGCCCTGGCGGGCAATCCAAGTGCATGCTATGGTTCAAGCACTGTTCCCAGAAGGGAACGCCATCTTTCAGGATGATAATGCACCAATTCATACAGCTACAATCATAAAATCATGCCACGGGGAACATTCTAATGAAGTTGAGCATCTCATCTGGCCCTCACACTCCCTAGATCTCAACATTAAAGAGCATTTATGTTAGATTTTAGAGATTAAAGTTAGACGTCAATTTCCGCCGCCATCGTCGCTCAAAGAACTGGAAGTTGTTTTAACTCAAGAATGCAAGAATGGACTACAATTCCTTTGGAAACAAGTCACATCTTGTATGAATCCATACCTTGGAGAATTGAGGCTGTAATTGCCGCAAAAGGTGGACCTACACCATATTTTACTAAGTTTGGTTGATGTTTCCAGGTGTTTACATTATTTTGGCCAACCCCTGTATGTGTCGTCTGGGGAAGGTGTTACAAAATCTTGGTAAACCCAGGTGTGATGTTGTGATATGTTCTGTGGGTATCATTTTGTGTATATTAATATTTTACTGATCTGTGTATTTCACATATTGTCTTGAGTCTCAATTATCAGACTTTGGGCTGATAATTGAGTTAGGTCATCTACCATCTGCAGCCTGAATGTGTCTATGCCTTTTGATGAACCCCTGCTGATATCTCCTGATTGTCCATTCATGACCCCTCAGCTATCCAAATGCAGCCGGTCACCCCCTGTACGGCCTTAATCCCTGAGGCACCTTTCCCAGGTCAGAAAGGACTGAAAGCCATCAAACCGGTCTGACTACCCTTGGAGATATGGAGGGGGTCTTACGACAGAGAGGTTGAAGTGAGTTCCAGTGTGGAGAGATGGTGTACAGACATACAGCACGTAAGAGAGAAAGAAAGATTGTTTCTTTGGTTTGATCCTCTATCGTCTGGATTATAGGACTGATATCATGGGACATTTATCCTGTTAATGAACTGCATTCGTGTTCTGTACTATTGTCTCCTCAGTGTGGTGGTTTGTTTATGGATCTTTTCGTTTTGCCTATAATAAAGGTCTTGGGATTGTTTGCACTTCTCTTGCTCTGTTGATTGTGTGATACCGTAGATGGACCCAGTGACAACAGACATGTTTAATTTTTATGAAGGTGAGATCAACAACATTTTACGGATTTATATCAAGAGTCAGACACAGACGCTCCCAGGCTCAGTATGGATTAGACAAGATAAAAAGCTGTAAAAGGGTAATGTATGGGAAGCGTACAGCTATATACAGTGTAGTTGTAATGGTAAATCTCCGTCTATATTTCAGTAATAATAGACAGACGCTCACAGGCTCAGTATCGATTATACAAGAATATAAAATTTGTAAAAAAAGTACTGTATCACAAGTCAACAGCTGTATACAGTCTCTGGGTAATTGTAAATCTCCGTATATATTTCAGGAGGCACACAGAGACGCTCACAGGCTCAGTATGGATAAGACAATAATATAATAAGAAAAAGGGGTACTGTATCAACAGTATAATGAAAAATTTAAAAATCTCCGTATATATTTAATGAGGCCTACAGAGACGCTGACAGGCTGAGTATGGATAAGACAAGAATCTAATAATAAAAAAGGGAACTGTATCAGCATATTAAAGGCATATATGTAGTATAATGAAAAACTTTGAAATCTCTGTATATATTTAAGGAGGCAGACAATGATGCTGAAATGCTCAGTATCCATTAGACATTTTATTTAAAAAGCTGAAAAAGGGCACTTTATCATTCATAAACCAGGACTTTTGGCTAAGATCAAGTGTATTATCTTTCAAAAAGGTGGCCTGCTCCTATCACCCTAGTACATCCATACACAATACACAGTGGGTTGTTGCACTTGCTAGTATGCCAGGTGGCTCAAATATCCATCTGGTGGAAAGCATGTCCCCCCAGGATCAAAGTCAGTAGCCTGTGTAAAGGGTATGCCACACTAAGCGCAAGTGACATAGATTTTATGACACAGCAGCGACATCGTTAGCGACGTCGCTGTGTGTGACATGTAGCAGCGATGTGGCCCCCGCTGCGATGTCGCTGATCGTGCATGAACAGTTTGAGCCGTATTTTGATCGTTGGCGTCCCGCTGGTGAGCCTGAATCGCTGTGTTTGGCAGCTTTTGTGAACGATGTGCGACCTCGTTGACGACTCATATGTCAACGGAGCAGGCGGGACTGAGTTTTCGTTAGTAACGCCCTTCAGCTCCGATTGGTGGCCACATCACCACCTCAGCAATAATAACTGCTCCCCCATCCATTGTTCCAGAGCGCTTTGTGGATGACTCCAACGTTCTGTCCTTTGTGCGTTGTTGCGAGGATAGTATCAAGTGTCAGGGTTTTGCGATCCTGTCAGAGTCGCTACAGTGTCCTTTGTGCATTGTTGCGAGGATAGTATCGTGTGTGGGTTTTGCGATCCTGTCTGAGTCGTTACAGCGCTTCATCTTTGCCATTTGGATCTTCTGGCTATTTGGATTACACTTTCAAGGTACATATTGTTTATGATGTTGTGTGATGTGTTTTTTTGTTACACCATTTTTGTCTGCTTTTACCTCCAATATTTATACAGACATGTTGCCGTGATAATTTTTTTTTTTTATTATTTTTCCGCGCCCACCACTGCAAATTAAGAAATTTGTTGCTTTTTGAGGAAATTTTTTATTTGGTTAGATTTGATCCTCCATAAAATTGGATAACTTAGCAATCTTTTGACAGCCGCGCCCACCCCCACCATTTTAGGCATTTGTAAACTGTTTTTTAAATGTTAACTGAAAATTTAACAATAAACAATTCCTTTTTTTTTATTTTTTTTTTTAATTCTTTTTTTTATTTTTTTTTAAACACTTTAGTAATAGTAATTAACTTTTTTCTTTTTTGCCGTACAGGTTGCACATAATGAACCTGACCACCGCGGAGCGTGTGATTGTGGCAGTTGCATTAGTGATGGAGGCAGATCGACAAGAAGAGGCGCGGGTGGAAGAGAGGCGCTCTAAAAGAAAGCGTCGCATGTGGACCAGAGAATGGCTGGAGCAGAGGTCCAAATTCACCCACATGCATCTAGTGAGGGAGTTGCAGGAGAAGAATCCGCAGGATTTCCGAAATTATCTACGGACGTCGGAGGATTCATTCAAGCTCCTACTGGAATGTGTGAGGCCATTCATTAAACGGCAGGATACATGGATGGTGCAGCTGTTTCAGCAGAGGAACGTTTGGCAGTAACGCTGCGATTTCTGACAACCGGACGTTCAATGAAAGACTTGCAATTTTCTGCTGCAGTTTCTCGATCGCTGCTTGGCGTACTAATTCCAGAGACATGCAATGCCATCGTCTGCAGTTTACGGAGCTACACGCCTTTTCCACAATCAGTGGCAGAATGGCAAATAATTGCCTCTGATTTTGAACGGATTTGGCAGTTCCCAAACTGTGGTGGTGCCTTGGATGGCAAACATGTGCGGATCACGCAACCAGCCAACAGCGGATCCTATTTTTATAACTACACGGGCTACTTCAGCGTGATCCTCATGGCCCTTGTTAATGCCAATTATGAATTTATAAACGTTGATGTTGGCATTAATGGAAGGGTTTCTGACGGTGGCGTTTTGGAGCACACTACTTTTGGTGAGCGGTTAATTAGTAATAAACTTCACTTGCCAACCATCATGGACACCACCGCCAACCTAAACTTTGTTTTTGTGGGCGATGAAGCCTTCCCCCTTCATGCGCATCTTGTGAAACCGTACCCACAAAAGACTTTGACAGGGGAAAGGCGTATTTTTAACTACAGACTGTCTAGGGCATGGCGCGTTGTTGAGAATGCCTTTGGCATAATGGCCAACCGCTTCAGGGTTTTTCACACTCCAATCAACATGAAGCTGGAATCGATAGACTCTGTGGTGTTGGCCTGTTGTGTGCTGCACAATTTTCTACGAAAACGCGATGCTGTTACTTACAGTCAGCCAGGCTTCATGGACTCGGACAGCAATGGTGACGTGGTGCTCGGAGAATGGCGTGACAATGATCCCGCTATTGCAGGCCTTCAACCTGTCAATCAAGGCAGGAGCAAGGACGATGCGAAGGCCTGCCGAGACAAGTACTGCCATTACTTTAACGGGCCTGGTGCAGTGAGTTGGCAGCAGCAGATATAGTTTGCTTTTGAGAATGTTTGAGTTTTTCCTTTTTTTTAACTTTCTTTTAATAATTAAAAATGTTTATTTTAAAAATGCCTCCGTGTTCTTTCAATTATTATACCAATATGGGAGAAGGGCTAATGATGGGTGAGATGTGGGGAGGAGAGTAATAGGGATGGCAACGAGACATGTTACCAGCAGCTGTAGTTTTTAAAATATTTTCTAACATTTTTTGTTGTCTATATTTTTTTTTACATTGTTAAAATTTTTTAATAAAAATCTTAATTATCTACTGAATTGTGGTCTTTTATTCTGATGTTTGTTATTGATGTAAACAATATTGTTGACAACTAAAATGTTGTATTTTTATTCCATCTACTTGTATTTACTTATCATACTTATCACACACGGGGTCATGGGAGTACCAGTAGTCATAGGAGTTCCAGCATTGGTAAAAAAATAAAAAGATAAAAATTTCAAAAATTAACATTTATTTTAAAGGCCCATGGTCACACTAGCACTAAAACCTTATAATGAAAAATAATATCAAATAATACACCACAGCTGCGTATATAAACTTTAAAATATATGTTAGAATTTTTTAGTCATATATATATTTTTTTTTAGCATAAAATTATTAAAAAAACTATAAAATATTTAAAATAGTGATAACAATATAAATAATTTGTTAGAGGTAAAGGTCTAAATTAACCAGGGAACCCTTTGTGTCGCACTTGGTTATCTGCATGGTGCTCCTCCCACACACAGACATGAGACGCCATTGCGATCGCAAAGTGACGATTCTCAGCATGGTGCCCCAGCTACGCACAGACATGAGACGCCATTGCGATCATAAAGTGATGGCTATCAGCATGGTGCTCCTCCCGCACACAGACATGAGACGCCACTGCAATCGCAAAGTGACGATTCTCAGCATGGTGCCCCAGCTACGCATAGACATGAGACGCCATTGCGATCGCAAAGTGACGTTTATCAGCATGGTGCTCCTCCCACGCACAGACATGAGATGCCACTGTGATCGCAAAGTGACGATTCTCACAGCATGGTGCCCCAGCTGCGCACAGACATGAGACGCCGTTGCGATCGCAAAGTGGCGATTCTCAGCATGGTGCCCCAGCTACGCAGACATGAGACGCCATTGCGATCGCAAAGTGACGGTTCATAAAATGACATTATTACAGAAGTAATTGCAATGAATGGAAACTTTTGTAAACATGGTAAAAAAGTAAGCGGTCAGTAGCCCACTAGATCTGATGCTGCCAAGTAGGCCAGTTAATCGCATCGTCCTTGCTCATGCCTTGATAGGCAGGGGCGCCTAGCTGGGAACCATCATCAAGCGATCGCAACAGCGTCTCATATCTGTGCGTGGCTGGGGCGCATGGCTGCTACCAGTCATTTTGCGATCGCAATAGCATCTCGCGTCGCAAGTGCGACCGCACGTACGCTGTGACGTCATGATGCTGGCGTCCTTCATGCGGCGTTGTTTGAGACAATGGCGGCGATAGCTAGACAACATTGTGCCCTGTGGGGTGACGCCGAGGTGCACTACCTCATCCAGAAAAGCGACCGGTGGGATTACAAGTGTAGGCTACCTGTGGCGCATCCTATGCGCCACAAGAAATTGGTCCTGTGAAAAATAAAGAGGGGACTAATGAGACACTTTGGGATGGAGTGGACCCCTACCCAGATCCGCAAAAAGCTGGCGGACCTTCAATACCGCTCCAGCGAGAGGGTCACCAGCATCCGGGCCCAGTTCCGTAGGCATCTTAGTGAGTATTGATGACGGTATCTGGAGAGGTTATGTTTTTGTGGGTTATCTACCTATATTAATGCACCCGAAGTGATGGGAGTACCACCAGTGATGGGAGTACTGGCAGTCATGGGAGTACCGGCAGTGATGGGGTTACAGGCAGTGATGGGAGTACCAGTAGTGGGGGGGTTACAGGCATTGATGGAAGTACAGGCAGTAACGGGAGTACCAGCAGTGACGGGAGTAATGGCAGTCATGGGAGTACCAATAGTGAGGGGGTTACAGGCATTGATGGAAGTACTAGCAGTGATGGGAGTACCAGCAGTGATGGGAGTACAGCAGTGGCGGGGTTATGGGTTAGTAGAAGGATTATTTCACTGAATTGTATTTTTTATTTGCAGCGCCATCACCAGCTGCATCACCTTCCCCAGCCACCCCTCCACCTGCATCACCTTTCCCAGCTACCCCTTCACCGGCAGCAACCCCCCTCCAGTTTTGGGGTCATCCAGCCCCTCACCAGCACATGGCTTCTCTCCAGTGTCACCCAGTGACATGGATGCAGGCTCGCCTTCAGGTAATTTATGCACATAATATAAGCTTCAGATAATTTTGCAACTTTGTTAGGTCTTAAATGTGTAATGGCTGTTGTGATATTTATATTTTTCTGTGTTTCCCTAGCCGGCGGTGCCCAGGTTCTGGGTGGGCGGTAAGCGGGTCCTCAGATGAACCGCATGCGGACGAAAACCGTAAGTGTTAACAAACATGTAACATGTACATGTTGATGTTGCAACAGAATTCCCTGGTTAACTGTTATGATTACCTCCACAGAAATCCCCACTGCCCAGGACCTGTTGATGTCACACTGTCGGCTGATGGCAGCAATGAACAACGCAATGGCAGCTCTGCATAACCACGGGGTGATGCTGGAGAGGGTTGTGACTGGACTCCGGGGCACTCATTAATTTTTTGTTTTTTTATTATTATTTGTATTATTTTATTTTTTTTATTTTTTGGTGGCTGGCCTCCAAACGGTGGGGCAGTCATAATTTTTTGTTTTTTATTTTTATTTGTATTATTGTATTGTTTTTTTTTCTTTTGGTTTATTTTTTACAACAAATATATATGACAAAAAATATATATTATATATTTTAAGTTTATCTACGCAGCTGTGGTGTATTATTTTTTCTTATAAGGTTTTAGCGCCAGTGTGACCAGGGCCTTTAAAAGAAAGGTTGTTAATTTTTGAAATTTTTTTCATTTTATTTTTTTTTTACCAATGCTGGAACTCCTATGACTGCTGGTACTCCCATGACCCCATGTGTGACAAGTAGAAACAAGTAGATGGAATAAAAATACCATATTTTAATAGTTGTCAACAATATTGTTGACATCAATAACAAACATAAGAATAAAAGACCACAATTCAGTAGATAAGATTTTTATTAAAAAAATTTAACAATGTTAAAAAAAATATAGGCAACAAAAAACTTTAGAAAATATTTTAAAAACTACAGCTGCTGGTAACATGGATCGTTGCCATTACCACGTTGCCTCGGCGGTGTATAAAAATAAGGTGGAGCAACAACGTTTTGGTTTGGCGCATTTATCCCAAATGGGTTCGGCACAGGATTGTGCGGCCATGAGTACTCCGGGTACTGCTGTATGGCCGTGACAACATAACTGTTATTAAGGTTTCATAATGATACTTGACTCAGAACCTCAAACATGAGTCTCTCAGCATGAACCCGCTGTATTGGATCCAGTGTTGGGACCTTCTCATTAGCGTAGTATGCAAACCCTGTGATTTTTGGTTGGACTTTTTTGGCTATTTCAATCAATTCTGGAGTAGCCGAGGTGGGAGCCTTCCTTTTTCTGCCAGAAAATGTAAGTCGGCTCCGCACTGATGAGGATGGTGGCTCAACTACATCGTCCTCTTGGACCAACACCATGCTGTCTTCTTCAGTCGAGGTGTGGAGACAGCCTCTTCTGTGTCCTGCATGAACAAAAAACAAATGTTAAATCACAAAGAAAAATAAATTTATCTTCACACTATAACACCCAAATACAGCAAAAATGTGAAAACCAGACTTGTAAATGGATAGGCCTCAACCGTTGAGCTAGATAAATTATCAGTACATGAAGGGATAAATTCAGCCATTTTATCTACATTTCACAATTATATTTTTAATTTCACTTTGGCATGTACATTAAAATGTGTTTTAATACAAAGGTACTTACATGTACGACAGGGGAGTCCGGCTGGATCACCGGGTCTGGTGCCAACATGGAAGTCGCTTGTCTGGGTACTTCTTGGTCCCTTGTAAAAGAAAAAAGCTCAAAGTAACACAATTTGGGGACATACACATCTTCGGACCCGGCTCCAGACTTGGTAGAATTATGTACTTTATTTAATTCCTTCCTGTAAACAGTGCGGAGGGCCTGAATCCGTTTTTTGACCGATGACTCATCTGCTGGTTCATCGGGATAATGGTTTTTGCACAGCTCCACCAGGTTTTGGTACGCCTCCTTCTTTTTCAGCCTGTTGCTGTAATCCGCCGACTTTATTTTCCACAGGCAAGGCATCGAGCGGTACATCTCGATGAATTCCCGCAGAAATTCATGCTTATCGGCCATCCGTAATAAAAAAAAGGATTATGTGAGAATGGCAGAATAGTTAAATAAAATACTTACATAGCCTACAACATAGAACACAGCAGGGAACATAAAATGGTGGTGGTGGGCGTGGCAGGTCAAAACAATGGCAGACCAAAATAAAAGTCATAGATGGACAACTACGGTAAAAACAGCAGGGAACATAAAATGGTGGTGGTGGGCACGCCAGAACAAAACAATGGCAAAAAAAAAAAATTGATGGACGACAACAGTTAACAACAGCTGGGATCTTAAAATGGATCTGTAAAATTAAATTAATAAAAAATAAAAAATAAATTTGACAAAAAAATTACCTACCTTACAAGACTTGTTTGTGATCCTGAAAAAAAATGAATCCGCGGGAAACGCAATAGCGGCACAAACTGGATCGCAGAAAAAAAAAATGTAAATAACGGCACAGACTGGATCGCAGCAAATGCAATAGAGGCACAGACTGGATCGCAGAAAAAAAAAGATCAATAATAGCACAGACTGGATAGCAGCAAACGCAATAGTGGCACAGACTGGATCACAGTAGCTGCAAAGAAGGCTAGCAGGACGCACTGGAACGATGCTGGAGATTTGAATTAACTGCTTCCGCTCGAGAGCAATGGAAAGGAGCGCTAATACGTCGTCTTTTATGACGCGGTCATCCAATCACAAAGCGAGAGAGCTGTGACATAAACAGTCATGACATATAGTGAGCACCAATATGTGCTGAGGGGAGTGGAAAAGGTTGCGCTCAATCACGCCTATCGAGGTCGTGATCTTTAACAATACATGCTGTGTGACACGTCCTAACAACCGCCGAAGTCGTTATACAGATCGCTGATCGCTGATGTGTCGTTGATGAGATCTTCCTGTTTGGAAGCTACTAGCGAACTTATAGCGATCACACCAACGATCTCGTCAGCTTGTGTCGTTGTCGTGATCGCTGGTGCGATCGCTAAGTGTGGCATAGCCTTAAGTGTGAGGGCTTAGGTTGCAATGTGTCCCAGGAGTTGGTCACCCTGTTGGGAGTCTGAGCTTGCTTGGAGTGAGATCCCAGGAAAGTCTTGGACTATGTAGCACCCCGCACCTGGCCTTTCAGACTTTCTTGAGCAACCCAACCCCCCATTCCTGGCCTTCTGGTCATGATGGGTAATTTTGAAAAACCCGGTCAAAGGTCCGGTCAGCTTTGGCCTGAGACACCAACATGAAACAGGGCTCCCAGCTCCACTACAGTTTCAGTCTGGTTTTATACTGGGAGCATGAAAACGCCTCTCCCCCAGCATAGGCTAGGGAGAGCATCGAAGATCCCTGAGCCTTGCTGTGGCCTTCTGCCTCGGAGGGACGGGGATGGTTTATTGGTGATCCTCTCCTCCAGGAAGGGTCCACATGAATCCTCGCCTTCTGCGCTGATTTTTTTGTGTGACTTCTGTCACATTTTTAAGAGCCTTGGATATTTGTGCAATCAAAAATATAGCAAAAATTCTACATCTCCGTATATATTTAAGGAGGCAGACAATTACGCTAAAATGCTCAGTATCCATTAGACTAGAATCTAAAAAGCTGAAAAAGGGCACTGTATCATTCAGAAACAAGGACTTTTGGCTAAGATCAAGTGTATTATCTTTCAAAAAGGTGGCCTGCTCCTACCACCCGAGTACATTCCTACACAATACACAGTGGGTTGTTGCACTTGCTAGTTCGCCAGGTGGCTCATATATCCATCTGGTGGAAAGCATGGCCCCCCAGGATCAAAGTCAGTAGGCTGTGTAAGCGTGAGGGCTTAGGTTGCAATCTGCCACAGGAGTTGGTCACCCTGGTGGGAGTCTGAGCTTGGTCGCAGTGAGATCCGGGGAAAGTCTTGGACTCTGTAGCACCCCGCACCTGGCCTTCAGACTTTCTTGAGCAACCCCACCCCCCTATTCCTGGCCTTCTGGTAATGATGGGGAATTTTGAAAAACCCGGTCAAAGGTCCGGTCAGCTTTGGCCTGAGAACTCAACATGAAACAGGGCTCCCAGCTCCACTAGAGTGGCAGTGTGGTTGTATACTGGGAGCACGAAAACGTCTCTCACCCGGCATTGGCTAGGGAGAGCATCCCTGTTGTCTATACCGTGGCCTAGGCAGTACTATCCCAACCCCGCTGTCCCCTGTGGACACTGCATGCACCACATTCACCCAGGTCGCAAAAGGTACACCGGCCCCTTAGCCCATGATATAACTTTCTGACTCAGATAGCAAGCCGGAGGCAGTGTCTTCTCTAGGAGCCTCAGCTAATGAACCTCAATTATCTTTGCCGAAAACGCATCCATATAATAGCTAGGAAACGAAGAGCAGACGTTATCCCACAGGTTCCGCGACTACTGGCTTGAGACAATGATTTTGAGGTGTTGGCAGGAAGGAGAGATGAGTAATACTACACAGACAACAGAGAAAGGAACATATTTAAAGGAATCCTGGAAAGTTGCCTTCCAAATTTACCTGTGAGTTTGCTGAGCCCCTCACCTGGAGGACACTGTATCATGCGGGCATGTGTGCACACCTGAACTGGAAGTAAAGCCTTTGAAAATACACATCCCTTTAAGATCCCTGATGACGCTTTGCACCTTCATCCACTGAGATTCACAGGTGACTCGTCATCGCACAGGAAATGGTGACAAAAAAATAGAATAGCAGTTAGTGTAGTTGGAGAATTATCTGGAATTTTTAATGCAAATATATTAGAGGGTGGCTTAGATTGCAGCACTAAACAGATAGGGATTTAGAATTTAATTTAGTTTGACAATTTGTTAACTGTACAATAACACTTAAATGGGTAGTACAAATTCAAAGTGTGGAGTCATATGCCTTCGTGATTTTAGGCTTGACGTTTCTGTACTGACTTTCACATTTATGTTCTCAGTAGGCCATAGTGATCAGTCACAAAGGAGCGATAGACTTCTGTACTTTTAACAAATTCAACCTTCTATACTGCTGGATCAGCATCTGGGCTTTTGTGCCTTCAAACATTAAGCTGTCCTCTTGCACCAAAACCCTGCACAGTCGGCACCTCAACCTGATAATAAGCCTTTTTATTTAACCATAAGTGCACTGCACTAATAGAACAACCACTCATAAGCCCATTACATTTCTATAACATTTTTAAATTTACCTCCTGGTTGTCACCGAGCTTCTCTGAGCTCCAGCAACCTGAATTTCGTAAGCTAATAATGTGCCACCGTCGAAAAATTATGGAAGATGCCACGTTTTATGCATGTTACTACTATTAGCAATGCAAATGCTATTGCCTTCACATGTGACATCCCCAACTGATACAGATCTTCAATAAGGCCTTGGGAGCATCTTCCTAGTCGGGAGGAAAAGAAGTACACTCAGAAAAGGGACATAATACTTCAGAGTCATTAGGATTCCTTCACGCGGTTATTGCCTTGGGACAATGATTGCGAGGTGTTGGCAGGAAGGAGAGGCGAGTAATACTTAACTGTGAGAGACACAGAAAGGAACATATTGAAAGGAGTCCTGGAAAGGTGTCTTTACAATGTACCTGGGAGTATGCTAAGCCCTTCACCTGGAGGATACTGTACCAAGCGGGCATGTGTGCACACCTGAACTCGGAGTAAAGCCTTGGAAACTGCCCATGAATGTGTGATCTCAATTTCTTCTGGCGGCACCTAGGACACGCTGCTACATCTAACAGCACCATTCATCTTACAATACATACTTCTGCCCTGAGCCAAGAAGCTGTGCCTGTGGAGAGCTAGTCAAACTCTGCTGCATCACCACCAGTCTCTGAGGATCTGCACTGCAGCACCGGTCAGCTTTGACCATAAATCACAGGTGGCGTAACCAACAGCGCAATGCTAAATCTCATCATCCCCTGTAAATATTTCCCCTTTTCAGTGGAGGGCCAGGGTCACGGACCGGGTCACTGCTGCCATGACACATCCCTTTAAGACATCGGCAGGGTACAGAGTACCCCAGTGCCCTGGCGGGCGATCCACTTGCAGGAGCCTATAGGCAGACTGCCGCTCAAAGGGTCAGTATGGATTACACAAGAATATAACAAATTTGTTGGTGGAGGAGGGGTGGTAGGGCAGCCCAGATAGGGAGGTAGCCAAAATGCCATATGTTGAGGTGTATAATGGATGTAAAAATGCTGCAAATAGATTAATTGGAGAAGTCCGAGGAAGAGTAGGCCCAAAAAAGGGGTACTGTATCGCCAGATAAAAGGTATATATAGTATACTGAAAATATTCGAAATCTCCGTATAGATTTCTGCAGGAACACCCACAGTCAGAGGCCCAGTCTGGCTAACACCCAAATATGAAAATCACAAAAGTGTACAGTATAAGTAGAGTACAGCTGTATATAGTCTTGGGGGAATTGTAAATCTTCATATATATTTCAGGAGAAACACTGTTAGCTAGAGTCCCAGTCTGGATAACATCCAAATCTAAAAATCAGAAAAGTTTACTGTATAAATAGAGTACAGCTGTATACAGTCTTGGAGGGAATTATAAATCTCTGTATATATTTCAGGAGAAACACTGTTAGCCAGAGAGAGGCCCAGTCTAGACAACACCCAAATCTAAAAATCAGAAAAGTTTACTGTATAAGTACAGTACAGCTGTATACATTCTTGGGGGAATTGTAAATCTCCGTATATATTTCAGGAGAAACACAGTTAGCCAGAGTCTCAATATGGCTAACACCCAAATCTAAAAATCAGAAAAGTTTACTGTATAAGTAGAGTACAGCTGTATACAGTCTTGGGGGGAATTGTAAATCTCCATAAATATTTCAGGAGAAACACTGTTAGCCAGAGGCCCAGTCTGGCTAACACCCAAATCTGAAAAGCTGGAAAGTTAACTGTATCAGTACAGTACAGCTGTAGATATTGTTGTGTGAATTGTTCATCTCCGTAGCTATTTCCGGAGAAACACCCATAGTCAGAGGCCCAGTCTGGCTAACACCCAAATATGAAAATCACAAAAGTGTACAGTATAAGTAGAGTACAGCTCTATACAGTCTTGGGGGGAATTGTAAATCTCCGTATATATTTCACAAGAAACAATGTTAGCTAGAGTCCCAGTCTGGATAACACCCAAATCTAAAAATCAGAAAAGTTTACTGTATAAGTAGAGTACAGCTGTATACAGTCATGGGGGTAATTGTAAATCTACGTATATATTTCAGGAGAAACACTGTTAGCCAGAGGACCAGTCTGGCTAACTCCCAATTCTGAAAATCAGGAAAGTTAACTGTATCAGTACTGTACAGCTGTAGATATTGTTGTGTGAATTGTTCATCTCTGTATCTATTTCCTGGAGGAACACCCATAGTCAGAGGCCTATTCTGGCTAACATCAAAATTGAAAAGCAGGAAAGTTTACTCTATCAGTACAGTACAGCTGTACTATACATTGTTGGTGGAATTATTCATCTCCATATCTATTTATGGAGAAACACTGTTAGCCAGAGGCCCAGTCTGGCTAACACCCAATTCTGAAAAGCAGGAAAGTTAACTGTGTCAGTACAGTACAGCTGTATATATTGTTGTGGGAATTATTCATCTTAGTATCTATTTCCGGAGAAACACTGTTAGCCAGAGGCCCAGTCTGGCTAACACCCAAATCGGAAAAGCAGGAAAGTTAACTGTATCAGTACAGTACAGCTGTAGATATTGTTGTGGGAGTTGTTCATCTCCGTATCTATTTCCGGAGTAACACCCATAGTCAGAGGCCCAGTCTGGCTAACACCCAATTCTGAAAAGCTGGAAAGTTAACTGTATCAGTACAGTAGAGCTGTATATATTATTGGGGGAATTGTTCATCTCCGTATCTATTTACGGAGAAACACTGTTAGCCAGAGGCCCAGTCTGTTTAACACCCAAATTGATTTGGAGATTCTTAATCCTGTTTCTTTTTGTTTGCTTCTTCCAGGAACATTTAAGATCCATAATGTGTTCCACAAGTCCTTGCTGAAGAGGTTTGTTGAGCCAGTGGTTCCTACTGCTTTGCCTCCTGACCCTGTTCTGGTTGAGGGCAATATGGAGTTTGTGGTTGAGAAAATTTTGAAGTCTCATTTTTCTAGACGGAAACTCCAGTATTTGGTTAAGTGGAGAGGTTATGGTCAGGAAGACAATTCTTGGGTGTTTGCTTCGGACATCCATGCTAGGAGACTCATCCGTGCATATCATAGAACTCATCCTGACCGACCTGGTTGCTCAAGTGAGGGTTCTGTGACCCCTCCTCAAGGGGGGGGTACTGTTGTGAATGGACTTGAGATGAGTTCTGAGCAGAGGCTCCCTCTGGTGGTTGCAAGCGGTACTGGACTGTCCAGTGAAGATTGTGGGGATTGGGAATCAGGTGTTGCTGACTGGTCTTATATAGGGGAGTCACCTTCCCATCAGGGTTGCCGGTGATCAAAATTGGCAAAACCCAAAAATCTTTGAAGAGCCTTTAATGAAGTAGGTTGGACCCAATCACAGATGGCCTGAACCTTGACCGGGTCCATTTCAATAACAGATGGGGACAAAATAAATCCCAAAAATGAGATCTTCTGTACGCCAAAAAGGCATTTTGATCCCTTCACATACAGAGCATTCTCTCTCAAAATCTGGAATACAGTTCGAACATGTTTCACATGAGAGTCCCAGTCATTGGAAAAAAATCAAGATATCATCGAAATAAACAATCAGAAATTTATCCACAAAATCCCTGAAAATGTCATTCATGAAGGACTGGAAGACAGAAGGAGCATTAGTGAGCCCAAAGGGCATCACAAGGTACTCAAAATGCCCCTCAGGGGTGTTAAATGCCGTCTTCCATTCATCCCCGTGCTTAATGCGAATAAGGTTATATGCCCCCCTGAGGTCAAGCTTGGTAAACCAAGTAGCGTTTTTCACCCTGGAAAACAGGTCAGAAATCAAGGGTAACGGGTATTGATATTTCACAGTAATATTGTTCAAAAGACGATAATCAATACACGGCCTTAATGAACCATCCTTTTTGGCCACAAAGAAAAAACCGGCACCTAAGGGTGAAGAGGATGGTCTGATATGACCTTTCTCCAAAGACTCCTTGATATAAGACCGCATAGCGTCATGTTCAGGTACAGACAAGTTAAAAAGGCGACCTTTAGGGAATTTACTACCAGGCACTAATTCAATAGCGCAGTCATAGCTCCTATGGGGAGGCAAGGATGCAGATTTACTTTCGCTAAACACATCAGAAAAATCAATCAAAAAGTCAGGAACATCCTGAGCCTGGGGGAGGCAGAAAAAACAGGAGTGTTGGTATTAACAAATTGACAGCCCCAACTGGTTACAGACACAGATTTCCAATCCAAAACAGGATTATGAGACTGTAACCAAGGAAAACCCAGCACGATAATGTCATGCAGATTATACAGAACCAAAAATTTGCAGCTCTCCTGATGATCAGGTTCAACCCTCATTATCACCTGAGTAGAGAACTGAGGTTTATTCTCAGCCAAAGAGGTAGAATCGATCCCCAGTAGAGGAATAGACTTCTGTAGGGGTATCAAGGGAAACCCACAATGTTTAGCAAAATCAAAATCCATCAGGTTAATAGCTGCTCCAGAATCAACGAAATCCTGAGCAGAAAATGAGGACAGAGAGCATATCAGAGTAACAGTTAATAAAAACTTAGTCTGAACACTACCCAAGACAACTGAGCGTGCAAAACGTCTTCCCCGCTTAGGGCAGACTGAAATAGCATGAGAAGCATCACCACAGTAGAAACATAACCCATTGCACTTTCGAAACTCATGACGCTGTGCCCCAGAAACCACTCTATCACACTGCATGGGTTCAGAAGCAGGTTCACAAGGCAACACTATTCCACGCATACTTCTCCGCTCACGCAAACGTCTGTCAATTTGAATCGCTAATGACATAGAATCATTGAGACCAGAGGGGACAGGGAATCCCACCATAACATCCTTTACAATATCTGACAGACCCTTCCGAAAAAGGGCTGCCAAAGCGTCGTCATTCCATTTGGTCAGGACTGCCCACCTACGGAATCTCTGACAGTATAATTCAGCGTCATCAAGCCCCTGATTTAATGCCAACAAGGCTTTTTCAGCTTGATCAGTGACATTAGTCTCATCGTACAATAACCCCAAGGCCTGAAAAAATGTATCAACATCACTCAAAACAGGATCTCCAGGTGTCAGGGAAAAAGCCCAATCCTGAGGATCGCCGCGCAGGAGAGAGATGACAATTTGAACCTGCTGCGCTGCGTTCCCTGAGGACTTAGATTTTAAGGCAAAAAACAATTTACAATTATTTTTGAAATTCAGAAACTTGGATCGATCCCCCAAAAACAAATCTGGCATGGGAATCCTAGGTTCCACAACAGGCAACCTAGCAAGATAGGTAGCAATACTCTGAACCTCAGTGGCAAGCTGATCCACACGGCCAGACAACTGTGCAAACTCCATTGAGAGAAAAAATCCTCCCCAGCACCCAGAGATACAGAGGGAAAAAAAAAAAATGCAACAAACAGAAAAATATCTCTGACAACTCTGACAACCTTTTTTTTTTTTTTTTTTTTTCAAAATATTTTTCCCTTCTGTGAGTACCATACAATTTTCAGTTTAGGCCGGTGATACTGTTATGATTTGGTAGCTGAGGAGTGCAGGTAAAAAAGGCAATACACCAGAGCAATTGGAATCTATGAGATTGCAGTACCCTGACTAACCACCACAACTAGAGGCAGCCGTGGAGCGTTCCTACGTTGGTCCTAGACGAAGAAATACTGACACAGACAGAAAATAGTATGAGCAAACGTTGGGGCCCAAACTAACTAAATAGAAAAGGATAGGAAGGGCATTTATTGCAATCCCAAAAAACCCTGAAAAGCACCAACTTTACTAATTTCAAAAACACCTGAGATCACACGACCTCTACCACCTAAATTAGTTCTCTGGTGTAACAAAATCAAAACAGCAGCCACTGAAAAAACTGGAAAAAGCAAATGTACAAACATCAGTGGCTGAACAAAACTGAGAGGGCAAAAGCCCCCGGAGGGTCCCTGAAGGCCCCCACAGAAGTGCAGGACAAAATGCAAAAATCAAGCACAAAAGCAAAAAGAAGAAAATGTCTTATCTGTTAGCAAGAGATGCAGACACGACACAGCAGGCTACAAAGGAAACAGGAATCAAGGATTGAGACCAGAACAATTGATCACTGGCAACCCTGATGGGAAGGTGACTCCCCTATATAAGACCAGTCAGCAACACCTGATTCCCAATCCCCACAATCTTCACTGGACAGTCCAGTACCGCTTGCAACCACCAGAGGGAGCCTCTGCTCAGAACTCATCTCAAGTCCATTCACAACAGGGGAGGCACGGGAGAAGTCTTCTATGCAGTTGTGGGAAGAGGAGATTAGAGGGGAGTAGAGGAGGAGATCTTGAGAGGATCGAAGGTTGCGTGTGGGTATGTACTGGGAGACCATGTCACAGATGTATGCAGGAGACAGGTTGCAGATGGCTTTGTATGTCATAGTTAGGGTTTTGAATTGGAGCCTCATACACCCATAGTCAGAGGCCCAGTCTGGCTAACAACCAAAATTGAAAAGCATGAAAGTTATCTGTATCAGTACAGTACAGCTGTATATATTATTGGGGAACTGTCCATCTCCGTATCTATTTCCGGAGGAACACACAGTCAGAGGCCCAGTCTGGCTAACACCCAATTCTGAAAAGCTAGAAAGTTAACAGTATCAGTACAGTACAGCTGTATATATTGTTGGGGGAATTGTTCATCTCTGTATCTATTTACGGAGAAACACTGTTAGCCAGAGGCCCAGTCTGGCTAACACCGAAATCGGAAAAGCAGGAAAGTTAACTGTATCAGTACAGTACAGCTGTATACATTGTTGGTGGAATTGGTCATCTCCGTATCTATTTCCGGAGAAAGACCCATAGTCAGAGGCCCAGTCTGGCTAACACCAAAATATGAAAAGCATGAAAGTTTACTGTATCAGTACAGTACAGCTGTATACACTGTTGGGGAATTGTTCATCTCCGTGTCTATTTCCGGAGGAACACACATAGTCAGTGGCCCAGGCTGGCCAACACCCAAATATGAAAAGCAGAAAAGTGTACTGTGTAAGTCGAGTACAGCTGTAAACAGTGTTGGGGGGAATTGTAAATCTCCATATATATTTCAGGAGGCAGACTGATGCTAAAATTCTCAGCATGGATTACACAAGAATAGAAAAGTATCAACATGAACTAAACACACATGTGGTCCAATGTTCCAGGTGTCAATGAGGCACTGATATAGTGCCACACTGACCATCTTTTTCATAAATTACCAAAGATTACAACTAAAGGCGTAATCTCTCAGGAATCAGTCTGGGAATATGTGGATCTCATCTGGCCTGCATGTACCAAGGATATGTGCCTCCTGCATTTCTGCCCCCAGACCAGCAGTGATACGGTGTTCTACAGCCGGCTATATTCCTTCCTCCAGCGCAAAATAAGATATGCAATTATAAATGTCAACAACATGGAGGCCTTTATAATTCCACTTCCAGCATGCTAGGCAATACCTGTCAAACTTCACCCCTTGGGGGGGCCAGGTCTGGAGGCGGAACATCCTCATCTTTTACTGGCTCTGCTTTTGCCAAACCATCCATTCTGGTCTACATGTCCCGTAAAGGTCCACAAAATTAAGAGAAAGCAGGATCATGATATTCCTGATGACATATTCACATCTCTATTTGAAGGTGTCGAAAGGTAGGAGAATTTGATGGTGGAACAAGGACACCCACCTTTAGGTCAGGAGATACCTGTTATGGGAGAAGTGGGCATTGCAGAGCTGATAAATATTAGGACTTATCTGTCAAATAACCTGCAGAAAATTGTTGACCAAAACAACAATAATTTTAAGTGTATGTGGCACCCCTGAGGGTTTAGTCGCCGCAGAGGTACTGCATCTCAGCCAGAGATGTGGAATTTTCACCTTTCAAATAAGGTAAAAACATTACACCTGTCTCTGTCAAAACTGCATCCATCACACACAGTTCATATAGCACAACTCAGCCAGCAAAGGGTGTAGATGGTGGGTGGAGCTTGTGGGTCAGAGCAGGAAGTTAGAGGGAAGATAGAGAGTTCAACCTAGGGGGAGGAAGAGGACAGACATGTTTTACACACCTCTCCCATAACAGTAGAAGTCTCAGAGAGGGGTCATTTAACATTTCTACCTTTGGAACCCAGAGACGGTGGAATGACCTGAAGGATTTTAGCTAACATCCTACAATCATCGTCTTTTGTTCTGTAATTAAGGCCATTACTGTCGCACCACAGGAGGTTGTTGTTTTCCATTGAGTTTAGCCATTTAGTTTCTAGTTAGTTCTATTCAGTTTATTGTATTTGATAATATAAAGACTATACATATTGTATTTAGTTTAGTTTTATATGAGCAAAAAAGCACTGAAACAATGAATCATTTTTTATATATTTTAAATAGAGAATTAGAAATTTTAGAGCAAGGTACAGCTGTGAGTAATGACCAGTAGCATTTGTGTCTAAGGCCTCAAGCACATTAGCGAAAAAAAAATCGCGCGAAAATTTCATCGCAACGATTTTTTTCTGTGATTTGCCAATGTATTTCAATGACATCAAGCACACCCGCGATTTTTTTCATGCAATTTTTTTCATAGGTGCGAATTTCCTGCGATTTTTTTTGTGCGATTTTTTTCGTGCAAAAAAATCTCAGAGGAGTGATCTATATGACCAATGGGACAGATCACAAAAAAATCGCAAGTAGCTGCAATTTTTTTTCGCACCCATTGACTTGAATTAGGCTGCAATTTTTTTCATGCTATTTTTTTCATAGGTGCGATTTTCCTGCGATTTTTTTGTGTAATTTTTTTCACACAAGAGGACTGAAATTTCAGTGTGAAAAATATACAAAAGAACCACTATTATTTGTTTCCATGCTTTTTATTTTTATTTTCAATAAAGGGTTATTTCACACCAACATCAAACAATAGTCACATTTTCAAGATGAGCAGTGTATAAGCAGCATGGCCAAACAAATGTGACAACACAGTGAACAAGAAAACAATATCATCAAATTATACAACTGATATGGAAATTTAATTAGGATAAAAATATCCTTCAGTGTTTGCTGCTTGCCATGTCCAAATCTCTATTTAATGTCTTTTTGAGCGCTCAGAACGAAATGAGGACTGTCCACAACGCAAGTGTCAGTATAACAGTTCGTCAAAGACATACATTTATTATTCATTCAAGGTTTTATACGTTTACAAAAAGGGGCTGGTTAGTCAATTAACATACAATTAAAAGCTGCTAGATTATTGGCTGTTCTAGTGTAAATATGATAATTATGATAATCATGGCAAAAGAGCTGAAGTTGCAGAATTATTGTTTTATATTCTTGTGACCTAGTTGTCTTGCATAACTATAATGTAAACAACAGATATCTAATAAGACTTTTTGTAAGTTCCTTATGAAGGCCTTATGAAGCCTTATGAAGGCCAGATTTCTTTAAAACGACTGATTATAGCTGGCCTAGAAATATGTGAGCACAGGGTTTTTTTAGCAAGTGAGATCTATCTAACTGTGAACTTGTGAATACATATATGTGAATATACTTTGAATATATGGAATACATATATATTTCCATGACAGTCCCCCCTTAGATACCACTTGCCCTAAAAAACCTGCTCCTGGCCCAAGCGCTGCAACTCTTTTGTTCTGCCTGCGAGTTGAGACACCCCTAGCGCATGTCTCCCCCACCGAATATAGACTTTTCGCAAATGGGCGGTCAGGAGGACTGTCCCTGTCGGGGGTTTATGTGTTTGCAATCATAGTCTCTTTATTTGATAGGATGTTTCATCAAGGATGTGTATTCTCAGTCTGGAGGTAGTTCGGAGATCTGGTCAAGCCAGGCAGTTCCATCCGGACTGGTGCGAGGTCCAAGATGGTGAGTGGCATCAAATTGGTTGTCTCCTGAACAGTTTTTTCCATTATCCTGCGGATACAAGGAATTACACAGCAACCAGTAATTAATGCAAAAATGAGAACCCCCATAATGGCTGTCTCAACCTGTGCCAACATTTTCTGCCACCCACTCATCCACCCAAAGTATCGATCCCATGGGTCAGTGACACCTGAGTTCTGTTTCAGTTCCTCTGATAACTCATTAAGTTTCTGTATTGCCATTGTGACTTTACCATTTGGGCCAGTGTTGTCTGGGATGTAGGTGCAACAGGTGTCTTTGATCATTTTGCAAACACCTCCTTTCTCAGCTAGAATCATATCCAAAGCCATTCTATTCTGGAATGCCATAATGGAAGTGGGGCCTAACTGTGTTGCCAAACCTTTTTCAGCATCTATGGTGAAGTTAACGAATCTCTGCTGGTTATAATAGATGTAATTTATCCAATCAACATTTTTGTTTATAGTTACTAGTGGCAATAGTGACTCAAATCCTGCTTTAACTTGGTCTCTGGCCTTGAACTCATCAAGTAGGTCATCTATCTGGTTAGTCTAAGCATCCACGACATCCTTCATGGCTTAGGTGTCTCTCCTGGTACGGGAGCTTCCTTGCAATGCGATACGTGGATCCAAACAGGCTTTCCCTCTAGTTACAAAGAGGTTGGTGTCATCTGGGGCTCTTGGACAGGATCATCAAATCTGGCAGTGAGGAGAAAAACTCGAGAATGGACATTAGTTTTTGACCAATTTAATTACATAAGTGTTATGATTTGGTAGCTGAGGAGAGCAGGCAAAAAAGGCAATACACCAGAGAGGTTGGAATCTATGGGATTGCAGTACCCTGACTAACCACCACAACTAAAGGCAGCCGTGGAGCGTTCCTACGTTGGTCCTAGACGCCTCGTCACAGCCTGAGAAGCTAACTACACCTAAAGATAGAAAAAAGAAAGCTATCTGCCCCGGAGCAGATCCCCAAAGAACATAGGAAGCCCCCAAACATGTAATGGCGGTTAGACAAGAGGAAATACAGACAGAAAATAGAATGAGCAAACGCTGGGGCCCAATCTGTCTAGATAGAAAAGGATAGGAAAGGCACTTACTGCAACCCCAAAAAACCCTGAAAAGTACCAACTCTACTAATTACAAAAACACCTGAGATCACACGACCTCTACCACCTAAATTAGTTATCTGGTGTAACAAAAATTAAACAGCAACCACTGAAAAAACTGGAAAAGGCAAATGAACAAACAACAGTGGCTGAACTAAACTGCAAGCACCAAAAAACTAAAAGAAGAAAATGTCTTATCTGTTAGCAGAAGATGCAGGCACGAAACAGCTTTTCTGGGTCTCTGGGAGTGTGCCTTACGCTAAACAGTGCAATTAGGAGTGTGTCATGCCATGGTTTGCGTGTCTCTTGGGCAATTTTTCAGCATTCTATTCTTAAGTGTTTTGTTCAGTTTTTTCTACCTTCCTGCTGCTCTGGGGGTGGTAAAGAGTGTGTAGGCCTAGATCTGACCCTACTGCTAATCGGGTCTTGTGTGTCAGATTTGCTGTGAATGCGGGTCCCTGATCACTTTCTATCATTTCTGGAACCCCGTATCTGCACACTATTTTCCGAAAGTAGCTTCGTTGCAGTAGTCTTTGCTGACTTGGAAGGCTTCTGTTCATCTTGAAAATACTTCTTTTGACCACAATGGCGTATTTGAATCCTTCACTTGGCGATATCTGGATGTGGTCTATCTGGATCCTTTGAAGCTGGTAGAGTGGTCTTTCCAGATAAGGTGAGGGGGACTTTCTTCCATACGTCCAGGCTTGCATTTGCCGCAGGTCAGACAGCTGCTGGTGAATTTGGCTGTTAGGGTGGAAATCCCTGAAGCGAAACAGTAAGCACCAATCAGATCATTCATTTGTGTCTTTGATATGTGGATTTGGGTCCATCTACCCATTGGACCATCATAGGGTGCATACTTTGTGGTAGGCAGAGTTTGAAGTCTATTATTGATAGCCTTCTTTCTTCACGTGTTGTTTTTTTCGCATTCAGCTCTTCTTCTCCTTTTGGAGCTTGGTCTTGTAACTTCTTGAGCAGATTCCAGGACGTCTCTTTGTCAGGTTTCTTGTCTTCAGTCGTCATGTAGTAGCCGTCCGGCTCTACGACCTCTCCCACTTCTCCATGTTGTCTTCCTTTGGCTGCTTCTTTGGCTGCCATGTCCGCCATGTTATTGCCTCACGTCTCTTCTGTTCTCAGTTTTCCATGCACTTTGATTTTTCAAATTGCCACCATTTTGGAAGTTGGAGTATACCCAGTAGGTCCCTGAAGGCTCCATGATGCTTCACGGTTGTCCTGTTTGCTTTGATGAAGTCCCTTGTAGCCCAGATGGGTCTAAAGTCGTGTGCTATGCCATGCGAGTACCTGTAGTCCATGTAGATGTTTGCAGTCTTGCCTTCTGCCATCTGGCAGGCCTTCGTCAGCGCTATCAATTCTGCTTCCTGGGCTGACAGGCTAGGTGACAGACTTCTGGACCACAGGATTTCTTGATTGCTGGTCACTGCACTTCCTGTATTGAAACTTCTTCTGGAGCCATCCAAGTATCCCCCCTTGGGAGTGGGAGTAGAGTGGCCAGGCTGAGGACTGTAGGTCTGGAGACGGTGACATTATGAGACAAAGGCAATAGAGGCGCCACAAAGATGCCTGGCGGTGGGGAGATTACTGTTAGTTGAGCTTGATTGAAGATTGCCAAGATGTCATGTGGAGTGAGAGTTTCCAGTGGCTGTCCAAGAGTGATGTCAGCAACCTTGTCCAGGAGGGTGTGTGCTGCAGATACTGCCATCAAGCAGGAGGGTGCTCTTCTTGCAACTGGATCCAAGCGGGCAGAGAGGCAGCCTAAAAGTCTCTGTTTTCCCCCGTGAATCCGTGCCAGGACTCCAGTAGCATGACCTTCTTTCTTCCATCAGGTAGACGGAAAGACTTTTCATAGTCACGTAGGCCTGGTATTGGCGCTGAGACTGTGGAGTTCTTCCAATCTCCTGAATGGGTTGAAGGCTGCATCTGATAGAAGGAGCGGGGTTGCGTTGATGCAAGCGCACAGAGGCTGCATTAGGACTGAGGCATCAGGGATCCAGGTTCTGCAATATGACACTAGACCAGGGAAAGCCTGCAGCATTCTTGGAGTTGTTGGGGGAGCCATCTTCTCCACAGTGGTCTTCCAGTTTTTTGACATGTGTTTCGTCTGGTGGGCAATACAGTGTCCCAGGGATGTAACTTGCTTCTGGCATCACTGGACTTTGTTCTTCCAGACCTTTCGTTGCTGTTCTTCCAAGTAGAGTAGGAGAGACAAGGAATAGACTGTGCAGGTGTTGATGTCAACCACACAAAAGAGAAGGTCATCCACGTGTTGTAGAAGAGTGACTCTTGCATATTCTGCAATCCAGTTGACAAGGATGGAGGACATTGTCTTGGTGAAACTTAAAGGGCTTGTTTTGAGCACCTTGAGGCAACATTGTCCATATGCACTGCACTGGTGCGTGAAAGCAGGCCTCCAGGTGGAGGGGAAACACTGAAGAAGGTACTGGCCAGGTTGATCACCGTGAATACCGTTGCGGTGACTGGGACTCTTGAGAGCAGAGTGTGATGGTTCAGCACTGTTGGGGTTTCAAATATCGTAGCCTCTTTCGCGGCCTCCGGGCCTTGCACCATTCTGAACTCAGTGGGGTTTACAGTCTTTTTCTTCACTGTGGAAAGCTGGGATTGATTCCGATGGGCGAGGCAGCCCAGTTTGGCCTTGTCCTTCAGTATGCGGCAGGGGACTCCCATCTGCTGGTGCAGAGCTGGCGGGAAAACAAGCCGTCTACTAGGATCCACATCATGAGAGATGACGACCAGCTGGCTTTCTTGTTCTCCACCAAGACAGTTACTGTGTTAGCACCTGTTCTGGTCACAGGGGGTCTTCTTGTTGGGACGTTTCCTTAAACTGCTGCTTTTTTCTCAGCACGGGCCATCAGTGGTTTCTTTTTCTCCAGCTCGGTCTCAGGTCAGTATTTGTGCACAAGTTTGAAGAGCTGAGTGGCCTTTTGCCGGTCTAGGGCCTGGGTGAACTGGTTGATTGCAGGGGGCACCTCCTGGTGCTTGCAAAAGATGAACCTCTGGCGTTAGAGCTGGATGAGGTGTTGCCATTCCATGAAGCGAGTAGGGTCCTTCTTGAGTTGAATGTCCTGGCCAATGTCAAAGTTCTCAGGCCGTCTTCTTAGGCGAGTTCACTTAGACCTTCAGTTGGTCAGAGACATCTTGACTCTGGGTGATGGAGTGGCTTTTCTGGTACTATGTCCAGCACCTCCTGTGATAGGTCTGCAGTGTGGTTTGTTTGAGGTTCCTGTTTCTTCTTGGGTCAGGGGTGAAGAAAGTGTCATGGTCCCATCTTCCTGGAACACTCTGGTCGCTTTCAGCTTCTGCAGTAGGTCCACTCCCAATAGGTTGAGGGTGCAGGTTTTTTTGACACAACAAACTGGGACATGATGGAGTGTTCTGGCTGAGTCCACACGCTCAGGGGCTTCATAATCTGGAAATATCTGACTTGACCATCAATTCCCATGCAGGAAGCAGAAAATTCTGATAGATAGGTGAGGTTGCGGAGTTCCACAAGAAAAGAACTGACTAAGCCATCCACTCTCAGGATATTGGTCCCACTGGTGGGGTTCCCTGTGGACTTGGTGTGCTCTTGTCCTATGGACGGGGTTCTTCACTGCTTTCTGTGTTTCTTCTTTTTCTGTTCTGCACCGGTTCCGGAAATGACCAAACTCGCCACAGTTGTAACACTTGACATTTCTTCTGTCTTTAAAACGTGGTTGGCCATCTGGCTCTGAGACCACCATCAGGGGAGCTGTTTTGCGCACTCCTGGCTGGGATTCTATCCCTTTTGCGACTGTGAGCAGGTGTCCATTGCTATTGACCTGTACTCAGGCCTAGCTACTATCAGTGGCTTTCTGATTGGTTCTCTCAGTCCATGCACAAAGGCCTGTGCCAACATCTGTCTGCGTATCTGATCATGAATAGTGAAGCCCAAATCTTGAAACACTTGCATCACTCTGCCATGGAACTTCTCCACAGACTCTGTCTTGTCTTGACTCGTGACATGTAGGCTGAGAGTTTGTCCTGTCAGTCTGCTTTTGGCCCATTCTCTGAGTTTCTCAATTAGCTTTGGTCCTGTCTCCCAGGCATATGCATCTAACTCTGCTGGAAGCTTGAAGTGTTCTCTCATAATTGACCAGAATGCATCACCTGCTTTTGTTTCCATTTCGGTCCAGAGATCAATCCAGGCTGCTGTATACGTTTGCTGGATCTGCTGCATTTTTTGGCAAAATAGCATGGGGTGTATCCCTGGGTCTGGCAGCATACTGATCATCTGGCTTGGGACGAAGGGCTCATAGGATGGTGCCTCTACCTGTCCCTGCTCTATTGGTGCTTGTGTGTTTTCTTCCCTAGTATTGGGAAGCATGTGTGACGTTGCATCTTCATCTTCATCAGATAAGAAGTGACATGGTGTACTTGGTGCATACACTGGGTGAGATTTGGGCTTAAAAGTTGTCTTGCTGCATGGGGGTTTCCCACTTCCTTGCTGAGGCTGCGGTGGATCAGTGTCATGGTTCCATGCTAGCAGCCCAGTAGCTATACCACCCCCCTGTGAAGCCCTAGCTGTGGGCTGTTGTGTCTGGGGGCTACATGTAGCGTTTTGTGTAGGGAGATTTGCACTTTCTTCTCCTGATATAATGACTGGGAATGTTTGTACTGTGCTTGGGATAGACAAGGGGCCCTGTGCTGGAGACACTGAATACAGGGACACCACATTGCTTGGATTGGGCATTGACCCAGTTGATGACGAAATAGAAAAAAGAGGAAGAGGAGGGAGGTGTGAGGGAGGAGCGAGAGAAAGAGGAGGGGAGGGAGAGAAGAGTGAAAGGGGGAAAAGAGAGAAAGATGGAGGAGAGAGAGAAGAAAGATGGAGGGGGAGAAGTAGAAGAAGATGAAGAAGAAGATTTGAGAGTTGGAGAGGAAGAGATAGAAGAAGAGGAAGATGAAGAAAATGGATGTGTCAGAGATGTGATGGAGGGAAAAGAAGGAATGAGAGGGATGGCAGCGAGGAAATAGGAGAAAAGTCTGAAGAAGAAAGAGAAAGGGACTGAGAGAAGAAAAAGGAGAGGGTGTCCCCCCTGTGACTTGAGAGGGGATGGTTGAAACAAAAATGCCTTCTCCCTGTGGAGAGAGGCGGGGAGCGTTTTTCCCTGTACAAGGCTCCTTACTCAATGAGAGCAGCCTACACCTGTCCCGTGTCTCCACATGATGGACATGTGATGTGTGTGACTCTGAATTCTGCTCTTGTGACATGTCAGTGATCTTTTTCTCACAGATGATTTAACACCTTTTCAAACTTATTCACATAAAAAAAAAAAAAATCACTTCCTGGTCCGTTCAAATTAACTTGCTGTATCTTTTACACGATGCACCGCTGCTCTTTTATAGCAGATGGTAATCTATTAACAAATTTTCCCGTTACCTTTCAAATAATAAAAAACAAGAAAAAACATTTCATTATGCAGCGTAAAGGCTGCATGTCTATTTGCTTCTCACGTACTGTGTCTATTCCAAAAACATATTCAACAAAGGAGATTTAAAAATCTGAAAACTGCTGCACTCTGGTTCTGTTTGTCAACGCCGAATGCCCGACTGGAGGGGCTACTCAAACCGCTGCGTAGTTTGTGTCTGCTCTCTTCCTCAGCCTGTAATTTTCCTTATCTGTTGAGTGACCTTGTTCTAAAGCAAGCTTGTAGAAAAAAAAAAAATGGCTGGAGAAATAAAACTCTAAAATAAATTGCTTAGAGAAAAAAATCTCTCCAAAATCATTTAAAAATGTACTTAAAAGAAAAATTTTAAAAACAAAAGTTAGATTTAGTAAAAAAACCTCTAGAAAAAGGAAACAAAAAATAAATTCACCAAAAAGGGAGAAAAGAAAAAAAACAAAAAACGTATTACTCATAAAACTCTGAAAAACAACCCTTGTTACTAAAACAGCTAATTAAAAAACAGAAAAGAGGTGGAAAAAACTGATTGTAAAATGATAAAAAACAAAGGTTTTGTCTGGTAGCGTAGGCTTTTTTCCTACCGCTCTCTGGAATGTCAGCTGGCTGCTGCCAGCACTTCCCCCCTCCCTTATATCTGTGCTTGCTATCTCTACAGGCACTGAAATCACGTATCAAAAAAAAAAAAAAAAAAATTATTATTCCTCAGAATAGCAAAAAATGAATATAGTTCAGTCTGAATGCCTGATAATTTTCACGTTGAAACCTGTAGCCAAAAAACTAGCTTAAAAAAATAAAAATCAAAGCCAAAAAAAAACCAGATGTGACAACGTGATTAGCAGAGGAGGGGGGTCAAAGGGGTTTTCTCGCTGCTGCAGCCAGCACACTGCTCTGAATGAGATACTGACAGAGCGCACGGAGATGTGATTTAAAGCAACAGCACCTGATACAGACAGTTGACACATACAAATGAGACAGACACCCGGGAGAATACGAATCCCTCTTTTGATGATCTGTGACACATACAAGCTGCTCTGGTAACTGATAACTCACCAATTGCACTGAGCGCGGTGAGGCTCAAGGTTCTATCGCTCTCTGTACCGTACACCCTGGCCGGTGCGCCGGTCACAATAATCTGCAATAGCCTTTATCAAAATTCTCACTATCCACGTCTGATTTGACTGGGATGGCCTCCCGGTGCGTGGACGAATCCACATCTGATTTGACTGGGATGGCCTCCCGGTGCGTGGACGATTATTGTGAGAACTTATCCAAACAAAGCTCCTGCCCTTTACATCTGATTTGACTGGGATGGCCTCCCAGTGCGTGAAAGTTTACTGCAGAAACTTAACCGAACAAAGCCCTCGCTTCCACAACTGGATTTTTTGGGATAACTTCCCTCCAATATGTGAAGAATATCTGCGTGGACTTATCCAAAACAAAGCTCCCGCCCTTCACGTCTGATTTGACTGGGATGGCCTCCCGGTGCGTGAAAGTTTACTGCGGGAACTTATGCAGCAATTGTCTTTTGCTATACAGCCCCCAGAATTCAGCAAGCAAAAACACAGTCACCGTTCCAACTTTCTCCCGGTTCACATAAAACATGAAACATATACAGCACAGCAGCAAACAACTCGGCTTATATCCCAGGGCTTTTGGATAAGGGTATGGACTTTTTACACAACCTGGGAATGCGGTGATGACCACGTCCGACCGGCTGGAAGTGTAGGCTAGGACTAGGCACAGGGAACATTCAGGAAAGATGACAGAGTTTTCTTACCTTACTTATGGAGCTGCAGTCTCCGACCCGTGTGCCAAGGCCAGGGCCAACTCCCCCGTCTCTCCGGTCGGCCGGGTCCTCGTGCATTTCGTCCAATGCCCCGCGTGCAGGCGCCAACTGATATGGAAATTTAATTAGGATAAAAATATCCTTCAGTGTTTGCTGCTTGCCATGTCCAAATCTCTATTTAATGTCTTTTTGAGCGCTCAGAACGAAATGAGGACTGTCCACAACGCAAGTGTCAGTATAACAGTTCGTCAAAGACATACATTTATTATTCATTCAAGGTTTTATACGTTTACAAAAAGGGGCTGGTTAGTCAATTAACCCCTTCACCCCCAAGGGTGGTTTGCACGTTAATGACCGGGACAATTTTTACAATTCTGACCACTGTCTCTTTATGAGGTTATAACTCCGGAACGCTTCAACGGATCTTCGCAATTCTGAGAATGTTTTCTCGTGACATATTGTACTTCATGTTAGTGGTAAAATTTCTTCCATATAACTTGCGTTTATTTTTGAAAAAAACGCAAATATGGCGAAAATTTTGATAATTTAGCAATTTTCAAACTTTGAATTTTTATTCCCTTAAAACAGAGAAATATGTAACACAAAATAGTTAAGAAATAACATTTCCCACATGTCTACTTTACATCAGCACAATTTTGGAATCAAAATTTTTTTTTGTTAGGAAGTTATAAGGGTTAAAAGTTGACCAGCGATTTCTCATTTTTACAACAAAATTTACAAAGCCATTTTTTTAGGGACCACCTCACATTTGAAGTCACTTTGAGGGATCTACATGACAGAAAATACCCAAAAGTGACACCATTCTAAAAACTGCACCCCTCAAGGTACTCAAAACCACATTCAAGAAGTTTATTAACCCTTCAGGTGCTTCACAGGAACTAAAGCAACGTGGAAGGAAAAAATGAATATTTAACTTTTTAGCCACAAAAATGATCTTTTACAAACTTTTTTTTATTTTCACAAGGGTAAAAGGAGAAAATGGACAGATAAGGTTGTTATGCAATTTCTCCTGAGTACGACAATACCCCATATGTGGGGGAAAACCACTGTTTGGGCACACGGCAGAGCTCGTAAGGGAAGGAGCGCCGTTTGACTTTTTCAAACTAAAATTGGCTGGAGTTGAGATTGGACGCCATGTCGCGCTTGGAGAACCTCTGATGCGCCTAAACAGTGGAAACCCCCCACAAGTGACACCATTTTGGAAACTAGACCCCCTAAGGTACTTATCTAGATCTGTTGTGAGCACTTTGAACCCCCAAGTGTTTCACAAAAGTTTATAATGCCTGGGTGTGAAAAAAAAAAAAAAATTCCACAAAAATGATTTTTTAGTCCTAAATTTTTGAATTTTCCCAAGGAAATTGGACCCCAAAAGTTGTTGTCCAATTTGTCCTGAGTACGCTGATACCCCATATGTGGGG
This sequence comes from Oophaga sylvatica, assembly GCA_033576555.1. Lineage (NCBI taxonomy): Eukaryota > Metazoa > Chordata > Amphibia > Anura > Dendrobatidae > Oophaga > Oophaga sylvatica. The sequence goes on along the minus strand of JARQOD010000006.1, from coordinate 151,475,752 downwards.
GTGGAAAACTGTTTGTGCGCACAGCAGGGCTTGGAAAGGAAGTAGTAACGTTTTGGAATGCAGACGTTGATGGGGGTCATGTTCCGTTTGCAGTGCCCCAGATGAGCCTAAACAGTGGAAATCCCCCACAAGTGACCCCATTTTGGAAAATAGACCCCCTAAGGAACTTATCTAGATCTTTGGTGAGCACTTTGAACCCCCAAGTGCTTCACACACGTTTATAATGCCCGGGCATGAAAATAAAAAATCCTATTTTTTTCCCACAAAAATTATCTTTTAGTCACTAATTTTTTATTTTCCCAAGGGTATCAGGAGAAATTGGACCACATAAGTTGTTGTCCAATTTGTCCTGAGTACGCTGATGCCCCATATGTGGGGGGAACCACTGTTTTGGCGCACGGCAGAGCTCGGAAGGGAAGGAGCACCATTTGACTTTTTCCAACCAAAATTGGCTGGAATTGAGATTGGATGCCATGTTGCATTTGGAGAGCCCCTGATGTGCCTAAACAGTGGAAACCCCCCACAAATGACCCCATTTGGGAAACTAGACCCCCTAAGGAACTTATCTAGATCTTTGGTGAGCAATTTGAACCCTCAAGTGCTTCACACAAGTTTATAACGTAGAGCCGTAAAATTTAAAAATCATATTTTTTCCACAAAAATGATCTTTTCACCCGAATTTTTATTTTTCCAAGGGTAACAAGACTCCAAAAGTTCTTGTGCAATTTGTCCTGAGTACACTGATACCCCATATGTGGGGGTATACCGCTGTTTGGGTGCATGGCAGAGTTTGGAAGGGAAGGAGCGCCGTCTCACTTTTTCAACTCAGAATTGGCTGGACGCCATGTCGTGTTTGGAGAGCTCCTGATCTGCCTAAACAGTGGAAACCCCCCACAAATGACACCATTTTGGAAACTAGACCCCTCAAGGAACTTATCTAGATGTGTGGTGAGAACTTTGAACCCCCAGGTGTTTCACTAAAGTTTATAACGTACAGCCTTAAAATAAAAAATCCTTTTTTTTTTTTACAAAAATGATTTTTTCGCCCCCAATATTTTATTTTCACAAGGGTAACAGAAGAAATTGGAACCCAAAAGTTGTTGTCCAATTTGTCCTGAGTACGCTGATACCCAATATGTAGGAGAAAACTACTGTATGGGTGCACGTCAGGGCTCGGAAGGGAAGTAGTGACGTTTTGGATTGCAGACTTTGATGGAATGGTCTGGGGGCGTCATGTCGCATTTGGAGAGCCCCTGATACGCCTAAACAGTGGAAACCCCCCACAAGTGACCCCATTTTGGAAAATAGACCCCACAAGGAACTTATCTAGATGTGTGGTGAGCACTTTGAACCCCGAAGTGCTTCACAGAAGTTTATAACGCACAGCCGTAAAAATAAAAAATCCTTTTTTTTTTTACAAAAATGATTTTTTCGCCCCCAATATTTTATTTTCACAAGGGTAACAGGAGAAATTTGACCCCAAAAGTTGTTGTCCAATTTGTCCTGAGTACGCTGATACCCAATATGTGGGAGAAAACTACTGTATGGGCGCATGTCAGGGCTCGGAAAGGGAAGTAGTGACGTTTTGGATTGCAGACTTTGATGGAATGGTCTGGGGGCGTCATGTCGCATTTGGAGAGCCCCTGATGCGCCTAAACAGTGGAAACCCCCCACAAGTGACCCCATTTTGGAAAATAGACCCCACAAGGAACTTACCTAGATGTGTGGTGAGCACTTTAAACCCCGAAGTGCTTCACAGAAGTTTATAACGCACAGCCGTAAAAATAAAAAATCCTTTTTTTTTTACAAAAATGATTTTTTCGCCCCCAATATTTTATTTTCACAAGGGTAACAGGAGAAATTGGACCCCAAAAGTTGTTGTCCAATTTGTCCTGAGTACGCTGATACCCAATATGTGGAGAGAAAACTACTGTATGGGCGCATGTCAGGGCTCGGAAAGGGAAGTAGTGACGTTTTGGATTGCAGACTTTGATGGAATGGTCTGGGGGCGTCATGTCGCATTTGGAGAGCACCTGATGCGCCTAAACAGTGGAAATCCCCAACAAGTGACCCCATTTTGGAAAATAGACCCCACAAGGAACTTATTTAGATGTGTGGTGAGCGCTATGAAGCCCCAAGTGCTTCACAGAAGTTTATAATGTACAGCCGTAAAAACAAAAAAATCTTATTTTTTTTACAAAAATAATATTTTCGCCCCCAGTTTTTTATTTTCCCAAGGGTAACAGAAGAAATAGGACAAATTTCACAATAACTCTTGGGGTCCAGAGTACGCTGATACCCCATATGTGGGGATAAACTACTGTTTGGACGCATGGCAGAGCTCAGAAGTGAAGGAACACCGTTTGACTTTTTCAACGCAGAATTGGCTGGAATGGAGATCAGACACCATGTCACATTTGGAGAGCCCCTGATGTGCCTAAACAGCGGAAACCCCCCAATTCTAACTCCAACCCTAACCCCAACACACCCCTAACCCTAGTCCCAACCCTAATCCCAACCCTAACCCTAATCCTAACTCTAACCCTAATCCTAACTTTAGCGCCAACCCTAACCCTAACTTTAGCCGAAACCCTAACCCTAACCCTAATGGGAAAATGGAAATAAATACATTTTTTTTATTTTATTATTTTTCCCTAACTAAGGGGGTGGTAAAGGGGGGTTTGATTTACTATTTATAGCGGTTTTTATGATTGGCAGCTGTCACGCTAAAAGACGCTTTTTATTGCAAAAAGTAGTTTTTTGCATCGCCACATTTTGAGAGCTATAATTTTTGCATATTTTGGCCCACAATGTCATGTGAGGTCTTAATTTTTGCGGGACGAGGTGACGCTTTTATTGGTACCATTTTTGAGCACGTGACATTTTTTGATCGCTTTTTATTTCGATTTTTGGGAGGTTAGAATGAACAAAAATCAGCAATTCATGAATTTCTTTTGGGTGAGGCGTTTTATTGTTCCGCGTGTGGTAAAATCGATAAAGCAGTTTTATTCTTCGGGTCAGTACGATTATGGCGATACCTCATTTATATAATTTTTTTATGTTTTGGCGCTTTTATAGAATAAAAACAATTTTATATAAAAAATAATTATTTTTGCATCGCTTTATTCTGCGAGCTATAACTTTTTTATTTTTTTGCTGATGATGCTGTGTGACGGCTCGTTTTTTGCGGGACAAGATGACGTTTTCAGTGGTACCATGTTTATTTATATCCGTCTTTTTGATCGCGTGTTATTCCACTTTTTGTTCAGCGGTATGATGATAAAGCACTGATTTTTTGCTTCGTTTTTATTTTTTATTTTTTAAGGAGTTCACAAAAGGGGTTAACTAGTGGGACAGTTTTATAGGGGGGTCGTTACGGACGCGGCGATACCATATATGTGTACTTTTATTGTTTTATTTTTTTTATTTACAATAAGTAATGAATTTATTGGGGAATATTTTTTTTTTTGGATTTTTTTTTACACATGTTTATTTTTACTTTTTTTTACTTTTTACTTTGTCCCAGGGTGGGACATCACTGTATTTCATCAGATCGCTGGTGTGACAGTGTGCACAGCACTCTGTCACACCAGCGATGTGACAGGCAGTGCAGGACGCTTCCTCATGCCTGCTCTCGGCAGGCACTGAGGAAGCCGCCTCCCTCCAGGACCCCAGCGCCATCTTGGATCCGGGTCCTGGGAGGGAGGAAGCCCTCAGAGCAGCGCGATCACATCGCGCTGCTCTGAGGGTCTCAGGGGGGCGCGCAGGGAGCCCCCACCCTGCGCGATCCTCCCCTGTGCCCCCAGTACACCGCGATCATGTTTGATCGCGGTGTGCAAGGGGTTAATGTGCCGGGAGCGGTCCGTGACCGCTCCTGACACACAGTCACGGGTGTCAGCTGTGATAATCAGCTGACACCCGGCGGCGATTAGCTGCGCTCCCTCCGGGAGCGCAGCTAATCGCCTATGACGTACTATTCCGTCCATGGTCAGAATGGCACGGGTTTTATGGACGGGATAGTACGTCTAATGTCAGAGAGGGTTAACATACAATTAAAAGCTGCTAGATTATTGGCTGTTCTAGTGTAAATATGATAATTATGATAATCATGGCAAAAGAGCTGAAGTTGCAGAATTATTGTTTTATATTCTTGTGACCTAGTTGTCTTGCATAACTATAATGTAAACAACAGATATCTAATAAGACTTTTTGTACGTTCCTTATGAAGGCCTTATGAAGGCCTTATGAAGGCCAGATTTCTCTAAAACGACTGATTATAACTGACCTAGAAATATGTGAGCACAGGGTTTTTTAGCAAGTGAGATCTATCTAACTGTGAACTTGTGAATACATATATGTGAATATACTTTGAATATATGGAATACATATATATTTCCATGACACAACAGGAAGGGATGTTGGGGAAGGAGAAGTGGGAAGAGGGGAGGGGGGGAAAGGGTAAAGACAAATACATGGGGTAAGGGAGTAAAGGAGCACGCATCAAAGGATGCTTTTTATTTTTGTTATAAAAATGATAAAAAAAATACAAGGAATAAAACAATTCCACACATATTTACAACAGGCTGCAGTGGGGGGCTGCGTGTGTGTGTGGCATGTCCTTCTAGTGTGGCTAGCATTTCAGCACTCACTCAGCAGTCTGTCTGCACTGTAGGAACATATCTGGCACTGCCTGGGTATGTCCCTGGTACATTTGCTGCATGTGTATTTGTAGCAGTCAACACATCTCTCAGTTGCACAATTGTTCGTGCATGGATGGTTGACCTGACACTTCGCCCTTTTGCCAGGGCTGGGTGTGGAAGGTTGCTGCTGAAGGAGTTCTTCTCTGCATTTTGTTTCTTGTGAACAAAATGGGTGAAGCAGTCACAGCACAAAAGGCTGCATGCAAATTTGCTAAGGTGTTAGCAACCTTATGCATATCCCCTGCACAATAATGCAGCTGGGGGGTGGGCAGACACACTCAGGAGCAGCTTAAGCCCCCGTCTCACATAGCGATATCGCTAGCGAGATCGGTGCTGAGTCACTAGTTTTGTGACGCAGCAGCGAGCTCACCAGCAATATCGCTGTGTGTGACATTCAGCGACGATCAGCCCCCCTGCCGGGTATCGCTGATCGTCGCTGAAATGTCAGGACATTTTTTTGATCGCTGGTCTCCCGCTGACAGGCACGCATCGCTGCGTGTGACAGACGGGAGACCAGCGATCCGCTGGTAACCAAGGTACACAGCGGGTTTCCAGGCACCGCGCAGCGGTAACGTCGCCAAGTTACCCACAGTGTACGTTGGATACAAGCCCGCTGATGCAGGAAGCTGGTAACCAAGGTACACTTCGGGTTTTACAGGCGCTGCACGGTGCCTGGAAACCCGATGTGTACCTTGGTTACCAGCTCCCCTGCAGCAGCGCACTGGTATCCAACGTACACATCGGGTTTCCAGGCACAGCCCTGCGCCTGGAAACCAGAAGTGTACCATGGTTACCAGCTGATCGCTGGTCTCCTGACTGCCACACGCAGTGATGCGTGCTGGCCAGCGGGAGACCAGCGATCAAAAAAAGTCCAGGCATTTCTGACACGACTAGCGATTCACAGCAGGGGCCTGATCGCTGGTACGTGTCAGACATAGCAAGATCGCTGCTGAGATTGCTGTTTAGCAGCGATCTCGCTAGCGATCTCGCTATGTGAGACGGGGCCATAAGGGTCATTTGACCCTCTTTTGGGACTTCAGGGGGAGCTCAAAATTTCTGGGACTTCTAGTGTTAAGGGAGAGGGGAAGAAGATAGAATTTGGCAGCAGGCTCCCGTCCTGAGTAGTTGCTTATTGAGAGAGAGAAAGAAGAGGCTTTCACTGGAAGGGAAAAGGGATTCTCAGAGAGATCCACAGATTAGCTAAAAGCTACAGGTGGGCTCATTCCAGGACTGGCGTATGCTGCCTGGGAGAATCCAGGTCGCAGAAGGTACTCGGCCCCTAAACTAGTGGAAGAACTTTATGACACAGCTATCAAGCAGATAGCTGTGATAACTTTAAGGATCACAGCCACAACCGCAAGTACCTTCTCTGGGAAGGAAAGCTCTATAGGATCAAGGAAACGCATAAAGACAACGTTGTCCTGGAGGATCCGCAGCTTCTAGACTGGGACACTGCTTAGCGAGGTGCTGTAAGGAAGAAAGGAGTGGGAAATCAGCACAGGGAGACGGCCAGGGAAGGCATATACTGACAGGGAGCTTTGTACTAGTGTTCTCCATCCACCTGGGAGTTGGCTGGACTCCTCACCTGGAGAGCGTGGCACCAAGCGGGCATCTGTACTGCCGGCACCAGAACTGCGAGTAAAACTTTGGAAACTGCAATTGACTGTCTCCTCAAGTTCTTCCCTCAACACACACTCCACTTTGCTACATCTCTCAGGGCCAGCACCATTACTTCATCTACAACGTCTTTCTGCCATGGGATAACATAGTCTCACCTGTGGGAGACTTTACAAACTCTGCTGCATCTCACCATCTGTCCCATAGGATCTGCACTGCAGCGCTGGTCACCTCTGACCAGATACCACAGGTGGCGTCACGAATACCTAAACTACAAACTGTTATCATCCCCTGTAAATATTTCCCATTTTATTGGACGCCCAGGGCCACGGACCGGTCACTGCCGCTGTGACACATCCCTTAAAACACCGGCCCTGTAACGAGTATTCCACTGCCCTGGCGGGCGATCCATCTACGCCTCCAAATAACCAGCCAAACCCCATTCCAGCAGCAGCCCCTGTTAGGTCATCATGTCCAATGGCACACAGTTTTCAGACTCCTGTTATTTTTGTCAATGATCCAGCTGCCATGTTTGATCCTTCGACCTTGTATGGTCCATCGTGCAGTAGCCCTTATACTTTCAAAAAGCTACGTGTCAATAAGTTTCTAAGACAATTCTTAAGGTTTTAGACTAGGTATATAGAAAACTTTGTTCATGTTTTCACGAACATTAATGCCTCCAGTTTTGAAAATCACAAATTTCTTCTTATCACAAACCTATTAAACATTTATAAAGATAGTTTTCATTTTTTTCGGTTGGTTATTGTTTGTATTGTTCACAAAGCATATTAAAATATAAATGTCATACTGTTTTGCCAGAAACAAGGTATATAGTATAGTGAAAATATTCTACATCTCCATATATATTTCAGGAGGCAGACACGGATGCTCTCAGTGGGAAAGTATGGATTTCACAACAATAAGGGTACTGTTTAGGAAGATACAAAGTATATATATTATAGTTAAAATATATATCTCCTTATATAATTTAGGAGGCAGACAATGACGCTCAAAGGTTCAGTATGGATTGCACAAGAATATAAAAAGCTGATCTGCAAGAAAGAATCACACATCTTGGCCAATGTTCCCGGTGTCAATGATGCACTTAAGAGAGGTGGGTGGAGGAGGACTTTATGGCAAAAAGGGTACTGTATCACAATCGTCCAACTGTATACAGTCTAGGAGTCATTGTAAATCTCCGTATATATTTCAGGACAAACACCCATAGCCAGAGGCCCAGTCTGCCTAACACCCAAATATAAAAATCAGAAAAGTGTACTGTATAAGTAGAGTACAGCTGTATACAGTGTGGGGGGAATTGTTCATCTACATATATATTTCAGGAGGTAGACAGTGACGTTCACAATCTCAGTTTTGATTACACTAGAATCTAAAATGCACATCCGCAAGAAGTAATCACACAATGTTCCCGGTGTCAATGATGCACTGATATAGTGCCCAATGCCCACTGTTTTCAGAAATTAGCTAACAAGATCACAACTAAAGGAGGCATCTCTCAGGAATCAGTCTGGGAATATGTGGATATCATCTGGCCTGCATGTACCGAGGCTATGTGCCTCTTGCGTTTCTGCCCCCAGACTAGCAGTGATACGTTGTTCTACAACCGGCTGTGTTCCTACCTCAACCGTAAAGTAAGATAAGCAATTATAAATGCCAACAACATTGAGGCCTTTATAATTACACTTCCAGCATGCCAGCCAATACCTGCCAAACTTCACCCCTTAGGGGGGACAGGTTTTGAGGATGAACATCCTCATCTTTTACTGGCTCTACTTTTTCCAAACCATCCATTCTGGTCTTCATGTCCCAGAAAGGTCCCCAAAATTCAGAGAGCAAGACCAGGATATTCCTGATGACATATTCACATGTATATTTGAAGATTTCGAAAGGGAGGAGAATTTGATTGGAGAACAAGAACACCCACCTTTAGGGCAGGAGAGACCTGTTATGGGAGAAGTGGGCATTGCAGAGCTGAAAAATATTCTGAGTTATCTGTCCAATAACCTGCATAAAATTGCAGACCAAAACAACAATAATTATATCAGTCTACGCCTCCAACTAACCAGCCAAAACACATTCCAGCAGCAGCCCCTGTTTGGCCATCATGTCCATTGCCACCAACTTTTCCGGCTCCTGTTAGTTTTGGCAATGATCCAGCTGCCATGTTTGATCCTTCGACCTTGTATGGTCCATCGAGCAGTAACCCTTATACTTTCAAAACACAACGTGGCAATAGGTTTCTCACACAATTCTTAAGGTTTGAGACCAGGTATATAGAAAAATGTGTTCATGTTTTCAAGAACCTTTATGCCTACATTTTTAAAAATCAAAATTTGATTCTTATCACCACCCTATTAAACATTTCTAAAGATAGTTTTCATATTTTTAGGTTGGTTAATGTTTTTATTGTTCAGAAAGCATATTAAAATATAACTCTCAGACTGTTTCGCAAGATACAAGGTATACATAGTATAGTTTAAGTATTATAAATCTCCTTATTTCATTCAGGAGGCAGACAATCACGCTGAAAGGCTCAGTATGTATTACACAAGAATATAACAATTTTGTTGGTGGAGGAGGGGGGAAGGGGCAGCCCTGATAGGGAGGTTGCAAAAAGGCAATATGTTGAGGTGTCTAATGGACGTAAAGCAGCTGGAAATGGATTAACTGTAGAAGTCTGAGGAAGAGGAGGACAAAATAAGGGGTACTGTATCACCAGATAAAAGGTATATATAGTGTAGTGAAAATATTCCACATCTCTGTATATATTTCAGGAGCCACACACAGACGCTCACAGGCTCAGTCTGGATTATTATAGAGAATATAAAAAGATACACAAGAAATAATCACACATGTGGGCCAATGTTCCAGGTGTCAATGATGCCAACACATTTGGGGGGAGATGACGACGACTTTCATCCAAAAAGGTTACTGTATCCCAAGTGGACAGCTGTATACAGTCTAGAGGTAATTGTAAATCTCCGTATATATTTACGGAGTAACAGACAGACGCTCACAGGCTCTGTATGGATAACAACACAATATAAAAAGTTGACGATTCTATTGGATTGGCATGAGAGGAGACATTGATAAATGGTGCAAGGAATGTCACACTTCTGTGACTAGTAAAACTGTGAAAGATGATCAGAAAGCAACACTGCATCCGATTGTGAGTCGCCGTCCATTAGAAATGGCAGCCATTGATCATCTGAAGGTAGAGCCCAGCAGGACAGGCCAGAACTACGTCTTAACCATCATCGAGCAGTTAACGAAATTTGTAGTGTCTGTCCCTGTGAAGGATTTAACTACCCAGACTCCACAGCGGTGGAGCAGGGAGAGGTAAGTATTGCAAGTTCTGTGGTCCTGAGCAAGCAGGTGGGGCTGACTCATGGGCGACGGCCCTGGCACAGGGCCCCTCATAGTACGCCGGTGCATCTGACGGCGAGTGGGCCCATCCCACCGTCAGAGACTGTTTTTGGCAATATGAGGGACCCTGTGCCAGTGCCGTCGCCCCAGAGTGGGAACCGACACCTGCTCAGGGCACAGACACTTGGCCGGGTGCGCCAGGTGTTGACCCCGTCCCTGCCCAGAAAGGGAGGTGGCAAAAAAGCCATCTGTTCAGGCGTAGGCTGGACATTCAGCTGGTACAAATGTAGGAATTGGAGAAGTAAGAGGAAGAGTAGGACAAAGAAAGCCATTTTTCTGGCAACCTAGGTGTCATCAGGGGAAGGTGGCACAAAATCCTTTGAAACCCATGCATGGTTAATTTTAATAAAGGTTAGATAATCAACATTTTGTGTCGAAAGCCATGTCCTTCTTTCTGTCAGGATTGATCCAGCAGCACTGAAGACTCTGTCTGATAGCACACTACCAGCAGGACAAGCGAGCTCCTGTAAGGCATGTTGTGCCAATTCAGGCCAGGTGTCCAGTTTACAGGCCCAAGAGTCAAAGGGGAATGACCGGTGAGGGAGAACATAGATAAGGGAAGGAGAAGTTATTTGTAAACATAGTTGACAACGGCTGGCTTCTGTCTGTTGTTATAGATTCCTGATTACCAGGCGTGTGAGCTGTCCTGGAGAAATCAGTCCACAACATGGTCATGAAACATACACTTCGTCTGCTGCAGTTTGCCGTAACGGGTAGGCTCTGTCCTTATCCCCCTCTATTCCACGCACCCTATCTGGCGCTATTTCCACTGGGGCTCCATATTGCTATAGCGCAACAGGCTCTGCCTATGTCCAACCCTGCTGGGGCCTCTTACCCTAAGCCCACTGTGACCCATTATGCCTGTGCATGTTGCAAGAAAAAGTGGAAATCAGTCCAGTCGTCGCCTTTCTGCCCGTCCTGCACTCCTCCCACCATGTCTGCCCCACAGTAGCACTCCGACTCCCGGGATGAGAGCACTCCCTCTCCTCCGGAGTTCGCCGTTGCCATGCTCAGTTGGTCGCTGACCTGACTAAGGTATCTCAGTCCCTGGTCCAGGTCCTTGAAAGCCTTCCACAGCTCTCCACAGCCACCAGTGCTCCAAACGTCTCCCATGGCGATTCCAACGCACCTGACCTTGACCTTCAAAGGGACAAAACCGTGAGAGGTTCTAGAAAGGGGACTCTGTCTGGCTCCTCGTCCAGCTCCCTGGGCCCCTCAGCAGTATCAAAGCCACTTCCCCCTCCCATTCCCCCTCTTCGGAGGAAGATCTTGGGTCGGACATAGACTCCCAGTCCGGGTCTGACTCGGATTCGGACCAGACCTCCAAGATGCAGGTCATGGTGGATAGCCTTATCTCGGCTATCTCTCAAATGGTTAAACTAAAACAGGACGATGCTCCTGCCCAGGATTCCTCTGTCTCATTTAAACGGGTTAAACGCCCTTCACAAACCGTTCCAAACCACAAGGAATTTGAATGTACCCTGTCTAAGTACTGGGAACATCACGAAAAGCGTTTCCCAGGCAGGAAGCACTTAGACATTCTCTATCCCTTTAAACCCGATCTTCTCAGCAAGTGGGCAGAGTCCCCTAAGGTGGATCCGACTGTTTCTCGTCTTTCTTACAAGACGGTCCTGTTCTTGCGGGATGGCGCGTCTCTTAAAGATGCTACGGACAGGCAGATAGAGTCTCTGGCCAAATCAGCCTTTGAGGCAGCTGGCGCTTCCCTTTGTCACAGTTTCGCTTCCACCTGGGTGGCGAAAGCCATCTCTGCCTGGGCTAAGATGCTTCGCAGGGGCATTTTGGCTTCAGCTCCCCAAGACGACCTAGCTGAGTTGGCAGCCAAAATTCGTCATGCCAGCAAATACATTCTGGCTGTTTCCTTGGATTCGGTGTGTTGTTCCTCTAGAGCAAGCAGCAACATCGTGGCTATTCGCCGCATCCTTTGGTTGAAGGCGTGGAACGCGGATAATACTTCCAAAAGATCTCTCACCAACCTAGCCTTCCAGGGCTCCAGGCTCTTTTGGGCTAGGCTGGACCAGATAATTTCTGATGCTATGGGAGGCAAGAGCACCTCTCTCCCTCAATCCAGACCTAAGCGTCCTTTTCACAGAAAGGGCCCTCGGCCCTTTAGGTCTTTTTGTTCCTTCACACCTTCAGAATCCTCGTCACAGCAGGAGCGCCCCTCTGCTTCAGGAGAACGGAGGAAACCTTCTTTCAAGCCCTCGCCTCATTGGAATCCAAAAGGCCATTCCTCTAAAGGCTGGGTCTCACATAGCGATACACCAGCGATCCCGACAACGATCAGGATCGCTGGTGTATCGCTACATTATCGCTGCTGAGCTGCCAAACAGGCAGCTCAGGCAGCGATCAGTACAAGCGACACTGCGGGTAACATCGCTTAGTTATCCGCAGTGTTCCTTGGATACTAGTGCCCTGATGCAGGGAGCTGGTAACCAAGGTACACATCGGGTTTCCAGGCGCTGCGTGGTGCCTGGAAACCCGCTGTGTACCTTGGTTACCAGCTCCCTGCTTCAAGGAGCTGGTATCCAAGGTACACAGCGGGTTTCTAGGCACAGCCCCGCGCCTGGAAACCCGCTGTGTACCTTGGTTACCAGCGGATCGCTGGTCTCCCGCCTGTCACACGCAGCGATGCGTGCCTGTCAGCGGGAGACCAGCGATCAAAAAAATGTCCTGACATTTCAGCGACGATCAGCGATACCCGGCAGGGGGCTGATCGTCGCTGAATGTCACACACAGCGATATCGCTGGTGAGCTCGCTGCTGCGTCACAAAACTAGTGACTCAGCACCGATCTCGCTAGCGATATCGCTATGTGAGACGGGGGCTTAAGCCCTCTGGTTCCCGATCTAACATGTTTCGTTCCAAGTGATTGGTCACTCCCACCTGGAAGGCTTTCCAGGGTGGGAGGCATACTTCTTTTCTTCAGGGACACTTGGCTGTCTGTGGTCATCGATGCCTGGGTCAGGGAGATCATTACCTCCGGTTACAAGATCGAGTTTTCTTCCCCCCCAGAAAGGCACTTCTTTCTTTCTCGACCTCTGAGGCAGCCGTCCCAGACCCCAGGTTTTCTCCAGGCCATCAATTCCCTTGTGGCCGCCAGAGTAGTCGTTCACATTCCTTCAAACAAACGTTTTTCGTGGTTCTACTAGAATCTTTTCGTAGTCCATAAAAAAGACGGTTCTCTATGCCCAATCCTGGACCTCAGACTGCTGAATCATCACCTTTGGATCCGTCACTTCAGGATGGAGTCCTTACGCTGAGTGATCACTGCGATGGAGCCGGCAGAGTTCCTCTGCTCCGTAGTCACTCAGGATGCGTACCTTCACATCCCTATTTGTCTGCAACACCAGCGATTTCTTCGGTTTGCGATCCAGGACGATCACTACCAATTCACGGCCCTCCTCTTCGGTCTGGCCTCTGCACCCAGGGTCTTTACGAAGGTAATGGTGGCGGTCATGGCCATTCTTCGCTCCAGGGGGATTCTCATAATCCATTACCTGGACGACCTGCTAATCAAAGGCTCATCCCGCCGAGACTGTGCTTAGAGTCTTCAAGTCACTCTGGACACCCTGACGCGTCTGAGCTGGATCATCAACCGAGAGAAGTCCTCTCTAACCCCTTTTCAGCATCTGACCTTCCTGGGCATGGAATTCGACACATATTTGTCACTCACGGGTGTTCCTCCCGAGGGACAAGTTCTCAGTTCTCTGCAAGGGAGTCTGATCCATTCTGGTCTTCATGTCCCAGAAAGGCCCCCAAAATTCATAGACAGCAGGATGAGGATATTCCTGATGAGATATTCACATCTATATTTTAAGATGTCGAAAGGGAGGAGAATTTGATGGAGGAACAAGGACACCCACCTTTAGGCCAGGAGATACCTGGGATGGGAGAAGTGTGTATTTCAGAGCTGATAAATATGACTTATATGTAAAAAAACTGCAGAAAATTGCTGACCAAAACAACAATATTTTGCAGTTTACGCCTCCAATTAAGCAGCCAAACCCCATAACAGAAGCAGCCTGTGTTTGGCCATCATGTCCAATGGCACCCACTTTTCCGGCTCCTGTTATTTTTGACAATGATCCAGCTGCCATGTTTGATCCTTCGACCTACTATGGTCCATTGGGCAGTAACCCTTATACTTTCTAAACGCAACGTGGCAATAGGTTTGTAACACAATTCTTAAGGTTTTAGACTAGGTTTATAGAAAACTTTGTTTATGTTTTCAAGAATATTTATGCCTAGAGTTTAAAAAATCAAAATTTTATTCTTAACACAGACCTATTAAACCTTTCTAGAGATAATTTTCATATTTTTCGGTTGGTTTGTATTGTTCACAAAGCATATTAAAATGTAAATCTCATACTGTTTTGCCACATACAAGGTATATATAATATAGTTAAAATATTATAAATCGCCTTATATAATTCATGAGGCAGACAATCTCGCTGAAAGGTTCAGTATGGATTACACAAGAATCTCACAATTTTGTGGATGGAGGAGGGGAGTGGAGCAGCCCAGATAGGGAGGTTGCAATAATGCCATATGTTGAGGTGTATAATGTACATAAAGCAGCTGAAAATGGTTTAGGCCGAGAAGTCCAAGGAAAAGGAGGCCCAAAAAAGGGCTACTGTATCACAAGTTAAAAGGTATATATAGTCTAGTGAACATATTCTAAATCTCAGTAGATATTTCAGGAGGCAGACACAGACGCTCACAGGCTCAGTCAGGATTACACAAGAATATAAAAAGATACGCAAGTAAGAATCACACATGTCGGCCAAAGTTCCCGGTGTCAATGATGCACTGATGTAGTCCCACTCCCCACCTTTTCCAGAAATTAACAAAGAAAATCACAACTAAAGGCGTCATCTCGCAGGAATCGTTCTGTGAAAATGTGGATCTCATCTGGCCTGCATGTACCAAGGATATGTGCCTCCTGCGTTTCTGACCCCAGACCAGTAGCGATACAGTGTTGTACAGCCGGCTCTATTCCTACCTCTATCGCAAAGTAAGATATGCAATTATAAATGCCAACAACATGGAGGCCTTTATATTCCACTTTCACCATTCCAGTCAATATCTGCCAAACTTCACCCCTTATGGGGGCCAGGTCTTGAGGATGAGCATTCTCATCTTTTACTGGCTCTACTTTTTCCAAGCCATCCATTCTGGTCTTCATGTCCCAGAAAGGTCCCCAAAATTCAGAGAGAGCAGAATCAGGATATTCCTGATGATGACATTCACATCTATATTTGAAGATATGGAAAGGGAGGAGAATTTGATGTGGGAACAAGGACATCCACCTTTAGGGCAGGAGATACCTGGTATGGGAGAAGTGGGCATTGCAGAGCTGAGAAATATTATTTATCTGTCAAATAACCTGCAGAAAATAGCTGACCAAATCAACAATAATTTTTAGTCTAAGCCTCCAACTAACCAGCCAAAACCCATAACAGCAGCAGCCCCTATTTGGCCATCATGTCCAATGGCACCCACTTTTCAGGCTCCTGTTATTTTTGGAAATGATCCAGCTGCCATGTTTGATCCGTCGACCTAGTATGGTCCATCGGGCAGTAACCCTTATAATTTCAAAACGCAACGTGCCAATAGGTTTCTAACACAATTCTTAAGGTTTTAGACTAGGTATATAGAAAACTTTGTTCATGTTTTCAACAATATTTATGCATAGAGTTTCAAAAAACAAGATTTAATTCTTATCACTGACCTATTAAACATTTCTAAAGATAGTTTTCATATTTTTTGTTTGGTTAATGTTTGTATTGTTCACAAATCATATTAAAATCTAAATCTATTACAGTTTCACCACATACAAGGTATATATAGTAAAGTTAAAATATTATAAATCTCCTTATATAATTCATGAGGCAGACAATCTCGCTGGAAGGCTCATTATGGATTACACAAGAATCTAAAAAGATCAGCAAGAAATAATCACACGTGGGCCAATCTTCCAGATGTCAATGATGCACTGATATAGTGCCCACTTTTTTAAGAAATTAACAAAGAAGATCCCAACTAAAGGCGTCATCTCTCAGGAATCAACTTGGGAATATGTGGATCTCATCTGGCCTGCATGTACCAAGGATATGTGCCTCCTGCATTTCTGCCCCCAGACCAGCAGTGATACGGTGTTGTACTGCCGGCTCTATTCCTACCTCTACCGCAAACTAAGATATGCAATTACAAATGCTAACAACATGGAGGCCTTTATAATTCCACTTCCAGCATTCCAGCCAATACCTGCCAAACTTCCCCCTTTAGGGGGGCCAGGCCTTGAGGTTGAACATCCTCATCTTTTACTGGCTCTACTTTTTCCAAGCCATCCATTCTGGTCTTCATGTCCCAGAAATGTCCCCAAAATTCAGAGAGAGCAGGATCAGGATATTCCTCATGACATTCACATCTATATTTGAAGATGTGGAAAGGGAGGAGAATTTGATGTGGGAACAAGGACACACACCTTTAGGGCAGGAGATACCTGGTATGGGAGAAGTGGGCATTGCAGAGCAGAGAAATATTATTTATCTGTCAAATAACCTGCAGAAAATAGCTGACCAAAACAACAATAATTTTCAGTCTTCGCCTCCAACTAACCAGCCAAAACCCATAACAGCAGCAGCCCCTATTTGGTCATCATGTCCAATAGCACCCACTTTTCAGACTCCTGTTATTTTAGGCAATGATTCAGCTGCCATGTTTGATCCTTCGACCTAGTATGCTCCATCGGACAGTAACCCTTATACTTTCAAAACACAACGTGCCAATAGGTTTCTAACACAATTCTTAAGGTTTTAGACTAGGTATATAGAAAACTTTGTTCATGTTTTCAAGAACATTTATGCCTAGAGTTTAAAAAATCTAAATTTTATTCTTATCACAGACCTATTAAACATTTCTAAAGATAGTTTTCATATTTTTCTGTTGGTTAATATTTGTATTGTTCACAAAGCATATTAAAATCTAAATCTCATACTGTTTCACCACATACAAGGTATATATAGTATAGTTTAGTATAGTTTAAATATTTCAAATCTCCGTATATAATTCATGAGGCAGACAATCTCGCTGAAAGAAAAAAACAATTTTGTTGCTGGAGGAGGGGGGTGGGCAGCCCAGATTGGGAGGTTACAATAATGACATATGTTGAGGTGTACAATGGACGTAAAGCAGCTGCAAATGTTTTAATTTGAGAAGTCCGAGGAAGAGGAGGCCAAAAAAAAGGGGTACTGTATCACCACCAGATAAAAGGTATATATAGTCTAGTGAAAATATTCTACATTTCCATAGATATTTCAGGAGTCAGACACAGACGCTCACATGCTCAGTCTGGATTACACAAGAATATAAAAAGATATGCAAGAAAGAATCACACATGTGGGCCAATGTTCCAGGTGTCAATGATGCTAAAACAGTTGGTGGAGGACGACTTTCTGCAAAAAGTGTACTGTTTCCAAAGCGTCCAGCTGTATACAGTCTAGGGGTCATTGTAAATCTCCGTATATATTTACGGAGTAACAGACAGACGCTCACAGGCTCTGTATGGATTACACCAGAATATAAAAAGTTGACAAAGTGTACTGTATCATAAGCGTACAGCTGTATACAGTGTTGGGCTCATTTTAAATGTTCATATATATTTCAGTCTCATGAAGCCAGTCCAGAATCTCCCCTACAGGAAACAAGATGGATAAAAGTACACACTTAAAGTAGAGTGATTGCAGAAATTTGGTAATTAATAAAAATAAGGCTAAAACCTCCCAGTAGAATTATGATAGGCAATGCTGACCCTCAATTAGTTCATCTGTGGAGACAGAGCAAACGGCTTTTTGTGAATAAAGGGTTGCTGTATCGCAGTTACGTCTATCCCATTGATGTTATTTGTCTGCATCAAATTGTGATGCCAAGGAGAGATGTAGACATGGCCCTCACTGCCTATCATGATCAGCATGGTCACTTTGAAGTGCAAAAGACAGAAGCCACAGGCCGTCGGCAATTGTATTGGATTGTCATGAGAGGAGACATTGAAAAATGTTGGCAGGAATTTCACACGTCTGTGACTAGTAAAACTGTGAAAGCTGATCAGAAAGCAACACTGCATCCGATTGTGAGTCGACGTCCATTAGAAATGGTAGCCATTGATCATCTGAAGGTAGAGACCAGCAGGACAGGCCATAGCTACGTCTTAGGCTGCTTTCACACATCATTTTTTTTTGTGTCAGGCATAATCCGTCGAATACCTGAAGGGACGGATCCGGCATTGAAATGAAAAAACTGATGCAACGGATCAGTTTATTTGCTGGATCCAAGCTGAACTTTTGAACCCGGAAAAAGAAGTTTTGAAGGCAGAAAATGCAGGTTTGCATGTCCGGAGACAGTGGAAAATGTAGTAGTAGTAGCAGTAGTAGTAGTAGTAGTAGTAGTAGTAGTAGTAGTCCTTGATTTCCAGAATCTGGATCAGTCTTTTGACGGATTGCACAAAAGACTGGTCTGGTTCCATAGACTTCTATTATTTCCGGCCGCCTGAAGCGCCGATTCAGGCACTATCAGGCGGGTCCGGAAAAGAAAAACGTTGCAGCGACCATTTTGTCCGGCCGCCGGAATGTACATTTCCGCCGGATCTGGCCAAAAACGGATGCAACGCAATGACATCAGGCGCGATCCAGCGCTAATGTAAGTCAATGCTAAAAAAATGCATCCGGTACCAGATCCGTTTTTTTAAAAACACGCCGGATTGTGCCTGACGTCAAAAAAACTGATGTGTGAAAGCAGCCTTAACCATCATAGATCAGTTAAGCAAATTTGTAGTGGCTGTCCCTGTGAAGGATTTCATTGCCCATACTCCAGAGCGGTGGAGCAGGGAGAGGTAAGTATTTCAAGTGCTGGGGCCCAGAGCAAGTAGGGGGGGCCAACTCGTGGGCGACGGCACTGGCACAGGGCCCCTCATGGTACGCCGGTGCGTCTGACGGCTACTGGGCCCTCCCATCATCAGAGACATTTTTTTGTACTATGAGGGACCCTGTGCCAGTGTCGTCGCCCCAGAGTGGAAACCGACACCTGCTCAGGGCACAGACACTTGGCCGGGTGCGCCAGGTGTTGACCCCGGCATTAGAGGGGGGGACAGCCCAGATAGGGAGGTGGCAAAAATTTCATATGTTCAGGTGTAGGCTGGACGTTCAGCACATGCAAATGGAGGAATTGGATAAGTCAGAGGACGAGTAGGACAAAGCAAGCCATTTTGCTGGCAACACATATTTCATCAGGGGAAGGTGGCACAAAATCCTTTGAAACCCATGCATGGTTCATTTTAATAAAGGTTAAATCATCAACATTTTGTGTCGACAGATGGGTCCTTCTTTCTGTCAAGATTGATCCAGCAGCACTGAAGACTCTTTCTGATAGCACACTACCAGCAGAGCAAGCGAGCTCCTGTAAGGCATATTGTGCCAATTCAGGCCAGGTGTCCAGTTTACAGGCCCAGTAGTCAAAGGAGAATGACGGGTGAGGGAGAACATCGATAGGGGAGGATAAGTAATTTGTAACCATAGTTGACAACTGCTGTCTCCTGTCTGTTGCAATAGATTCTTGATTACCAGGCGTGTGATCTGCCCTGGAGAAACCAGTCCACAACATGGTCATGAAACCCCTGTCTCCAACGCCACTTCGGCTGTGTGCAACATGAACACCTCTTCCATTTGGGCCAGTACGGCTCATGGTAGAACCTGCACCGCTGCTGTTTGCTTAAAATGCCTATAACAAATGGTTTACCAGAGTTGCTTGCTTGTTGGCCAAGATTAGCTCTAGGTTATCCTGTGGCATTGTGCTCTGGAATTTGCCTTTATAGCGTGGATCGAGGATGCTGGCCAACCAGTAGTCGTCATCCTTCATAATTTTGGCAAAGCGGGGGTCCCTTTTTAGGATCCGCAAGGCATAATCACACTTGTGGGCCAAAGTTCCAGGTGTCAGTGATGCACTGACACTGGTGGGTGGAGGAGCACTTTCTGCAATATCAACATCCCTCCAGTCATGCACAAGCCCTGGACCTGAAGTTGCCAAGTCAACATTTTCTATTGCCCCCTCAGAAGCATCCTCCTCCCAAAATAATCAATCCCCCTCCTCCTCCTCCTCTTCCTCTTCTTCCTCCACCTCATCCAGGACAGTTCCCGGAGCAGACAATGGCTGACAGTCATTAAGGCTTCCCTCTTCCTCGTCTTCGTCCTCCACTGCAGATGCCTGATCCTTAATGTGCATCAAAGTTTGCATGAGCAGACGAATAAGTGGGATGCTCATGCTTATGATGGCGTCGTCTGCACTTACTAGCCGTGTGCATTCCTCAAAACACTGAAGGACTTTACAGAGGTCTTTCAGCTTTGACCACTGCACAACCGACAACTCCATGTCTGCCCTCAAACTGCCTGCCAGTGTTTCCTCCCAAAAATGCATTACAGCCTGCCTCTGTTCGCACAGCCTCTGAACCATGTGCATGGTGGAGTTCCACCTTGTTGCAACGTCTATGATTAGGCGGTGCTTGGAGAGGTGGAGCGATTGCTGCAGCCTCTGCATACGACTGGAGTCTATGGGCGAGCAACGGATGTGCAAGCACAGTCTTCACACCTTATGGAGCAGGGCTGTTAACTCCGGTAATAAAATTACGCCCGTTATCACTGACTACCTTGCCTGGCTGAAGATGTAGACTACTGTTATGAATGTGCTAGAGATGGTTTCTGAGCAGAGGCTCCCTCTGGTGGTTACAGACAGTACTGAACCTTTCAGCGAGGAGTGGCAATCTGGGATCACGGATTGGTCTGATATAACGGAGGTTCCCTCCCATGATGGTTGCCGGTGATCTATTGTTCTTGTCTCAATTGTGGTTCCTGGTTTATTTGGAAGTTTGCTGGAGCCTTGCCTGCATCTCCTGCTTTCAGATAAGATATTTTTTGCTTTTCTTTTTGTGCTTGCTTTCTGCATTGTTTTCTGCACTTTTGTGGAGGTCAGCCAGGTCCCCTCCTGGGGCCTGAGCTCCTCACAGTTTATTTGCAGCCTCTGTTATTTGCTCATTTGCTTTTTCCTGTTTTTTCAGCGGCTGCGGCTTGGTTTTTGTTCACACTGAGATCTAATTTAGTGGGTGGCGAGATCGTGTGATCATAGTATTTTTGTAATCAGAATTGTTGGATTTTTGTAGGGTTTTCTGGGTTGCAGAAAGTAATCTCTCCTATCCTATTTAGTCAGCTTGTGGCCCCAGCGTTTGCTCAGTCTATTTTCTGCCTATGTTTGTATTTTCATCTTGTCTAACCAACATTATATGTTTGGGGGCTTCCTATTTTCTTTGGGGATCTGCTCCAGGGCAGATAGCTTTCATCTTTCTGCTTTTAGGTGTAGTTATCTCTTAGGCTGTGACTAGGCGTCTAGGAGCAACGTAGGAACACTCCACGGCTACCTTAGTTATGTCGGTAGTTTAGGAATCTGCAACCCATTAGTTACCAACATCTCAGGTGTTCAGCTGCCATGCTGTTGTTCCTGTCCTCCTCAGCTACCGAAACACAACAGTATCATCGGCCATAACTGAAAATTATATGGTACAGAAGGGAAAAATAGTGTGGAAAAAAAAAAGTTGTCAGAGTTGTCAGATATTTTTTTTTTTTCTGTCTGTTGCATTTTTTCCCTCTTTTTCTCTGTGTGCTGAGGAGGATTTTTTTTTCTCTCAATGGAGTTTGCACAATTGTCTGGCCGTGTGGATCAGCTTGCCACTGAGGTTCGGAGTATTGCTACCTATCTTGCTGGATTGCCGATTGTGGAACCTAGGATTCCCATGCCAGATTTGTTTTTGGGGGATCGGGCTAAATTTCTGAATTTCAAAAATAACTGTAAGTTGTTTTTTGCCTTAAAGCCTAATTCCTCAGGTAACGCAGCACAGCAGGTTCAAATTGTCATCTCTCTCCTGTGCGGCGATCCTCAGGATTGGGCTTTTTCCCTGACACCTGGGGATCCTGTTTTGAATGATGTTGATGCATTTTTTCTGGCTCTGGGGTTATTGTATGATGAACCTAATGTCACTGATCAAGCTGAAAAAACCTTGTTGGCATTAAATCAGGGTCTTGAAGACGCTGAGTTGTACTGTCAGAAATTCCGAAAGTGGGCAGTCCTGACCAAATGGAATGATGATGCTTTGGCAGCCCTTTTTCGGAAGGGGCTGTCAGAGAATGTAAAGAATGTTATGGTGGGATTCCCTGCTCCCTCTGGTCTCGATGATTCTATGTCATTGGCTATTCTAATTGACAGACGTTTGCGTGAGCGCAGAGGTATGCTTGAGATTGTGTTGCCTTGTGAGCCAGCTTCTGAGCCCATGCAGTCTGATAGAGTGACTTCTGGGGCACAGCGTCATGAGTTTCGAAAGCGCAATGGGTTATGTTTCTACTGTGGTGATGCCTCTCATACTATTTCAGTCTGCCCTAAGCGGGGAAGACGTTTTGCACGCTCAGTTGTCTTAGGTAGTGTTTAAACTAAATTTCTGATGACTGTTACCCTGATTTGCTCCCTGTCCACATTTTCTGCTCAGGCTTTTGCTGATTCAGGAGCAGCTATTAACCTGATGCATTTTGACTTTGCCAAATGTTGTGGGTTTCCCATGATACCCCTGCGGAAGTCTATTCCCCTACTGGGCATTGATTCTACCTCTTTGGCGGAGAATAAACCCCAGTTTTCTACTCAGGTGATAATGAGGGTTGAACCAGATCATCAGGAGAGTTGCAAATTTCTGGTGCTGTATAATCTGCATGACATTATTGTACTATATTTCCCTTGGTTACAGTCTTATAATTCTGTTTTTGATTGGAAATCTGTGTCTGTGACCAGTTGGGGCTGCCAATGTGTTAATGCCGACACTCCTGTTTTTTCTGCCTCTCCCAAGTCTCAGGATGTTCCTGACTTTTTGACTGATTTTTCAGATGTATTTAGTGAAAGTAAATCTGCATCTTTGCCCCCTCACAGGAGCAAAGATTGCGCTACTGAATTAGTGCATGGTGGTAAATTTCCTAAAGGTCGCCTTTTTAACTTGTCTGTACCTGAACACGATACTATGCGATCTTATATCAAGGAGTCATTGGAAAAGGGTCATATCAGACCATCCTCTTCACCCTTAGGTGCCGGTTTTTTCTTTGTGGCCAAAAAGGATGGTTCATTGAGGCCGTGTATTGATTATCGTCTCTTGAATAAGATCACTGTGAAGTATCAATATCCGTTACCCTTGATTTCTGACCTGTTTTCCAGGGTGAAAAGTGCTAGTTGGTTTACAAAGCTTGACCTCAGGGGGCGTATAACCTTATTCGCATTAAGCACGGGGATGAATGGAAGACGGCGTTTAATACCCCAGAGGGGCATTTTGAGTACCTAGTGATGCCCTTTGGGCTCACTAATGCTCCTTCCGTCTTCCAGTCCTTCATGAATGATATTTTCAGGGATTTTGTGGATAAATTTCTGATTGTTTATTTGGATGATATCTTGATTTTTTCCAATGACTGGGACTCTCATGTGAAACATGTTTGGACTGTGTTCCAGATTTTGAGAGAGAATGCACTGTATGTGAAGAGATCAAAGTGTCTTTTTGGCGTACAGAAGGTCTCATTTCTGGGATTCATTTTGTCTACGTCTGTTATTGAAATGGACCCGGTCAAGGTTCAAGCCATCTGTGCTTTGGTTCAACCTACTTCATTAAAGGCTCATCAGAGATTTTTGGGTTTTGCCAATTTTTATCGTAAATTTATTGGTAATTTCTCCGGTATTGTTAAACCATTGACTGATTTGACCAAAAAGGGTTCTGATGTGGTGAATTGGCCTCCTGAGGCAGTCTCTGCATTTCAGGAACTTAAGCAGAGATTCACTTCTGCTCCTGTTCTATGGCAGCCTGATGTTTCTCTACCATTTCAGGTGGAGGTTGATGCCTCTGAAATTGGGGCAGGTGCCGTTTTGTCCCAAAGAGATCCAGAGACCTCTAAGAGTAACCCTTGTGCCTTTTTCTCTCGAAAATTTTCTCCAACGTAATTATGACGTGGGCATTCAGGAGTTATTGGCCATGAAGTGGGCTTTTGAAGAGTGGAGACATTGGCTGGAAGGAGCCAAACATCAGGTGGTGGTCCTCACGGACCATAAGAATCTGGTTTATCTCGAATCAGCCAAGCGACTTAATCCTAGACAGGCCAGGTGGGCCTTATTTTTCACACGTTTTAATTTTGTGGTTTCTTTTCTTCCTGGCACTAAGAATGTTAAGGCGGATGCCCTCTCGAGGAGTTTCTTCGCGGACTCTCCTGAGTTATCTGATCCTACTGTTATTTTGAAAGAGAGTGTAGTTCTTTACGCCATCTTGCCCAATTTGAGACTGGCCTTGGAAGGGTGTCAGGAGGACAAACCTGAGCGCTGCCCTATTGGGAAATTGTTTGTCCCAGACCAGTGGAAGAAGAGTGTGATGTCTGAGATTCATTGTTCCACGTTGGCTGGTCATCCCGGGATTTTTGGTACCAGAGACTTGGTGAGTCGGTCCTTTTGGTGGCCTACTTTGTCTCGTGACATCAGGGAATTTGTGCAGTCCTGTGGGACTTGCTCTCGCTCCAAGCCTTGCTCTCGCTCTAGTGGTTTGTTAATGCCATTAGTGGTTTGTTAATGCCATTACCTGTGCCCAAGGGCCATGGACCAATATCTCTATGGATTTTATTTCCGACCTCCCTGTTTCTTAGAGAATGACCGTTATCTGGGTAATCTGTGATAGGTTTTCCAAGATGATACATCTTGTGCCATTACCTAAGTTACCTTCCTCCACCGAATTGGTGCCTTTGTTCATTCAGCACGTGGTTCGGTTACATGGCATTCCGGAGAACATTGTGTCTGACAGAGGAGTCCAGTTTGTTTCCAGATTTGGTTGAGGGCAATCTGGAGTATGTGGTTGAGAAAATATTGGATTCTCATTTTTCTAGACAGAAACTCCAGTATTTTGTTAAGTGGAGAGGTTATGGTCAGGGGGACAATTCTTGGGTGTTTGCTTCGGACATCCATGCTAGGAGACTGATCCGTGCCTATTACCGAGCTCATCCTGATCGGCCTGGTTGCACAAGTGAGGGTTCGATGACCCCTCCTCAAGGGGGGGTACTGTTATGAATGTGCTAGAGATGGTTTCTGAGCAGAGGCTCCCTCTGGTGGTTACAGACAGTACTGAACCTTTCAGCGAGGATTGGCAATCTGGGATCACGGATTGGTCTGATATAAGGGAGGTTCCCTCCCATGATGGTTGCCGGTGATCAATTGTTCTTGTCTCAATTGTGGTTCCTGGTTCATTTGGAAGTTTGCTGGAGCCTTGCCTGCATCTCCTGCTTTCAGATAAGATATTTTTTGCTTTACTTTTTGTGCTTGCTTTTTGCATTGTTTTCTGCACTTTTGTGGAGGTCAGCCAGGTCCCCTCCTGGGGCCTGAGCTCCTCACAGTTTATCTGCAGCCTCTGTTATTTGCTCATTTGCTTTTTCCTGTTTTTTCAGCGGCTGCGGCTTGGTTTTTGTTCACACTGAGATCTGATTTAGTGGGTGGCGATATCGTGTGATCTCAGTATTTTTGTAATCAGAATTGTTGGATTTTTGTAGTGTTTTCTGGGTTGCAGAAAGTAATCTCTCCTGTCCTATCCTATTTAGTCAGCTTGTGGCCCCAGCGTTTGCTCAGTCTATTTTCTGCCTATGTTTGTATTTTCATCTTGTCTAACCACCATTATATGTTTGGGGGCTTCCTATTTTCTTTGGGGATCTGCTCCGGGGCAGATAACATAGGTACGCTCCACGGCTACCTTTAGTTGTGTCGTTAGTTTAGGAATCTGCAACCCATCAGTTACCAACATCTCAGGTGTTCGGCTGCCTTGCTGTTGTTCCTGTCCTCCTCAGATACCGAAACATAACAGACTACCCAGCCATGACTCAGTTTCTCGATTCAAGTATTGGGCCAATACGTCCGCAGTGTGTTTGTTGTCGCCCAAACACATCATTTGTAAAACAGCCTGCTGATGTTACCACTAGCTGTTCGATAGTGAGACACCTCGTGTGCAATACTGGCAGTTGCGGATGGAGTGCTCGTGCGACTGCGCTCTGTTGACAAGCTTTTGCTTCTGGAGGAGGAGGGTCGAACGCCTACAGCCAACTGTTGCTATACCGTGGGCTGGGCAGCACTGTCCCACCGCCACTGTCCCTTGTGGAGGCTGCATCCACCACATTAACCCCGTGAGCAGTGATGGACACGTAACGGCCCTGGCCATGCCTACTAGTCCATGCATCTGTTGTGAGGTGCACCTTTGCACTCACTGATTGTTTGAGTGCATGGACAATGCAGTCTTTCACATGCAGGTGGTGGGCACGGATGGCTTTTCTAGAACAGAAGTAGTGACTGGGTAGGTCATAGCGTGGGATAGTGTAGGTCATGAGCTCTCGGAACGCTGCGCTTTCAACCAAACGGAAGGGCATCATCTCTAATGAGATCAGTTTGGCAATGCAGGCGTTCAAACCCAGTGTACATGGATGAGAGAATGAGAACTTTCCTGTCCTACTCAGAGTGTCTGGTAGGGTGAGCTGGACTTGAGAGCTGCATATGGTGGAACTATCGGTGGACATGACGGACTGAGAATGGGTTGTTGATGGTGATGGTGGTGGTGGTGATGGTCTAGATGCAGTTTTTTATTGCAAAAATATTGTGATTCCCTGACTGCTTTGGCCTTGCGAATACACCTCAACATTTGTTACTGGTAGTGTGCCAACCGGTCGGCTTACAGTGGAGGAAGCGATGGAGCGTTGCTGGCTAACTTCAGTTGGAGTCGGTGCACATGTGCTACCTGAGTTTTTGTAGTCCGTCCACGCTTGCATGTGCATGGTCATTAAATGTCTAAGCATGCAACTGGTATTCAAATTTTTGAGATTTTTCCCTCAGCTAAAGATCCTTTGGCACTTTTTACAGATAACCTTTGCCTCATCACTAGGATTTTGGTCAAAAAAGTGCCACACTGCACTCTTCCTACTATGGTATAAATTTTCAGGCCTTTCACACTCTGCTAATTTGATCGTCTGGCCAACCTGTCCTGCAACTCTTTTTGTTTTTTTAACACCTTTTTGGACTGCTACAGGGCTGCCAGATAACCCCAGCTGCGATGTCGATACCTGCTGCGGATCCTCCTCCTCTTCTGAGCTATTGCCTGTGGCACCCTCTTCCCCCACTGGATCCCAATCCGGGTCAACATCTGGGTCATCCATCACCTCCTCTTCAATTTTAGCTGCAACTTCCTCTCTGTCACCGTGTAAGGTGGTAGAGTATGCAGGAAGGGGCACCTGAGTTTCATCAAGGTCACATTCTGGCTCAGTACAGTGCGAGGGCAATGTAGTGCAGTGGTTGAATGTACCAGCACAATCATAGCAGTGGCTGTGCATCAGTGCACCCCATGTCACATTCATCTTGTACTGATGAATTCAGGATTTGACTTGCTAACCCAGGCATGGTATGTGAAAAGAGCTCCATGGAGTAATGTGACGTGTGCCCTGCCACATTCTTCCCTTTAGGTGGGAGTGAAGGACACTAGGAAAGGGGTTGTTCCTGACCAGAAGCCTGCACTGACTACTCAGTGCTTGTAGCTTTTGAAAGTTCAGAAGAGGAGGACATAGAGCTGGAGGCTGTTTTGGCAATGTAAGCCAAAACCTGTTCCTGATGCTCCGGCTTTAAAAGCCGTTTACCTACTCCCAGAAAAGGGAGTCTTGCAGCCCTTCTGGAGCCAGATGATGAGGCAGGCTCAACTGTTGTGAATGGGTTTGAGATGAGTTCTGAGCAGAGGCTTCCTCTGGTGGTTACAAGGGGTGCTGGTCTGTCCAGTGAAGATTGTGAGGATTGGGAATCAGGTGTTACTGACTGGTCTTATATAAGGGAGTCACCTTCCCATCAGGGTTGCCTGTGATCAATTGTTCTGGTCTCAATCCTTGAATCCTGTTTCCCTTGTAGCCTGCTGTGTCGTGTCTGCATCTCCTGCTATCAGATAAGACATTTTCTTCTTTTTGTTTTTGTGCTAGATTTTTGCATTTTGTCCTGCACTTCTGTGGGGGCCTTCAGGGTCCCCTCCGGGGCTTTTGCCCTCTCAGTTTAGTTCAGCCACTGATGTTTGTACCTTTGCTTTTTCCAGTTTTTTCAGTGGCTGCTGTTTTGATTTTGTTACACCAGAGAACTAATTTAGGTGGTAGAGGTTGTGTGATCTCAGGTGATTTTGAAATTAGTAGAGTTGGTGCTTTTCAGGGTTTTCTGGGATTGCAGTAAGTACCCTTCCTATCCTTTTCTATTTAGGTAGTTTGGGCCCCAACGTTTGCTCATACTATTTTCTGTCTGTGTCAGTATTTCGTCTTGTCTAACCGCCATTACATGTTTGGGGGCTTTCTATTATCTTTGGTGTTCTGCTCCGGGGCAGATAGCTTTCCTATTTCTATCTTTAGGTGTAATTAGTTTCTCAGGCTGTGACGAGGCGTCTAGGACCAACGTAGGAACGCTCCACGGCTGCCTCTAGTTGTGGTCGTTAGTCAGGGTACTGCAATCTCATAGATTCCAACTGCTCTGGTGTATTGCCTTTTTACATGCACTCCTCAGCTACCAAATCATAACAGTATCACCGGACCAAAAATTTAATATTGTATGGTACTCACAGAAGGGAAAAATATTGTGAAAGAAAAAAAAAAAAAAAAGTTGTCAGAGTTGTCAGATATTTTTCTGTTTGTTGCATTTTTTTTTTTTTCCCTTTGTATCTCTGGGTGCTGGGGAGGATCTCTTCTCTCAATGGAGTTTGCACAGTTGTCTGGCCGTATGGATCAGCTTGCCACTGAGGTTCAGAGTATTGCTGCATATCTTGCTAGGTTGCCTGTTGTGGAACCTAGGATCCCCATGCCAGATTTGTTTTTAGGGGATCGAGCTAAGTTTCAGAATTTCAAAAATAATTGTAAATTGTTTTTTGCCTTAAAATCTAAGTCCTCAGGGAATGCAGCGCAGCAGGTTCAAATTGTCATCTCTCTCCTGCGCGGCGATCCTCAGGATTGGGCTTTTTCCCTGACACCTGGGAATCCTGTTTTGAGTGATGTTGATGCATTTTTTCAGGCTTTGGGGTTATTGTACGATGAGCCTAATGTCACTGATCAAGCTGAAAAAGCCTTGTTGGCATTAAATCTGGGGCTTGATGACGCTGAGTTATACTGTCAGAGATTCCGTAGGTGGGCAGTCCTGACCAAGTGGAATGACGACGCTTTGGCGGCCCTTTTCCGGAAGGGTCTGTCAGATAATGTAAAGGATGTTATGGTGGGATTCCCTGTCCCCTCTGGTCTCAATGATTCTATGTCATTAGCGATTCAAATTGACAGACGTTTGCGTGAGCGGAGAAGTATGCGTGGAATAGTGTTGCCTTGTGAACCTGCTTCTGAATCCATGCAGTGTGATAGAGTGGTGTCTGGGGCACAGCGTCATGAGTTTCGAAAGCGCAATGGGTTATGTTTCTACTGTGGTGATGCCTCTCATACTATTTCAGTCTGCCCTAAGCGGGGAAGACGTTTTGCACGCTCAGTTGTCTTGGGTAATGTTCAGACTAAGTTTTTATTAACTGTCACTCTGATATGCTCTCTGTCCTCATTTTCTGCTCAGGCTTTCTTTGATTCTGGAGCAGCTATTAACCTGATGGATTATGATTTTGCTAAACGTTGTGGGTTTCCCTTAATACCCCTACAGAAGTCTATTCCCCTACTGGGATCGATTCTACCCCTTTGGCTGAGAATAAACCTCAGTTCACTACTCAGGTGATAATGAGGGTTGAACCTGATCACCAGGAGTGCTGCAAATTTTTGGTTCTGTATAATCTGCATGATATTATCGTACTGGGTTTCCCTTGGTTACAGTCTCATAATCCTGTTTTAGATTGGAAATCTGTGTCTGAAACCAGTTGGGGCTGCCAATGTGTTAATACCAACACTCCTGTTTTTTCTGCCTCCCCCAGGCTCAGGATGTTCCTGACTTTTTGATTGATTTTTCTGATGTGTTTAGCGAAAGTAAATCTGCATCCTTGCCTCCCCATAGGAGCTATGACTGCGCTATTGAATTAGTGCCGGGTAGTAAATTCCCTAAAGGTCGCCTTTTTAACTTGTCTGTACCTGAACATGACGCTATGCGGTCTTATATCAAGGAATCATTGGAGAAGGGTCATATCAGACCATCCTCTTCACCCTTAGGTGCCGGTTTTTTCTTTGTGGCCAAAAAGGATGGTTCATTAAGGCCGTGTATTGATTATCGTCTTTTTGAACAATATTACTGTGAAATATCAATATCCGTTACCCTTGATTTCTGACCTGTTTTCCAGGGTGAAAAACGCTACTTGGTTTACCAAGCTTGACCTCAGGGGGGCGTATAACCTTATTCGCATTAAGCACGGGGATGAATGGAAGACGGCATTCAATACCCCTGAAGGGCATTTTGAGTACCTAGTGATGCCCTTTGGGCTCACTAATGCTCCTTCCGTCTTCCAGTCCTTCATGAATGACATTTTCAGGGATTTTGTGGACAAATTTCTGATTGTTTATTTGGATGATATCTTGATTTTTTCTAATGACTGGGACTCTCATGTGAAACATGTTCGAACTGTACTCCAGATTTTGAGAGAGAATGCTCTGTATGTGAAGGGATGAAAGTGTCTTTTTGGCGTACAGAGGATCTCATTTCTGGGATTCATTTTGTCCCATCTGTTATTGAAATGGACCCGGTCAAGGTTCAGGCCATCTGTGATTGGGTCCAACCTACTTCATTAAAGGCTCTTCAAAGATTTTTGGGTTTTGTCAATTTTTATCGTAAATTTATTGGTAATTTCTCGGTTATTGTTAAACCATTAACTGATTTGACCAAAAAGGGTTCTGATGTGGTGAATTGGCCTCCTGAGGCAGTCTCTGCATTTCAGGAACTTAAGCAAAGATTCACTTCTGCTCCTGTTCTACGGCAGCCTGATGTTTCTCTGCCATTTCAGGTGGAGGTTGATGCCTCTGAAATTGGGGCAGGTGCCGTTTTGTCCCAAAAAGATCCAGAGACCTCTAAAAGTAACCCTTGTGCCTTTTTCTCTCGAAATTTTCTCCTACTGAACGTAATTATGACGTGGGTAATCGGGAGTTATTGGCCATGAAGTGGGCTTTTGAAGAGTGGAGACATTGGCTGGAGGGAGCCAAACATCAGGTGGTGGTCCTTACGGACCATAAGAATCTGGTCTATCTGGAATCTGCCAAGCGACTCAATCCTAGACAGGCCAGGTGGGCCTTGTTTTTCACACGTTTTAATTTTGTGGTTTCCTTTCTTCCTGGCACTAAGAATGTTTAAGGCGGATGCCCTCTCGAGGAGTTTCCTTGCGGACTCTCCTGAGTTATCTGATCCTTCTGTTATTTTGAAAGAGGGTGTAGTTCTTTCCGCCATCTCGCCCAATTTGAGACTTGCTCTGGAGGGGTGTCAGGAGGATAGGCCCGAGTGCTGCCCTGTTGGAAAATTGTTTGTCCCGGACCAGTGGAAAAAGAGTGTGATGTCTGAGATTCATTGTTCCGCATTGGCTGGGCATCCCGGAATTTTTGGTACCAGAGACTTGGTTAGTCGGTCCTTTTGGTGGCCTACCTTGTCTCGTGATGTCAGGGAATTTGTGCAGTCCTGCGGGACTTGCTCTCGCTCCAAGCCTTGCTCTCGCTCTAGTGGTTTGTTGATGCCATTGCCTGTGCCCAAGAGACCATGGACCCATATCTCTATGGATTTCATTTCCGACCTTCCTGTTTCTCAGAGAATGACCACCATCTGGGTAATTTGTGATAGGTTTTCCAAAATGATACATCTTGTGCCATTACCTAAGTTGCCTTTCTCCTCTGAATTGGTGCCGTTGTTCCTTCAGCACGTGGTTCGTTTACACGGCATTCCTGAGAACATTGTGTCTGACAGAGGAGTCCAGTTTGTTTCCAGATTTTGGAGGACTTTTTGTTCTAAACTGGGTGTTCAATTGTCTTTCTCCTCGGCATTTCATCCTCAGACCAATGGTCAAACTGAGAGAACAAACCAGACATTGGAGACTTATCTAAGATGCTTTGTGTCTGCTGATCAGGATGACTGGGTCTCTTTTTTGCCTTTGGCTGAGTTTGCTCTTAATAATAGGGCTAGCTCTGCCACTTTGATGTCTCCATTTTTCTGTAATTTGGGTTTCACCCTCGATTTTCTTCAGGACAGACGGAGGCTTCTGTCTGTCCAGGTGTTGACTCTGTTGTGGAGCGTATGCAACAGACTTGGGACCAGGTAGTGGAGAGGTTGTCACTCTCTCAGGAGAAGGCCCAGCGTTTTGCTAACCGGCATAGGACTGATGGTCCTCGGTTTGAAGTGGGGGACTTTGTCTGGTTGTCCTCAAAAAATATTCCTATGAGAGTAGCATCTCCTAAATTTAAGCCTATGTTCATTGGACCTTA
This sequence comes from Oophaga sylvatica, assembly GCA_033576555.1. Taxonomy (NCBI): domain Eukaryota; kingdom Metazoa; phylum Chordata; class Amphibia; order Anura; family Dendrobatidae; genus Oophaga; species Oophaga sylvatica. The sequence goes on along the minus strand of JARQOD010000006.1, from coordinate 151,443,448 downwards.
TAAGATCATGGAGATTATTAATCCTGTTTCTTTTCGTTTGCTTCTTCCAGGGACATTTAAGATCCATAACGTGTTCCACAAGTCCTTGTTGAAGAGGTTTGTTGAGCCAGTGGTTCCTGCTGCTGTGCCTCCTGACCCTGTTTTGGTTGAGGGCAATCTGGAGTATGTGGTTGAGAAAATATTGGATTCTCGTTTTTCTAGACGGAAACTCCAGTATTTGGTTAAATGGAGAGGTTATGGTCAGGAAGACAATTCTTGGTTGTTTGCTTCGGACATCCATGCTAGGAGACTTATCCGTGCATATCATAGAACTCATCCTGACCGACCTGGTTGCTCAAATGAGGGTTCGGTGACCCCTCCTCAAGGGGGGGTACTGTTGTGAATGGGTTTGAGATGAGTTCTGAGCAGAGGCTTCCTCTGGTGGTTACAAGCGGTGCTGGTCTGTCCAGTGAAGATTGTGAGGATTGGGAATCAGGTGTTACTGACTGGTCTTATATAAGGGAGTCACCTTCCCATCAGGGTTGCCGGTGATCAATTGTTCTGGTCTCAATCCTTGAATCCTGTTTCCCTTGTAGCCTGCTGTGTCGTGTCTGCATCTCCTGCTATCAGATAAGACATTTTCTTCTTTTTGTTTTTGTGCTAGATTTTTGCATTTTGTCATGCACTTCTGTGGGGGCCTTCAGGTCCCCTCCGGGGGCTTTTGCCCTCTCAGTTTAGTTCAGCCACTGATGTTTGTACCTTTGCTTTTTCCAGTTTTTTCAGTGGCTGCTGTTTTGATTTTGTTACACCAGAGAACTAATTTAGGTGGTAGAGGTCGTGTGATCTCAGGTGATTTTGAAATTAGTAGAGTTGGTGCTTTTCAGGGTTTTCTGGGATTGCAGTAAGTACCCTTCCTATCCTTTTCTATTTAGGTAGTTTGGGCCCCAACGTTTGCTCATACTATTTTCTGTCTGTGTCAGTATTTCGTCTTGTCTAACCGCCATTACATGTTTGGGGGCTTTCTATTATCTTTGGGGTTCTGCTCCGGGGCAGATAGCTTTCCTATTTCTATCTTTAGGTGTAATTAGTTTCTCAGACTGTGACGAGGCGTCTAGGACCAACGTAGGAACGCTCCACGGCTGCCTCTAGTTGTGGTGGTTAGTCAGGGTACTGCAATCTCATAGATTCCAACTGCTCTGGTGTATTGCCTTTTTACCTGCACTCCTCAGCTACCAAATCATAACACTTAACACCTCCTGCCTTAGCTGCTATTGTGCTTTTAGCCCTAGCAGCAGATGCACCACCATCAGTAGCAGGTGGCCCCCCACGACCACGTCCACGACCTCTTTCACCACACTTCCTCAGGTTTGTGTAAATGTACTCAAAATAACTGCAGATATTTGGTACAGTATCCGAAGCGTACAACTGTGTACGATGAAGGTGAAAAATTTGAATCTCCGTCTATATATTTGCGGAGTAACAGACACAGACTCTCACAACCTCAGTATTGATATGGAAATTTAATTAGGATAAAAATATCCTGTGTTTGCTGCTTGCCATGTCCAAATCTCTATATAATGTCTTTTTGAGCGCTCAGAATGAAATGAGGACTGTCCACACGAAAGTGTCAGTATAACAGTTCGTCAAAGACATACATTTATTATTCATTCAAGGTTTTATATGTTTACAAAAAGGGGCTGGTTAGTCAATTAACATACAATTAAAAGCTGCTAGATTATTGGCTGTTCTAGTGTAAATATGATAATTATGATAATCATGATTAAAAGAGCTGAAGTTGCAGAATTATTGTTTATATTCTTGTGACCTAGTTGTCTTGCATAACTATAATGTAAACAACAGATAGCTAATAGGACATTTTGTACTTCATGCATTTGTTCCTTTACGAAGGTCTTATGAAGGCCAGATTTCTTTAAAACGACTGATTATATCTGGCCTAGAAATATGTGAGCACAAGGTTTTTTAGCAAGTGAGATCTATCTAACTGTGAACTGTGAATACATATATGTGAATATACTTTGAATATATGGAATACATATGTATTTCCATGACAGTCCCCCCTTAGATACCACTTGCCCTAAAAACCTGCTCCTGGCCCAAAGCGCTGCAACTCTTTTATGCTGCCCGTGAGTTGAGACACCCCTAGTACATGCCTCCCCCACCGAATACAGACTTTTCACAAATGGGCGGTCAGGAGGACTGTCCCTGTCGGGGGTTTATGTGTTTGCAATCATAGTCTCCTTATTTGATAGGATGATTCATCAAGGATGTGTATTCTCAGTCTGGAGGTAGTTCGGAGATCTGGTCAAGCCAGGCAGTTCTATCCGGACTGGTGCGAGGTCCAAGATGGTGAGTGGCATCAAATTGGTTGTCTCCTGAACAGCTTTTTCCATTTTCCTGCGGATACAAGGAATTACACAGCAACCAGTAATTAATGCAAAAATGAGAACCCCCATAATGGCTGTCCCAACCTGTGCCAACATTTTCTGCCACCCACTCATCCACCCAAAGTATCGATCCCATGGGTCAGTGACACCTGAGTTCTGTTTCAGTTCCTCTGATAACTCTTAAGTTTCTGTATTGCCATTGTGACTTTACCATTTGGGCCAGTGTTGTCTGGGATGTAGGTGCAACAGGTGTCTTTGATCATTTTGTAAACACCTCCTTTCTCAGCTAGAATCATATCCAAAGCCATTCTATTCTGGAATGCCATAATGGAAGTGGGGCCTAACTGTGCTGCCAAACCTTTTACAGCATCTATGGTGAAGTTAACAAATCTCTGCTGGTTATAATAGATGTAATTTATCCAATCAACATTTTTGTTTATAGTTACTAGTGGCAATAGTGACTCAAATCCTGCTTTAACTTGGTCTCTGGCCTTGAACTCATCAGGTAGGTCATCTGGTCATCTGTCTGGTCAGTCAGAGCATCCACGACATCCTTCATGGCTTAGGTGTCTCTCCTGGTATGGGAGCTTCCTTGCAATGCGATACGTGGATTCAAACAGGCTTTCCCTCTAGTTACACAGAGGTTGATGTCATCTGGGCTCTTGGACAGGATCATCAAATCTGGCAGTGAGGAGAAAAACTCGAGAATGGACATTAGTTTTTTGACCAATTCAATTACATAAGTGTTATGATTTGGTAGCTGAGGAGAGCAGGCAAAAAAAGCAATACACCAGAGAGGTTGGAATCTATGGGATTGCAGTACCCTGACTAACCACCACAACTAAAGGCAGCCGTGGAGCGTTCCTACGTTGGTCCTAGACGCCTCGTCACAGCCTGAGAAGCTAACTACACCTAAAGATAGAAAAAGGAAAGCTATCTGCCCCGGAGCAGATCCCCAAAGAACATAGGAAGCCCCCAAACATGTAATGGCGGTTAGACAAGAGGAAATACAGACACAGACAGAAAATAGTATGAGCAAACGCTGGGGCCCAATCTGTCTAGATAGAAGAGGATAGGAAAGGCACTTACTGCAACCCCAAAAAACCCTGAAAAGTACCAACTCTACTAATTACAAAAACACCTGAGATCACACGACCTCTACCACCTAAATTAGTTCTCTGGTGTAACAAAAACTAAACAGCAACCACTGAAAAAACTGGAAAAGGCAAATGAACAAACAGTGGCTGAACTAAACTGAGAGGAGCATAAGCCCCCCGAAGGGGACCCGGCAGACCCCCACAGAAGTGCAGGACAAAATGCAGGCACCAAAAAACTAAAAGAAGAAAATGTCTTATCTGTTAGCAGAAGATGCAGGCACGAAACAGCTTTTCTGGGTCTCTGGGAGTGTGCCTTATGCTAAACAGTGCAATAGGGAGTGTGTCATGCCATGGTTTGCGTGTCTCTTGGGCAATTTTTCAGCATTCTATTCTTAAGTGTTTCGTTCAGTTTTTTCTACCTTCCTGCTGCTCTGGGGGTGGTAAGGAGTGTGTAGGCCTAAATCTGACCCTACTGCTAATCGGGTCTTGTGTGTCAGATTTGCTGTGAATGCGGGTCCCTGATCACTTTCTATCATTTCTGGAACCCCGTATCTGCACACTATTTTCTGAAAGTAGCTGCTTTGCAGTAGTCTTTGCTGATTTGGAAAGCTTCTGTTCATCTTGAAAATACTTCTTTTGACCACAATGGCGTATTTGAATCCTTCACTTGGCGATATCTGGATGTGGTCTATCTGGATCCTTTGAAGCTGGTAAAGTGGTCTTTCCAGATGAGGTGAGGGGGTCTTTCTTCCATACGTCCAGGCTTGCATTTGCCGCAGGTCAGACAGCTGCTGGTGAATTTGGCTGTTAGGGTGGAGATCCCTGAAGCGAACCAGTAAGCACCAATCAGATCATTCATTTGTGTCTTTGATATGTGGATGTGGGTCCATCTACCCATTGGACCACCATAGGGTGCATACTTTGTGGTAGGCAGAGTTTGAAGTCTATTATTGTTAGCCTTCCTTCTTCACGTGTTGCTTTTTTCGCATTCAGCTCTTCTTCTCCTTTTGGAGCTTGGTCTTGTAACTTCTTGAGCAGATCCCAGGACGTCTTTTGTCAGGTTTCTTGTCTTCAGTCGTCATGTAGTAGCCGTCCGGCTCTACGACCTCTCCCACTTCTCCATGTTGTCTTCCTTTGGCTGCTTCTTTGGCTGCCATGTCCGCCATGTTATTGCCTCACGCCTCTTCTGTTTTCAGTTTTCCATGCACTTTGATTTTTCAAATTGCCACCATTTTGGAAGTTGGAGTACACCCAGCAGGTCCCTGAAGGCTCCATGATGCTTCACGGTTGTCCCGTTTGCTGTGATGAAGTCCCTTGTAGCCCAGATGGGTCTAAAGTCATGTGCTATGCCATGCGAGTAACTGTAGTCCGTGTAGATGTTTGCAGTCTTGCCTTCTGCCATCTGACAGGCCTTCGTCAGCGCTATCAATTCTGCTTCCTGGGCTGACAGGCTAGGTGACAGACTTCTGGACCACAGGATTTCTTGATTGCTGGTCACTGCACTTCCTGTGTTGAAACTTCTTCATCATCTGCAATCTGGAGCCATCCAAGTATCCCCCCTTGGGAGTGGGAGTAGAGTGGCCGGGCTGAGGACTGTAGGTCTGGAGACGGTGACATTATGAGACAAAGGCAATAGAGGCGCCACAAAGATGCCTGGCGGTGGGGAGATTACTGTTGGTTGAGCTTGATTGAAGATTGCCAAGATGTCATGTGGAGTGAGAGTTTCCAGTGGCTGTCCAAGAGTGATTTCAGCAACCTTGTCCAGGAGGGTGTGTGCTGCAGATACTGCCATCAGGCAGGAGGGTGCTCTTCTTGCAACTGGATCCAAGCGGGCTGAGAGGCAGCCTAAAAGTCTGTTTTCCCCGTGAATCCGTGCCAGGACTCCAGTAGCATGACCTTCTTTCTTCCATCAGGTAGACGGAAAGACTTTTCATAGTCAGGTAGGCCTGGTATTGGCGCTGAGACTGTGGAGTTCTTCCAATCTCCTGAATGGGTTGAAGGCTGCGTCTGATAGAAGGAGCGGGGTTGCGTTGATGCAAGCGCACAGAGGCTGCATTAGGACTGAGGCATCAGGGATCCAGGTTCTGCAATATGACACTAGACCAGGGAAGGCCTGCAGCATTCTTGGAGTTGTTGGGGAGCCATCTTCTCCACAGTGGTCTTCCAGTCTTTTGACATGTGTTTCGTCTTGTGGGCAATACAGTGTCCCAGGGATGTAACTTGCTTCTGGCATCACTGGACTTTGTTCTTCCAGACCTTGCGTTGCTGTTCTTCCAGGTAGAGTAGGAGAGATAAGGAATAGACTGTGCAGGTGTCGATGTCAACCACACAAAAGAGAAAGTCATCCACGTGTTGTAGAAGAGTGACTCTTGCATATTCTGCAATCCAGTTGACGAGATGGAGGACATTGTCTTGGTGAAACTTGAAGGGCTTGTTTTGAGCACTTGAGACAACATGTCCATATGCACTGCACTGGTGCGTGAAAGCAGGCCTCCAGGTGGAGGGGAAACACTGAAGAAGGTACTGGCCAGGTTGATCACCGTGAAAACCGTTGCGGTGACTGGGACTCTTGAGAGCAGAGTGTGATGGTTCAGCACTGTTGGGGTTTCAAATACCGTAGCCTCTTTCGCGGCCTCCAGGCCTTGCACCATTCTGAACTCAGTGGGGTTTACAGTCTTTTTCTTCACTGTGGAAAGCTGGGATTGATTCCGATGGGCGAGGCAGCCCAGTTTGGCCTTGTCCTTCAGTATGCGGCAGGGGACTCCCATCTGCTGGTGCAGAGCTGGCGGGAAAACAAGCCGTCTACTAGGATCCACATCATGAGAGATGACGACCAGCTGGCTTTCTTGTTCTCCACCAAGACAGTCACTGTGTTAGCACCTGCTCTGGTCACAGGGGGTCTTCTTGTTGGGACGTCTCCTTAAACGGCTGCTTTTCTCTCAGCACGGGCCATCAGTAGTTTCTTTTTCTCCAGCTCGGTCTCAGGTCAGTATTTGTGCACAAGTTTGAAGAGCTGAGTGGCCTTTTGCCGGTCTAGGGCCTGGGTGAACTGGTTGATTGCAGGGGGCACCTCCTGGTGCTTGCAAAAGATGAACCTCTGGCGTTAGAGCTGGATGAGGTGTTGCCATTCCATGAAGCGAGTAGAGTCCTTCTTGAGTTGAATATCCTGGCCAATGTCAAAGTTCTCAGGCCGTCTTCTTAGGCGAGTTCACTTAGACCTTCAGTTGGTCAGAGACATCTTGACTCTGGGTGATGGAGTGGCTTTTCTGGTACTATGTCCAGCACCTCCTGTGATAGGTCTGCAGTGTGGTTGTTTGAGGTTCCTGTTTCTTCTTGGGTCAGGGGTGAAGAAAGTGTCATGGTCCCATCTTCCTGGAACACTCTGGTCGCTTTCAGCTTCTGCAGTAGGTCCACTCCCAATAGGTTGAGGGTGCAGGTTTTTTACACAACAAACCGGGACATGATGGAGTGTTCTGGCTGAGTCCACACGCTCAGGGGCTTCATAATCTGGAAATATCTGACTTGACCATCAATTCCCATGCAGGAAGCAGAAGATTCTGATAGGTAGGTGAGGTTGCGGAGTTCCACAAGAAAAGATATGACTACGCCATCCACTCTCAGGATATTGGTCCCACTGGTGGGGTTCCTTGTGGACTTGGTGTGCTCTTGTCCTATGGACGGGGTTCTTCACTGCTTTCTGTGTTTCTTCCTTGGCTTGCTTCTCTAGACAAAGTGGTGGGTCGTAGGGGTTCTCTGCAGCGGTTCCGGTAATGGCCAAGCTTGCCACATTTGTAACACTTGACATTTCTTCTGTCTTTAAAACGTGGTTGGCCATCTGGCTCTGAGACCACCATCAGGGGAGCTGTTTTGCGCACTCCTGGCTGGGATTCTATCCCTTTTGCGACTGTGAGAAGGGTGTCCATTGCTATTGACGTGTACTCAGGCCTGGCTGCTACCAGTGGTTTCCTGATTGGTTCTCTCAGTCCATGCACAAAAGCCTGTGCCAACATCCGTCTGTGTGTCTGATCATGGGTAATGAGGCCCAAATCTTGAAACACTTGCATTACTCTGTCATGGAACTTCTCCACAGACTCTGTCTTGTCTTGACTCGTGACATGTAGGCTGAGAGTTTGTCCTGTCAGTCTGCTTTTGGCCCATTCTCTGAGTTGCTCAATTAGCTTTGGTCCTGTCTCCCAGGCATACGCATCTAACTCTGTTGGAAGCTTGAAGTGTTCTCTCATAATTGGCCAGAATGCATCACCTGCTTTTATTTCCATTACGGTCCAGAGATCAGTCCAGGCTGCTGCATACGTTCGCTGGATCTGCTGCATTTTTTGGCAAAATGGCATGGGGTGTATCCCTGGGTCTGGCAGCATACTGATCACCTGGCTTGGGATGAAGGGCTCATAGGATGGTGCCTCTACCTGTCCCTGCTCTATTGGTGCTTGTGTGTTTTCTTCCCTAGTATTGGGCAGCATGTGTGACGTTGCATCTTCATCTTCATCAGATAAGAAGTGACATGGTGTACTTGGTGCATACACTGGGTGAGATTTGGGCTTTAAAGTTGTCTTGCTGCATGGGGATTTCCCACTTCCTTGCTGAGGCTGCGGTGGATCAGTGTCATGGTTCCATGCTAGCAGCCCTGTAGCTATACCACTCCCCTGTGGAAGCCCTAGCGTGGACTGTTGTGTCTGGGGGCTACATGTAGCGTTTTGTGTAGGGAGATCTGCACTTTCTTCTCCTGATATAATGACTGGCAATGTTTGTACTGTGCTTGGGATAGACAAGGTGCCCTGTCTGGAAACACTGAATACAGGGACACCACATTGCTTGGATTGGGCGTTGACCCAGTTGATGACGAAGTAGAAAAAAGAGGAAGAGAAGGGAGGTGTGAGGGAGGAGCGAGAGAAAGAGGAGGGGAGGGAGAGAAGAGTGAAAGGGGGAAAAGAGAGAAAGATGGAGGAGAGAGAGAGAAGAAAGATGGAGGGGGAGAGAGAAGAAAGATGAAGAACAAGATTTGAGAGTTGGAGAGGAAGAGATAGAAGAAGAGGAAGATGAAGAAAATGGATGTGTCAGAGATGTGATGGAGGGAAAAGAAGGAATGAGAGGGATGGCAGCGAGGAAAGAGGAGAAAAGTCTGAAGAAGAAAGAGAAAGGGACTGAGAGAAGAAAAAGGAGAGGGTGTCCCCCCTGTGACTCTTGAGAGGGGATGGTTGAAACAAAAATGCCTTCTCCCTGTGGAGAGAGGCGGGGAGCATTTTTCCCTGTACAAGGCTCCTTACTCAATGAGAGCAGCCTACACCTGTCCCGTGTCTCCACATGATGGACATGTGATGTGTGTGACTCTGAATTCTGCTCTTGTGACATGTCAGTGATCTTTTTCTCACAGATGATTTAACACCTTTTCAAACTTATTCACATAAAAAAAAAAAAAAATTTCCTCGCCGAATGCCCGACGGGAGGGGCTGCTCAGACCACTGCGTAGTTTGTGTCTGCTCTCTCCCACAGCCTGTAATTCTCCTTATCTATGTGACCTTGTTCTAAGGCAAGCTTGTAGAAAAAAAAAAAAAATGGCTGGAGAAATAAAGCTCTAAAATAAATTGCTTAGAGAAAAAATCTCTCCAAAATCATTCAAAAATGTACTTAAAAGAAATTTTTTTTTTTAAAAAACAAAAAGTTAGATTTAGTAAAAAATTCTAGAAAAAGTAAACATAAAAAAAATAAATTCACCAAAAAGGGGAGAAAAAAAAAACCGTATTATATCATAAAACTCTGAAAAACAACCCTTGTTACTAAAACAGCTAATTAAAAATCTCTGGAATGTCAGCTGGCTGCTTCCCCCCTCCCTTCCTTATATCTCTGCTTGCTGTCTCTATAGGCACTGAAATCACGTAAAAAAAAAAAAAAAAATTATTATTCCTCAGAATAGCAAAAAATGAATATAGTTCAGTCTGAATGCCTGAGAATTTTCACATTAAAACCTGTAGCCAAAAAACTAGCTTAAAAAAATAAAAAATCAAAGCCAAGAAACAGAATGCCTGATAACGTGATTAGCAGAGGAGGGGGGGTCAAAGGGGTTTTCTCGCTGCTGCAGCCAGCACACTGCTCTGAATGAGTTACTGACAGAGCGCACGGAGATGTGATTTAAAGCGACAGTACCTGATACAGACAATGAGACAGACACCCGGGAGAATACGAATCCCTCTTTTGATGATCTGTGACACATACAAGCTGCTCTGGTAACTGATAACTCACCAATTGCACTGAGCGCGGTGAAGCTCAAGGTTCTATCGCTCTGTATCGTACGCCCTGGCTGGTGCGCCGGTCACAGTAATCTGCAATAGCCTTCATCAAAATTCTCACTATCCACGTCTGATTTGACTGGGATGGCCTCCCGGTGCGTGGACAATTATTGTGAGAACTTATCCAAACAAAGCTTCTGCCCTTCACGTCTGATTTGACTGGGATGGCCTCCCAGTGCGTGAAAGTTTACTGCAGAAACTTAACCGAACAAAGCCCTCGCTTCCACAACTGGATTTTTTGGGATAACCTCCCTCCAATGTGTGAAGAATATCTGCGTGGACTTATCCAAAACAAAGCTCCCGCCCTTCACGTCTGATTTGACTGGGATGGCCTCCCGGTGCGTGAAAGTTTACTGCGGGAACTTATGCAGCAATTGTCTTTTGCTATACAGCCCCAGAGATCAGCAAGCAAAAACACAGTCACCGTTCCAACTTTCTCCCGGTTCACATAAAACATGAAACATATACAGCACAGCAGCAACCAACTCGGCTTATATCCCAGGGCTTTTGGATAAGGGTATGGACTTTTTACACAACCTGGGAATGCGGTGATGACCACGTCCGACCGGCTGGAAGTGTAGGCTAGGACTAGGCACAGGGAACATTCAGGTAAGATGACAAAGTTTTCTTACCTTACTGATGGAGCTGCAGTCTTCGTCCCGTGTGCCAAGGCCAGGGCCAACACCCCCGTCTCTCCGGTCGGCCGAGTCCTCGTGCGTTTCGTCCAATGCCCGCGTGCAGGCGCCAACTGATATGGAAATTTAATTAGGATAAAAATATCCTGTGTTTGCTGCTTGCCATGTCCAAATCTCTATATAATGTCTTTTTGAGCGCTCAGAATGAAATGAGGACTGTCCACACGAAAGTGTCAGTATAACAGTTCGTCAAAGACATACATTTGTTATTCATTCAAGGTTTTATATGTTTACAAAAAGGGGCTGGTTAGTCAATTAACATACAATTAAAAGCTGCTAGATTATTGGCTGTTCTAGTGTAAATATGATAATTATGATAATCATGATTAAAAGAGCTGAAGTTGCAGAATTATTGTTTATATTCTTGTGACCTAGTTGTCTTGCATAACTATAATGTAAACAACAGATAGCTAATAGGACATTTTGTACTTCATGCATTTGTTCCTTTACGAAGGTCTTATGAAGGCCAGATTTCTTTAAAACGACTGATTATATCTGGCCTAGAAATATGTGAGCACAAGGTTTTTTAGCAAGTGAGATCTATCTAACTGTGAACTGTGAATACATATATGTGAATATACTTTGAATATATGGAATACATATGTATTTCCATGACAGTATGGCTTACACTCGAATATAAAAACAAAACAGGATACAGTACCACAAGCGTACAGCTGTATATAGTGTTGGTGAAATTGTAAATCTCCGTATATATTTCAGCAGTAAGACACATGGTCACAGGCCCAGTCTGGCTACCACCAGAATATCCAAATCAGGAAAACTGTACGGTCTCAGTAGCGTACAGCTGCATATAGTGTTGATGGAATTTAAAATCTCTGTCTTTATTTTAGCAGTAAGACACACGGTCACAGGCCCAGTATGACTAACATCATAATATTCAAACGAGGAAAACTGTACAGTCTCAGTAGCGTACAGCTGTATATAGTGTTGGTGGAATTTAAAATCTCTGTCTTTATTTTAGCAGTAAGACACACGGTCACAGGCCCAGTATGGCTAACATCATAATATCCAAACGAGGAAAACTGTACAGTCTCAGTAGTGTACAGCTGTATATAGTGTTGGGGGAATTTCAAATCTCCGTCTTTATTTTAGCAGTAAGACACACGGTCACAGGCCCAGTATGGCTAACACCAGAATATCCAAATCAGGAAAAGTGTACGGTCTCAATAGCATACAGCTGTATATATAGTGTTGGTGGAATTTAAAATCTCCATCTTTATTTTAGCAGTAAGACACACGGTCACAGGCCCAGTATGGCTAACACCAGAATATCCAAATGAGGAAAAATGTACTGTCTCAGTAGCGGACAGCTGTATACAGTGTTGGGGTAATTTCAAATCTCCGTATTTATTTTTTGCAGTAAGACACACGGTCACAGGCCCAGTATGGCTAACACCAGAATATCCAAATCAGGAACAGTGTACGGTCTCAGTAGCGTACAGCTGTATATAGTGTTGGGGGAATTTAAAATCTCCGTATTTATTTTTGCAGTAAGACACACAGTCACAGGCCCAGTATGACTAACACCAGAATATCAAAATCAGGAAAACTGTATGGTCTTAGTAGCGTACAGCTGTATATAGTGTTGGGGGAATTTAAAATCTCCGTATTTATTTTTGCAGTAAGACACATGGTCACAGGCCCAGTATGGCTAACACCAGAATATCAAAATCAGGAATAGTGTACTGGATCAGCAGCGTACAGCGGTATACAGTGTTGTTTGAATTTTAAAGCTCCGTATATATTTCAGCACTAAGACACACGGTCACAGGCACAGTCTGGATAACACCAGAATATCAAAATCAGGAATAGTGTACTAGATCAGTAGCGTGCAGCGGTATACAGTGTTGTTTCAATTTTAAAGCTCCGTATATATTTCAGCAATAAGACACACGGTCACAGGCCCAGTCTGAATAACACTAGAATATCAAAATCAGGAATAGTGTACTGGATCAGTAGCATACAGCGGTATACAGTGTTGTTTCAATTGTAAAGCTCCGTATATATTTCAGCACTAAGACACATGGTCACAGGACCAGTCTAGCTAACAACAGAAAATCAAAATCAGGAATAGTGTACTGGATCAGTAGCGTGCAGCGGTATACAGTGTTGTTTGAATTTTATTTTAATCTCTTTTTATTGTTTTCAAAGAAAGAAATGCAACTCAATATATAGTCATACATTAACCGAAGCAGTAAACAATATTCAAACATGGTGGACTGTACAATCCACTTTTTCTAATATACATGAAATAATTTAGAAGAAGCTCCAACTTGTAGACTGTTATTAGAACTCAACATAAACAGCAGAAAAAAAAACCATCAACACCCACCTACCCAGATCTCAGAACTGCAGGGTGAAGCTAGCCCATGAAGCAAAGATGTTAGCAGCACAGGTGCAAAATACCAGATGAAACAGCCACTCTCCACATACCCATATAGGGAGGGGGTAACTGCCCAGTATGCAATTGCACAATAAAGGCCCACATAGGGTGCTGTTCACACAAAGATACTGCATAGTGTCCGGTTCACAGCCTATTATCACGCCCCTACTCTTCGATTAGGCGGGCTGGCCAGTACACTCTCAATGCGCACCAGTGTGAACACCCCTCATGCGAGACCAAACGTGCTTGGGCTTCGCTGCACCCCGAAAAATCCAATACATAATAGGCTGTGAACCGGACACTATGCAGTATCTTTGTGTGAACAGCACCCTATGTGGGCCTTTATTGTGCAATTGCACACTGAGCAGTCACCCCCTCCCTATATGGGTATGTGGAGAGTGGCTGTTTCATCTGGTATTTTGCACCTGTGCTGCTAACATCTTTGCTTCATGGGCTAGCTGCACCCTGCAGTTCTGAGATCTGGGTAGGTGGGTGTTGATGTTTTTTTTTCTGCTGTTTATGTTGAATTCTTGGAGGCCTTGAGTCTCCTTTAGTGGCTTTGCTGGATAGTGTAGTGTAGGACTTGTAAGCGTGGGGACCTTTGGCGCAGGTTACAAGCTTACGTATTTTTGGCCAAAAATATAAACTAATACCCCACTATTTTTGCATTTATTGTATTGGATTTTTCGGGGTGTGCAGCGAAGCCCAAGCACGTTTGGTCTCGCATGAGGGGTGTTCACACTGGTGCGCATTGAGAGTGTACTGGCCAGCCCGCCTCATCGAAGAGTAGGGGCGTGATAATAGGCTGTGAACCGGACACTATGCAGTATCTTTGTGTGAACAGCACCCTATGTGGGCCTTTATTGTGCAATTGCATACTGGGCAGTCACCTCCTCCCTATATGGGTATGTGGAGAGTGGCTGTTTCATCTGGTATTTTGCACCTGTGCTGCTAACATCTTTGCTTCATGGGCTAGCTGCACCCTGCAGTTCTGAGATCTGGGTAGGTGGGTGTTGATGTTTTTTTTTTCTGCTGTTTATGTTGAATTCTTGGAGGCCTTGAGTCTCCTTTAGTGGCTTTGCTGGATAGTGTAGTGTAGGACTTGTAAGCGTGGGGACCTTTGGCGCAGGTTACAAGCTTACGTATTTTTGGCCAAAAATATCAACTAATACCCCACTATTTTTGCATTTATTGTATTGGATTTTTCGGGGTGCAGCGAAGCCCAAGCACGTTTGGTCTCGCATGAGGGGTGTTCACACTGGTGCGCATTGAGAGTGTACTGGCCAGCCCGCCTAATCGAAGAGTAGGGGCGTGATAATAGGCTGTGAACCGGACACTATGCAGTATCTTTGTGTGAACAGCACCCTATGTGGGCCTTTATTTTGCAATTGCATACTGGGCAGTCACTCCCTACCTATATGGGTATGTGGAGAGTGGCTGTTTCATCTGGTATTTTGCACCTGTGCTGCTAACATCTTTGCTTCATGGGCTAGCTGCACCCTGCAGTTCTGAGATCTGGGTAGGTGGGTGTTGATGGTTTTTTTTTTCTGCTGTTTATGTTGAATTCTTGGAGGCCTTGAGTCTCCTTTAGTGGCTTTGCTGGATAGTGTGTTATTAGAACTCACATAAAAAATATAAACCTTAAAGACCCCTAGCGGATCTACGTATCGATAGGACATATACAAGACGTACATACTAAATAAAACACACACAATAAAAGAAAAAAAAAGGGGGGGAAGGAGAGGGAGGGGGATGGGGGGAAGAGGGTGAGTATGTACGGTGCCACTCCCCAACTCCCCGGCCAGTCCCCAGCACCAATCCGGATCCACCCAGCCAGGCCGCCAGCCTTTCATTCAAACAAGTTATGAAACTCTGGTGAGTCCTGAAACAGAATACACACACTCCAAATTTCCCTAAATCTATCAGCACGGTTGTTATAGTCAGCAGACAGCTCTTCCATTCTGCACATGTTAACCATTTCCTGGTACCATTCCAGGATGGAGGGAACTTGGGTTGATTTCCAGTGTCGTGGAATTATTGTGTGGGCTGCTTGTTAGGCAGAAACGCAAAATATCTTTTTTCTGATATTGGATTGACATAGGCAGGATAGAGAGCAGTGCAATCTAAGGGCTGCCCACCACCCCGTTCCCAGTTATCAATTTATAATTCGAAAATATCTTCTCCCAAAATGGCATTATCTTATTGCACTCCCACCATATGTGGAGCATTGTGCCCCTCTCTTCTCCACAGCACCAGCAATTGTCGGATGTTGCAGGGAACATAGCATGCAGCTTTACAGGGTATTGGTACCATCGAGCCATAATTTTAAAATTTTTCTCTTGCGCATAACAAGCGGCTGACATTTTGTGTGTAAACAGAAATCCTCTATCCCAATCTTTATCAGGGATAACTGTTCCCAGTTCCCATTCCCACAAATGCTGGTAATGCAACTTCTCTGAGGGGCTCTTCCCAACAAGATAACTATAGAGCAAGGATACTTTATGATTTGGAGGAGACTCCTTTAGAAACAATCCTTCAAAAGGAGACAGTACATATTGTGACAGAGGTGCCGATCCCTGTGAAGACAGGAAGGACTGTAGCTGCAGATATTCCATCCACAACAACTTCCTACATGGTGACCTCTCCTGCAGTGTAATGAAGCCCGGCAATCTGCGCAAATCAGGTATCATCCACTGCCCTCCAGCCTAAAAATGATCCCCGCCTCTGTCCAGCAGGGAAGGATGGGTTAGAAAAAAGGGGAGCGAGCTGGCTAATTGTGTTCGGAAGACACCAGTTCTTCCTGATTGCATGCCAAATTTGATTGTTCCCCTGGTCATATCTGACAGCCCTTCTACCAATAAGGCATCCGAGGCAATGAGCCAGGGATGATGTTTGAGCAGCACATCCACCCCTGTCTGTTCAATGTGTACCCACTGTTTTGTCAATGCGTGAAAATGCCAATCTATGAGACGGCCTAAAACAGATGCCTGAAAGTATTTTTTGAAATTCGGGAATCCAGCTCCCCCATCCAATTTACACTATGTTCCAAATTATTATGCAAATTATATTTTTCTCTGATTTTCCTAAGTGGTCAGTGCAAATGACAGTCAGTCTAATAAAATTCATCACCCGTTAGAGTATACATCAAATTTTATTGAAGAAACCTCCCAATGATAACAGTATAATCTCCAAAATGGAAAAAAAACTCAAAATGCACTGTTCCAAATTATTAGGCACAGTAGAATTTCTGAACATTTGATCTGTTTTAAAGAACTGAAAATGCTCATTTGTGGAATTTGCAGCATTAGGAGGTCACATTAACTGAACAAAAAAGCTACTTAACTCCAAAACATCCTAACAGGCCAAGTTACATGTTAACATAGGAACCCTTCTTTGATATCACCTTCACAATTCTTGTATCCATTGAACTTGTGAGTTTTTGAAGAGTTTCTGGTTGTAATTCTTTGCATGAAGTCAGAATAGCCTCCCAGAGCTGCGGTTGTGATGTGAACTGCCTCCCACCCTCTCAGATCTTTTGCTTGATGATACTCCAAAGGTTCTCTATAGGGTTGAGGTCAGGGGAGTTTATCTCCTTCTATGCCCATAGCAGCCAATGACTCCAAGGTATTCTTTGCAGCATGAGATGGTGCATTGTCATGAATGAAGATGATTTAGCTCCTGAAGACACGTTTCTGCTTTTTATACCATGGAAGAAAGTTGTCAGTCAGAAACTCTATATACTTTGCAGAGGTCATTTTCACACCTTCAGGAACCTTAAAGGGCCCTACCAGCTGTTTCCCCACGATTCCGTAACAAATCATGACTCCTACACCTCCTTGCTAACGTAGCAGCCTTGTTGGGACATGGTGGCCATCCACCAACCATCCACTACTCCATCCATCTGGACCATCCAGGGTTGCTCAACACTCATCAGTAAACAAGACTGTTTGAAAATTAGTCTTCATGTATGTCTGGGCCCACTGCAACCGTTTCTGATTGTGAGCACTGTTTAGGTGTGGCCAAATAGTAGGTTTATGCACCACAGCAAGCTTTAGAAAGATCCTACACCTTGAGGTTCGAGGGACTCCAGAGGCACCAGCAGCTTCAAATATCTGTTTGCTTGTTTGTAATGGCTTTGTAGCAGCTGATCTCTTAATCCGATGAACTTGCCTGGCAGAAACCTTGTTCATTCTGTCTTTATCAGCACAAACACGTCTGTGCTCAGAATCAGCCACAAATCTCTTAACAGTACAATGATCAAGCTTAAGTTTTCGGGAAATATCTAATGTTTTCATCCCTTGACCAAAGCATTGCATTGTGATGCTTTTCAGCAGCAGAGAGATCCTTTTTCTTTCCCATATTACTTGAAAACTCTGGCCTGCTTAATAGTGTGGAACATCCAGTCTTCCTTTTATTGGGCTCACATGCCAAACTAATTATCACAGGTATCTGAGATTGATTTCAGTTATCCAAAGAACCCTGAGACACAATATCATCAATGGGTTTCATTTACAAAAAAAAACAAAAAACGCTATGACACTTAAAACCGATTTGCATAATAATTTGGAACATAGTGTAGGATAATTTAGAATCTGCATGCCTATCCTTGGTCGAGTTTTGCCTCATATAAATCTGGTCAGAGCTGTTCGTAATGTACTAAAAAAGCTACAAGGAGGAGAGATGGGGAAGGTTTGAAAAATATACAGAAAACGGGGCAAGATGTCCATTTTTACAGCATTCATTTTCCCAAACCACGACAGCCGCAGTTTACCATAGTTCAAGAGATCCTTAAGCTACTGTCACACTAAGCAAGATCGCTAACGAGATTGCTAAAGCGTCAGCGATTTTATGACGCAGTAGCGATCTCGTTAGCGACGCAGCTGTGTGTGACATGTAGCAGCGATGTGGCCCCCGCTGCGATGTCGCTGATTGCTTATGAACGTTTTGAGCAGTTTTTTGGTCATTGGTATCCGCTGGTGAGCCTGAATCGCTGAGTGTGACACCCTTTATGAGCGACTTTACCAGCGTCGCAGGCAGGACTAGGTTTTCCCAACGACCGCAGAGGTCGTTATACAGATCGCTGATCTCTGATGAGATCTTTGTGTTTGGAAGCTAAATAGCGATCACATAGCGATCGCACCAACGATCTCGCCAGGTCATGTCATTGTAGTGATCGCTGATGCGGTCACTAAGTGTGACAGTGCCTTTATGCGTGCGGTCCAAGAGGGATTGATAGTTAATTGCGAACAGCTTTGACAAGTCAGGGGTGATAAGCACTCCTAGATATTTTATGGCTTCCGATTTCCATTTGAATGGTAAATTGTTTATTGCATGTTCAACCTCTCTCTGCGGCAACAAAACATTTAGGGCCTCTGTCTTTGAATAGTTGACTTTGAAATTGCTCAAAAATCCGAACCAATCGAATTCTTTCATTATAGAGGGAATGGATATTTGCAGTTTGGACACGAAGAGGTGAAGATCGTCTGCGTACAATGCCATTTTATAAGTTCTGGACCCCAATGTGATCCCATGAATGTCACTATTTTTCCTTATTGCATTGGCCAAGTGCTCCATTACTATCACATTTAGAAGGGGAGACAGTGGGCACCCCTCTCTAGTCCCGTTCCGTATCACAAAAGGTGATGATAAAATCCCGTTAACCCTGACCCTAGCCGTAGGGCATGTATGTAATGATAAGATCAATTGCAAAAACCGAGGCCCAATACCCATTTGACGCAAAGCTTCCCTCATAAACCCCCAGTGCACCCTATCAAAGGCCTTTTCCGCATCAATGGATATGAGCCCCATGGGCAAGGAACAACTCTTAGCTTTAGATATCAATAACATAGTCTTGATAGTATTGTCCCTCGCTTCCCTGCCCTGCACGAATCCCACCTGATCTGTGTTGATAAAAGAGGGTAGTAACGGAGTGAGTCTTTCAGCTAGTATTTTAGAGAATATTTTGATATCTACATTTATTAATGATATAGACCTGTAATTAGCCGTATTTGTGGGGTCTTTCCCTGGTTTGGGGAGGACACTGATATGCGCCTCAAATGACTGGGGGGCAAATCCTATCTCATCGTTCAATGAGTTAAATGTTTTATTCATAATGGGAGATAGCTGTGGTTTAAGGAATTTATAAAATGCTGGGGTGAATCCATCCGGGCCCGGGCTTTTACCAGCGGGTGTAGATTGGATCACATGGCTAACCTCCTCCTCCGTAATATCCCCCTCTATCGCCCCACGTATCTGACTATCTAAGGATGGTAAGGCAGTATCTCCAATATACTCCCTGATACGCTCGGCCAAGGCAAAAGGGGAAAGGTCTGAATACTGTCCTTTAATATTATACAATTTCTCATAGTATGAACGCAATATATCCACTGTTCCTTTAGGGCTGTGCACATCCTTCCCATTTGTTTTTTTGATAAATGGGACATATGTTGCCGCAGAATGAGGATGAAGCAATCTTGCAAGCGTTCGGCCACATTTATCGGTCAATTCATAGAAAAAACTTTTAATATGTTCCCTATGTCTCAAGTATTTCTGATCCAGCAGAGCCCTAAGATCGCTCCTCTTTTTGGTCAGGTCTGCGAGAGTGTTAGGCAATAGTGATCTTTTATGTGACACTTCCAGGGTTCGTATTTCCCTCAGGAGGTCATCCACTCGCATGTTTCTTTCCCTCTTGAGTCTCGAACCATGCTTAATCAACACCCCTCTCATGACACACTTCAGGGTCTCCCATTGCATAGGCACTGAAGTTTGGTCTTTTTCATGAACCTGTAAAAATGATTCAATAGTGTCTTTCAGCTCTGTCATACAGATGCTATCTTTCAACAGGTGATCATTCATCTTCCAGGTCCATGAACGTTGAATAAGGGAAGTAATAGATATGGATAAAAAGACTGGAGCATGATCTGACCACAGGATGTCGCCTATAGTAGCAGATGGGCTCCATGAAAGGGCATGGTGACTCAATAAGAGGAAATCAATATGACTGTATGAGCTATGTGCAGAAGAGAAATACTTATAATCCTTACCCTGAGGGTTCAATATGCGCCAGACATCTGTCAGCCTGAGGGCGTGGATGATCCGCTTTAACGATTGAAGTTGCCTAAGGGGGACGGCGCCCCTGCCAGAAGAGGAATCTATTGTTGGATTCCTGGTGGAATTGAAGTCTCCTCCTACAATCATAGTTCCTTCTGCAAAATCAGAGAGAGATGTTAGAAAAGATCTACATACGGGAATCTGATCTTTGTTAGGAAGATATCAATTTGCTATTGTACACATTGTTTCTGCTATTTTAAGTTTGAGAAAGACATATCTGCCTTGATTGTCAACAAGGGAATCCACAAGAGTACATGCCAATGACTTGTGTATCGCTATAGACACCCCCTTAGAATGTGAGTCCGGATTAGTGCTGTGGAACCAACGAGTATAATATCTATCTCTCAACGTTGGCAAGTGACCATTTTAAAAATTTGTTTCTTGTAACATGAGAATCTGGACTCTATGTTTGTGCATCGAGTACAGTATCTGCGAGTGCTTCTGAGGTACATTAAAGCCCCTGACATTCAGAGAGCTTATTTTAATGGATGACATGTTTGCTTGTATGATGGGAAGGAGGGATTAGGATCACAAATAAGGGAAACACACGAGGAGTGACGGGGTAAAAAGGCGATAAAAGGGGGATGAGAAGAGAGAAAAAAAAAAAAAAAAAACAATAAAGAAGGAAAAAGAAAGAAAAAAACAAAAAACAAAATTAACTTATTATAACCCTATTTATAGGGTACGAAAGTCTGGTGAGGGAAAGTAAACAATTTTACACCTGCCAGCAGTGTGTAAACCCTTGGGAGGACGGACTTTCTACCGAGGAGTCCCCCCAGACCAGACATCAGGCCACGCCATATCCCTTGCATTTTAAATAGCTGACCACCCACCTATTACCTACATTAATTTTCCCATGAGCTTACTGAGCGAAGCCCAACCAACAACCTGTAAAGAATGTAATAACATATGAACATAACGTTTCATTCCCGTTATACAATAAAATATCGTATTTATTTACTCGCAATCAGAGATAATCGTCTGAAATATTTAAACTTTCTGAAATCTCTTATGATAAGAACCAGCTATAATAGCCAATATGATGTATTAACCCTATTTTCTCATGCTATAGAGTGTTTCAGTCTGGCAGGTAAGGACCGCTAGCGCCAGAGCCAGAGTGGTCATTGCTTTTCCTTTTTCTGCTCCTGCCTCCTGGTCCTCTCTGGATTCTCCCGAAAGAGCCCGCCCCAGGGCTGTCAGATACAACTGGCCAGTCCTCTGGCTTTATGGACACATGTGGGATTCCCAACCTCTCAATGAACGCCTGGACATCCCCCAAGCAGCAAACCGTAAGCACAGTTCCTGACCGACGAACTTGCAGGCAAAAAGGGAAGCCCCAAGAATACAAGATGCCCTGTTGCCTCAAGGTTTCCACCAATGTCTTCAGCGCCTTCCTCTTCTGCAATGTGCGGAGCGAAAAGTCAGATAGTAATTGGACAGGGTAATCCTGGTATAGAATATAATCCATTTTCCAGGCTTTCAACATGATGCTGTCTTTTATTTTATATTTGTGGACCCGGCAAATCACGTCGCAAGGCTTTGAAGCATCAGGGGGTCTAGGGCCTAGGGATCTGTGAGCCCTGTCCAGTTCGATCTCACTGTCCAGGGTTATCCCCAATATAGAGTTGAATAAATGACAGACAACTTTGTCTAGGTTATTGTGCTCTGTAGACTCTGGGAGTCTGTTGTGAATGGACTTGAAATGAGTTCTGAGCAGAGGCTCCCTCTGGTGGTTACAAGCGGTACTGGACTGTCCAGTGAAGATTGTGAGGATTGGGAATCAGGTGTTACTGACTGGTCTTATTTAAGGGAGTCGCCTTCCCATCAGGGTTGCCGGTGATCAATTGTTCTGGTCTCAATCCTTGATTCCTGTTTCCTTTGTAGCCTGCTGTGTCGTGTCTGCATCTCCTGCTAACAGACATTTTCTTCTTTTTGTTTTTGTGCTTGATTTTTGCATTTTGTCCTGCACTTCTGTGGGGCCTTCTGGGTCCCCTCCGGGGGCTTTTGCCCTCTCAGTTTAGTTCAGCCACTGATGTTTGTACATTTGCTTTTTCCAGTTTTTTCAGTGGCTGCTGTTTTGATTTTGTTACACCAGAGAACTAATTTAGGTGGTAGAGGTTGTGTGATCTCAGGTGTTTTTGAAATTAGTAGAGTTGGTGCTTTTCAGGGTTTTTTGGGATTGCAGTAAGTGCCCTTCCTATCCTTTTCTATTTAGGTAGTTTTGGCCCCAACGTTTGCTCATACTATTTTCTGTCTGTGTCAGTATTTCCTCTTGTCTAACCACCATTACATGTTTGGGGGCTTTCTATGTTCTTTGGGGATCTGCACCGGGGCAGATAGCTTTCCTCTTTCTATCTTTATGTGTAGTTAGTTTCTCAGGCTGTGACGAGGCGTCTAGGACCAACGTAGGAACGCTCCACGGCTGCCTCTAGTTGTGGTCGTTAGTCAGGGTACTGCAATCTCATAGATTCCAACTGCTCTGGTGTATTTCCTTTTTTACCTGCACTCCTCAGTTACCGAAACATAACAGTATCACCGGCCATAAAAAAATTGAATGGTACTCACAGAAGGGAAAAATATTGTGAAAGAAAAAAAAAAAGGTTGTCAGAGTTGTCAGAGATATTTTTCTGTTTGTTGCATTTTTTTTTTTTTTCCCTCTGTATCTTTGGGTGCTGGGGAGGATTTTTTCTCTCAATGGAGTTTGCACAGTTGTCTGGCCGTGTGGATCAGCTTGCCACAGAGGTTCGGAGTATTGCTACCTATCTTGCTAGGTTGCCTGTTGTGGTACCTAGGATTCCCATGCCAGATTTGTTTTTGGGGGATCGAGCCAAGTTTCTGAATTTTAAAAATAATTGTAAATTGTTTTTTGCCTTAAAATCTAAGTCCTCAGGGAACGCAGCGCAGCAGGTTCAAATTGTCATCTCTCTCCTGCGTGGCGATCCTCAGGATTGGGCTTTTTCCCTGACACCTGGGGATCCTGTTTTGAGTGATGTTGATGCATTTTTTCAGGCCTTGGGGTTATTGTACGATGAGCCTAATGTCACTGATCAAGCTGAAAAAGCCTTGTTGGCATTAAATCAGGGGCTTGATGACGCTGAGTTATACTGTCAGAGATTCCGTAGGTGGGCAGTCCTGACCAAATGGAATGACGACGCTTTGGCAGCCCTTTTTCGGAAGGGTCTGTCAGATAATGTAAAGGATATTATGGTGGGATTCTCTGTCCCCTCTGGTCTCAATGATTCTATGTCATTAGCGATTCAAATTGACAGACGTTTGCGTGAGCGGAGAAGTATGCGTGGAATAGTGTTGCCTTGTGAACCTGCTTCTGAATACATGCAGTGTGATAGTGGTTCTCTGGGACACAGCGTCATGAGTTTCGAAAGCGCAATGGGTTATGTTTCTACTGTGGTGATGCCTCTCATGCTATTTCAGTCTGCCCTAAGCGGGGAAGACGTTTTGCACGCTCAGTTGTCTTGGGTAGTGTTCAGACTAAGTTTTTATTAACTGTTACTCTGATATGCTCTCTGTCCTCATTTTCTGCTCAGGCTTTCGTTGATTCGGGAGCTGCTATTAACCTGATGGATTTTGATTTTGCTAAACGTGGGTTTCCCTTGATACCCCTACAGAAGTCTATTCCCTACTGGGAATCGATTCTACCCCTTTGGCTGAGAATAAACCTCAGTTCTCTACTCAGGTGATAATGAGGGTTGAACCTGATCATCAGGAGAGCTGCAAATTTTTGGTTCTGTATAATCTGCATGACATTATCGTGCTGGGTTTCCCTTGGTTACAGTCTCATAATCCTGTTTTGGATTGGAAATCTGTGTCTGTAACCAGTTGGGGCTGCCAATGTGTTAATACCAACACTCCTGTTTTTTCTGCCTCCCCCAGGCTCAGGATGTTCCTGACTTTTTGATTGATTTTTCTGATGTGTTTAGCGAAAGTAAATCTGCATCCTTGCCTCCCCATAGGAGCTATGACTGCGCTATTGAATTAGTGCCTGGTAGTAAATTCCCTAAAGGTCGCCTTTTTAACTTGTCTGTACCTGAACATGACGCTATGCGGTCTTATATCAAGGAGTCATTGGAGAAAGGTCATATCAGACCATCCTCTTCACCCTTAGGTGTCGGTTTTTTCTTTGTGGCCAAAAAGGATGGTTCATTAAGGCCGTGTATTGATTATCGTGTTTTGAACAATATTACTGTGAAATATCAATACCCGTTACCCTTGATTTCTGACCTGTTTTCCAGGGTTAAAAACGCTACTTGGTTTACCAAGCTTGACCTCAGGGGGGCATATAACCTTATTCGCATTAAGCACGGGGATGAATGGAAGACGGCATTTAACACCCTGAGGGGCATTTTGAGTACCTTGTGATGCCCTTTGGGCTCACTAATGCTCCTTCTGTCTTCCAGTCCTTCATGACTGACATTTTCAGGGATTTTGTGGATAAATTTCTGATTGTTTATTTGGATGATATCTTGATTTTTTCCAATGACTGGGACTCTCATGTGAAACATGTTCGAACTGTATTCCAGATTTTGAGAGAGAATGCTTTGTATGTGAAGGGATCAAAGTGTCTTTTTGGCGTACAGAGGATCTCATTTTTGGGATTCATTTTGTCCCCATCTGTTATTGAAATGGACCCGGTCAAGGTTCAGGCCATCTGTGATTGGGTCCAACCTACTTCATTAAAGGCTCTTCAGAGATTTTTGGGTTTTGCCAATTTTTATCGTAAATTTATTGGTAATTTCTCGGTTATTGTTAAACCATTAACTGATTTGACCAAAAAGGGTTCTGATGTGGTGAATTGGCCTCCTGAGGCAGTCTCTGCATTTCAGGAACTTAAGCAGAGATTCACTTCTGCTCCTGTTCTATGGCAGCCTGATGTTTCTCTACCGTTTCAGGTGGAGGTTGATGCCTCTGAAATTGGGGCAGGTGCCGTTTTGTCCCAAAGAGATCCAGAGACCTCTAAGAGTAACCCTTGTGCCTTTTTCTCTCGAAAATTTTCTCCAACGTAATTATGACGTGGGCATTCAGGAGTTATTGGCCATGAAGTGGGCTTTTGAAGAGTGGAGACATTGGCTGGAAGGAGCCAAACATCAGGTGGTGGTCCTCACGGACCATAAGAATCTGGTTTATCTCGAATCAGCCAAGCGACTTAATCCTAGACAGGCCAGGTGGGCCTTATTTTTCACACGTTTTAATTTTGTGGTTTCTTTTCTTCCTGGCACTAAGAATGTTAAGGCGAATGCCCTCTCGAGGAGTTTCTTCGCAGACTCTCCTGAGTTATCTGATCCTACTGTTATTTTGAAAGAGAGTGTAGTTCTTTACGCCATCTTGCCCAATTTGAGACTGGCTCTGGAGGGGTGTCAGGAGGATAGGCCCGAGCGCTGCCCTGTTGGGAAATTGTTTGTCCCGGACCACTGGAAAAAGAGTGTGATGTCTGAGATTCATTGTTCCGCGTTGGCCGGTCATCCCGGAATTTTTGGTACCAGAGACTTGGTTAGTCGGTCCTTTTGGTGGCCTACCTTGTCTCGTGATGTCAGGGAATTTGTGCAGTCCTGCGGGACTTGCTCTCGCTCCAAGCCTTGCTCCCGCTCTAGTGGTTTGTTGATGCCATTGCCTGTGCCCAAGAGACCATGGACCCATATCTCTATGGATTTCATTTCCGACCTCCCTGTTTCTCAGAGAATGACCGTCATCTGGGTGATTTGTGATAGGTTTTCCAAGATGATACATCTTGTGCCATTACCTAAGTTGCCTTCCTCCTCTGAATTGGTACCTTTGTTCCTTCAGCACGTGGTTCATTTGCACGGCATTCCTGAGAACATTGTGTCTGACAGAGGAGTCCAGTTTGTTTCCAGATTTTGGAGGACCTTTTGTTCTAAACTTGGTGTTCAATTGTCTTTCTCCTCGGCGTTTCATCCTCAGACCAATGGTCAAACTGAGAGAACAAATCAGACATTGGAGACTTATCTAAGATGCTTTGTGTCTGCTGATCAGGATGACTGGGTCTCTTTTTTGCCTTTGGCTGAGTTTGCTCTTAATAATAGGGCTAGCTCTGCCACTTTGATGTCTCCATTTTTCTGTAATTCTGGGTTTCACCCTCGATTTTCTTCAGGACAGACGGAGGCTTCTGTCTGTCCAGGTGTTGACTCTGTTGTGGAGCGTATGCAACAGATTTGGGACCAGGTAGTGCAGAGGTTGTCCCTCTCTCAGGAGAGGGCCCAGCGGTTTGCTAACCGGCATAGGACTGATGGTCCTCGGTTTAAAGTGGGGGACTTGGTCTGGTTGTCCTCAAAAATATTCCTATGAGAGTGGCATCTCCTAAATTTAAGCCTAGGTTCATTGGACCTTATAAGATCATGGAGATTCTTAATCCTGTTTCTTTTCGTTTGCTTCTTCCAGGGACATTTAAGATCCATAATGTGTTCCACAAGTCCTTGTTGAAGAGGTTTGTTGAGCCAGTGGTTCCTACTGCTTTGCCTCCTGACCCTGTTCTGGTTGAGGGCAATATTGAGTTTGAGGTTGAGAAAATTTTGAATTCTCGTTTTTCTAGACGGAAACTCCAGTATTTGGTTAAGTGGAGAGGTTATGGTCAGGATGACAATTCTTGGGTGTTTGCTTCGGACATCCATGCTAGGAGACTCATCCGTGCATATCATAGAACTCATCCTGACCGACCTGGTTGCTCAGGTGAGGGTTCGGTGACCCCTCCTCAAGGGGGGGTACTGTTGTGAATGGACTTGAAATGAGTTCTGAGCAGAGGCTCCCTCTGGTGGTTACAAGCGGTACTGGACTGTCCAGTGAAGATTGTGAGGATTGGGAATCAGGTGTTACTGACTGGTCTTATTTAAGGGAGTCGCCTTCCCATCAGGGTTGCCGGTGATCAATTGTTCTGGTCTCAATCCTTGATTCCTGTTTCCTTTGTAGCCTGCTGTGTCGTGTCTGCATCTCCTGCTAACAGATAAGACATTTTCTTCTTTTTGTTTTTGTGCTTGATTTTTGCATTTTGTCCTGCACTTCTGTGGGGGCCTTCTGGGTCCCCTCCGGGGGCTTTTGCCCTCTCAGTTTAGTTCAGCCACTGATGTTTGTACATTTGCTTTTTCCAGTTTTTTCAGTGGCTGCTGTTTTGATTTTGTTACACCAGAGAACTAATTTAGGTGGTAGAGGTCGTGTGATCTCAGGTGTTTTTGAAATTAGTAGAGTTGGTGCTTTTCAGGGTTTTTTGGGATTGCAGTAAGTGCCCTTCCTATCCTTTTCTATTTAGGTAGTTTGGGCCCCAACGTTTGCTCATACTATTTTCTGTCTGTGTCAGTATTTCCTCTTGTCTAACCGCCATTACATGTTTGGGGGCTTTCTATGTTCTTTGGGGATCTGCTCCGGGGCAGATAGCTTTCCTCTTTCTATCTTTAGGTGTAGTTTCTCAGGCTGTGACGAGGCGTCTAGGACCAACGTAGGAACGCTCCACGGCTGCCTCTAGTTGTGGTGGTTAGTCAGGGTACTGCAATCTCATAGATTCCAACTGCTCTGGTGTATTTCCTTTTTTACCTGCACTCCTCAGTTACCGAAACATAACAGGAGTCCTCTTATCCTAATATTATTAAGCCGTCCTCTATTTTCAATATCATCTATTGAGTCAGTCAAATATTCCAAGTGATGAGTATGAGAGGACAGTGTCTACTCATGGGTATGAATTTGTTGAGTAATTGACATTGTATGTGTCTCATTAGCAGAGACCTTTTCAGTCAACTCTTGCATTTCGGCTCTGAGAGAAGCTGCCTCAGCCCTATAAGATGATTCCAGCCTGGACATATAATTTTCCATGTCCTCCCTGGTTGGGATAGCTTGTAGTTGTTTGAATTTTAAAGCTCCGTATATATTTCAGCACTAAGACACAAAGTCACAGGCCCAGTCTGGATAACACCAGAATATCAAAATCAGGAATAGTGTACTGGATCAGTAGCGTACAGCGGTATACAGTGCTGTTTGAATTGTAAAGCTCCGTATATATTTCATAACTAAGACACACGGTCACAGGCCCAGTCAGGATAACACCAGAATATCAAAATCAGGAATAGTGTACTGGATCAGTAGCGTACAGCTGTATACAGTGTTGGGGGAATTTGAAATCTCCGTATATATTTCAGCAGTAAGACACACACAGCCTGTAGATACACAGAACAAAATCGAAATGTACTGTCAGTAGAGTACAGTTTAATGTTGGGGAAATTGTAATTCTCCATATATATTTCAGAAAAAAACTGACACGGTCACAGGCCCAGTTTGGTTAACAGCACAATATGAAAGGCCGAAAAAGTGTACTGTATCAGTAGCGCACAGCTGTATACAGTGTTGGGGGAATTGTTAATCTCCGTATATATTTCCGGAGTCACACACAGATAGTCAGCCTGTATATGTCCGTAATACCAGCCGGCACACGGTACTGTGAGGAGCGTACAGCTCTATACGGTGTGGGAAAAAATTAACTCTCGGTAACTGAAAGAAATTTACCCCTTCTCACTGGCAGGCAGCTCTGCAGCTCCACCAAATAAATTTACCCCTTCTCACTGGCAGGCAGCTTAGTAATCAGCTCTGCTGCTCCACTAAATAATTTTCCCCGTATCACTGGCAGGCAGCCTAGTAATCGGCTCTGCTGCTCCACACAGGCATTTTTTACCCTATCACTGGCAGGCAGCATAGTAATCAGCTCTGCTGCTCCGCCAAAGAAATTTACCCCTTAGCACTGGCAGGCAGACTAATATTCAGATCTGCTGCTACACCCGAGCAATTTGTACTCTGTCACTGGCAGGCAGCCTAAGAACCAGCATCGTTGCACACACCAAAATCCTCCCCTGTCACTGCACAGTGACTGTACAGCTAATCGCTATCAGCACAAGCAGATTTTTTTTTTTTTTGGAGTCCTGCCTAACGCTCTCCCTCATGAGAAGCACCAGCAGCAACCTCTCCCTACACTGAGACCGGCAGAATAAAATGGCGGTCGGCGCTGAGGGATTTTATATGCACTGTGACGCCACACAAAGCTAGCCAATCGCTGCAATGCCCTTCTCTAAGATAGTGCTGGCTGCTGCCCATGTCATCGCGTTGCCCACAGCCTGCGTCCTTGCTCATTGGCCGAGAAAAGGGGCTTAAAGTAGTAGGGGGAAACCGACTTCGGGAAAATGGTCGCCAAACGAGTGACCGAACTCACGCCACGGTCGGGTTTCAATTCATGAAAATCAGCGACTTTTGAAATTAACAACCCATTTCGCTCAAACCTAATGATAAAGCATTGTTTTTTTGCATTGTTTTTTTTATTAAAGGGTTAACTACAAAGGGTTAACTAGAGGGACAGTTTTATAAGGCGGGTTGTTACGGACGCCGTGATACTAAATATGTGTACTTTTATTGTTCTGGGTTTTTTTTATTTACAAAAAGAAATTAATTTATTGGGGAACATTTTTTTTTATTTATTTAGGAATTTTTTGAAAATTATTTTTACACATGTTAATTTTTTTTATACTTTTTTACTTTGTCCCAGGGTGGGACATCGCTATATAGTGTCAGTTCGCTGATCTGGAACTTTGCAAAGCACTGTGTCAGATCAGTGATCTGACAGGCAGTGCAGGAGCCTTCTCAGCGCCTGCTCTCAGCAGGCGCTGAGAAGGCACCTCTGTTGTGAATATTCTGGAGGTGACTTCTGAGCTGGGGTTCCCTCTGGTGGTTGCTAAGGGTAATGAACTAATTGCTGAATGGCCTTCAGCTGGCTCTGAATAGTTTGATATAAGTGACCTGAACTCCCTTCAGCCTTGCCGGTAATCAATTGTTCTTCCTGGTCTTGCTTGGAGCTCAGCTTGCATTCCTGCTCTCATTCAGATAAGTGATTTGCTGTTTTTTTTTCCTCTGGTTGGATTTTCCTTGCTGGTTGCTGCTTGCAGTGGACTTCAGCCTGGTCCCCTTTTGGGGCCTGGTGCTGCAATTGTGCTCATTTTGTATTTGCACTTTTGCTCTGTTCCTTTGTCACTTTTCATTTGCTGAATTGCTGTGTGTTACACCAGAGATCTGATTTAGGTGGTAGAGATTGTGTGATCTCAGGTTTTTTGTTAATCAGAAGTGTTTGTATTTTTGTCAGGGTTTTTTTGGGTTGCAGTCAGAATTCTTTCCTATACTTTTCTGTCTAGACAGATTGGGCCCCAGCGTTTGCTCATTCTATTTTCTGTCTGTGTCCGTATTTTCTTCTTGTCTAACAGCCATTACATGTTTGAGGGCTTCCTATTTCTTTGGGGGTTCTGCTACGGGGCAGATAGCTTTCATCTTTCTGCCTTTAGGTGTAGCTATCTCTCCGGTTGTGACGAGGTGTCTAGGATCACCGTAGGTACGCTCCACGGCTGCTTCTAATGTTGCGATTAGTTTAGGGTCCTGCAATCCAATAGTTTTCAGCCTCTCTGGTGTATTGCTATTTTGCTATTTTTGCAATTTCTCCTCAGCTACCGAAACATAACAGTATTACCGGCCAAACTGAAAATTATATGGTACTCACACAAGGGAAAAAATAGTAAAAAGGAAAAAGGAAAAAGGGAGTTGTCAGAAATTTTTTTTGTTGTTGCATTTTTCCCTCTTTTTCTCTGTGTGCTGAGGAGGAATTTTTTATTTTTTTTTTCCTCAATGGAGTTTGCACAGTTGTCTGACCGTGTGGAGCAGCTTGCCATTGAGGTTCAGAGAATTGCTACCTATCTTGCTAGGTTGCCGGTTGTGGAACCTAGGATCCCCATACCAAATTTGTTTTTGGGGGATCGGTCTGGATTTCTGAATTTCAAAAATAACTGTAAGTTGTTTTTTGCCTTAAAGCCTAAATCCTCAGGGAACGCAGCACAGCAGGTTCAAATTGTCATCTCTCTGCTGCGAAGCGACCCTCAGGATTGGGCTTTTTCCCTGACACCTGGGGATCCTGTTTTGAATGATGTTGATGTATTTTTTCTGGCTCTGGGGTTATTGTACGATGAACCTAATATTACTGATCAAGCTGAAAAGACCTTGTTGGCATTAAATCAGGGTCGTGAAGACGCTGAGCTGTACTGTCAGAAATTTCGAAAATGGGCAGTCCTGACCAAATGGAATGATGATGCTTTGGCAGCCCTTTTTCGGAAGGGTCTGTCAGAAAATGTAAAGGACGTTATGGTGGGATTCCCTTTTCCCTCTGGTCTCAATAATTCTATGTCTTTGGCTATTCAAATTGACAGACGTTTGCGTGAGCGCAGAGGTATGAGTGAGATAGTGTTGCCTTGTGAGCCAGCTCCTGAGCCCATGCAGTGTGATGGAGTGACTTCTGGGGCTCAGCATCAAAAGCAAAAACGGCAATACACCAGAGAGGCTGGAACCTATTGGATTGCAATAACCTGAACTAATCACACAACTAGAGGTAGCCGTGGAGCGTTTCTATGTTGATCCTTGACGCATCATCACAGCCTGAGAGACAACTACACCTAAAGGCAGAAAGATGAAAGATATCTGCCCCGGAGCAGATCCCCAAAGAAAATAGGAAGCCCCCAAATATGTAATGGCGGTTAGACAAGAAGAAGCACGGACACAGACAGAAAATAGAATGAGCAAACGCTGGAGCCCAATCTGTCTAGACAGAAAAGTACAGGAAAGAATTCTGACTGCAATCCAACAAAAAAACCCTAAAAAATACCAACTCTTCTGATTGCAAAAACACCTGAGATCACACGATCTCCACCACCTAAATCAGATCTCTGGTGTAACAAAACTAAGCCGCAGCCACTTAAAAAACAGGAAAAAGCAAATGAACAAATAACAGTGGCTACAGATAAACTGAGAGGAGCACAGGCCTCAGGAGGGGACCCGGCTGACCTCCACAAAAGTGCAGAAAATTCTGCAAAAAGCAAGCACAAAAAGAAAAGCAGAAAATATCTTATCTGAAAGCAGCAGATGCATGCAAGACTCCAGCAGACTTCCAAATGAACCAGGAACCACAATTGAGACAAGAACAATTGATCACCGGCCACCATTATGGGAGGGAACCTCCCTTATATCAGTCCAGTCCGTGATCCCAGATTGCCATTCCTCGCTGTAAGGTTCAGTACAGTCTGCAACCATCAGAGGGAAACCATCTCCAGCACATTCATAACAGTACCCCCCCTTGAGGAGGGGTCACCGAACCCTCACTTGTGCAACCAGACCGATCAGGATGAGCTCGCTCTCTTGAGAGAGAGACAACCTCTCCACTACCTGGTCCCAAATCTGCTGCATACGCTCCACAACAGAGTCAACACCTGGACAGACAGAAGCCTCAGCCTGTCCTGAAGAAAATCGAGGGTGAAACCCAGAATTGCAGAAAAATGGAGATATCAAGGTGGCAGAGCTAGCCCTATTATTAAGAGCAAACTCAGCCAAAGGCAAAAAAGAGACCCAGTCATCTTGATCAGCAGACACAAAACATCTCAAATAAGTCTCCAAGATCTGGTTTGTTCTCTCGGTTTGTCCATTGGTCTGAAGATGAAATGCAGAGGAGAAAGATAACTGAACACCAAGTTTAGAACAAAATGTCCTCCAAAATCTGGAAACAAACTGGACTCCTCTGTCAGACACAATGTTCTCCGGAATGCCATGTAACCGAACAACGTGCTGAAGGAACAAAGGCACCAATTCGGAGGAGGAAGGTAACTTAGGTAATGGCACAAGATGTATCATCTTGGAAAACCTATCACAGATTACCCAGATAACGGTCATTTTCTGAGAAACAGGGAGGTCGGAAATAAAATCCATAGAGATATGGGTCCATGGCCACTTGGGCACAGGTAATGGCATTAACAAACCACTAGAACGAGAGCAAGCCTTGGAACGAGAGCAAGTCCCACAGGACTGCACAAATTCCCTGACGTCACGAGACAAATAAGGCCATCAACAGGACGGACTCACCAAGTCTCTGGTACCAAAAATCCCGGGATGACCAGCCAACGCGGAACAATGAATCTCAGACATCACACTCTTCTTCCACTGGTCTGGGACAAACAATTTCCCAATAGGGCAGCGCTCAGGTTTATCCTCTTGACACCATTCCAGAGCCAGTCTCAAATTGGGCGAGATGGCGGAAAGTACTATACCCTCTTTCAAAATAACAGCAGGATCAGATAACTCAGGAGAGTCCGCAAA
The DNA here is from genome assembly GCA_033576555.1 of Oophaga sylvatica. Classification (NCBI taxonomy): domain Eukaryota; kingdom Metazoa; phylum Chordata; class Amphibia; order Anura; family Dendrobatidae; genus Oophaga; species Oophaga sylvatica. The sequence goes on along the minus strand of JARQOD010000006.1, from coordinate 151,410,280 downwards.
GAAACTCCTCGAGAGGGCATCCGCCTTAACATTCTTAGTGCCAGGAAGAAAAGAAACCACAAAATTAAAACGTGTGAAAAATAAGCCCCCCTGGCCTGTCTAGGATTAAGTCGCTTGGCTGATTCGAGATAAACCAGATTCTTATGATCCGTGAGGACCACCACTTGATGTTTGGCTCCTTCCAGCCAATGTCTCCACTGTTCAAAGGCCCACTTCATGGCCAATAACTCCCGATTACCCACGTCATAATTACGCTCAGTTGGAGAAAATTTTCGTGAGAAAAAGGCACAAGGGTTACTCTTAGAGGTCTCTGGATCTCTTTGGGACAAAACGGCACCTGCCCCAATTTCAGAGGCATCAACCTCCACCTGAAACGGTAGAGAAACATCAGGCTGCCGTAGAACAGGAGCAGAAGTGAATCTCTGCTTAACTTCCTGAAACGCAGAAACTGCCTCAGGAGGCCAATTCACCACATCAGAACTCTTTTTGGTCAAATCAGTCAATGGTTTAACAATACCGGAGAAATTACCAATAAATTTATGATAAAAATTGGCAAAACCCAAAAATCTCTGAAGAGCCTTTAATGAAGTAGGTTGGACCCAATCATAGATGGCCTGAACCTTGACCGGGTCCATTTCAATAACAGACATAGACAAAATGAATCCCAGAAATGAAACCTTCTATACGCCAAAAAGACACTTTGATCCCTTCACATACAGAGCATTCTCTCTCAAAATCTGGAACACAGTCCGAACATGTTTCACATGAGAGTCCCAGTCATTGGAAAAAATCAAGATATCATCCAAATAAACAATCAGAAATTTATCCACAAAATCCCTGAAAATATCATTCATGAAGGATTGGAAGATGGAAGGAGCATTAGTGAGCCCAAAGGGCAACACTAGGTACTCAAAATGCCCCTCTGGGGTATTAAACGCCGTCCTCCATTCATCCCCGTGCTTAATGCGAATAAGCTTATACGCCCACTTGAGGTCAAGCTTGGTAAACCAACTAGCACTTTTCATTTTGGAAAACAGATCAGAAATCAAGGGTAACGGATATTGATACTTCACAGTGATCTTATTCAAGAGATGATAATCAATACACGGCCTCAATAAACCATCCTTTTTGGCCACAAAGAAAAAACCGGCGCCCAAGGGTGAAGAGGATGGTCTGATATGACCCTTTTCCAATGACTCCTTGATATAAGATCGCACAGCCTCGTGTTCAGGTACAGACAAGTTAAAAAGGTGACCTTTAGGAAATTTACCACCAAGCACTAATTCTATAGCGCAATCATAGCTCCTGTGAGGGGGCAAGCATGCAGATTTACTTTCACTAAATACATCCGAAAAATCAGTCAAAAAGTCAGGAACATCCTGAGACTGTGGAGAGGCAGAAAAAACAGCAGTGTCAGTATTAACACATTGGCAGCCCCAACTGGTCACAGACACAGATTTACAATCCAAAACAGGATTATGAGACTGTAACCAAGGGAAACCTAGTACAATAATGTCATGCAGATTATGCAGCACCAGAAATTTGCAACTCTCCTGATGATCTGGTTCAACCCTCATTATCACCTGAGTAGAAAACTGGGGTTTATTCTCCGCCAAAGGGGTAGAATCAATGCCCAGTAGGGGAATAGACTTCCGCAGGGGTATCATGGGAAACCCACAACATTTGGCAAAGTCAAAATCCATCAGGTTAATAGCTCCTCCTGAATCAATAAAAGCCTGAGCAGAAAATGTGGACAGGGAGCAAATCAGGGTAACAGTAAACAGAAATTTAGTCTGAACACTACCCAAGACAACTGAGCGTGCAAAACGTCTTCCTCGCTTAGGGCAGACGGAAAGAGCATGAGAGGCGTCACCACAGTAGAAACATAACCCATTGCGCTTTTGAAATTCATGACGCTGAGCCCCAGAAGTCACTCCACACTGCATGGGCCCAGGAGCTGGCTCACAAGGCAACACCATCTCACGCATACTTCTGCGCTCACGCAAACGTCTGTCAATTTGAATAGCCAATGACATAGAATCTTTGAAACCAGAGGGGACAGGGAATCCCACCATAACATCCTTTACATTCTCTGACAGCCCCTTCCGAAAAAGGGCTGCCAAAGCATCATCATTCCATTTGGTCAGGACTGCCCACTTTTGGAATTTCTGACAGTACAACTCAGCGTCTTCAAGACCCTGATTTAATGCCAACAAGTTTTTTTCAGCTTGATCAGTGACATTAGGTTCATCGTACAATAACCCCAGAGCCAGAAAAATACATCAATATCATTCAAAACAGGATCCCCAGGTGTCAGGGAAAAAGCCCAATCCTGAGGGTCGCCGCGCAGGAGAGAGATGACAATTTGAACCTGCTGTGCTGCGCTCCCTGAGGATTTAGGTTTTAAGGCAAAAAACAACTTACAGTTATTTTTGAAATTCAGAAATTTAGCCCGATCCCCCAAAAACAAATCTGGCATGGGAATCCTAGGTTCCACAACCGGCAACTCAGCAAGATAGGTAGCAATACTCAGAACCTCAGTGGCAAGCTGATCCACACGGCCAGACAACTGTGCAAACTCCATTGAGAGAAAAAAAATCCTCCTCCGCACCCAGAGAAAAAGAGGGAAAAAATGCAACAAACAGAAAAAAAAAAATCTCTGACACTATTTTTCCCGTCTGTGAGTACCATATAATTTTCAGTTTGGGCCGGTGATACTGTTATGTTTCGGTAGCTGAGGGAAAAAGCAAAAACGCAATACACCAGAGAGGCTGGAACCTATTGAATTGCAGTAACCTGAACTAACCACACAACTAGAGGTAGCCGTGGAACATTCCTACGTTGATCCTAGACGCCTCGTCGCAGCCTGAGAGACAACTACACCTAAAGGCAGAAAGATGAAAGCTATCTGCCCCGGAGCAGATCCCCAAAGAAAATAGGAAGCCCCCAAACATGTAATGGTGGTTAGACAAGAAGAAGCACGGACACAGACAGAAAATAGAATGAGCAAACGCTGGGGCCCAATCTGTCTAGACAAAAAAGTACAGGAAAGAATTCTGACTGCAATCCAACAAAAAACCCTAAAAAATACCAACTCTTCTGATTGCAAAAACACCTGAGATCACACGATCTCCACCACCTAAATCAGATCTCTGGTGTAACAAAACTAAGCCGCAGCCACTGAAAAAACAGGAAAAAGCAAATGAACAAATAACAGTGGCTACAGATAAACTGAGAGGAGCACAGGCTCCAGGAGGGGACCCGGCTGACCTCCACAAAAGTGCAGAAAATTATGCAAAAGCAAGCACAAAAAGAAAAGCAGAAAATATCTTATCTGAAAGCAGCAGATGCATGCAAGACTCCAGCAGACTTCCAAATGAACCAGGAACCACAATTGAGACAAGAACAATTGATCACTGGCCACCATCATGGGAGGGAACCTCCCTTATATCAGTCCAGTCCGTGATACCAGATTGCCATTCCTCGCTGTGAGGTTCAGTACTGTCTGCAACCACCAGAGGGAGCCTCTGCTCAGAAACCATCTCCAGCACATTCATAACAGGTTATGTTTCTACTGTGGTGACGCTTATCATGCTATTTCCCTCTGTCCTAAGCGGGGAAGACGTTTTGCACGCTCAGTTTTCTTGGGTAGTGTTCAGACTAAATTTCTGTTGACTGTTACCCTGATTTGCTCCCTGTCCACATTTTCAGCTCAGGCTTTTGTTGATTCAGGAGCAGCTATTAACTTGATGGATTTTGACTTTGCCAAACGTTGTGGGTTTCCGCAAGATACCCCTGCGGAAGTCTATTCCTTTTCTGGGCATTGATTCTACCCCTTTGGCGGAGAAAAAAACCCAGTTTTCTACTCAGGTGATAATGAGGGTTGAACCAGATCATCAGGAGAGTTGCAAATTTCTGGTGTTGCATAATCTGCATGACATTATTGTACTGGGTTTCCCTTGGTTACAGACTCATAATCCTGTTTTGGATTGGTAATCTGTGTCTGTGACCAGTTGGGGCTGCCAATGTGTTAATACTGACACTCCTGTTTTTTCTGCCTCTCCCCAGTCTCAGGATGTCCCTGACTTTTTGACAGATTTTTCTGATGTTTTTAGTGAGAGTAAGTCTGCATTCTTCCTCCTCACAGGAGCTATGACTGCGCTATTGGGTTAGTGCCTGGTGGTAAATTTCCTAAAGGTCGCCTTTTTAATTTATCTGTACCTGAACACGATGCTATGCGATCTTATATCAAGGAGTCTTTGGAGAAAGGTCATATCAGACCATCCTCTTCACCCTTGGGCGCCGTTTTTTTTCTTTGTGGCCAAAAAGGATTGTTCATTGAGGCCGTGTATTGATTATCGCCTCCTGAATAAAATAACTGTAAAATATCAATATCCGTTACCCTTGATTTCTGACTTATTTTCCAGAGTGAAAAGTTCTAGTTGGTTTACCAAGCTTTACCTCAGGGGGCGTATAACCTTATTCGCATTAAGCATGGGGATGAATGGAAGACGGTGTTCAATACCCCAGAGGGGCATTTTGAGTACCTAGTGATGCACTTTGGGCTTACTAATGCCCCTTCCGTCTTCCAATCCTTCATGAATGATATTTTCAGGGATTTTGTGGATAAATTTCTGATTGTTTATTTGGATGATATCTTGATTTTTTCCAACGACTGGGACTCTCATGTGAAACATGTTCGGACTGTGTTCCAGATTTTGAGAGAGAATGCACTGTATGTGAAGGGATCAAAGTGTCTTTTTGGCGTATGGAAGGTCTCATTTCAGGGATTCATTTTGTCTCCGTCTGTTATTGAAATGGACCCGGTCAAGGTTCAGGCCATCTGTGATTAGCTTCATCCTACTTCATTGAAGGCTCTTCAGAGATTTTTGGGTTTTCCAATTTTTATCGTAAATTTATTGGTTATTTCTCCGGTATTGTTAAACCATTGATTGATTTGACAAAAAAGGGTTCCGATGAGGTGAATTGGCCTCCTGAGGCAGTTTCTGCATTTCAGGAACTTAAGCAGAGATTCATTTCTGCTCCAGTTCTACGGCAGCCTGATGTTTCTCTGCCGTTTCAGGTGGAGATTGATGCCTCTGAGATTGGGGCAGGTGCCATTTTGTCCCAAAGGTATCCAGAGACCTCTAAGAGTAACCCTTGTGCCTTTTTCTCCCAAAAATTTTCTCCAACTGAACATAATTATGACTTGGGTAATTGGGAGTTATTGGCCATGAAGTAGACCTTTGAAGAGTGGAGACATTGGCTGGAAGGAGCCAAACATCAGGTGGCGGTCCTCACGGACCATAAGAATCTGGTTTATCTCGAATCAGCCAAGCGACTTAATCCTAGACAGGCCAGGTGGGCCTTGCTTTTCACACGTTTTAATTTTGTGGTTTCTTTTCTTCCTGGCACTAAGAATGTTAAGGCGGATGCCCTCTCGAGAAGTTTCTTTGCGGATACTCCTGAGTTATCTGATCCTGCTGTTTTTTTGAAAGAGGGTGTAGTTCTTTCTGCCATCTCGCCCAATTTGAGACTGGCTCTGGAGGGGTGTCAGGAGGATAAACCTGAACGCTGCCCTGTTGGGAAATTGTTTGTCCCAGACCAGTGGAGGAAGAGTGTGATGTCTGAGATTCATTGTTCCACGTTGGCTGGTCATCCCGGGATTTTTGGTACCAGAGACTTGGTGAGTCTGTCCTTTTGGTGGCCTACTTTGTCTCGTGACATCAGGAACTTTGTGCAGTTCTGTGGGACTTGCTCTCATTCCAAGCCTTGCTCTCGTTCTACTGGTTTGTTAATGCCATTACCTGTACCCAAGTGGCCATGGACCCATATTTCTATGGATTTTATTTCCAACCTCCCTGTCTCTCAGAGAATGACCGTTATCTGGGTAATCTGTGATAGGTTTTCCAAGATGATACATCTTGTGCCATTACCTAAGTTGCCTTCCTCCTCCGAATTGGTGCCTTTGTTCCTTCAGCACGTGGTTCGGTTACATGGCATTCCGGAGAACATTGTGTCTGACAGAGGAGTCCAGTTTGTTTCCAGATTTTGGAGGACATTTTGTTCTAAACTTGGTGTTCAGTTATCTTTCTCCTCTGCATTTCACTGTCAGACCAATGGACAAACAAAGAGAACAAACCAGATCTTGGAGACTTATTTGAGATGTTTTGTGTCTGCTGATCAAGATGACTGTGTCTCTTTTTTGCCTTTGGCTGCGTTTGCTCATAATAATAGGGCTAGCGCTGCCACCTTGATGTCTCCATTTTTCTGCAATTCTGGGTTTCACCCTCGATTTTCTTCAGGACAGGCGGAGGCTTCTGTCTGTCCGGGAGTTGACTCTATTGTGGAGCGTATGCAGCAGATTAGGGACCAGGTAGTGGAGATGTTGTCTCTCTCTCAAGAGAAGGCCCAACGGTTTGCCAATCGGCATACGACTGATGGTCCTCATTTTAAAGTGGGGTACTTGGTTTGGTTGTCCTCAAGAAATATCCTTATGAAGGTTGCATCTCCATGCTTTAAGCAAAGGTTCATTGGACCTTATAAGATCATGGAAATTATTAATCCGGTTTCCTTCCGTTTGCTTCTTCCAGGGACTTTTAAGATCCATAACGTGTTCCATAAGTCCTTATTGAAGAGGTTTGTCGAGCCAGTGGTTCCTATGGCTGCGCCTCCTGACCCTGTTTTGGTTGAGCGCAATTTGGAGTATGTGGTTGAGAAAATATTGGATTCTTGTTTTGCTAGACGGAAACTCTAGTATTTGGTTAAGCGGAGAGGTTATGGTCAGGAGGACAATTCTTGGGTGTTTGCTTCGGACATCCATGCTGGAAGACTGATCCGTGCCTATCATCGAGCTCATCCTGATCGGCCTGGTTGCGCAGGTGAGGGTTCGGTGACCCCTCCTCAAGGGGGGATACTGTTGTGAATACTCAGGAGGCGACTTCTGAGCTGGGGCTCCCTTCGGTGGTTGCTGAAGGTAATGAACTAATTGCTGAATCGCCTTCAGCTGGCTCTGAATGGTCTGATATAAGTGACCTGAACTCCCTTCAGCCTTGCCGGTAATCAATTGTTCTTCCTGGTCTTGCTTGGAGCTCAGCTTGCATTCCTGCTCTCATTCAGATAAGGGATTTGCTGTTTTTTTTTCCTCTGGTTGGATTTTCCTTGCTGGTTGCTGCTTGCAGTGGACTTCAGCCTGGTCCCCTCTTGGGGCCTGGCACTGCAATTGTGCTCATTTTGTATTTGCACTTTTGCTCTGTTCCTTTGTCACTTTTTATTTGCTGAATTGCTGTGTGTTACACCAGAGATCTGATGTAGGTGGTAGAGATTGTGTGATCTCAGGTTTTTTGTTTATCAGAAGTGTTTGTATTTTTGTCAGGTTTTTTTGGGTTGCAGTCAGAATTCTTTCCTATACTTTTCTGTCTAGACAGATTGGGCCCCAGCGTTTGCTCATTCTATTTTCTGTCTGTATTTTCTTCTTGTCTAAACGCCATTACATGTTTGGGGGTTTCCTATTTCTTTGAGGGTTCTTCTACGGGGCAGATAGCTTTCATCTTTCTGTCTTTAGGTGTAGCTATCTCTCTGGCTGTGACAAGGTGTCTAGGATCACCGTAGGTACGCTCCATGGCTCTTTCTAGTGTTGCAGTTAGTTTAGGGTCCTGCAATCCAATAGTTTCCAGCTTTTCTGGTGTATTGCTATTTTGCTATTTTTGCAATTTCTCCTCAGCTACCGAAACATAGCACACCTCCCTGCAGGACCTGAAAGGACCCCACGGCCATTTTGGATCCGAGGGCCTGCAGGGAGGAGGCCATCGGAACAGCACGATCACATCGCGTTGCTCTGAGGGTCTCAGGGAAGCACGCAGGGAGTCCTCTCCCTGCGTGATGCTTCCCTATGCCGCCGAAACACTGAGATCATGTTTGATCGCAGTGTGCTGGGGGTTAAAGTGCCGGGAGCAGTCCCTGACCACTCCTGGCACATAGTGTCTGGTGTCAGCGGTGATAATCAGCTGACACTCAGCCGTGATCAGCTGCGCTCCCCCGTGAGCGTGGCTGATCGCTTATGACGCACTATCCGGTCCATGGTCATACGGGCCCGGGTCATCTTGACGGGATAGTACGTCAGATGTCAGAATGGGGTTGAGGTCCTTTTTGTGTTACATAACACACCCATAAATCATTGAAACATTTTCCTGGGCTATATTTCTCAGCCATACACCTTCCATAGTGTGAACTAAATTTCTGTGATACCTAAAACTTAGAAAAAGCTTTAAAAATGTTGTATTCTACCATTTCTCAGACATACTGTGTTATAAGTTCTGTTAACATTTCTGTAATCTCTAAAAGTGAACAAAGCTTTTAAAAATTTTGTAGGCTTCCATTTCTCAGACATACATTGTTATATGGTCTTTGAACATTTCTGTGCTATCTAAAAGTGAATAAAAGCTATTAAAAACATTAATTATTCCCATAGTCCTAATTATAAAGACTGAGGACACTTCAAAATTCTGAAATCAACATGATCTATTATGGTAAGGTGCCATAAAGATAAGAAGTGTTAAGAGAAGGGTTAAGATAAAAAATATATCTTTAATTAACAACAATTTATAAAAAAAATGTAAAAAGACAGGGCAAAGAGAAACCTCCAATGGTGGGGAAGAAAGCAGCAAGTTGATAGCACAAAAAATGCACTGTCAGCAGGTGAAAATCAAAAATTCTGGTGCTTGTTATCTCCTATAAGGGAATAGACATACTAACAAGGGACCGAGTGAGCACGAAAAGTATAACTGTAAACTTGCTTTATATATATATATATATATATATATATATATATATATTATATATATATATACAGGGTGGTCCAAAAGTAGGTGGACAGTATGTGTAATAGGATTGTGAAGGGGGAGACAGACTTCAAAGCTGTGTAAATTGTATTGGAAAACAGTTTGAGCACCTGCATTGATAATATTTAAGGGCTTTTGTATTATTGTTCAGAATAAAATTTAATTGTCAATGTTATGCTTGTGTTAGTAAATATATATGTTATATATGTTATTATTTTCTGTCCACCTACTTTTGGACCACCCTGTATACATATATAATGCTGCAAAAACCCTTCCTTGCTATGCAAACCAACAGAAATGTTCCAATTAGTGTTGAGCGATACTGCTCGATATCTAAAAATATCGGATCGGAATGGTATCGCCGATATCACTAAATATCGTCGATATCCGATTCCGATACCGGAAGTCCAATGTAAGTCTATGGGAACCAAATATCGACATTAAAAAAAAACATTCTTGCCTTGTTGGTTAATTGTACATGAAGGAAAACAACAAAGACTAATGTAGAATGTATTGGGGGAGGTTGAGGAGACAATAAAGGCATACATGTTTAACCCAATGCATTGGAATAGCATTAATATATATTTTTTTGGAAATACGTTTGGATTGACTAACAAATTGACAATGTTGTTAACCTTTTTTCTATTTTGGCAAATATGTATGTTTCACAACTTCCATGCTCTTCACCTTTTTAACTTTTGCCAGTGCCACACTTTCTCCTTCATAATCTTCAGCAGCAGCATCATCTTTCTCATCAAATTATTCTTCATCTTCACCTTCTTAATCTTCTTCTTAACCCCTTAACGACCACCGATACGCCTTTTAACGGCGGTCATTAAGGGTACTTAAACCACAGCGCCGTTAATTAACGGCGCTGTGGAAAAAGTGAATAGCGCCCCCCAGAGGCGCATTTTCTCCGGGGTCTCGGCTACCGGGGGTAGCCGAGACCCCAGAGAACATGAATCGGGTCGGTTTTTACCGACACCGATGTTGCGATCGCCGTTATTAACCCTATAACGGCGACCGCAACAAAAAAAAAAAAGTTGTGCCATTTAATTTCTCTGTCCTCTGATGTCATCGGACATCAGAGGACAGAGAAAATGGGTCCCCGGGACCCCCATGTGGCCCCGATGTCCTGTATGTGGCCCCAGGGCCCTCCGGTGTCCCCCGGGGCCGGCGCGATGAAGAAAATGGCGGGCGCATGCTCAGTGCGCCCGCCGCTATGTGCCGCTGTGTCCTGGGGGGATGGGCAAATATTCTCTGGGGTCTCGGCTACCGGGGGTAGCCGAGACCCCAGAGAACATGATCCCGGTCGGTATTCACCGATCCCGGTGTTGCGATCGCATCTATGCAAGCATAGATGCGATCGCAAAAAAAAAAAATGATTTCTCTCCCCTCTGATGTGATCGCACATCAGAGGGGAGAAAATGAGTGTCCCCCGGTCCCCCGATCGCCCCCCCCGTATACTTACCGGTGTCCTCCGTCCTCCGCAGGCCCCAGGATCCCAGCGTCTTCTTCCTGCAAAAAAAAATGGCGGGCGCATGCGCAGTGCGCCCGCCGATCTGCTTGGCGGCAGATTCAAAAATGATTTCATTCATTCTCCAGAAAGTGCATTTTGATCACTGTGATAAACTATCACAGTGATCAAAATAAAAAAAACAGTACATAACCCCCCCCATTTATCACCCCTTAGTTAGGGACATATAATAAAAAATAGAAATTATATTTATTTTCATTTTTCTGTTAGGGTTAGGGTTATAATTAGGGTTAGGGTTATAATTAGGTTAGGGTTATAATTAGGGTTAGGGTTAGCATTAGGGTTAGGGTTAGCATTAGGGTTAGGGTTATAATTAGCGTTAGGGTTAAGCTGGGTTCATACTGCGTTATGGCAGTCCGTTAGACGGACTGCGTTACACCGCGGTATAACGCGGTGTAACGCAGTCCGTTAACGCTGCCATTCACCCCCATTTGAGGGCGCATCGCGACGCATGCCGTAAAGTGGGATGCGTTTGCGACGTGCCATCATTCAGTGACGGAGCCTCGGACGCGGGCTGCAGCGTCTGGGCTCCGTCACCGCTAGCGCAGATGAATCATCTGCTGATTCCTCTGCGCTAGCGGGTATAGCATAACGCGATCGTGTTATGCTATACCGTTACCAGCCCGTCAACGCTATGTGTTGAACGGGCTGGTAAAACGCAAAATGAACCTAGCCTTAGGGTTAGGGTTATAATTAGGGTTATAATTAGGGTTAAGGTTACAATTAGGGTTAGGGTTAAAATTAGGGTTAGGGTTACAATTAGAGTTAGGGTTACAATTAAGGTTAGGGTTACAATTAGGGTTGGGATTTAGGTTAGGTTTAGGGTTGGGATTAGGGTTAGGGTTGGAGCTAGAATTGAGGGATTTCCACTATTTAGGCACATCAGGGGGTCTCCAAACACGACGTGGCGTTTAAAAAGTCAAATGGCGCTCCCTCCCTTCCAAGCCCTGCCGTGCGCCCAAACAGTGGTTTACCCCAACATATGGGGTATCAGCGTACTCAGGAAAAATTGCACACCAATTTTGGGGTTCTAATTTCTCCTGTTACCCTTGGGAAAATAAAAAATAGCTGGCTAAAAAAATCATTTTTGAGAAAAAAAATGATTTTTTATTTTCACAGCTCTGCGTTTATAAATTTCTGTGAAACACTTGGGGGTTCAAAGTGCTCACCACACATCTAGATAAGTTCCTTAAGGGGTCTAGTTTCCAAAATGGGGTCACTTGTGGGGGGTTTCCACTGTTTAGACACATCAGGGGGTCTCCAAACACGACGTGGCTTTCAAAAAGTCAAATGTCGCTCCCTCCCTTCCGAGCCCTGCCGTGCGCCCAAACAGTGGTTTACCCCAACATATGCGGTATCAACGTACTCAGGACAAATTGCACACCAATCTTGGGGTTCTAATTTCTCCTGTTACCCTTGGGAAAATAAAAAATAGCTGGCTAAAAAAAACATTTTTGAGAAAAAAAATGATTTTTCATTTTCACGGCTCTGCGTTTATAAATTTCTGTGAAACACTTGGGGGTTCAAAGTGCTCACCACACATCTAGATAAGTTCCTTAAGGGGTCTAGTTTCCAAAATGGGGTCACTTGTGGGGGGTTTCCACTGTTTAGACACATCAGGGGGTCTCCAAACACGACGTGGCTTTCAAAAAGTCAAATGTCGCTCCCTCCCTTCCGAGCCCTGCCGTGCGCCCAAACAGTGGTTTACCCCAACATATGGGGTATCAGCGTACTCAGGACAAATTGCACACCAATTTTGGGATTCTAATTTCTCCTGTTACCCTTGGGAAAATAAAAAATAGCTGGCTAAAAAAAAACATTTTTGAGAAAAAAAATGATTTTTCATTTTCACGGCTCTGCGTTTATAAATTTCTGTGAAGCACTTGGGGGTTCAAAGTGCTCACCACACATCTAGATAAGCTCCTTGGGGGGTCTAGTTTCCAAAATGGTGTCACTTGCAAGGGGTTTCTACTGTTTAGGTACATCAAGGGCTCTGCAAACACAACATGATGCCCGCAGAACATTCCATCAAAGTCTGCATTACAAAATGGCGCTCCTTCCCTTCCAAGCACTCCCATGCGCCCAAACAGTGGTTTCACCCCACATATGGGGTATCAGCGTACTCAGGAAAAATTGCAAAACAACTTTTTGGGTCCAATTTCTCCTGTTACCATTGGGAAAATAAAAAAAATAGCGGGCTAAAGAATCATTTTTGAGGAAAAAAATGATTTTTTATTTTCACGGCTCTACGTTTATTAATTTCTGTGAAGCACTTGGGGGTTCAAAGTGCTCACCACACATCTAGATAAGTTCCTTAAGTGGTCTAGTTTCCAAAATGGTGTGATTTGTGGGGGGTTTCGACTGTTTAGGCGTATCAGGGGCTCTCCAAACGCGACATGGCGTCCAATTTCAATTCCAGCCAATTTTGGTTTGAAACAGTCAAACGGCGCTCCTTCACTTCCAAGCCCTGCCGTGCGCCCAAATAGTGGTTTACCCCCACATATGGGGTATCGGCATGCTCAGGACAAATTGCACAAAAACTTTTGGGGTCTTGTTACCCTTGGGAAAATAAAAATTGGGGTGAACAGATCGTTTTTGTGGAAAAAATATGATTTTTTATTTTCACGGTTCTATGTTATAAACTTCTGTGAAGCACTTGGAGGTTCAAAGTGCTCACCACACATCTAGATAAGTTCCTTAGGGGGTCTAGTTTCCAAAATGGGGTCACTTGTGATGGGTTTCCACTGTTTAGACACATCAGGGCCTCTACAAACGCAACATGGCGTCCAGCCAATTCTGCGTTGAAAAAGTCAAATGTCGCTCCTTCCCTTGCAACCTCTGCCGTGCGCCCAAAAAGTGGTTTACCCCCACATATGGGGTATCGGCTTAATCAGGAGAAATTGCACAACAAATTTTGTGGTTCATTTTTTCTTTTAACAGTTGTGAAAATAAAAAAAATAGGTTCCGAAGTAAAGTTTTTGCAAAAAAAGTTAAATATTAATTTTTTCCTTCCACATTGCTTCAGTTCCTGTGAAGCACGTAAAGGGTTAATAAACTTCTTGAATGTGGTTTTGAGCACCTTGAGGGGTGCAGTTTTTAGAATGGTGTCACTTTTGGCTATTTTCTATCATATAGACCCCTCAAAGTGACTTCAAATGTGAGGTGGTCCCTAAAATAAAAATGGTGTTGTAAAAATGAGAAATCGCTGGTCAACTTTTAACCCTTATAACGTCGTAACAAAAAAAAATTTTGGTCCCAAAATTGTGCTGATGTAAAGTAGACATGTGGGAAATGTTATTTATTAAGAAATTTGTGTGACATATCTCTCTGATTTAAGGGCATAAAATTTAAAGTTTGAAAATTGTTAAATTTTCAAAATTTTCGCCATATTTCCGTTTTTTTCATAAATAAACACAAGTCATATCAAAGAAATTTTACCACTATCGTGAAGTACAATATGTCACAAAAAAACAATCTCAGAATCAGCTGGATTCGTTAAAGCGTTCCAGAGTTATAACCTCATAAAGTGACAGTGGTCAGAATTGTAAAAATTGGCCCTGTCATTAAGCTGCAAAATGGCTCTGTCACTAAGGGGTTAAACTTCTTGCTATTCATGTTTTTGTTTACATTACTCATATTGTTATTATTAAACTAATTAATCTTCTTCATATTCAAATTCTTCATCTTCTTCCTCTTCATCTTCTTCATCATATTCTTATTTGTGACAGAGATTCCTGTACTTGTAATCTGTAAAAGTATGAATTGTTCATCCTTCCGTTCTTGCTGTCACAAAAGATTTAAATTACAACAGTATTTGTCCGTGTTCAGTTTAGCCTGCAGCAGCAGCAGGCATTTTCCAGGGGCACCACGAGGATGTCACGCGGTCTTATGATATGTGTACGATGTCAGTAAACTATTCTTAAAAGAACAACACTCTATACAACATATAGATTAGCAACATCAGCATGTAAATATAGAATAGATTTACCTGACACGATATCCGTTGAACTCAGGGTTAATCTTGAGGACTTGATACACTGTCACAGGAAAGAGGAGGACCGGGGGTCTAACCTGACCCTAAACTGGGGTCCTAACTAATCCCTCACCTTGGAGGTACTGATAATGGTTCAGAGGTCCAAGTCTCCAGCCTAACCCTGTCTCCTATCAGTCCCTGAACCCTGTAATCAGTCCTAAGAAGGATACTGATTACCACCAAAGGGATATGGGCTGATCTCTGCTAAATACACAGATTAGACATATAAGACAGACTGGAGAAAACACAGACTTGCATACACACTCAAACACAGAAGGAACATAAATGATCTGGGATATTAAACTCTAAGCAAGGTGAGCTTAAAACAACTAAGGAGCTCTTTAACTTAAGTCTATACAGATACAATCCTATCTGTGGTCTGCATGAAGAATTTCACTGGCAACTCCCAACACAGACAACCAGAGATTTAAAGGAAACCAATCAACAAATAATTAATTGCAGCCGGGAGAAACTGCACCCAGTCCAGAACTGAGCACAGACAGAATTAACTCCCTAACTGCCAAACACAAAGAAACAGCAACTCAGCTGTGAGAAGTCAGAATGTGCAACCGCGACGATCTTCGTGGCGATGCACACATGACAGTACCCCCCCTTCTACGAGGGGCCTCCGGACCCTCAGGGCCAGGTTTGCCCGGGTGAGTTCTGTGGAAGGTCCGCACCAAACGATCTGCGTTAATGTCAGACGCAGGAACCCACGTCCTCTCCTCTGGACCATACCCCTTCCAATGCACCAAGTACTGAAGGGACCGGCGATTCAGACGTGAGTCAATGATCTTTGACACTTGAAACTCCAAGTTACCATTGACCACCACTGGAGGAGGAGGTAGAGGTGATGGTATGACTGGTGCCACGTACCTCTTAAGTAATGACTTGTGGAACACATTATGAATTTTAAACGTAGGAGGGAGGTCCAGACGAAATGCCACAGGATTAATTATGGAACTGATCCTGTACGGCCCGATGAATCTGGGGCCCAGCTTCCAGGAGGGAACTTTAAGTTTTATATTCCTGGTAGACAACCATACCAGATCGTTCACATTAAGATCTGGACCAGAAACTCTCCTCCTATCAGCCATACGTTTATAACGGTTCCCCATAGCACTCAGATTATTCAATACACCTCTCCACACTGAAGCAAGTGACGACGAGAAACGCTCCTCCTCAGGAACCCCAGAAGGGCCCCCCCCATTGAATGTACAAAACTGGGGGTGAAAACCATATGCCCCAAAAAACGGGGACTTACCAGTGGACTCGCTCCGCCTGTTGTTAAGAGCAAACTCTGCCAGAGGCAAGAAAGAAGACCAGTCCTCCTGGTTCTCTGAGACAAAACACCGAAGATAAGTCTCTAGGCTTTGATTCAGACGCTCTGTCTGACCATTGGTCTGCGGATGAAAAGCCGAGGAAAATGACAATTGCATCCCCCGACGTAAACAAAATGCCCTCCAAAACTTGGACACAAACTGAGACCCCCTATCTGACACCACATCAGAAGGCAACCCATGAAGTCTCACAATCTCCCCAATGAACACCTGCGCCAGAGTTTTAGCATTAGGGAGGGCAGGAAGAGCAATGAAATGTGCCATCTTACTGAACCTGTCAACAACCACAGTATGACAGTCTTCCCTGACGACTGAGGAAGGTCCGTGATGAAGTCCATAGACAAATGAGTCCATGGACGCTCCGGAAGTTTCAAGGGTAAGAGGGTCCCAGACGGACGGGTATGAGGGGTCTTAGAGCGAGCACAAACCCCACAGGACGCGACAAAAGTTAAAACATCTTTATTAACGTTAGGCCACCAAAACCGGCGAGAAAGGAGATCTAAAGTAGCCTTACTCCCTGGATGTCCTGCTAAAGCAGAATTATGATGTGCCTCAATAACCTTTTGTCTCAACTGATTTGGGACAAACAGTCTCCCTGGAGGTCCTGCAGGGGCGTCCCCCTGAGCCTCTAACACCTCCTCCTCAAGCTCAGAACATACAGCCGACACTACCACCCCCTCCTGAAGGATAGGAATCGGGTCATCCATTCTCCCGGCCCCTGGGAAACTGCGAGACAAGGCATCCGCCTTAACATTCTTAGATCCAGGGCGATAAGTGACAACAAAATTAAACCTGGTAAAAAACAACGACCATCGAGCTTGTCTGGAATTCAGACGCTTAGCAGATTCCAAATACAGCAGGTTCTTGTGATCAGTAATGACGGTGACCGGGTGGACTGCCCCCTCCAAAAAGTGACGCCATTCTTCAAAAGCCAACTTAATGGCCAAAAGTTCCCTATTGCCGATATCATAATTCCTTTCAGCGGACGACAATTTTTTAGAAAAGAAAGCGCACGGATGCCATTTACCAGGGGACGGACCCTGGGACAATATTGCACCCACCCCTACGTCAGACGCGTCCACCTCCACAACGAACGGCTGTGATGCATCTGGTTGGATGAGAACGGGTGCCGAAGCAAAACATTTTTTCAAAGAGGAAAAAGCTTGGCAAGCTTTGTCCGACCATTTAGAAAAATCCGTCCCTTTTCTTGTCATGTCAGTGAGAGGTTTGACAACAGATGAGAAATTACAAATAAATTTCCGGTAGTAGTTAGCAAACCCCAGAAAACGCTGCAGAGCCTTAAGATCCTCTGGCTGATCCCATTCAAGCACTGCTCTCACCTTTTCAGGGTCCATACGGAAACCGGAGGCTGACACCAAGAACCCCAAAAACTGAAGTTCCTGTACGGCGAATACACACTTTTCCAGTTTGGCGTATAGTTTATTGTCTCGCAAGATCTGCAACACCTGTCTCACATGCTCCTGGTGAGACACAAGATCTGGTGAGTAAATTAAAATGTCATCCAAATATACGACCACAAACAGCCCCACCAGATGACGAAAAATGTCATTAACAAAATGTTGGAATACTGCTGGTGCAGTAGTCAGACCAAAAGGCATGACAAGGTTCTCATAATGTCCCTCCGGCGTGTTAAACGCCGTTTTCCACTCATCCCCCTCTTTTATCCTAATCAGATTATACGCCCCCCTGAGATCCAATTTAGAGAACCATTTGGCGCCAACAATTTGATTTAAGAGATCAGGAATCAGAGGGAGTGGATACGGATCTCGAACAGTAATCCGATTAAGTTCGCGGAAATCCAAGCAAGGGCGTAGGCCTCCATCTTTTTTCTTCACAAAGAAGAACCCCGCGGCCACTGGGGAAGATGAAGGTCTAATATGCCCTTTGGCCAGACTTTCCGAAATATAATCTTTCATAGCCTGCCTCTCAGGACCAGAAAGGTTATATAACCTAGCTTTAGGTAACTTAGCATCAGGAAGTAAATTAATAGAGCAGTCATACACGCGATGAGGAGGCAACTCCTGACACCCCTCCTCAGAGAACACATCCCCAAAGTCCTCCAAAAAAGGAGGCAAAGTACTAGGCACGACCGCACTGATGACTGTGTTCATGCAGTTACTTTTGCAAAACTCCCCCCATTGGCTTATATCTCTGGACTGCCAATTAATCACAGGGTTATGTTTAACCAACCAAGGAAGTCCCAACACAATAGGAGTAGGTAGACCCTCCAACACATAACAAGATAATAGTTCCCTATGTATTGCCCCTACCCGAAGGTCAATGTTATGAACCTCATGAACAAAGCTACCTTGGCCGAGAGGCCTGGCGTCAATGGAGAATATAGGGATCGGTTTGACCAATACACTCAGATGCATACCTTGAGCCTGAGCAAACTGAGCGTCAACCAGATTAGCCCCGGACCCACTATCAAGAAGAACAGAAAATCTCTCCACTCTCGTACCAACCACCACCTCCACTGGTACAAGGAACTGAGAAGAACTAGCGGACGAAATACATACTCCCAGGTTGTCGTCCACCACACAACCTGGGATTAACAGTTTTCCGGCGACTTTTTGCTCAACAAGGCACGGGATGGACATCCCCCAACAAAATGTCCCTCTTTCCCGCAGAAGAAACACCTTCTAGTCCTGCGGCGTACCGCCAATCCCCTCCTACGAAATGATGTCCCTCCCAACTGCATAGGCTCCTCCGAACAGACAAGGGGAACCTCAACATAAGGGACTTTAGTAGTAAGTGGAGTAACAACAGGGGGCGGAGTTACCTCGCACCTCTCCCGGAGCCGTCTATCAGTACGGATAGCTAGGGCCATAGCAGCCTCCAGTGATGGAGGAGAATCATACTGAGCCAAAACGTCCTTTAATTTGTCAGAAAGCCCATGACAAAACTGGCTCCTAAGAGCTGGGTCATTCCACTGAGTATCTGTGGCCCATCTACGGAACTCAGAAGCAAATTCCTCCGCCGGACGATCTCCCTGCTGTATCTTACGTAATTTTGTCTCAGCAAGAGAGACCCGATCTGGGTCATCATATACCAAACCCAGGGCAGTAAAAAATCGATCTACTGACTGCAGAGCCGGGGATCCCGGAGGAAGGGAGAAGGCCCAGGATTGAGGGTCCCCTTGTAGGAGCGAGATAACAATTCCCACTCTCTGCTCTTCACTCCCTGATGATCGAGGCCGAAGCCGAAAATACAATTTACATGCTTCCCTGAAGGTAAAAAATTTGTCTCGCCCACCAGTGAACCTGTCCGGGAGAGCTACTTTAGGTTCAAATCTGGTTTGCTCCGAGGGAGACAAAACTTTGGACTTAATGTCCGTCAGCTCCATGGATAATCCCTGCAACTGCAGAGCCAGCTGGGCTACTGGATCCATGGCAACTGGAAATAATTTTATGGGCCAGTGAAAATGTCACGCGGTCTTATGATATGTGTACGATGTCAGTAAACTATTCTTAAAAGAACAACACTCTATACAACATATAGATTAGCAACATCAGCATGTAAATATAGAATAGATTTACCTGACACGATATCCGTTGAACTCAGGGTTAATCTTGAGGACTTGATACACTGTCACAGGAAAGAGGAGGACCGGGGGTCTAACCTGACCCTAAACTGGGGTCCTAACTAATCCCTCACCTTGGAGGTACTGATAATGGTTCAGAGGTCCAAGTCTCCAGCCTAACCCTGTCTCCTATCAGTCCTGAACCCTGTAATCAGTCCTAAGAAGGATACTGATTACCACCAAAGGGATATGGGCTGATCTCTGCTAAATACACAGATTAGACATATAAGACAGACTGGAGAAAACACAGACTTGCATACACACTCAAACACAGAAGGAACATAAATGATCTGGGATATTAAACTCTAAGCAAGGTGAGCTTAAAACAACTAAGGAGCTCTTTAACTTAAGTCTATACAGATACAATCCTATCTGTGGTCTGCATGAAGAATTTCACTGGCAACTCCCAACACAGACAACCAGAGATTTAAAGGAAACCAATCAACAAATAATTAATTGCAGCCGGGAGAAACTGCACCCAGTCCCAGAACTGAGCACAGACAGAATTAACTCCCTAACTGCCAAACACAAAGAAACAGCAACTCAGCTGTGAGAAGTCAGAATGTGCAACCGCGACGATCTTCGTGGCGATGCACACATGACAGAGGAGGAACGGACTCACCCCCATACACTGCTTAGTCTTCTTCTGCTTAGAATTTAGAGCATATATTTTGCTCTTCATTTTGGTCTTATACTTCATGTTCTTCTGCTTTTTGATCTTTTGCTTATTGTTCTTCTGTCTCTTGTTCTGTATCTTGTAGTTTGTCTTAACCTTCTTTGTCCTGTTGGTGATCTTCTTCTGGGTAATCTTTTATTTTTTCTTTGTGATGGTGTTCAGGCTGGTTGGCTTCATGCTCGTCGTCCTTGTTGTCGTCATCTTCTTCTGGGTGGTCTTTAAGGTCGTCTAATTTCCGAGAAACAGCTGATGTTACTGGAACCCTGACGGGTATCAGATGGAGCAAGAGACAATGGAAGTAACGAGGACCAGCTGACTGTGCTGGACCCCGGACGGGTAGCAGAAGGAAAAGAGGCAATGTCACAACCGAGTACCAGCTGACGTTACTGTGACACGGTTACTAAGCAGGAGGTATCTGTGCTCCAAAGCACTACCAAGGACCAGCAGACGTTGGTGGAACTCGGATACGGAGATGGAGGCACCTAGGCCAAAGGCACTGGGGAGAACCACTTGACGGTACTGGACCCCGGACGGGTAGCAGAAGGAAAAGAGGCAATGTCACAACCGAGTACCAGCTGACGTTACTGTGACACGGTTACTAAGCAGGAGGTACCTGTGCTCCAAAGCACTACCAAGGACCAGCAGACGTTGGTGGAACTCGGATACGGAGATGGAGGCACCTAGGCCAAAGGCACTGGGGAGAACCACTTGACGGTACTGGACCCCGGACGGGTAGAAGAATGCACCCATGAAAATGTAAGTTGACAGGACGCAAGCCGTCCGCAGTTACCGAATCACACAGTCCTACAGTGGGTGCTTGTCCTATTGTCACAATGGAAAACGCCTTTATTTACATATCCACAGCACACATAGGAATCACCTAAACTGCAGGCACCATAGAGTCGGCTAACCCGAATGCAACACGACAGCACAACTTATTGGAGGATAATTGACGTTCACACTGCCAGGAAACAGCTGTCGTGCTGTAACCAGGCTGGCCAGGAGTCAGTACCCCTGCCAATTACTTACGAGCAACAAATGGCGGTGTTGTAGCCCAGGGAGTAGAGTTCAGGTGGTAGAAAGATGAACATAACAGGAGACATGGAAAACGTTGCCAAACAGCTATTTAATCTGAAAACGGACAGGCAAATTCAGGTGAGATCCATGCCTTGTTCATTTTCAGAAAAGTAAGCCGGTCTACATTCTCTGAGGATAGTCGCATGCGACGGTCTGTTACTACACCACCTGCAGCACTAAAGACACGCTCAGATAATACACTGGCAGCAGGGCAAGCCAGCACCTCCAATGCATACTGGCTAAGCTCTGGCCATGTATCCAACTTAGAGACCCAAAATTTGAAAGGGGAAGAGGCATCTGGGAGTACACTTAGAGGGAAAGCCAAGTAGTCTGTCACCATCTTACGGAAACGTTTCTTCCTGGTGACTGGAGCCGTCTCGGATGGTGTAGACCTTGCTGGCGCTGTCACAAAACTTTGCCACATTTGTAACATACAGTTCTTGCCCTGTGCAGAGGCGCTGCTTCTGCTCCCTCTTGTTGTAGAGGTGTCTACACTGCCTCGACGCACAGAGCTGCTTTGTAAAGCAGTAGCAGTAGCAGCAGCAGCAGCAGCTCTCTCGGCTGGAATGTACAACAGTATGGATTGCACCAGTGTGTCTTGGTACTCCTGCATTTTACGGTCCCGGTTCACCGGTGTGATGAGGGTTTGTAAGTTGTCCCGGTAGCGAGGGTCTAGGAGGGTGTACACCCAATAATCTGACGTGCTGAGAATGTGGGCGATGCGGCGGTCGTTTCTCAGGCACTGAAGCATGAAATCAACCATGTGCTGCAGACTCCCAACTGGCCAACAAAGGCTGTCCTCTGGAAGAGGCGTCATCTCTGTCTCCTCTGCATCACCCCACCCTCGCTCTACATACTGACTACAGCGTTGTGTACCTCCCTCTGTAGTGATTTCTTCCTCCTCCATTGACTCCTCCTCCTCCTCATCCTCCTCACAAAGTGAGCCCTGCCCAGCCCTTTGTGAGGAACCACGTTGCGCTGACTGTCCTGAAGGTAATTGAATTTGTGACTCCTCATCCTCCACCTCTTCCAAAACCTCTTCCTTTAGTGCTTTCAGTGATTTCTGAAGCAGGCAGATAAGGGGGACAGTCATGCTGACTAGTGCATCATCTGCACTCGCCATCCACGTTGAGACATCAAACGCACGCAAAACGTCGCAGATGTCCTTCATAGAGGCCCACTCAGTAGTGGTGAAGTGTGAACGGCGCAAATTGCGAGTTGATTGCGCCTGTTGCAGCTGATACTCCATTACTGCTGGCTGCTGCTCACACAACCGCTCCAACATATGTAACGTGGAATTCCACCTGGTGGGTACGTCACATATGATGTGATGTCCAGGAAGGCGAAATCTGACTTGCAGAGCTGCAATGCGCGATCTGGCCATGCTGGAACGTCGCAAGTGAGCGCACTCTAGGCGGACCTTGTGCAGCAGTGCATCAAGATCCGGATAGTCCCTCAAAAAACTCTGCACGACCAAGTTGAGCACATGTGCCAGACATGGTATGTGAGTGAGGTTGCCAAGGCCCAGAGCTGCCACCAGATTTCGGCCATTGTCACACACTACCAAGCCTGGCTGGAGATTAGCTGACAAAAACCACACGTCGCTCTCCTGCTTGATGGCATCCCAGAGCTCCTGCGCTGTGTGGCTTCGATTCCCCATGGGAATTAATTTCAGGACGGCCTGTTGACATTTGGCCACGGCTGTGCTCATATCGGTCGCAACAGGTAAGCGTTCACGGGTCCATGTGGAGGTATACCGTGACGGCTCGCGCAGCGATGATTCTGAGGAACTGGAGTAGGAGGAGGAATCAATGTGCACAGACTGGATTCCTGCAATCCTTGGAGTTGGCAGAACACGTACAGCGCCACTGGCAAGATCTGTACCTGGCTCCACAACATTGACCCAATGGGCAGTGAGGGAAAGGTATCATCCCTGGCCATGGGTACTGGTCGACGCATCGGTGGTTAGGTGGACCCTGCTACTGACGGCGTTTAGTAGCGCATGTTTAATGTTTCCCTCGACATGTTTTTGCAGAGCAGGGACAGCTTGCCTGCTGAAATAAAATCGGCTTGGCACATTATATTGTGGGACTGCCAATGCCATAAAGTTCCTGAAACTGTCAGTCTCCACCAGCCTGAATGACAGCATTGCAAGGGACAGGAGTTTTGCAAGGCCAGCATTCAGAGCCTGTGCTCGTGGATGGTTTGC
This sequence comes from Oophaga sylvatica, assembly GCA_033576555.1. Classification (NCBI taxonomy): domain Eukaryota; kingdom Metazoa; phylum Chordata; class Amphibia; order Anura; family Dendrobatidae; genus Oophaga; species Oophaga sylvatica. Next base: position 151,386,964 of record JARQOD010000006.1, on the reverse strand, counting down.
CGAGTATGGCCGTCTTTTATCCCATGCCTGTGTTACCGATGGCTGTTTTTTGTTCTGGGAGTGTGACGATGACTGTGAACTTGCTGCAGTGGGTGGAATAACAGTTTGTCTATGGACAACAGTGACCGAGGTTCTTCCATGGAGATCCTGTGAGGAAGCCGAACCAGGTGTGTGAGAGCTGGAGGTAGAGGCTCGAACACGACCTAAAGATGTAGGTGCTGCTGTAGGTTGGCCTACATCTCCAGTGTGTCTTTGTAACTCAGCTACGTGCTTTGTCCGTACATGTTTCCACATATTTGTGGTATTCAGGTTACTGATATTTTTACCTCTTTTAACTTTTTGCTTACACAGCTTGCATTGAACATAGCAAATATCATCTACAAGTCTGTCAAAAAAGGACCACGCAGTGCAAGTCATGGGAGCGCCAATTTTGACATTTCTAAGAGAACTGCTCCCAACAGGTGCCAAACTGGAGGCTACAGGCAAGCGAGTCTGCAGCCTACCTCTCCCTCCTCTTTGTACCGTTGGGACAATCTCTTCCTCAGAGCTGCTCCCACCACCTTCCTGTTGCTCACGCCATGTTGGGTCTCGGACTTCATCATCTCCACTACCCTCTTCCAACACCTGCTGCTGTTGGATGGTCTGGGCAGCACCATGCTCCACAAAACCTGGCACCTGAGTCTCATCATCATCATAAGATGCGTTCTGCGGTGTGCTGTCCATCGGCACTGGCTCACCCGCCTCTTCAGATTGAGAGAGACACAGCTGTTGCGCATCACTGCATACTCCCTCTTCTTCAAATTGCAGAATGCTGCTTGCCTGTGCCCGTGTTTGCGAGCCAACAGATTCTGAGAACAGAAGCAGAGACTCAGCTGGCTCCTGTACAGAACTCTCTGACTGCCTGGGCAATTTGACAGGCGGTGAACAGACAGATGGTTGCTCAACAGTGTTGTGTTCCTGAGAGGAGGTGGAAGGAATTGAAGTCGATGCATTGGCTGCCATCCAACCAACAACGGCTTCAATTTGTTCTTCCCGCAGCAGGGGGCACGCCAAGCTCCTACCAAAGTGCGCATAAAGGAACGCTCACGGGGAAAACTGGTGGATGCTGTGTCACTGAGGGCGGCAGCAGCCACAGAATCCCCACGTCCTCTCACTGCTGAAACTCCACGGCCACGACCACGTGCCTTACTCACTGACTTCTTCATCTTGGTAGATTGATAAAGAAAGTCAGAAAAGTTATAAGGCCTAAGTGTGGTTATTACGCAGAGACTGAAGTGAACACTAAAACACAACTGTTCACAATCTGTGAAAGGCTACTCCTTTGTCTACTTCTATAGTGTTTGCAACCAATGTATTGTATACGGATGGAAGCGCGTCACACTAATAGATTATATTTTAAATGGAATGGAGCAGAACCAATTGGAGATAAATGAAAAGGATGAGCCACTGAGACACGCTCAGCAGAGTACAAGCAGCAGTGCTTAAACAAGTAACTGGAGCGTGATGTGCACTCAAAAATAAATAACACAGACTGAAGTGAACACTGAAACACAACTGTTCACAATCTGTGAAAGGCTACTCCTTTGTCTACTTCTATAGTGTTTGCAACCAATGTATTGTATACGGATGGAAGCGCGTCACACTAATAGATTATATTTTAAATGCAATGGAGCAGAACCAATTGGAGATAAATGAAAAGGATGAGCCACTGAGACACGCTCAGCAGAGTACAAGCAGCAGTGCTTGAACAAGTAACTGGAGCGTGATGTGCACTCAAAAAATAAAAAACACAGACTGAAGTGAACACTGAAACACAACTGTTCACAATCTGTGAAAGGCTACTCCTTTGTCTACTTCTATAGTGTTTGCAACCAATGTATTGTATACGGATGGAAGCGCGTCACACTAATAGATTATATTTTAAATGGAATGGAGCAGAACCAATTGGAGATAAATGAAAAGGATGAGCCACTGAGACACGCTCAGCAGAGTACAAGCAGCAGTGCTTGAACAAGTAACTGGAGCGTGATGTGCACTCAAAAAATAAAAAACACAGACTGAAGTGAACACTGAAACACAACTGTTCACAATCTGTGAAAGGCTACTCCTTTGTCTACTTCTATAGTGTTTGCAACCAATGTATTGTATACGGATGGAAGCGCGTCACACTAATAGATTATATTTTAAATGGAATGGAGCAGAACCAATTGGAGATAAATGAAAAGGATGAGCCACTGAGACACGCTCAGCAGAGTACAAGCAGCAGTGCTTGAACAAGTAACTGGAGCGTGATGTGCACTCAAAAAATAAAAAACACAGACTGAAGTGAACACTGAAACACAACTGTTCACAATCTGTGAAAGGCTACTCCTTTGTCTACTTCTATAGTGTTTGCAACCAATGTATTGTATACGGATGGAAGCGCGTCACACTAATAGATTATATTTTAAATGGAATGGAGCAGAACCAATTGGAGATAAATGAAAAGGATGAGCCACTGAGACACGCTCAGCAGAGTACAAGCAGCAGTGCTTGAACAAGTAACTGGAGCGTGATGTGCACTCAAAAAATAAAAAACACAGACTGAAGTGAACACTGAAACACAACTGTTCACAATCTGTGAAAGGCTACTCCTTTGTCTACTTCTTATAGTGTTTGCAACCAATGTATTGTATACGGATGGAAGCGCGTCACACTAATAGATTATATTTTAAATGGAATGGAGCAGAACCAATTGGAGATAAATGAAAAGGATGAGCCACTGAGACACGCTCAGCAGAGTACAAGCAGCAGTGCTTGAACAAGTAACTGGAGCGTGATGTGCACTCAAAAAATAAAAAACACAGACTGAAGTGAACACTGAAACACAACTGTTCACAATCTGTGAAAGGCTACTCCTTTGTCTACTTCTATAGTGTTTGCAACCAATGTATTGTATACGGATGGAAGCGCGTCACACTAATAGATTATATTTTAAATGGAATGGAGCAGAACCAATTGGAGATAAATGAAAAGGATGAGCCACTGAGACACGCTCAGCAGAGTACAAGCAGCAGTGCTTGAACAAGTAACTGGAGCGTGATGTGCACTCAAAAAATAAAAAACACAGACTGAAGTGAACACTGAAACACAACTGTTCACAATCTGTGAAAGACTACTCCTTTGTCTACTTCTATAGTGTTTGCAACCAATGTATTGTATACGGATGGAAGCGCGTCACACTAATAGATTATATTTTAAATGGAATGGAGCAGAACCAATTGGAGATAAATGAAAAGGATGAGCCACTGAGACACGCTCAGCAGAGTACAAGCAGCAGTGCTTGAACAAGTAACTGGAGCGTGATGTGCACTCAAAAAATAAAAAACACAGACTGAAGTGAACACTGAAACACAACTGTTCACAATCTGTGAAAGGCTACTCCTTTGTCTACTTCTATAGTGTTTGCAACCAATGTATTGTATACGGATGGAAGCGCGTCACACTAATAGATTATATTTTAAATGGAATGGAGCAGAACCAATTGGAGATAAATGAAAAGGATGAGCCACTGAGACATGCTCAGCAGAGTACAAGCAGCAGTGATTGAACAAGTAACTGGAGCGTGATGTGCACTCAAAAAATAAAAAACACAGACTGAAGTGAACACTGAAACACAACTGTTCACAATCTGTGAAAGGCTACTCCTTTGTCTACTTCTATAGTGTTTGCAACCAATGTATTGGATACGGATGGAAGCGCGTCACACTAATAGTTAAATTGCATGGAGCTGCAAGAATTACACTGAAGAAAAAAAAAAGAGTCTGTGAGTGACACGTGCAGATGCCTACAGACAGCGTTGCATGCAGAGCAAACTGCAGCATCACCTGCACTCACACACACCTTGCAGAGCTGTTAAAACAACACTGCAGGCAAAAGGAAGCTTTACACAGCGGTTGGTGCTAGCCTGCCTACAGCACAGTACACTAAATCGCAATCTCTAACTGTCCCTCAGAGTCAGCACAGCAGCGTTCTGTCCCTTACTGAATTCACAGCACAGTGACGCTAAAATGGCGGCGGCGCCTTTTATAGTGCATTCTGACATCATATCAGCATCCAATCACAGCCATGCCATTAGTTAACATGACCGCAGCAGTACAGGATGTGCCCACACTTCTTAGGATTCCTCATTGGCTGACTAAAATCACATTGCCTCGCAAAGAATTATGGGAACTTCCGATTCCGGTATCCGATAAGACGAAAATATCGAAACGAAGTATCGAAAGGCCGATAGAGCTAATATCTGCCGATACCCGATATTTGCAGTATCGTATCGCTCAACACTAGTTCCAATACATATGGGGTAAATTTGAGAGTGTTGGTAGGATTGTTTACCTGTTAGGAGAGTGATACTGTTGGACGGTGCGACTAAGCTAATTGCTGCATTCTGTCCCCACGCCCGACAAGCGTCGTTTCGCAATAATGCTTCTTCCCGGAGTGGGGCTACAATGTTAAAAACATTATAGACTTCCATTTCTCAGACATAGAGTGATACATTGCATGTGAACATTTCTGTGATGTGTAAAACTGCTAAAAAGCTTTTAAAAAATTTTGTATTCTTCCATTCCTCAGATATACAGTGTTACGTGGTCTTTGAACAAATATTTATGCTTCCATTTCTTAACCATACAGTGTGGTTTGTGAACATTTCTGTGATCTGTAAAACTGAGTAAAAGCATTTTTTGGATTGAATTTGTTTGGAAGAGACCCAGCAATTTGGTTGGAAGAGACTCAGCAATTGCAAAATGCATTAATAGACGGAGAAGTGGAAGTGCCGATGATGGTGCACTCCGATGCTGGGGACGTGGGGGCAGGTGTGACTGTGCCTGTATCTGTAGCACAATAAACACACCTATCCATGACCCAGAGGGCCCTGTGCCACCTTGGAGGGAGGCACGGTATACCACTTCTGATGCCAGAGCACTGCGAACAGGTGGTCAGTTGGATAGCAGATAATGCTTCCAGCAGGCTTGGCGGCACCAGTCTTCCACATGGTCCAGTCTCACCAGCCAAAATCTGAATCTCTTAATCCTCACCCTGATCGTCCCACTCCCACCATGTTGAGTCCCAGAAGACTAGTGATCCCACACAAGTACACTACAAGAAGCTCTTTACAATATAATATCTTGATTGTTTACTTTCAACCTGCATGCTCCAAGAGGGACAGGAGGACATGCTGATTAGAGATATACAAAACTTAGAGCAGCCGTGACCACAAGAACATGATGGTGAAGAATGGCAAATTTGGGATAAGGAGGAAGATGATAATGAGATATGTGGCGCCTCTGAGGATTCAGTCGCTACAGAGGTACTGCATCTCAGCCAGAGATGTGGCATTTCAACTTTCAGGTAAGGTGGAGACATTACACCTGGCTCTGGCAACACTGCATCCATCACACACACTAGCTAAGTTCAGCTAACAAGTCTAAAGCTAGCAAAGGGTGTTAGATGGTGGGTGGAGCTTGTGGGTCAGAGCAGGAGTTAGAGGGAAGTGAGGGAGAGTCTCCCTTTTGGGGAGAAAGGAGACAGACATGTTTTAGACAGCTCTCCCATAGGGAAGAGGGGAAAAGAGATACAACCGTGCAGCAGGCTCCAGTCCTGAGGAGCTGCTCACAGAGGGAAAGAAAGAAGGAGGGTTCTCTGGAAGGGAGAAAGGGATTTCTCAGAGGCATGGCAGAGCAAGAGGCTACCCGTGGGGCTCGTTCCAGGACTGGTGTTCGCCGGCTGGGAGAATCCAGGTCGCAGAAGGGACTCGGCCCTAGCCTAGTGGAGAACTTTATGACTCGGCTAGCAAGCCGACAGCTGTGATAACTTTAGGGATCACAGCCACAACCACAACCGCAAGTTTCTTCTCTGGGAAGGAAAGCTATATAGGATCAAGGGAACGCAGAGAGAGAACGTTGTCCTGGAGGATCCGCAGCTTCTAGACTGGAGCACTGCTTAGTGAGGTGCTGGAAAGGAAAGAAGGAGTGGGAATCAGCACATTGAGACGGCCAGGGAAGGCATATACTGACAGGGAGCTTTGGACTAGTGTTCTCTATCCACCTGGTAGTTGGCTGGAATCCTCACCTGGAGGACGTGGCACCAAGAGGGCACCTGTACTCTGCACACCTGAACTGTGAGTAAAGCCTTGGAAACTGCAACTGACTGTCTCCTCAGTTTCTTCCTGCGTCACACACTCCACTCTGCTACATCTCCCAGCACCTTTCCATATATTACATCTCCCTGCCCAGGGACGACATAGCCTCACCTGTGGGAAGCTTTTCCAACTCTTCTGCATCTCACCATCTGTCCCAGAGGATCTGCACCGCAGTGCTGGTCACCTCTGACCAGAAACCACAGGTGGGTTTCACGAATACCTTACTACAAACTCTATCATCCCCTGTAAATATTCCCCCTTTTATTGGACACCCAGGGCCACGGACAGGGTCAATACAGCCGTGACACCGGCCCGGTACCGAGTATCCCAATGCCCTGGCGGGCTATCCAGATCCAGTTGCCACTAAGTCTTGTTGTTAAGTTGCAAAGTCAGGAGTACCAGAATGCGGTGGAGGACGATGAGGTAGTGGATGACAAAGTCACTGACCCAACCTGGGAAGCTGACATACAGAGCAAGGCCAGTAGCACTTAGTGGGAGAGTCGGCAGCACTGAAATAGACAGGAAGAGCCAGTGGAGTGACCAAAGGAAGTAGGTGGGAAACTAATCCATAGAGCACCAACACTCCTGAATTTCTGTCAAAGAGTTAGGCTACTTTCACACATCCGTTTTTTGCCGTCAGGCGCGATCCGGCTTTTTTTAAAAAAAACGGATCCGTTTTTTGCTACCGCCAGATCAGTTTTTTTGTCATTGACTTGCATTAGCGCCGGATCGCGCCGCGTGTCCTTCCGTTTCGTCCGTTTTTTTCTGGATCCGACAAAAATTTCAATTCCGGCGGCCAGACAAATCGTGTCTAGGAACGTTTTTTGTTTCCGACTAAATTTGCTACAATGCAAGTCTATGTGCGAACGCGGTGATCGGATCAGTCTTTTGCCTGATCCGGTCACGCATTCCATTTTTTCCCACTCTGAGCTCTCTCTCTCTCACACTCTCTCTCTCCTCGTTCCAGGCATGCTCAGACTGCATTTCTCGGATTCAAAAGTTCATGACGGATCCGTCTAAAAACCGGATCCGTCGTATCAGTTTTTTACAATCTGCACTGGATCCGTCTTTTTTAAACTTGGACGGATTGTGCCTGATTGTTAAAAACGGATGTGTGAAAGTAGCCTTAGGTATTCCCCATTCTTAGACTTTTTTAAAGAGAGTTCTGAATCAGACAAAATGGCCATTTGCTACCTGTGCCATGCAAAGATCAGTAAGGGCCTGACAATGAAGAATCTAACTACCACTAGCATGATCAGGCATATGTCCTCTAAGCACCTGACTTAGTGATCAGAATGCCTGGGTCCACGATTGGTGCCATCGGGTGACATCACTGCCTCTTCCCCTGTGCTAGTTGCTGCCTAATCCCCGGCGCAGATGCCTTCTGCCCTGCACCCATCTTTGCGCATTTTGACTTACCATTATCCATTGAAATGTTGCCACTTAGGCTGGTAGACATGGAGAATTTACTCCGACTCATGACGGCAGCCGTCCCTTCTTACCTGATCCCCAGCCACCACTTCTTCGACCGGTTGTAGTGTCCATGTACCAGCACGTGTCCAGGAACAACACCCGTTCCCTTATGAACGCTATTAATGTCATTGTTCTCTTAACAATCAACATGTGTTCAAGCTCTTGTGGCCAGGGATGATACATTTCTCTGACAGCGCACTGGGTGAACATTGTGGAGGCTGGGGCCGAGTCAGACCCTGGCCCAGCGCTAGTTCTCCCGACACCGAGGATTGCTGGACCTACTTCGATCAGAGTTTCCTAGACATTCTACAGCAATTCTTATACCCCTTCCTGCCCCTCCTCATCCTCTATCTCCGATGTGGTATCTCAGAACAAGTTATCCACATCAGCCAGCCACCGGTAGCTATTCCTAAGTGAAGTGGCAATAGGCTCTGCTGAAGCTAATTTGTCTAGGAGACAAGCCACACACTGTGGCAGAGTTACTTAAAGGAATAGTAGACCAGTCAGCTCAAAAGTTTTTGCTGCTTAATCTCAAACCAGGCATGGTCATGTATGATAACAGGAGTAACCTGGTGGTGGTTGGGAAGCTTGGCAAGCTCACACACATACCATGTTTGGCACATGTGCTCAACTTGCTAGTTTAGCAGTTTCTGAAAACATACCCAGATTTGCCAGATCCTGGTCAAGGTACGCCGCATCAGCGCCCATTTCTGCAAGTTGGCAGAAGCTGCCACCGTTCTGTCAATACTACAGCAGCGCATACAAGTATCAGCTCACCAACAGTTGTGCAACTTCAGCACGCGCTGGAACTCCACATTGCACATGCTGGCAAGGCTTTGTGAGCAGAAGATGCCAGTGTTTGAATATTAGCTACAAGATGCCCATCGGAATTCTGGTCAGCCTCCGCACATAACAACTGAAGAGTGGGCATGGATGTCTGACATTTGTTTGGTTCTCCAAGACTTTGAGGACTCCACAAAGATGGTAAGTGGCGATGACGCCATAGTCATCACAACAATCCCGCTTCTGTAACTACATAAACAGGCACTGCTGACAGTTAATTATGAAGGTTTGTATGTGGACCAGGTGAGGACGGAGGAAGACATAACACAGAGAGATCATAGCTAACTCAGCCTCATCTCATCTGCTCAGCGCAGATTGGGTAACAATAAGGAGGTGTCCACAGAGGAGGAGAAAGAGGAGGAACAGGAACTGGTGGCGAGCACAACAGAGGCTAGTAGCACTAGCCACACAATCTTTATCCCGTTTCTCATATGTGGATGGACTGACGATGGGAATGAGAAGGAAAAGAGGGAGGGAGGAGGAGATGGAGACTGATAATCATGCTGGAGACAGGGAAGTGTTCGCTGTATGGAGCGTGGCACAAATTGCTGACTTCATGTACCGCTGCTTTTCCCGTGACCCTCACGTTACATTCATCTTGGCCAAAAAAGAGTACTGGTTATTCACACTGCTAGACCCACTATACAAGGAGAACTTTGCATCTATTCTTCTTTAGGTGGAGAGGTCTTATAAAATGGTGCTATACCAGAAGGCCATTGTGGAACATATGTTTAAAAAATTCTCATCATACAATGTTAGTGGCACTGGGCAAGCTTCCTTGCCCAACTAAGGAGAAGTAACCAGACATAGACACAGCAGAGGAAAGTGTATACTGTCAAAGGCATGGGCCAATTTCATGACATCATCCCAGCGACCAGGGCCTGATGACCTGGTATTTTTGACAAGTATGAAAATTTTTTAAAGATGGTCAAGAAATACCTGGCTGACCACACCAGCATACTCCCTAATTCTGCTGCAACTTTCAACTACTGAGTCTCAAAGCTGGACACCTGGCATGAACTATCCCTCTATGTCTTGGAGGTGTTGTTCTGCTCTACTGCAAGGGGATTCATAACAGACTGGCGCTTTCACCTGTCAGCAGAGAATCCAGACAGGTTCATTCTCATAAAAATGAACAAGGCAAGGATTAGCCCACACTTTTTTTCACAGCACCAGATGACAGCAGCACATAAAGTGTTTGCAATATTCAATATTTTAATAAGGTCCACCACTTGTTCCCTTTCTGGAGTCTATAGATTACCCTCCTCATAATTTATGTCTGGCTTTGCACTTTTTGAAAAGCCTTTATAACTATATACTGTAAGTATATCAACTACATTTTCAAAATATTTTTGCTCAAAAATTTTTTATTGGTTCAATGACTCATCCATACAGTTTAACACGGATTTTACTGTATTGCGGTGGTATGTAAAACTTACACAAAGCTAAAGAAAAATAGTTCCGGATTAGATTACTTATCCATACAATATTACATGCTTTGTGTCACGTTTTTGTGGTGTACAACAGTAGAAAAAAGCATTGTAAAATTTTGCTTGTTTCTTCACATTTCTTACCCATATACTATTCCGTGCTCTGGGGTACATTTTAGTGGTATATAACTGTAAGGAGGAAGATTGGGCTGCAGGTACTTGTACCGAGCCGGGTCCAGAACTGTTGAGGCTGCCTCCCATGTTGCCTGGGGGAAGAAATGTGTGACCGAAACAACCTCATAACCCGGGTAGGAGGAGCGAGATAAAAGCAAAAACGCACACAGCAGCAGGCAGTTTGGCGGGAAGAGGCAGCAGTGCACAGCCAGGTGAGCAGCATGCTTCGTTCCCTGAGTACAGGCTCCACGGCAGGCTGCGTGTGTCGGCTCCTGCCATTCTCAGCAGGATCGCTGAGGAGAGAGGTTCCGTGTGCCCAGTGACTGTAAGGGAGAGAGGTGCCGTGCGCACAATGACCGTGAGTACTGCGCACGTGAGGAGGAGAGAAGGCTGAGGACCGGACATATTTTTGCAGCCTTCTCTGCCAGCTGCTGTGGGCCAGCTGACATTTGACTCTGGAAATGCTGCGGCCTTGTTTGCATAGGCCACACAAGTTCATGGACTAGGGGCTCAGCGGAAAGAACCGGAGACTGACTGCTGCTGCTAGAAGACCGATCATCCAAGGGACCACCTCTGTGGACATCTTCCCGGCCGTTGTCGGTGCTTCAACCGCTGCGGATTCATCTACTGCGGAGAAACATAAAGGACACGATATGTTTAATCACAGAACTGCTATTATTTTGCATTTGTTATTTTCTCTATTGGTTCTTTAACCCTTTATTTCTTTGCGAGGAGTTAATAACCTGTTCTAGTAAACTGATAAATTTGTTAACCCTTGCTCTGCCTCCTGTCTGTTACTGCATCCCACAACCTGCTTACCCTTGGCATAGTCGGCACGATGCAGCCCACAAGCACAGAGGTGGTAGACCAAGTGGCCATGGGTGTCCCAAGGGCCAGCTTGCCGCTGGGCGTCATGCTCCGCAATCTCCCAAAGTTTAAGGGAACAATTTACTGTTATGGGACTGGTCTGAGTGGGCTAAAGGTATGCTAAGAATGCACTCCATGACCACCATGATGCAGGCAGATATTACGGTGATGGCCCTTAGTGGGGAAGCTAGATGTCAAGTTTTGGCTCCCGCATGAGTGGAATACGCTCACTAAAGTGTTACAGATCTTGGAAGAGGTGCATGGGGACCCCACGGATGTCGTGAATTGCGTATGTGCTTGTTTAGCCGCGTCCAAAGGGAGGGGGAGTCTGTGACCCAATATATGAACGCACTGCAGGAGAATCATGCCGCAATCGCTAAGTGGGATGATGTGGGTGTGGGACCTTCTGATGTAATTTTGAGAGACCAAATAGTGTCAGGGATGCGCTGCTTAAGCAGGCCTTAAGGGATCACTTCAGGCCAATCCATGTATGTGTTTTCTAGAAATCAGGGAGGAAGCACGTGCGCGCGAACAAGAGCAGAGGATGGCAGCCTCGACAGGGAAGGTCCGGAGCAGGAAGGTATCTGTTCTGCCCGCAGCTGAACCAGGTTGGGTTAGAGAAATCCAGAAGGAAATTTAGGACATGCGAGAAGAGTGGTCAGGCTTGAGAAAAACCACCCTGGAGGTGCCGAACTCATCCGGAGGCAGAACTAACCCCGAGCCCCATTCGGAAATGGGGCAATTCCGAGCAGAGAGACAGCCGATTTGTTTTAGATGTGGGGACACTGTACATTATGCCCGAGGATGCGCAAGACGGGGTAGGCCACTGACTCGTCAGCTGTTAAACTAGTGAGCTCCATGGCTGAGGGACGCAGCCCGGAGCCTGAGTTGTCAAGAAGGAGAGAAGGAAGTCCTGCAAGTTTAGTTTCCCTGAGCCCCCTCGTGTGGGCTGAAATGGATAACCGAGCTCTCGGCTGTCTAGTTGATACTAGTTCCTAAGTGACTACCATGCCAGAGACTTAGTTCAGATGTAATTTTTCTGAGGCGATGTGGCCTGAATGGGGCCCAGTGATCAGGTTGACAGCAGCCAACAGTGTGTGGCAAAGATGTGGGCCAAAAAGGAGTAGTGCTGACCCTGGCAATAGCTCCACAGTGACGCTAGGGATGAATGTGCTGAAGGAACTTGGGGCCATCCTAGTCAGTGAGTCACCCGATACTTTTCTCAATCGATGGAGCCCCCGCACTCCCCAAAGGAAGGTGTTCCTACAACTGATACAGGTAGCCCAGGCTCAAGAAAAGTCGAGAGAAGGAAAAGTCCTGGGGAAGGTGGTCATTCAGGCTGCTGCCAAAATCATTTTACTGCCTAGTCAGACTGTGCTCACGCTGCCCATGCAAGCCTATATATCCCTCGAAGGAGTGGAAGTCCAGGTAGAGCCAGCCCTAAAAGATCAACTGCCTTCCAGGCTCCTCTTTGCTCGGACATTAGCCATCGTCCATGACGGTAATGTAGTGGTGCGGTGTGTCAATCTAGGGGAGGATGATCTCACGCTCTCACCCAAGAGTGAAGTAGTGCAAGTTCTGGGTATGCCAGAAGAACTGACGCAACCAGAGTCCGTACAGTTATCTGTGAAACAAGGAGATCCCTGGACTGTAGCCGTCCACATGTCCTCAGAGTCTTCGTCCAGTGCCATGAGAGAGGGGCGCTGGATCCTGGAACAGATGCGGGCTGAATTGACAGGACTCTCGTCACAACAGGTACAACAGGTAGAAGCTAAGCTGGGGCATTACCAGGATGTCTTTGCCCGGAATGACGATGATTTCGGCTGCACCACAGCCATAATTCACGAGATTCCCATAGGAAATGCCGCACTGATTCGGGAGCGCTATAGACAGATCCCGCCGCAAATGTACCAGGAAGTGAAAGAAATGTTGGCACACATGCTGGAGAGCCAGAGCCAGTGGGCAGTCCTCATTGTTCTAGTTTGGAAGGACGGAACCCTGCATTTTTGCCTGGAATACCAGTGACTCAATGCCCGTACAGTGCGGGACTCTTATCCCCTACCAAGAATTGAGGAGTTGTTGTCTGCCCTGGAAAAAGCCAAGTACTTCTCATCATTAGATCTGTCCAGTGGATATTGGCAAGTGCCCTAGGCTGAGCAAGACCAGCCAAAGACAGCGTTCATACTGCCCATTGTCACGGACCCCGGTTGTACCTGCTGCGAGACGGGTGACTAGCCGCAGAAGAGGCCATGAGAAGAGCGGCGGAGCACTCACCAGGTAGCGAGCAGGACCTGAACCACATGACTGAGGGGGAGTGGCCGACGGCAGAGACAGGCGCCGGTTACAGGGGAGCCGGACGGCGCCGGAAAGAAGTCAAACGTACCGAGGTCAAAAACCGGGAGGTGAATGAGGTACTGAGGGTGAGACGAAGGATAGTCAGATAAAACAGGTCAGAAGGTCAGACCAGAGAGAATCAAACAAACAAGAGGCAGCGAGTAGAAAAGCCAAGCAAGTATGCATGGAAAGCAGTCATAAGTAGTATGCACACGCACACCAGGGGGTTAGACATACATAGAAAACGAGAGCATAACTGAGAACCCAGGTTCAGAGTGGGTTTAAATACCCCTCCTAGATCCAAAAGGAGGTCAAATACAATTAACTCTGGGAGGGCAGGACATGAAACCTGTCCAAACCATGACAGTAGCCCCCTCTTAACCCCTTACTGCCATCGGACGTACTATCCCGTCCATGGTACCTGGGCCCGTATGACCGGGGACGGGATAGTACGTCTCGTGCGATCGGACGCGCTCCCGGGGGGAGCGCAGCCGATCGCGGCCGGGTGTCAGCTGATTATCACAGCTGACACCCATGACTGTGTGTCAGGAGCGGTCACGGACAGCTCCCGGAACATTAACCCCTTGCACACCGCGATCAAACATTATCGCGGTGTACTGGGGGCACAGGGGAGGATCGCTTAGGGTGGGGGCTCCCTGCGCGCCCCTGAGACCCTCAGAGCAGCGCGATGTGATCGCGCTGTTCTGAGGGCTTCCTCCCTCCCAGGACCCGGATCCAAGATGGCGCCGGGGTCCTGGAGGGAGGCGGCTACCTCAGTGCCTGCCGAGAGCAGGCACTGAGAAGCCTGCTGCACTGCCTGAGCGATCGCTGGTGTGACAGAGTGCTGTGCACACTGTCACACCAGCGATCTGATAAAATACAGTGATGTCCCACCCTGGGACAAAGTAAAAAAGTTAAAAAAATAAAAATAAACATGTTTTAAAAAAAAATCCAAAATAAATAAAAAAATATATATATATTCCCCAATAAATTCACTTCTTCCTGTAAATAAAAAAAACAAAGCAATAAAAGTACACATATTTGGTATCGCCGCGTCCGTAACGACCCCCCTATAAAATTGTCCCACTAGTTAACCCCTTTAGTGAACCCCTTAAAAAAAAAAAAAAAAAAGAAGCAAAAAATCAATGCTTTATCATCATACCGCCGAACAAAAAGTGGAATAACACGCGATCAAAAAGACCGATATAAATAAACATGGTACCGCTGAAAACGTCATCTTATCCTGCAAAAAACGAGCTGCCATACAGCATCATCAGCGAAAAAATAAAAAAGTTATAGCTCGCAGAATAAAGCGATGCAAAAATAATTATTTTTTATATAAAATTGTTTTTATTTTATAAAAGCGCCAAAACATGAAAAAATGATATAAATGAGGTATCCCCATAATCATACTGACCCGAAGAATAAAACTGCTTTATCAATTTTACCACACGCGGAACGGTATAAACGCCTCCCAAAAAAGAAATTCATGAATTGCTGATTTTTGTTCATTCTAACCTCCCAAAAATCAAAATAAAAAGCGATAAAAAAACGTCACGTGCTCAAAAATGGTACCAATAAAATCGTCAACTCGTCCCGCAAAAAATAAGACCTCACATGACTCTGTGGGCCAAAATATGCAAAAATTATAGCTCTCAAAATGTGATGATGCAAAAACTATTTTTGCAATAAAAAGCGTCTTTTAGCGTGACAGCTGTCAATCATAAAAACCCGCTATAAATAGTAAATCAAACCCCCCTTTATCACCCCCTTAGTAAGGGAAAAATAATAAAATTAAAAAAAAGTATTTATTTCCATTTTCCCACTAGGGTTAGGGTTAGGGTTGCGGCTAAAGTTAGGGTTAGGGTTGGCGCTAAAGTTAGGATTAGGGTTAGGATTGGGATTAGGGGTGTGTTAGGGTTAGGTTTGTGGCTAGGGTTGGGACTAGGGTTAGGGGTGTGTTGGGGTTAGGGTTGGAGTTAGAATTGGGGGGTTTCCGCTGTTTAGGCACATCAGGGGCTCTCCAAATGTGACATGGCGTCTGATCTCAATTCCAGCCAATTCTGCGTTGAAAAAGTCAAACGGTGCTCCTTCACTTCTCAGCTCTGCCATGCGTCCAAACAGTAGTTTATCCCCACATATGGGGTATCAGCGTACTCTGGACCCCAAGAGTTATTGTGCAATTTGTCCTATTTCTTCTGTTACCCTTGGGAAAATAAAAAACTGGGGGCGAAAATATCATTTTTGTACAAAAAAATTATTTTTTTGTTTTTACGGCTGTACATTATAAACTTCTGTGAAGCACTTCGGGCTTCATAGCACTCACCACACATCTAGATAAGTTCCTTGTGGGGTCTATTTTCCAAAATGGGGTCACTTGTTGGGGATTTCCACTGTTTAGGCGCATCAGGGGCTCTCCAAATGCGACATGACGCCCCCAGACCATTCCATCAAAGTCTGCAATCCAAAACGTCACTACTTCCCTTCCGAGCCCCAACGTGTACCCATACAGTAGTTTTCTCCCACATATTGGATATCAGCGTACTCAGGACAAATTGGACAACAACTTTTGGGGTCCAATTTCTTCTGTTACCCTTGTAAAAATAAAATATTGGGGCAAAAAAATCATTTTTGCAAAAAAAAAAAAGATTTTTTATTTTTACGGCTGTGCGTTATAAACTTCTGTGAAGCACTTCGGGGTTCAAAGTGCTCACCACACATCTAGACAAGTTCCTTGTGGGGTCTATTTTCCAAAATGGGGTCACTTGTGGGGGGTTTCCACTGTATAGGTGCATCAGGGGCTCTCCAAATGTGACATGACGCCCCCAGACCATTCCATCAAAGTCTGCAATCCAAAACGTCACTACTTCCCTTCCGAGCCCTGACGTGCGCCCATACAGTAGTTTTCTCCCACATATTGGGTATCAGCGTACTCAGGACAAATTGGACAACAACTTTTGGGTTCCAATTTCTTCTGTTACCCTTGTGAAAATAAAATATTGGGGGCGAAAAAAATCATTTTTGTAAAAAAAAAAAAAGATTTTTTATTTTACGGCTGTACGTTATAAACTTTAGTGAAACACCTGGGGGTTAAAAGTTCTCACCACACATCTAGATAAGTTCCTTGAGGGGTCTAGTTTCCAAAATGGTGTCATTTATGGGGGTTTCCACTGTTTAGGCAGATCAGGAGCTCTCCAAACACGACATGGCGTCCAGCCAATTCTGCGTTGAAAAAGTCAGACGGCGCTCCTTCCCTTCCAAACTCTGCCATGCACCCAAACAGTGGTTTACCCCACATATTGGGTATCAGCGCACTCAGGACAAATTGCACAATAACTTTTGGGGTCTAGTTTCCCAAATGGGGTCATTTGTGGGGGGTTTCCACTGTTTAGGCACATCAGGGGCTCTCCAAATGCAACATGGCATCCAATCTCAATTCCAGCCAATTTTGGTTGGAAAAAGTCAAATGGTGCTCCTTCAATTCCGAGCTCTGCCGTGCGCCCAAACAGTGGTTCCCCCCCACATATGGGGTATCAGCGTACTCAGGACAAATTGGACAACAACTTATGTGGTCCAATTTCTCCTGTTACCCTTGGGAAAATAAAAAATTAGTGACTAAAAGATAATTTTTGTGGGAAAAAAATAGGATTTTTTATTTTCATGCCCGGGCATTATAAACTTGTGTGAAGCACTTGGGGGTTCAAAGTGCTCACCAAAGATCTAGATACGTTCCTTAGGGGGTCTAGTTTCCAAAATGGGGTCACTTGTGGGGGGTTTCCACTGTTTAGGCTCATCTGGGGCACTGCAAACGGAACATGACCCCATCAACGTCTGCATTCCAAAACGTTACTACTTCCTTTCCAAGCCCTGCCGTGCACCCAAACAGTTCCCCCCCCCACATATGGGGTATCAGCGTACTCAGGACAAGTTGGACAACAACTTTTGGGGTCCAATTTCCTTGGGAAAATTCAAAAATTTGGGACTAAAAAATCATTTTTGTGGAAAATTTTTTTTTTTCACACCCAGGCATTATAAGCTTTTGTGAAACACTTGGGGGTTCAAAGTGCTCACAACAGATCTAGATAAGTACCTTAGGGGGTCTAGTTTCCAAAATGGTGTCACTTGTGGGGGTTTCCACTGTTTAGGCGCATCAGGGGCTCTCCAAACACGACATGGCGTCCAATCTCAATTCCTGCCAATTTTAGTTTGAAAAAGTCAAACGGCGCTCCTTCCCTTACGAGCTCTGCCGTGTGCCCAAACAGTGGTTTTCCCCCACATATTGGGTATTGGCGTACTCAGGAGAAATTGCATAACAACCTTATCTGTCCATTTTCTCCTTTTACCCTTGTGAAAATAAAAAAAAAGTTTGTAAAAGATCATTTTTGTGGCTAAAAAGTTAAATATTCATTTTTTCCTTCCACGTTGCTTTAGTTCCTGTGAAGCACCTGAAGGGTTAATAATCTTCTTGAATGTGGTTTTGAGTACCTTGAGGGGTGCAGTTTTTAGAATGGTGTCACTTTTGGGTATTTTCTGCCATATAGACCCCTCAAAGTGACTTCAAATGAGAGGTGGTCCCTAAAAAAAATGGCTTTGTAAATTTTGTTGTAAAAATGAGAAATCGCTGGTCAACTTTTAACCCTTATAACTTCCTAACAAAAAAAAATTTTGGTTCCAAAATTGTGCTGATGTAAAGTAGACATGTGGGAAATGTTATTTATTAACTATTTTGTGTGATATATTTCTCTGTTTTAAGGAAAGAAAAATTCAAAGTTTGAAAATTGCAAAATTTTAAAAATTTTCGCCATATTTGCGTTTTTTTCAAAAATAAACGCAAGTTATATCGAAGAAATTTTACTTCTAACGTGAAGTACAATATGTCACGAGAAAACAATCTCAGAATCGCGAAGATCCGTTGAAGCGTTCCAGAGTTATAACCTCATAAAGAGACAGTGGTCAGAATTGTAAAAATTGGCCCGGTCATTAACGTGCAAACCACCCTTGGGGGTGAAGGGGTTAACCGGGGACCACCAGACCCCCAGGCTTCTCTGGGTATCTGGCATGAAAGGCCCGCACCAGTCTGTCGGCGTGCACCAAACTGGCCAGGACCCATGAGCGATCATCAAGAGAATACCCTTTCCAGTGTATCAGATACTGGAGCTTCCGGCGCACCCACCGGGAGTCAATGATGCGCCCCACCTCGTACTCCAGCTGACCCTCTACCAATACTGGTGGAGCATCAAACGAGGAGTCCTCCCTAACCGTACCCAGAGGCTTTAACAGCAACCTGTGGAAGACATTAGAAATTTTAAAGGAGGTGGGCAACTGTAGTCTGTAGGCCACCGGACTGACAACCTCCACAATTTTGTAGGGACCAATAAACTTGGGGCCCAGCTTCATATAGGGTATCTTAAGCTTGATATTGCGGGTGGATAACCACACCCTCTCCCCAATTACAAATGCCAGACCTGACTCACTCCTCCTGTCTACAAAACATTTGTACCTTTTCTGGGCCTTAGAGATGTTCCTCTGAACCTCCCTCCAAAGAGTTCTCAAATGTTGTACCACGCATTCAGCTCCAGGGCAACCTGAATCCATGCTGGAAAACTCCCCAAAATGTGGGTTAAACCCACAGTTGACCTGAAATTGAGACTGCCCAGTTGACTGAATGCAAACTCTGCCACGGGCAATACCTCAAACCAGTCCTCCTGTCTGGAAGAAGCCAGACATCTCAGAATTTGCTCCAAAGATTGGTTCGTGCGTTCAGTCTGACCATTAGATTCCAGGTGATAGGCAGAGGAAAATGACAGCATAATTCCTAGCTTCTTACAAAAAGCTCTCCAAAACCTGGCTGCAAACTGCACACCTCTGTCTGACACCACAATCAATTAAGCTTCCCAGCTAATCACTTCCTCTCCTGCCAGCCAGGAGAGGAACTCATTCATTCAGGGGCTTACAGCTGAGCTGCCAGCATTAGCTGCGCTGCTTGCTGTAAGCCAGTTAACCCTTTGTGAAGGATTACAGTGTGGGACCTGACAGAGCACCGGATAGGTAAGAATAATGTTGCTTTTTTATTTTATTTTTATTACAGGAGAACAAGGGCTTCGCAAGGAGTACCTGTAAAATAAAAGATGGTCAAAAACTGTGTGATTATTTCATTAAAATGATTTTTAATTTATGTGTGTGTTTTATTTTTATTTCATACAATAGGATTAATAATTGAGAGTTGTCTAATTGACAACTCTCAATTATTAAACTGGCTTAAAGTCACCTTCCAATAGCAAGGTGGCTTTAACCCATTATGAACCCATTAGCCACTGCTACAGGGCAATGGGAATAGATGGGCTAAGTGCCAGAAAGGGCGCATCTAATTATAGATTTGGGTAAATAAAAACAAATTGACCCCTGCGCCTCCAATAACTGCTCAGAATAATAGTAGTAACAATACTAGGAATCCACCAAATGAGAATAAATGAACTTAAATGCTGGTCCAAAAGGGAACCATATGTGATTCAATGAGAAACTTACTTGAATCCTATGAATGATGACTCGTGATGGGACATGGAGACCCGGTTCCTCATAGAGATGACAGGGAACAGAGGGCGCGTGTTAGCATGAAAAATGAACAGGCAGGCAATCTAGCAGGGGAGCGTCCTCCCTAGAAAGCAAGGTGCCTCCTGAACTGGCGCGCGTACCTGCGTCGGTGTATTGCGGTGTCCTGAGGCCAAAAGATGCCGTAAGAGAAGACGGGATAGATTGGAGGTGGAAATGGAAGGACGGGTGATTTCACCACAGGATAGGGGCCGAGGAGAGTCAATTCTATCCAACGCGTTTCAAAGGCACACAGGCCTTCTTCATCAGGGATGGAGACCCGCTGAGCCGCCGATCTTAAATCACTATCGGTGTCCACCACTCCTCCCCCAAAAATTGATGGCACATGTCACCATATCAAAATGAATTTAATTATATGTCTGATTGCTAAAGAAAAGCCGTGGCTGTTGTGTACCTAAGTGCTTAATTAAAATCAAACTCCTTTATTAGTGAACAAACATTAAAGTAATAATAAGTGTTGTGAATGGGTTTGAGATGAGTTCTGAACAGAGGCTCCCTCTGGTGGTTACTAGCGGTGCTAGTGAAGATTGTGGGGACTGGGAATCAGGTGTTACTGACTGGTCTTATATAAGGGAGTCATTTTCCCATCAGGGTTGCCGGTGATCAATTGTTCTGGTCTGAATCCTTCATTCCAGTTTCCCTTGTAGCATGCTGTGTCGTGTCTGCATCTCCTGCTTACAGATAAGACTTTTGCTTCTTTTGTGTTTATTCTATATTTTTGCATTTTGTCCTGCACTTCTTTGGGGGCCTTCAGGGTCCCCTCCGGGGGCTTCTGCCCTCTCAGTTTAGTTCAGCCACTGAGTTTTGTTCTTTTGCTTTTTCCAGTTTTTTCAGTGGCTGCTGTTTTGATTTTGTTACACCAGAGAACTAATTTAGGTGGTAGAGGTCGTGTGATCTCAGGGGATTTTGAAATTAGTAGAGTTAGTGCTTTTCAGGGTTTTTTGGGATTGCAGTAAGTACCCTTCCTATCCTTTTCTATTTAGATAGTTTGGGCCCCAGCGTTTGCTCATACTATTTTCTTTCTGTGTCAGTATTTCCTCTTGTCTAACCGCCATTACATGTTTGGGGGCTTTCTGTTATCTTTGGGGTTCTGCTCCGGGGCAGATAGCTTTCCTATTTCTATCTTTAGGTGTAGTTAGTTTCTCAGGCTGTGACGAGGCGTCTGGGACCAACGTAGGAACGCTCCACGGCTGCCTCTAGTTGTGGTAGTTAGTCAAGGTACTGCAATCTCATAGATTCCAACTGCTCTGGTGTATTGCCTTTTTTACCTGCACTCCTCAGCTACCGAAACATAACAAATAAGTATATGTGTACCTTACAAATTATTAAAACCTATTTTTATGATTGCTGACTCACAGAGCCATTAATCAAATTAAAAAATGTATGTATGTGTACTTACTTTTTAGTTTTATGTAATTTAAGTGGTACACAATCGACACATTAATAAAAATGAAAAAATTGCCCTATAGATAAATTTCAAATAAGACTAATAGTAACCGATAAAACATCTGGCTTAAAAGTATAGAAAAAATGAAATAAAATAAAACTAAAAATATACTGGCTAGAACCAATAGTTATATATTGCCTTAGCTAGTTATAAGGTGCCCGCTTGTAATTGTTATCCTAAAAATATTCAAGTGCTTATGAGAAAGCAAAAAGCTCTATCTCCTGGTTTAACCCTTTAGGGGCTAAACTATCTAAAGTGAAAATCCAGTGGGACTCAATACGTGACATTCGTTTAAGATAGTCACCACCCCTGCTATTCTTTTGGACTATTTGGATTCCACAAAAACAGGCACCCCTCACGGACTTATTATGATGTTCCGAAAAGTGCCTGGATAGTGGGTGCCCACTGAAGCCTTTCTTGATGTTAATAAAATGTTCCTTAATCCGGTCCTTCAGTTTCTGTTTAGTTCGACCCACATAAATTTTCTGGCAAGGGCACTGTATTAAATAAATTACCCAGTGGTGAAACATGAAATTGAGTCTTTAATGTAGTATTGCTGTTGGTTATGTATATCATAAAACGGAGTTTGTTTCACTTTACGAAAAGTAGTATAGATACAACATGAACAGGTGCCACATAGTGTAAAACCTTTTGATGCAGCACTGGTGGATTTAACCATTTCATTCCCCACAGTCGGGGCTACCAGGTTGCCTATTGATTGGGCTTTCCTAAATACGAACTTGGGGCATTTTGGTAAAAATTCCCCAATTTTTTTGTCACCCTGAAGGATACACCAATATTTACGAATATTTGTAAATTGTTGGTGATTATGGTGATACTGAGTGATAATCGGCAGATCGTGAATTTGTTCCGCAATAGTGGGTCTAATACTCAGGTTGGGTTGAGGTTTGTAGACTAAGGTCTGTCTGGGCACCAGTCCAACTTCCCTTTTAGATGTTTGTAGAGCAGATTCTGAATAACCTTTTTCAAGGAATTGGCTGATCAAATGGTCAGCTTCTTTATTATACTCCTGTATGTTAGAACAGTTGCGTCTAACTCGCGTAAATTGGCCCTTAGGGATGTTGGTCAGCCATACAGGGAGATGGCAGCTATGGATATCGATGTAACTATTGACATCAACATCTTTACGGTGACACATGGTGTGGATAGCCTCTTTTTCCACATGTATTTCCAAATCTAAAAAATTTATACTATTTGGACTTGTAGTAGACGTGAATTCTAGTCCAAATGTATTATTGTTAAGAGTGGAGATAAACCCTTCAAGGGCCTTCTGAGGTCCATCCCAAATAAACAAGACATCATCAATGAATCTGTGCCACATAATTAGACCGGGAAACAATTGCCCTGACTGAAAAATACATAGCTCCTCCCATTTGGCTACATATAAATTCGCGTAGCTGGGTGCAAAACGGGTACCCATTGCTGTACCCCAGGTTTGTAAGTAAAATTGTCCCTCATAGGTAAAGTAATTGTGTTGGAGAATAAACATTATACTTTCAATAATGAATAAAACCTGGGGTTCGGCATAATTCCCAAGTTTTCTAAGAAAATATTCTGCTGCCTCATATCCTTTTTGATGGTTGATAACAGTATAGAGTGACTTGATATCTAGAGTACCTAGAATAAGTCCCTTTTTCCACCTAACGCCCTCAAGGACTTGTATTGTATGGTTAGTGTCCTTGAGATAAGCCAGAACCAGAGTCAGACATTTCTGAAGATGTACATCGACATATCGGGATAAGTTAGATGTAAGACAATTAATGCCAGAGATTATGGGTCTGCCCGGAGGGCATGTTGCATCTTTATGTAATTTAGGGATATGATAAAAAGCTGCTATGCTGGGAGTTTTGTTCAAAATAAAGCAAAACTCCTTATTATTCAGTATACCTTCCCGTTTGCCCTTTGTGGCTAGAATATTGAGGTAGTTGATATACCAGGCAGTGGGGTTATTGACCAGTTTTTTATACGTTGTTTGGTCATTTAACAACCTAAGGGATTCTTCATGATACATAGACTTGTTCAATATTACAATCCCACCCCCTTTGTCCGCCGGACGAATAATAATGTCATTATTCGATTGAAGGTCCTGAATAGCTCTTCGTTCATTATTATTTAAATTATTTGGCAGATATTTCCAATTGCTTTGTTTAGTTTGTCTAATGTCCGCCACTACCATAGTTTCAAACGTGCAAAATGCATTTGAATATTCCTGCAGTGGATTAAATTTGGAAGGGTTGCCAAATTGGTATGGACGTGATTAGATTGAGTTGTTTGAGCTTGAAAGGCGCAGAAGGACCTTATTTTTAGAAAGTATTTTTTGACAGCCAAATTTCGCAAGAATTTTTTTATACTAATGTATAGGTCAAACAGTTTAGATCTGACCGTAGGCGCGAATTTCAAACCCTTTTGAAGAAGTGAACATTCATGGTTTGATAATGTATAGGAGCTTAAATTAAAGATTTTTTGTACCGTAGTGTTTATAGAGGCTACTTTCTTTTTGGCGAGTTGCCCCCCTCTCTTACCCCTCTTGGTTTGTTTGGTTTTACCTGAAAAAAATTTCGGTTAATTAAGGAGTGAGAAATGGGGCCCTTGTTTTTCTTAAGAGCAGTAGATGAGGGCTTGTTTTTATTATTCATGGTTTTATTCATAATGGTTTTATTATTAGTTGTGCCCTTTAGCCGGTTTATTGGTGTCAACTTGGATGCTGGCACAGATTCTAATCGTAGAGGAGGTAGAGTGGTAGTTGAAGTAGTAGCTATCTCCTGATCCGGAAGATTATCTTCCTGAAGACAAGAGGACTCACCCTCTGTTTCCATAAGTATTAATGGCGCATATCTATTAATAGTGGATGTCTGGGAGGGTGCCAAGCTCCTCTGTGGTCCTTATGCAGATGTTGAAGCCGTCATTGGTGTGGTGCTAGTCTCAAATGATAGTTGAAAATCAGTCGGACTTATTAATCTAGACTGATCTTGAAGTGTTTGTTTATTTGGCTCCTTATGATAATTAGGAACCGGAGTATATTGGGTAGAATTAGTATTTGTATATACTGAAAATTCCAATGATTGACTAGATGCATTATGTGATGGTGTGATGTTGTATTCATCCAAGGTCAGTAGATCTTCCGGTCTCTGATAAATACTGGAGGTTTCAGTTGCCACATACTCTGGTACACTGAGGTATGTCTCTTTAGGGATATTATCCCTATGAAACTTCTTGATCTTTTAGGCAATAATTTCCTGTTCCTTATTTTTTAATCTGAGTAGTATATTATCTATTAAACCTTGAAAGTCTTCCATATGATCAAATTGTTCAAGTTGATCAAGCAACCTGACCACCTGACGGCTGGTGGTCCTAAGATTAGCCGATCTTTTTGCAATAATGAATTGTAATGCCTTCAAGGAAAAGTTGCTAAACATCATATCCCATTCTTTTTGAGTATTAACATCACCAAAATCTCCTGCCAAGGTTTTATAGATCACTAAACCTTTAGGGACAATGTTGGCCAGAGCATATTTTTCAAGTGTGGCTACCTCCCACAAGTCCCGCAGTTCAGCGAAAAGATGCTTTTCCAAAGATCTGAGGAGGTCTTTAACCTGATGATCTGTATTAATCCTGGGGCCACTAAGGGGAAAGCGCTCCTGAATACGAGAAAAACGTAGGTCCCTATCTGCTTTAAGTGCATTGATAGCCATCTATTGCTGCCTTTTGTGTATGTGCACAGAAATTAAACAAAGTTTATTAAATACAAATGATACACTGGCGCAACTAGCGAAATTGAGCATAAAAAACCGTGCATATATGGCTATGCGAACATAGAGTAACAATCATATACAAATGTGTATCTCAATGATATATTGTGTACCTACCCAAATATGCACTGGATGGGGACTGCTGGGGATCTGTCAGCTTCTGTGCAAATGCTGACTAAGGAAAAAGAACTAGGTAAATAAAAACAAATTGACCCCTGCGCCTCCAATAACTGCTCAGAATAATAGTAGTAACAATACTAGGAATCCACCAAATGAGAATAAATGAACTTAAATGCTGGTCCAAAAGGGAACCATATGTGATTCAATGAGAAACTTACTTGAATCCTATGAATGGTGACACGTGTTGGGACATGGAGACCCGGCTCCTCATAGAGATGACAGGGAACACAGGACGCGTCTTAGCATGAAAAACAAACAGGCAGGCAATCTAGCCTTTGAAACGCGTTGGATAGAATTGACTCTCCTCGGCCCCTATCCTGTGGTGACGTCACTCGTCCTTCCATTTCCACCTCCAATCTATCCCGTCTTCTCTTACGGCGTCTTTTGGCCTCAGGACACCGCAATACACCGACGCAGGTACGCGCGCCAGTTCAGGAGGCACCTTGCTTTCTAGGGAGGACGCTCCCCTGCTAGATTGCCTGCCTGTTCGTTTTTCATGCTAACACGAGCCCTGTGTTCCCTGTCATCTCTATGAGGAGCCGGGTCTCCATGTCCCAACATGTGTCACCATTCATGGGATTCAAGTAAGTTTGTCATTGAATCACATATGGTTCCCTTTTGGACCAGCATTTAAGTTCATTTATTCTCATTTGGTGGATTCCTAGTATTGTTACTATTATTATTCCTGAGCAGTTATTGGAGGACCAGGGATCAATTTGTTTTTATTTACCTAGTTCTTTTTCCTTAGTCAGCATTTGCACAGAAGCTGACAGATCCCCAGCAGCCCCCATCCAGTGCATATTTGGGTAGGTACACAATATATCATTGAGATACACATTTGTATATGATTGTTACTCTATGTTCGCATAGCCATATATGCACGGTTTTTTATGCTCAATTTCGCTAGTTGCGCCAGTGTATCATTTGTATTTAATTATAGATTTGCCTTTTCTGGGGTGGCTGGGGCAGATTAGCCAGGGGGGCTTGACTGGATAATAATTTTGGGCATAGTAACAGTGTGTGGAACTCATTCTATTAGACTATCTATTCTAAGCTCCACCAGCATTCAATTACAATATTTTTATCTGCATCTCCTAGCAATAATTTTGGTAAGTAGCAGTGTGTGTACTCATTCTATTGGCCATCTATCTAAGCTCCACCAGCGTTGAATTACTAATAATTTTTATCGCATCTGCTGACAATATTTTGGCAGAGACAATGTAGGTACCATTCATTAGGCCATCTTCTAAACTCTACCAGTTGAAATTACTAATAATTTTTACCTGCATCTTGCCTGGACAAGTAATTTGGGCATAGTAGAACTGTGTGGTACTCATTCTATTAGGCCATCTATTAAGCTAACATGATCCTAATATTTTTATCTGCAGCTTTGAAATATCTAAGTAACTGTTCTTATCTAGCATCATTCAAGACTGACAATCCACACATTTTGTGCATATGCGGATAGTACAAGACATGGTAGTACTCATTCTATTAGGCCATCTATACTAAGCTCCAGCTAAATCACGATTTTCTGCATTTGCCTACAATATTTGGCTAGTGCCGTGTATCTTTATTAATTATAATCCGCCTGGCAATTACAATGCTCTTCGGACAATATTTGGGCATAGTACATGTGTGGTACTCATTCTATTAGGCCATCTATACTAAGCTCCACCAGCATTCAAATTACTAATAATTTTTATCTGCATTTGCCT
This sequence comes from Oophaga sylvatica, assembly GCA_033576555.1. NCBI lineage: Eukaryota > Metazoa > Chordata > Amphibia > Anura > Dendrobatidae > Oophaga > Oophaga sylvatica. The sequence continues at coordinate 151,359,941 of JARQOD010000006.1, read as the reverse complement.
GACAATAATTTTGGATAGTAGCAGTTGTGGTACTCATTCTATTAGGCCATCTATACTAAGCTCACCAGCTTAAATTACTAAATTTTTGCTGCATCTTGCCTGGACAATAATTTTGGGCATAGTCAGCGTGTGGTACTCATTCTATTAGGCATCTAAGCATAACTACCAGGTTGAAATACTAATATTTTTACTGCATCTTGCCTGGACAATAATTTTGGCATAGTAGATGTGTGCACCATTCATTAGGCCATCTATACTAGCCACACATTAATACTAAATTTTATCTGCATCTTGCCTGGACAATATTTTGGGCATAGTAGCACTGTGTGGTACTCATTCTATTAGGCCATCTATACTAAGCTCCACCAGCAGTTAAATTACTAATAATTTTTATCTGCATCTTGCCTGGACAATAATTTTGGGCATAGTAGCAGTTGTGGTACTCATTCTATTAGGCCATCTATACTAAGCTCCACAGCGTTCAAATAACTACGAATTTTTAGCTGCATCTTGCCTGGACAATAATTTTGGGCATAGTAGCAGTGTGTGGTACTCATTTATTAGCCATCTATACTAAGCCACCAGCGTTGAAATTACTAATAATTTTTATCTGCATCTTGCCTGGACAATATTTTGGGCATAGTAGCAGTGTGTGGTACTCATTCTATTAGGCCATCTATACTAAGCTCCACCAGCATTAATTACTAAATTTTTACTGCATCTTGCCTGGACAATATTTTGGCATAGTAGCATGTGTGGTACTCTCTATAGCATCTATACTAAGCTCACCAGCGTTGAAATTACTAATAATTTTTTCTGCATCTTGCCTGGACAATATTTTGGGCAATATGCAGTGTGTGGTACTCATTTATTAGGCCATCTATACTAAGCTCACCAGCGTTGAAATTACTAATAATTTTTATCTGCATCTTGCCTGGACAATAATTTTGGGCATAGTGACAGTGTGTGGTACTCATTCATTAGGCCATCTATACTAAGCTCCACCAGCTTCAATACTACAAATTTTAGCTGCATCTTGCCTGACAATATTTTGGGCATAGTAGCAGTGTGTGGTACTCATTCATTAGCCATCTATACTAAGCTCCACCAGCGTTGAAATTACTAATAATTTTTATCTGCATCTTGCCGTACAATAATTTTGGGCATAGTAGCAGTGTGTGGTACTCATTCTATTAGGCCATCTATACTAAGCTCCACCAGCGTTAAATTACTAATAATTTTTATCTGCATCTTGCCTGGACAATAATTTTGGGCATAGTATAGTGTGTGGTACTCATTCTATTAGGCCATCTATACAAGCTCCACCAGCGTTGAAATTACTAATAATTTTTATCTGCATCTTGCCTGGACAATAATTTTGGGCATAGTAGCAGTGTGTGTACTCATTCTATTAGGCCATCTATACTAAGCTCACCAGCGTTAAATAACTAAATTTTTAGCTGCATCTTGCCTGGACAATAATTTTGGGCATAGTAACATGTGTGGTATCATTCATTAGGCCATCTATACTAAGCTCCACCAGCGTTGAAATTACTAATAATTTTTATCTGCATCTTGCCTGAACAATAATTTTGGGCATAGTAGCAGTGTGTGGTACTCATCTATTAGGCCATCTATACAAAGCTCCACCAGCGTTGAAATTACTAATAATTTTTATCTGCATCTTGCCTGGACAATAATTTTGGGCATAGTAGCAGTGTGTGTACTCATTCTATTAGGCCATCTATACTAAGCTCCACCAGCGTTCAAATAACTACAAATTTTTAGCTGCATCTTGCCTGACAATAATTTTGGGCATAGTAGCAGTGTGTGGTACTCATTCGTATTAGGCCATCTATACTAAGCTCCACCAGCGTTAAATTACTAATAATTTTTTATGCTGCATCTTGCGTGGACAATAATTTTGGGCATAGTAGTAGTGTGTGGTACTAATTCTATTAGGCCATCTATACAAAGCTCCTCCAGCGTTGAAATTACTAATAATTTTTATCTGCATCTTGCCTGGACAATAATTTTGGGCATAGTAGATGTGTGGTACTATTCTATTAGGCCATCTATACTAAGCTCCATCAGCGTTCAAAAAACTACAAATTTTTAGCTGCATTTTGCCTGGACAATAATTTTGGGCATAGTAGCAGCGTGTGGTACTCATTCTATTACGATATCTATACTATCTGCACTAGCGTTCAATTTACTATTAATTTTTATCTGCATCTTGCCTGGACAATATTTTGGGCATAGTAGCACTGTGTGGTACTCCTTCTATTAGGCCATCTATACTAAGCTCCACCAGCATTGAAATTACTAATAATTTTGATCTGCATCTTGCCTGGACTATAATTTTGGGCATAGTAGCAGTGTGTGGTACTCATTCTATTAGGCCATCTATACTAAGCCACCGCATTAAATACTAATTTTTCTGCATCTTGCTGGACAATAATTGGCATAGTAGCAGGTGACTCATTATTAGGCCTCTAATAAGCACCATTAAATTATAAAATTTTTTCTGCATCTTGCTGGAAATAATTTTGGCATAGTAGCAGTTGACTCTTCCATTAGGCCATCATCTAGCTCCACCACATTCAATAACTAAATTTACTGCATCTTGCCTGGACATATTTGGATAGTACGGTGTACCATTCTATTAGCCACTATCAGCTCACCACGTTAAATACAAAATTTTTACTGCTCTTGCTTACAATAATTTTGGCAGTCAGTGTGTACTCATTTTAGCCATCAAACAAGCTCCACCACGTAAATAACTACAATTTTAGCTGCATCTTGCCTGACAATATTTGGCATAGACATGTTGGACTCATTCTATTAGGCAATCATACTAAGTCCACCAGCTTAAATTACTAATATTTTTATCTGCATCTTGCCTGGACAATAATTTGGGCATAGAGCATGTGTGGTCATTCTATAGCATCTATACAAGCTCCACCAGATCAAATACTATAATTTTAGCTATCTTGCCTGGCAATAATTTGGCATGTACATGTGGTACTCTTCTTTAGGCCTCATACTAACACCACTCAACTACAATTTGTGCTCTCAAATTGCATATCATGTGGGTACCATTTGGCATTATACACACTTAAATTAATTTTATCTG
>JARQOD010000006.1:151284168-151356705 GCA_033576555.1 Oophaga sylvatica | reverse complement strand
AAATAGGAAGCCCCTGAACATGTAATGGCGGTTAGACAAGAAGAAAACACGGACACAGACAGAAAATAGAATGAGCAAACGATGGGGCCCAATCTGTCTAGATAGAAAAGTATAGGAAAGAATTCTGACTGCAACCCAAAAAACCCCTGACAAAAATACCAACACTTCTGATTAACAAAAAAACCTGAGATCACACGATCTCTACCACCTAAATCAGATCTCTGGTGTAACACACAGCAACACAGCAAATTAAAAGTGACAAAGGAACAAAGTAAAAATGCAAACACACAATGAGCACAATTGCAGCGCAAGACCCCAAAAGGGGACCAGGCTGCAGTCCACTGCAAGCAGCAAACCAGCAGTGAAAATCCAGCAGAGGAAAAAAAACAAAACACTTATCTGAATGAGAGCAGGAAAGCAAGATATGCTCCAAGCAAGAGCAGGAGGAACAATTGATTACCGCAAGGCTGCTGGGACTCAGGTCACTTATATCATACCATTCAGAGCCAGCTGAAGGCCATTCAGTAATTAGTTCATTACCCTCAGCAACCACCGGAGGGAACCCCAGCTTAGAAGTCGCCTCCAAGGTATTCACAACAGCTGTGAGGCCCAACTACAGATTGTGACACCTGGCAGTCTCTTCACACCAGACATATGAACAGAAAGTCTGTACTGGTGATGGGTGTACACAGGATAACATGGACCGATCTATGGACCGTGAGGGTGAAACTATTCCAGAGTCTTACCAGTCAAACTTGGAGAATGATGACTTTGGGATGCCTGAAGATTAGCAATGACATAAATGCAGAGCTAAAACCTGAACCAAGAAAGACTGAGACAGCAAAAAACTTTGTTTAAACACCAAGAAAGATCCAGAAAGACGATGTATGGAGACGTTCGGTTATGGTGAATGGCAGGGAAGAGATAATGATTGCGATGGGAGATGTCTAGATACCCAAGAGTAGAATTATACTTCATTCTATCGTGGCACCATAAAGGGTACCATCATTTCTGTCCAGGCCTCTTTAATAAGTTATATTTTTTTAAAAAATTATGTGGAAGCTGTAAGGATTCGCTCTGGTAGGCAGTGGCCGGGCCGCAGTAATGAGGCAACACACAGGCTTCAAGTCCAAAATTCAGTGGTTTAATAATACTTTTCCAGTCCGGATAACATAAACAAACACAGAACATAAATACACTCCAGCTTGGAGAACCACTGTTCCCAAACTCACCGTTGTTGGGACGGGCTTAACAAAGCGGCTGCAGGCCAGCAGTGACCGCCAGGTGCCATTCCCTGGCTGGTCTGGAATCTGCTTTTTTGAGCTTACTGACACAGTGCACCAAAAACCAAGTATCCAGGCTGGCTCCAGCCAAGCTCCTTCTCTTCCACACCCACACACTACAACAGATCCTTATTAAATAGCCCTAGACCACACCCTCAGGTGAGGTACACATCACCTGGGCTGCTCACGTGACTATGACCTCATCACAGGTTCTTGTGCTCAGGGAAAATTCTGACCAAACTTTAGCCTGCTGGGAGAAATATATCTCCCATCCAGCAAGACCCCCTTTGGTGTACCACATACATCCCCCCTTTGTTCAACCTTAGGAGGTTGGACACATGACATACAGTCATGGCCAAAAGTTTTGAGAATGACACAAATATTATATTTTCACATGATCTGCTGCCCTCTGGTTTTTATGTGTGTTTGACAGATGTTTTTATCACAGACAGAAATATAATTGCAAACATATAAGTAACAAAAGCTTATATTGACAGTTAGAATGAGTTAATGCAGCAAGTCAATGTTTGCAGTGTTGACCCTTCTTCTTCAGGACCTCTGCAATTCTCCCCGGCATGCTCTCAATCAACTTCTGGACCAAATCCTGACTGATAGCAGTCCATTCTTGCACAATCAATGCTTTCATTTTGTCAGAATTTTTAGGTTTTTGTTTGTCCACCCGTCTCTTGATGATTGACCACAAGTTCTCAATATGATTAAGATCTGGGGAGTTTCCAGGCCATGGACCCAAAATTTCTATGTTTTGTTCCCTGAGCTATTTAGTTATCACCTTTGCTTTATGGCAAGGTGCTCCATCATGCTGGAAAAGGTATTTTTGATTGCCAAACTGCTCTTGGAGGGTTGGGAGAAGTTGCTCTTGGAGGACATTCTGGTACCATTCTTTATTCATGGCTGTGTTTTTAGGCAAGACTGTGAGAGAGCCGATTCGCCTTGGCTGAGAAGCAACCCCACACATGAATGGTTTCAGGATGCTTAACAGTTGGCATGAGACAAGACTGGTGGTAGCGCTCACCTTGTCTTCTCCGAATGAGGCGTTTTCCTGATGTCCCAAACAATCGAAAAGGGGATTCATCAAAGAAAATAACTTTACCCCAGTCCTCAGCAGTCCACTGCCTGTACCTATTGCAGAATATCAGTCTGTCCATGATGTTTTTTCTGGAGAGAAGTGGCTTCTTTGCTGCCCTCCTTGAGACCAGGCCTTGCTCCAAGAGTCTCCGCCTCACAGTGCGTGCAGATGCACTCACACCTGCCTGCTGTCATTCCTGAGCAAGCTCTGCACTGCTGGTAGCCCGATCCCGCAGCTGAAAAACTTTTAAGAGACGGTCCTGGCACTTGCTGGTCTTTCTTGGGCGCCCTGGAGCCTTTTTGGCAACAATGGAACCTCTCTCCTTGAAGTTCTTCATGATGCGATAGATTGTTGACTGAGGTGCAATCTTTCTAGCTGCGATACTCTTCCCTGTTAGGCCATTTTTGTGCATTCAATGATGACTGCACATGTTTCTTTAGAGATAACTATGGTTAACAGAAGAGAAAACAATGATGCCAAGCACCAGCCTCCTTTTAAAGTGTCCAGTGGTGTCATTCTTACTTAATCATGACAGATTGATCTCCAGCCATGTCCTCATCAACACCCACACCTGTGTTAATGGAGCAATCACTTTAAAGAGGTTATCTGGTCCTTTTAAGGCAGGGCTGCAATAATGTTGAAATGTGTTTTGTGGGATAAAGTTCATTTTCTAGCCAAATATTGACTTTGCAAGTAATTGCTGTTAAGGTGATCACTCTTTACAACATTCTGGAGTATATGCAAATTGCCATTAGAAAAAGTGAAGCAGTAGACTTTGTAAAAATTAATATTTGGGTCATTCTCAAAACTTTTGTCCATGACTGTACAGTGAACTCTGGACAGGGCATCTGCGTTCCCCGTATTTTGCCTGCCCGATGTTCCACTGAAAATTGAAAATTTTGCAGTGATAGAAACCACCTGGTGACTCGTGCATTCCTCTCTTTGGCTTGACTCATCCTGGTCAGAGGGGAATGATCAGTCACCAAACGAAACGTTCTCCCCAGCAAATAGTAGTGCAATGACTCCAGTGCCCATTTGATGGCCAGGCACTCTCTCTCTACAATGCTGTATTTGGTTTCAGCTGGAGTAAGCTTCCGACTCAGGAAAATAATGGGATGCTCTTCCCCGTTAACTTCCTGAGATAGCACGGCACCCAGTCCTATCTCCGATGCATCAGTCTGTACAATGAATTCTCTTTTGAAATCGGGTGTGATCAGCACTGGGGTGGCACACAGTGCCCCTTTTAATTTTACAAAAGCTTCTTCAATCTGATCATTCCAGCGCACCATTACTGACTTCCTCCCCTTCAGGCAGTCAGTTAACGGCACCAACAAGGTTGCAAATTTGGGAATAAACCTCCTGTAATATCCCACTAACCCCAAAAACCCTTTCACTTGTTTTGTGGTGAGGGGACGGAGCCAGTTTTGGATTGCCTCCACTTTGTTTATTTGGGGTTTAAGAACCCCTCTCCCAATTACATACCACAGGTACCGAGCTTCCTCCAACCCTATGGAACACTTCTTTGGGTTGGCAGTTAGCCCTGCTTGTCGCAGAGAATCTATCACCGTCTGTACCTTGGGTAAGTGACTTTCCCAGTCTGTACTGTACACAACAATATCGTCCAGATAGGCCGCGGCATATCTGTGATGGGGACGAAGAACAATGTCCATTAACCTCTGGAATGTCGCTGGAGTGCCATGCAACCTGAAGGGTAGGACTATAAACTGGAACAGCCCCTCAGGTGTTATAAAAGCCGTTTTCTCTCTCGCCGCTTTTGTTAGGGGTACCTGCCAATAACCTTTTGTGAGGTCAATGATGGAGAAATACCGGGCCTGTCCAAACCCATGTTTCAAGGGCGTGGGGCAAAGTTCTCCAAAATATATCAGTCATGATACGCTCCAGCATAGCGGTGGGTGATGACACCTTCGGCTGCAACCACTTTTCTACCAGGACATCCACTGGCAGGCAGAAAAAAACCCTCCGAGAAAAACAGCCTGACCTCACTGCGTGTGCCCGCATTCAAGCCACCAAATGTAGGGATTCGCTCTGGTAGGCAGTGGCCGAGCCGCAGTAATGAGGCAACACACAGGCTTCAAGTCCAAATTTCAGTGGTTTAATAATACTTTTCCAGTCCGGATAACATAAACAAAAACAGAACATAAATACACTCCAGCTTGGAGAACCACTGTTCCCAGACTCATCCTTGTTGGGACGGGCTTAACTAAGTGGCTGCAGGCAAGCAGTGACTGCCAGATGCCATTCCCTGGGTTGTCTGGAATCTGCTTTCTGGAGCTTACTGACACAGTGCACCAAAAACCAAGTATCCAGGCTGGCTCCAGCCAAGCTCCTTCTCTTCCACACCCACACACTACAACAGATCCTTATTAAATAGCCCTAGACCACACCCTCAGGTGAGGTACACATCACCTGGGCTGCTCACGTGACTATGACCTCATCACAGGTTCTTGTGCTCAGGGAAAATTCTGACCAAACTTTAGCCTGCTGGGAGAAATATATCTCCCATCCAGCAAGACCCCCTTTGGTGTACCACATACATCCCCCCTTTGTTCAACCTTAGGAGGTTGGACACATGACATACAGTCATGGCCAAAAGTTTTGAGAATGACACAAATATTATATTTTCACATGATCTGCTGCCCTCTGGTTTTTATGTGTGTTTGACAGATGTTTTTATCACAGACAGAAATATAATTGCAAACATATGAGTAACAAAAGCTTATATTGACAGTTAGAATGAGTTAATGCAGCAAGTCAATATTTGCAGTGTTGACCCTTCTTCTTCAGGACCTCTGCAATTCTCCCTGGCATGCTCTCAATCAACTTCTGGACCAAATCCTGACTGATAGCAGTCCATTCTTGCACAATGCTTTCATTTTGTCAGAATTTTTAGATTTTTGTTTGTCCACCCGTCTCTTGATGATTGACCACAAGTTCTCAATAGGATTAAGATCTGGGGAGTTTCCAGGCCATGGACCCAAAATTTCTATGTTTTGTTCCCTGAGCCATTTAGTTATCACCTTTGCTTTATGGCAAGGTGCTCCATCATGCTGGAAAAGGTATTGTTGATCGCCAAACTGCGCTTGGAGGGTTGGGAGAAGTTGCTCTTGGAGGACATTCTGGTACCATTCTTTATTCATGGCTGTGTTTTTAGGCAAGACTGTGAGAGAGCCGATTCGCCTTGGCTGAGAAGCAACCCCACACATGAATGGTTTCAGGATGCTTAACAGTTGGCATGAGACAAGACTGGTGGTAGCGCTCACCTTGTCTTCTCCGAATGAGGCGTTTTCCTGATGTCCCAAACAATCGAAAAGGGGATTCATCAGAGAAAATAACTTTACCCCAGTCCTCAGCAGTCCACTGCCTGTACCTTTTGCAGAACATCAGTCTGTTCATGATGTTTTTTCTGGAGAGAAGTGGCTTCTTTGCTGCCCTCCTTGAGACCAGGCCTTGCTCCAAGAGTCTCCGCCTCACAGTGCGTGCAGATGCACTCACACCTGCCTGCTGCCATTCCTGAGCAAGCTCTGCACTGCTGGTAGCCCGATCCCGCAGCTGAAAAACTTTTAAGAGACGGTCCTGGCACTTGCTGGTCTTTCTTGGGCGCCCTGGAGCCTTTTTGGCAACAATGGAACCTCTCTCCTTGAAGTTCTTTATGATGCGATAGATTGTTGACTGAGGTGCAATCTTTCTAGCTGTGATACTCTTCCCTGTTAGGCCATTTTTGTGCATTCAATGATGACTGCACATGTTTCTTTAGAGATAACTATGGTTAACAGAAGAGAAAACAATGATGCCAAGCACCAGCCTCCTTTTAAAGTGTCCAGTGGTGTCATTCTTACTTAATCATGACAGATTGATCTCCAGCCATGTCCTCATCAACACCCACACCTGTGTTAATGGAGCTATCACTGAAAAGAGGTTAGCTGGTCCTTTTAAGGCAGGGCTGCAATAATGTTGAAATGTGTTTTGTGGGATAAAGTTAATTTTCTAGCCAAATATTGATTTTGCAAGTAATTGCTGTTAAGCTGATCACTCTTTATAACATTCTGGAGTATATGCAAATTGCCATTAGAAAAAGTGAAGCAGTAGACTTTGTAAAAATTAATATTTGGGTCATTCTCAAAACTTTTGTCCATGACTGTACAGTGAACTCTGGACAGGGCATCTGCGTTCCCCTGTAGTTTGCCTGCCCGATGTTCCACTGAAAATTAAAAATTTTGCAGTGATAGAAACCACCTGGTGACTCGTGCATTCCTCTCTTGGCTTGACTCATCCTGGTCAGAGGGGAATGATCAGTCACCAAACGAAACGTTCTCCCCAGCAAATAGTAGTGCAATGACTCCAGTGCCCATTTGATGGCCAGGCACTCTCTCTCTACAATGCTGTATTTGGTTTCAGCTGGAGTAAGCTTCCGACTCAGGAAAATAATGGGATGCTCTTCCCCGTTAACTTCCTGAGATAGCACGGCACCCAGTCCTATCTCCGATGCATCAGTTTGTACAATGAATTCTCTTTTGAAATCGGGTGTGATCAGCACTGGGGTGGCACATAGTGCCCCTTTTAATTTTACAAAAGCTTCTTCAATCTGATCATTCCAGCGCACCATTACTGACTTCCTCCCCTTCAGGCAGTCAGTTAACGGCACCAACAAGGTTGCAAATTTGGGAATAAACCTCCTGTAATATCCCACTAACCCCAAAAACCCTTTCACTTGTTTTGTGGTAAGGGGACGGAGCCAGTTTTGGATTGCCTCCACTTTGTTTATTTGGGGTTTAAGAACCCCTCTCCCAATTACATACCACAGGTACCGAGCTTCCTCCAACCCTATGGAACACTTCTTTGGGTTGGCAGTTAGCCCTGCTTGTCGCAGAGAATCTATCACCGTCTGTACCTTGGGTAAGTGACTTTCCCAGTCTGTACTGTACACAACAATATCGTCCAGATAGGCCGCGGCATATCTGCGATGGGGACGAAGAAAAATGTCCATTAACCTCTGGAATGTCGCTGGAGTGCCATGCAACCTGAAGGGTAGGACTATAAACTGGAACAGCCCCTCAGGTGTTATAAAAGCCGTTTTCTCTCTCGCCGCTTTTGTTAGGGGTACCTGCCAATAACCTTTTGTGAGGTCAATGATGGAGAAATACCGGGTCTGTCCAAACCCATGTTTGAAGGGTGTGGGGCAAAGTTCTCCAAAATATATCAGTCATGATACGCTCCAGCATAGCGGTGGGTGATGACACCTTCGGCTGCAACCACTTTTCTACCAGGACATCCACTGGCATGCAGAAAAAAACCCTCCGAGAAAAACAGCCTGACCTCACTGCGTGTGCCCGCATTCAAGCCACCAAATGTAGGGATTCGCTCTGGTAGGCAGTGGCCGAGCCGCAGTAATGAGGCAACACACAGGCTTCAAGTCCAAAATTCAGTGGTTTAATAATACTTTTCCAGTCCGGATAACATAAACAAAAACAGAACATAAATACACTCCAGCTTGGAGAACCACTGTTCCCAGACTCACCCTTGTTGGGACGGGCTTAACTAAGTGGCTGCAGGCAAGCAGTGACTGCCAGATGCCATTCCCTGGGTTGTCTGGAATCTGCTTTCTGGAGCTTACTGACACAGTGCACCAAAAACCAAGTATCCAGGCTGGCTCCAGCCAAGCTCCTTCTCTTCCACACCCACACACTACAACAGATCCTTATTAAATAGCCCTAGACCACACCCTCAGGTGAGGTACACATCACCTGGGCTGCTCACGTGACTATGACCTCATCACAGGTTCTTGTGCTCAGGGAAAATTCTGACCAAACTTTAGCCTGCTGGGAGAAATATATCTCCCATCCAGCAAGACCCCCTTTGGTGTACCACATACATCCCCCCTTTGTTCAACCTTAGGAGGTTGGACACATGACATACAGTCATGGCCAAAAGTTTTGAGAATGACACAAATATTATATTTTCACATGATCTGCTGCCCTCTGGTTTTTATGTGTGTTTGACAGATGTTTTTATCACAGACAGAAATATAATTGCAAACATATGAGTAACAAAAGCTTATATTGACAGTTAGAATGAGTTAATGCAGCAAGTCAATATTTGCAGTGTTGACCCTTCTTCTTCAGGACCTCTGCAATTCTCCCTGGCATGCTCTCAATCAACTTCTGGACCAAATCCTGACTGATAGCAGTCCATTCTTGCACAATGCTTTCATTTTGTCAGAATTTTTAGATTTTTGTTTGTCCACCCGTCTCTTGATGATTGACCACAAGTTCTCAATAGGATTAAGATCTGGGGAGTTTCCAGGCCATGGACCCAAAATTTCTATGTTTTGTTCCCTGAGCCATTTAGTTATCACCTTTGCTTTATGGCAAGGTGCTCCATCATGCTGGAAAAGGTATTGTTGATCGCCAAACTGCGCTTGGAGGGTTGGGAGAAGTTGCTCTTGGAGGACATTCTGGTACCATTCTTTATTCATGGCTGTGTTTTTAGGCAAGACTGTGAGAGAGCCGATTCGCCTTGGCTGAGAAGCAACCCCACACATGAATGGTTTCAGGATGCTTAACAGTTGGCATGAGACAAGACTGGTGGTAGCGCTCACCTTGTCTTCTCCGAATGAGGCGTTTTCCTGATGTCCCAAACAATCGAAAAGGGGATTCATCAGAGAAAATAACTTTACCCAGTCCTCAGCAGTCCACTGCCTGTACCTTTTGCAGAACATCAGTCTGTCCATGATGTTTTTTCTGGAGAGAAGTGGCTTCTTTGCTGCCCTCCTTGAGACCAGGCCTTGCTCCAAGAGTCTCCGCCTCACAGTGCGTGCAGATGCACTCACACCTGCCTGCTGCCATTCCTGAGCAAGCTCTGCACTGCTGGTAGCCCGATCCCGCAGCTGAAAAACTTTTAAGAGACGGTCCTGGCGCTTGCTGGTCTTTCTTGGGCGCCCTGGAGCCTTTTTGGCAACAATGGAACCTCTCTCCTTGAAGTTCTTTATGATGCGATAGATTGTTGACTGAGGTGCAATCTTTCTAGCTGTGATACTCTTCCCTGTTAGGCCATTTTTGTGCATTCAATGATGACTGCACATGTTTCTTTAGAGATAACTATGGTTAACAGAAGAGAAAACAATGATGCCAAGCACCAGCCTCCTTTTAAAGTGTCCAGTGGTGTCATTCTTACTTAATCATGACAGATTGATCTCCAGCCATGTCCTCATCAACACCCACACCTGTGTTAATGGAGCTATCACTGAAAAGAGGTTAGCTGGTCCTTTTAAGGCAGGGCTGCAATAATGTTGAAATGTGTTTTGTGGGATAAAGTTAATTTTCTAGCCAAATATTGATTTTGCAAGTAATTGCTGTTAAGCTGATCACTCTTTATAACATTCTGGAGTATATGCAAATTGCCATTAGAAAAAGTGAAGCAGTAGACTTTGTAAAAATTAATATTTGGGTCATTCTCAAAACTTTTGTCCATGACTGTACAGTGAACTCTGGACAGGGCATCTGCGTTCCCCTGTAGTTTGCCTGCCCGATGTTCCACTGAAAATTAAAAATTTTGCAGTGATAGAAACCACCTGGTGACTCGTGCATTCCTCTCTTTGGCTTGACTCATCCTGGTCAGAGGGGAATGATCAGTCACCAAACGAAACGTTCTCCCCAGCAAATAGTAGTGCAATGACTCCAGTGCCCATTTGATGGCCAGGCACTCTCTCTCTACAATGCTGTATTTGGTTTCAGCTGGAGTAAGCTTCCGACTCAGGAAAATAATGGGATGCTCTTCCCCGTTAACTTCCTGAGATAGCACGGCACCCAGTCCTATCTCCGATGCATCAGTCTGTACAATGAATTCTCTTTTGAAATCGGGTGTGATCAGCACTGGGGTGGCACACAGTGCCCCTTTTAATTTTACAAAAGCTTCTTAAATCTGATCATTCCAGCGCACCATTACTGACTTCCTCCCCTTTAGGCAGTCAGTTAACGGCACCAACAAGGTTGCAAATTTGGGAATAAACCTCCTGTAATATCCCACTAACCCCAAAAACCCTTTCACTTGTTTTGTGGTGAGGGGACGGAGCTAGTTTTGGATTGCCTCCACTTTGTTTATTTGGGGTTTAAGAACCCCTCTCCCAATTACATACCACAGGTACCGAGCCTCCTCCAACCCTATGGAACACTTCTTTGGGTTGGCAGTTAGCCCTGCTTGTCGCAGAGAATCTATCACCGTCTGTACCTTGGGTAAGTGACTTTCCCAGTCTGTACTGTACACAACAATATCGTCCAGATAGGCCGCGGCATATCTGCGATGGGGACGAAGAACAATGTCCATTAACCTCTGGAATGTCGCTGGAGTGCCATGCAACCTGAAGGGTAGGACTATAAACTGGAACAGCCCCTCAGGTGTTATAAAAGCCGTTTTCTCTCTCGCCGCTTTTGTTAGGGGTACCTGCCAATAACCTTTTGTGAGGTCAATGATGGAGAAATACCGGGTCTGTCCAAACCCATGTTTGAAAGGGCGTGGGGCAAAGTTCTCCAAAATATATCAGTCATGATACGCTCCAGCATAGCGGTGAGTGATGACACCTTCGGCTGCAACCACTTTTCTACCAGGACATCCACTGGCATGCAGAAAAAAACCCTCCGAGAAAAACAGCCTGACCTCACTGCGTGTGCCCGCATTCAAGCCTCCAAATGTAGGGATTCGCTCTGGTAGGCAGTGGCCGAGCCGCAGTAATGAGGCAACACACAGGCTTCAAGTCCAAAATTCAGTGGTTTAATAATACTTTTCCAGTCCGGATAACATAAACAAAAACAGAACATAAATACACTCCAGCTTGGAGAACCACTGTTCCCAGACTCACCCTTGTTGGGACGGGCTTAACTAAGTGGCTGCAGGCAAGCAGTGACTGCCAGATGCCATTCCCTGGGTTGTCTGGAATCTGCTTTCTGGAGCTTACTGACACAGTGCACCAAAAACCAAGTATCCAGGCTGGCTCCAGCCAAGCTCCTTCTCTTCCACACCCACACACTACAACAGATCCTTATTAAATAGCCCTAGACCACACCCTCAGGTGAGGTACACATCACCTGGGCTGCTCACGTGACTATGAACTCATCACAGGTTCTTGTGTTCAGGGAAAATCCTGACCAAACTTTAGTCTGCTGGGAGAAATATATCTCCCATCCAGCAAGACCCCCTTTGGTGTACCACAAAGCATGGTTGAAAAGCAAAGTCTTACTTTCATTTGTTCATTTTCATAGATTTTTTATTTATTGTTACTTTTGTCAGATTCAAGTTATTTCTTTTACAATTGTGGGTTTTTCCTGTCACGAGGGGTACCAACAATTTTGACCACGTGTGTAATACTTGTTGGATTCAGTGTGTATGGCCCCTACCTGAAGATGTAAATCCTTAACAACCTGAGTGAAATACCTCTGACTCAAAGGCGCAAAATCGGTAGCAATTATGGGAACAGGCTTAGGCACGTCATAAGCAGTTAGGCCCTGGGCCTAGACGAACCTGGTGTCAACTAAATTAAACTCCACCCCACCATCTAAAAAGTGGAAATTAACACCTTTCCTCTGCATTAAAGGATCTCGGCATTCAGAAACAATTGCGATCTACCAACGGAATAGATGTGCACACTCTGGTTGCTATCCTCCACACAACCTAGGCTCCTCAAGTTTTTGGACCAATTTTTATGGTTACATATTGTGGGGTAGATATCCACAACATGACTGTAAGGACCACAAACAAAAAAATCCCCTTTTGTGTCAAACCAGTGGTGAACCGTTGCAACGAGTTGTCCCCCCAACTGCATGGGTTCCTCTGTGGACATATATTTGGTATCGCCGTGTCCAGAACAACCAGACCTATAAAACTGAACCACTAGTTAACCCCTTCAATGAACACCGTAAAAAATTAAAATGAAAACCAAGGCAATAATTGATTCTTTAAACTACCGAACAAAAAGTGGAAAAAACGTGATCCAAAAGACGAATTAAAATAAAGTTTGTATCGCTGAAAACGTCATCTTGTCCTGCAAAAAATTAAACCTTTACATGACTTTGTCACCTGAAATATGGAAAAATTATAGCTATCATAATATGGCAATGCAAAAACTTGTTTTTGCAAAAAAAGTGTCTTTTAGTGTGTTACAGCAGCCAAACATAAAAACCAGATATAAATCTGGTATCGCTGTAATCGCACCAACCCAAAGAGTAAAGTCGTCTAATCACTTTACCATTTGTGGAACAACGTAAAAAATATTGTATTACTTTTGACCACGCTCCCTGAGGAAGCAACATTTGTGAGATGTATGTTAGGATGTTTGGGCTGGTGAATTGCCAATACCACAGCAATGGGTATTTATTTCTTATACTAACATCTTGCCATGTTCTGTATTCTATTGACATATGTTTGTGTGATATGGAAACAGCGCTGATAAATACTGTCTCTAATTACTGAGAGTGTTATCCATGACACACACCTGCTATTTAACACACAGCATGGTATTAGGAAGACAATCCAAATTTAAGCCATTAAGCATGTACTATCGATGTTTTTGTAATTGGTCATGTCCAATTGAATAAATATCAATATTACCCTATTGGGTTTGCTTATGTGATCCCAAATCAGTCTTAGAATACTTATATTTTCCCAGATACATATAGGCAGTAGTGATGAGCGAGTATACTCGTTCGGGTTTTCCCGAGCACGCTCGGGTGGTCTCCGAGTATTTGGAAGTGCTCGGAGATTTAGTGTCTGTTGCCGTAGCTGCATGATTTGCGGCTATTTGACAGCCTGAATACATGTGGTAATTCCCTAACAAACAGGCAATCTCCACATGTATTCAGGCTGTCAAGTAGCCGCAAATCATGCAGCTGCGACAACAGAAACTAAATCTCCAAGCACTTCCAAATACTCGGAGACCACCCTAGCGTGCTCGGGAAAACTCGAGCAACGAGCATACTCCCTCATCACTAATAGGCAGTAATCCTTGCCTAGTAATTGGGTTTTCATTGATTCTTTTGTATTTTTTTGATATGCACGTTTCCTAATATTTTGATAAATAAAATATACCTTTTATTAAGTAGCATGGACTCCATCTCTTATCTATACCAGGATGTTTCCCTCCAGAATGACCAACAAGATGAAATCCTGTCCTACCTACGGACAGTAAACACCCATCTAGATACATTGGCAATTTGGGCTGAATCTACATCTACCCTGGCTACAGCCACTGCAGCTGGGACTCATCAGTCTGCCAGCGGTGTACCTGGTTCCGGACCTTGTCTGTCTACTCCTCCATGCTATAGCAGAGACCCTGCCATGTGCCGGGGGTTCCTCAACCAGTGCACGTTGCACTTCAAACTCCTGGCTCATCTGTTCATCTCAGATCAGGCAAAAGTGGCTTTCATCATGTCCCACCTCTTGTGAAACCCTAGCATGGCTCAACCCTCTGTGTGAGAGAGAATCCTTTAGTATTAAACCTCCAGATCTTTCTAGAGGCCATGTCTTCAATGAGATTGGCAGAATTTCCTCTACAGCACATTCTTTACTCAGCTTACATCAGGTTAACATGACAGTGGGCCAGTATGAAGTTCATTTTCGTACCTCGTTGTCCGAATTTGCTTGGAATAATGAGGCTCTGGTGGCAACCTTCCGGGAGGGCCTCTCCAGGTATGGTTGGATGAGGGAGGTATGGATAGCTGGAGGCATGGCTGGACGAGGTATAGATGGATGGAGGTGTGGCTGGATGGAGGTATGGCTGGAGTCCACAGTGTCCCAAGCTGCAATCCATCTGTGCGACATATGCTCTTCAGAATGAATGATGGCATCATGCAACCGTTAATGCAGAGAAGCAAGGAAGAATGAGCTGCAGCGATAGGGCACCTGAACTATGGTGATCACCACTAGCACAACAAGAAAAAGTCTCACGGTGCAGCGGTGAGTTCACCGCAGGTCATCATGAGAATTTTCTCCCGGTGAACTCACCGCTGTAAGGTGAGATTTTATTCCACTGTGAGTGGTGATCTCACTGAGTTCACCGCAGTTGGCCTGACTGGGAACGCCGCCTCAGTGACCTGTGGTAAACTCGATGCACTTCCAGCAACTCATTCCTCAGTGGTTCTCAGCCTGGATGGTCGCATCTTGGCACCGTCTAGGTTGAAAACTGTTTATTCCTAAACATGGATTACAATGTGAGACAGAAAATCAGACAGGTGAGGCATATGGTTGTTTTTTATTTTTTACAGGAGATGTTGGCTTCTGTGGAATTTGGTGTTAGGTGAGTAGAACTGTGTTTGTTATTTTTAAATAAAAAAGGAAAAGTGTTTTTTTATTTCAAATAAAGGACTTTATACTTGCTTTGTTTATTTACAATATAACTATAGGATAAGTAATAGATAGGCGTCTTAAAGATGCCTCATCATTACTAAGCCATGGGCCTAATGTCACTGGACAATACAAAGGTGATACCAACCCAACAAATATGAACCCCACTTGCCACTGCCACAGGGCAAGTGGGAAGAGTCGGGCAAAGATCCAGAATTGGCACATCTGATAGATGTGTCTTTTCTGCGTGGCTACGGACTGGTATTTTTAGGCTGGGGGGCCAACATCCATGATCCGCTACCAGTCTAAGAATACCAGCCCCCAGCTGTCAGCTTTAGTTTGGCTGACTGTCAAAAATGTAGGGGACCGCACATTATTTAGATAATTTTAAAAAACAGCGTGGAAACCCCACTATGCTTGATAACCAGCCATGGCAATGTTGATAGCTGAGGTTTGCAGAACCCTGCTGCTACTTTTGTCTCGCTGGTTATCAAAAAATACAGTGGAACCCACACCGTTTTTTTTTTAAATGATTTATTTAGAGTGCAGGTGCCGGCTGATGAATACTCTCATCAGCCGCCGCTTGCTCTTGCTGTTAGTAGCAACAGACTGATGGGAGTAGTTCCATAAGGCGACGCCAGTGAATAGAGGTAAATGTTTTACCTCCGATTGCAGCTGCAGGCTCATGCAATTTCTCCGCTTACCCTTGTGAACTCCAAAACTTGAGGCTAAAATAATAATAAAGTATTAACTTTTGTGGGAAAATTTTGATTTTTATTTTCTTGAAAGGGGTTTTGAGTTGTGTAGTTTTTAGAATAGTGTCACTTTTGGGTATTTTCTGTCATACATTTTCTGTCATACAGACCCCTCAAAGTCACTTCAAATATGAACATTTTGTTGTAAAAATGAAAAATTGCTGGTCAACTTTTAAACTTTATAACTTCCTAACAAAAAAAAATGTTTCAAAAATTGTGCTGATGTAAAGTAGACATGTGGGAAATTAACTATTTATGTGCCATAACTCTCTGATTTAAGGGCATAAAAATTAAAAGTTTGAAAATTGCAATCACAATTTTTTAAAACATTTTTTCAGAAATAATCAGTAAATAAAGTCCTAGAGAAGAAATTTTACCACTATCATGAAGTGCAAAATGTCACAAAAAAACACTCAGAATCAGTGGCATCCGTTGAAAAGTTCCAAAGTAAATACCAGATAAAGTGAGACTGGTCAGAATTGTAAAATTTGGCATGGTCATGATGGTGAAAACAGGTTTGTGAATGAATGTGCGTTTTTTTATTAAGTTTTTGACTCTGAGGTTTTTGTCTCTTTTTTGTGTGTCATACTTTACATAGGGCTGCTTAGTTTTTTTACTTTCTGGTATTTGGCTTTTGCTTTTTTTACTTGTGGATATTCTGCATCTAATGCAAGTCTACTGTATAGGGAAAATCCTCACTGAAAACTCAGCGCACCCTCAAAAGAAATTGACATGCTGCGGATTTGAAACACGCACCGCAGGTCAGTTTTTGTAGAAATAAAACATATTGGGCATGAGATTTCTATAAATACCACCCACTTTTCTGGAACTGTAAGACTGGATTTTTGATGCAGCAAAAATACACAGCGTCAAAATGCACCAAAAGCTCACCATGGTTCCCATAGCCTAATAAATTACCGTATATACTCGTGTATAAGCCGACCCCCCTAATTTTGCCACAAAAAACTGGGAAAAATTATTGACTCATGTATAAGCCGGTGTATAAACTGCCCTCCTGCTCTGTGCTGCCCCCGTCCTGCTCCCCATCCAGCTCTGTGCTCCCCCATTCTCCTCTGTACTCCCCCCTCCTGCTCCGTCCTCCGCTGTGCCCTCCATCCTCCCCTGTCCTGCTCCATGCTTCCCCGTCCTCCTCCACGCTTCCCCCGTCCACCGATCTCCCCCCCATTCCTGCTCCATGCTTCCCCCGTCCTCCGTTCTCCCCGTCCTCCTCTATGCTTCCCCGTCCACCGATCTCCCCCCGTCCTGTTCCATGCTTCCCCGTCCTCCGTTCTCCCCCTGTCCTCCTCCATGCTTCCCCCGTCCTGCTCCAGCTTCCCCCGTCCTCCTCTATGCTTCCCCCGTCCACCGTTCTCCCCCCTCGTCCTGTTCCGTGCTCCTTGTCCTCTCCTCCATCATACTCACCCCTCCCCGCGTCCCTGCAATCCTGCGTTCTCCCCGTCTTCCTGCAGCTCTCTTCAGCACTGAGCGGTGATGTAATACCGCTCATTAAGGGCATGAATATGGAGGCGACGCCCATGGGAGTGGCGTCGCGTCCATATTACATGACCTTAATGAGCGGGTATTACGTCACCGCTCAGTGCTGAAGAGCTGAAGGAAGCCGGGGAGAGCTGCAGGATTGCAGGCAAGTTCAGCGATGGCACGGGGAGGGGTGAGTATGATCCCAGCCACCGGCTCCTGCCGCGGCACCCCCTCCCCGCTGGTTTCTGCCCTATGACTCGTGTATAAGCCGAGGGGGCATTTTCAGCACGAAAAAAGGTGCTGAAAATCTCGGCTTATACACGAGTATATACGGTACTTGTTTTTTGCTGGACGAGTTGAAACTTTGAAGGACACAATTCATTTTATCATGTGATGTGTTTGAAAGCGGGAAACAAAATTCAAATTCTTTGAAATTGCAAAAAAAGTGCAATTCTTCAATTGTTTATTGGGTTTTTAGTTATGATTAGTGTTGAGCATTCCGATACTGCAAATATCGGGTATCGGCCGATATTTGGTGTATCGGAATTCCGATTCTGGGATTCGATATTTTTGTCATATCGGATACCGGAATATATGGGGAGTTCCTGTGTCACAGAACGAAGTACGTGACACAGTAACTTCTCGAAACTGTCACTGTCAGTGTTGGTCGGGTCTGTCAGGTGTCCGGACTCAGCAGAGTCAGCACTTACCTGGCAGAAGATCGCCTTCCCCGGTGGTCACGTCCTCCTGGATGGCCGCCATTACCTTTTCCCTGGTAGTCACGTGCAGCATCTCGCGATAACTGCAGTGACTGACGGGTACTGGGTAATCTCGGCCAGCTGTACTCTCGCGACAGCTGGCCGTAAACCAGTCCGGATGACGTCACCGCCGGGGAAGCCGCACTGGTAAGCAACTCTGCTCTATGTGGATGTCAGGCCCAGCCTGTCATCCAGATGTAGCAGAGCTGGACTCGTCGTGGGACACTCGTGATTTTGGACTGCGTCGGACAGGAAGTATTTGTGTTGGTTTGTTATTTTTTTTTTTACAGGAGATCGATGGCGTCGCAAGATGAGCGTGTAATAAAAATAATGAAAACTGTGTGGTCTTTTATTTCATTAAGACTTTTTCTGGCTGTGTATTTTTTTTTTTTAATTTTCAAACTATGATTAATAATGGATCGTTGTCTGATTGACGCCTCTCCATTATTAACCGGGCTTATTGTCACCGATCAATCAAAAGGTGACATTAACCCCTTATTACCCCGCTTGCCACCGCTACAGGGCAAGTGAAAAGAGCCGGGTAAAGTGCCACAATTGGCGCATCTTTGGATGCGCCATTTGTGGGGCTGCTGCAGCCTGGTATTTTTAGGCTGTTGAGGGCCAAAATCCATGGGCCTTGACAGTCTTTTAATACTAGGCCGCAGCAGTCTGCATTTTACTTGGCTGGTTAACAAAAATAGGGGGATCCCCACGCCATTTTTTTTTCGAGGGGATCCCCTATTTTTCTTAACCAGCCAAGCTAAGCACACTGCTGTGGCCTGGTATTATCAGGCTTGCAAGGTCCATGGATATTGGCTCCTTACCAGCCTGAAAAACCAGGCCTCAGCAGTCTGCTTCATCTGGCTGGTTAACAAAAATAGGGGGGACCCCACGCCATTTTTTTCGAGGGGATCCCCTATTTTTGTTAACCAGCCAAGATAAGAAGACTGCTGTGGCCTGCTATTACCAGGCTTGCAATGTCCATGGATATTGGCTCCTTACCAGCCTGAAAAACCAGGCCTCAGTAGTCTGCTTTATCAGGCTGGTTAACAAAAATAGGGGGGACCCCACGCCATTTTTTTTTGAGGGGATCCTGTTATGTTTTGGTAGCTGAGGAGAGTAAGCAAAAACGGCAATACACCAGAGAGGCTGGAACCTATTGGATTGCAGTAACCTGAACTAACCACACAACTAGAGGTAGCCGTGGAGCGTTCCTACGTTGATCCTAGACGCCTCGTCACAGCCTGAGAGATAACTACACCTAAAGGCAGAAAGATGATAGCTATCTGCCCCGGAGCAGATCCCCAAAGAAAATAGGAAGCCCCCAAACATGTAATGGCGGTTAGACAAGAAGAAACATGGACACAGACAGAAAATAGAATGAGCAAACACTGGGGCCCAATCTGTCTAGACAGAAAAGTACAGGAAAGATACTCACTGCAATCCAAAAAAAAACCCTAAAAAATATCAACTCTACTGATTGCAAAAACACCTGAGATCACATGACCTCTACCACCTAAATCAGTTCTCTGGTGTAACAAAACTAAGCCGCAGCCACTGAAAAAACAGGAAAAAGCAAATGAACAAACAACAGTGGATCCAGATAAACTGAGAGGAGCACAAGCCCCCCGGAGGGGACCTGGCTGACCTCCACAGAAGTGCAGGGAACAATGCAAAAAGCAAGCACAAAAATAAAAGCAGAAAATATCTTATCTTATCTTATAGCAGAAGATGCAGGCAAGACTCGGCAAGCTTCCAAATGAACCAGGAAACACAATTGAGACAATAATTGATCACCGGCAACCATCATGGGAGGGAACCTCCCTTATATCAGACCAGTAAGTGATCCCAGATTGCCATTCCTCACTGAAAGGTTCAGTACTGTCAGTAACCACCAGAGGGAGCCTCTGCTCAGAAACCATTTTTAGCACATTCATAACAGAATCCCCTATTTTTGTTTATCAGTTCACTTCAGGTCAGCCGGGATTCCCTGACGTCACTGATGCTGTGCGGTGTCCCTGGCTGACCTGAAGTGAAAGTGGGAAGCAATCAATTATGCTAACCACTTCCTCCTGTCAGCAAGGAGAGGAGATGATTCAGTCGGGGGTTTTACTGTGAGGTTGTCAGCATTAGCTGCAGTCCCTGCAGTAAACATTAACTCTTTCAGAAGGATTACATCGGGGGACCTGACTGAACATCAGATAGGTAAGAATAATGTTGCTTTATTATTTTATTTTTATTACAGGTGAACAAGGGCTTCGCAAGGAATGGTAGTAAAATAAAATATGGTCAAAAACTGTGTGTTTATTTCATTAAAATGATTTTTAATTAAAGTGTGTGTTTTATTTTTACTTCATACAATAGGATTAATATTTGATAGTTGTCCAATTGACAGCTCTTAATTATTAACCTGGCTTAAACTCACCTTTCAATAGCAAGGTGGCTTTAACCCCTTATTAACCCATTCGCCACCGCTACAGGGTAATGGGAATAGACAGGCAAAGTGCCAGAAAGGGCGAATCTAATTATAGATTTGCCTTTTCTGGGGTGTCTGGGGGCAGATGTTAGTAGCCAGGGGGGGGCAAAAATAATGGTCCCTCTCGGGGCTATTATTATCTGCCCCCACTCACTGGCTTTGTCTGTCTGGTTGAGAAAATAGGGCGGGAGCCCACGCATTTTTTTTCAACAATTTTACACCTCATATATATATACATGTCATTGAATTTGTGACACATATATATATACTGTATATATATTTATAGT
Organism: Oophaga sylvatica; assembly: GCA_033576555.1. Taxonomy (NCBI): domain Eukaryota; kingdom Metazoa; phylum Chordata; class Amphibia; order Anura; family Dendrobatidae; genus Oophaga; species Oophaga sylvatica. The sequence goes on along the minus strand of JARQOD010000006.1, from coordinate 151,336,232 downwards.
ACATACACTTCTACATAGTATAATAGCCGCTAATTCAATTGCTGGCTTTTGGGAAAATACAGAACCCGACATGAAATGACACATGGTTTACATAGAGTTAACCATGTCATTTCATGTAGTTTGATATATGGTTTTCACAAACAATTACATGAGTGTATGTGTGCAAAATTTGACACATGTAGGGGTTAATTAAAGGTGTAAATTCGTAGCAAAAAAAATGTTTTTTTAAAACGAATTTACACCTTTAATTAACCCCTACATGTGTCAAATTTTGCACACATACACTCATGTAATTGTTTGTGAAAACCATATATCAAACTACATGAAATGACATGGTTAACTCTATGTAAACCATGTGTCATTTCATGTCGGGTGTGTTAGGGTCTGCGGAACGCACCAAATATATGATGTAGAGAGGTGCGTTCGCAGCCCGGGGTCCACCGTGCAGGCGGAGCCTGCTGCTAGTAAAATGGCGCAAGAAGCGCACTCTGTTATCCCACAGAGTCGCCAAAATAAACGCCGTAACGCGCTGTGGCAATATGTGCGAACTCTGTTATTCCACAGAGCCGCTAGAAGGAATGCCGATGTGTGCGAACTCACTTAACACCACTGAGTCGCAAAATAAACATGTTAGGGCGCTGTCTAGCGTTGAAAGCGAACCCTGTTACGTCACAGAGCCGCAGAGACAAACTTCTGTGTCCTGTCAGGCACCCAGGTACACAGTTGACTGCTAAGCGAATACAGAACGTGATCATGCGCTCATGTCCTCGCGGAAGTCACCTGCAATCTATGGCGTCTGAACACCAGGCCCTGAATATGGCAATCAAACTCCTCACCAGTTATGCCGGTAATCTAGGGCATCTAGGACACCGACCCTGACCAGCAAGCATACCAAGCTCCTCACCGATTAAGTCAATATTGTAATGGCGTATTTCAGCCGCCCTAACCACACACACACATGACCACACTGGCGCAAAGCATATAACGGTTAATATTAGTGCATAGCGGCCCAGCCATGCCACCCTTTTATAGTAACAGCTACAAGACCTGCCAGAAACAAGGACCAATGAGAAACTGTTCCAAAACACATGCAGTTTCAGGACCTTCCTGGCGGACCAATAGGAGCTGCTGCAGTACCTGAACATGTGATCCCCGATCTCCAATGAGAGATTATACCCTGGGCATGCTCAGAAGGGGAAGCGCAGGACTTTGTCCCAAAGACGTCTGCTCCAGCACTGGCTATAACAGCAGATCTAGGAGAGGCAGCAAGTCTCTGCACGGTATTGGAATGGGCATGACGCTGGGACCGATGTCTCTGCTGAGCAGGCTTCACTGTGGCCGGAGATGAATGGGGGACCGCAGCGGGACTGGTTCGAGACTCCCCTTGTGCAGCAGAGGGTACTCGAACCCTAACAGGGTGGTTCTGTATTTTCACAAAAGCCGGCATTACCCGGCAATTGAATCAGAGGCTATTTTACTATGTTGAAGTGTATGAACAATAAATATATGTATATATATATATATATATATATATATATATATATATATATATATATGTATTCTATGTGTGTATATTTAGTGTTTATAAGGAAAGAAAGAGGTTTTTTTAGTTCCGATATTTCTGTCCCATTGACTTGCATTGGGTTTCCGTTATCGATCGGCGATACCCGATACTTTTTGAGTATCGGGCCGATCCAATCCGATCCGATATTTCAGGATATCGGGCAGTATCACTCAACACTAGTTATGATGTTCAATCTATTATAGAACTGATCTGGCAGTATGATTCTCCAGGTTAGTATGACTATACAGATATCAAACGTAACACTCAAAACCAGTAACCAAGACGATACAATGATGTGCTAGTCCAGATAAAGATGGAAAATGCAACAACTTTATTATTATTTAAGACTGACACAGATAAATAGTGTAAAAACACAAACTAATTACGCTCAAATACTGCTGCAATTAAGGGGCACACATGTCCCACATATCCCAACCAGTAAGCAATATTTAGAAAATGTCACACAATAAAGATACTATTTCATATTGTTCAAAGTTGATTACAAAAGCACTCTGCAACCATAAATATTCAAAACAGAGATCACCCAACATATTGCCAATGGACCCAAAATTGGGTTTTAACCCCTTTCTGCCATCTGACATACTATCCCGTCCATGTTCCCTGGCACAAATAGACCATGGACGGGATAGTACATCATGCTGCTCGGCCACGCTCAGGTGGGGTGTGCGCCGAATGTCAGCTGTTTCTTACAGCTGATACCAGGCACTAAGTGCAAGGAGCGGTCACAGGCCACTCCCAGCACTTTAAGATCGCAGCGTTCTGGGAGATGGCAGAGGGCTGACAGCCCATCTGCTTTTTGATTGGAGACCATGTGGCGTGACGAGGGGTCCCGCTCGCTGCCATGGTAACCCAATGTCGTCATGACAACATCCGGGTTACCAGAGCTAAGAAACTTCCTGTCATTCGCGGTGCATGATCAGGAAGTTTCTCAGGTCAGTGTGCAGTAAGTGCAGCACTGACAGCTTCTTTAGCATGCAGATGCTGCTTCATCTGTATGCTATAGAAGGGATCAGCCTGCAAAAAATGATTGTCCCATAGTAGGACAAAGTGTAACAGTTAGAATAAAGTAAAAAAAAAATTAAATAATTGTAAAAATATAAAAAAAATAAAAAATAATAAAAAACTAAATATTTATTCTATCACTAAATAATATTTGAATGAAAAAAGAAATCTAAACAATAAAAGTACACATATTTGGTATTGCCGGGTCCGTAATGACCCGACCTATAAAACTGTCCCATTAGTTAACCCCTTTAGTGAACACCATAAAAAACAAGGCAAAAAAACAAAGCTTTATTATCTTATAGCCAAACAAAAAGTGGAATAACACGCAAATAACTCCTTAATGTCCATGGACGTGCACAGTCCGTCATTGCAAGGTGTCAGTTTTGGCACCTTGATGGACTGTGCACGTCCAGCCTTTGAATTACCACTGCATGTAAACACATAGTGGTAGTTCAGTGCCGACAGCTGACTATCACAGCTGACAGGCACGGTAAGAGGTGCAGGGACCTTTGCCGTTGGTGCCCGCACCCACAGCGCTGTGATTGGTCAGTAAATCTGACTGACCAAACACAGCAGCGATCGCGCAGGAGATACTGAAATTTCAGCATCTCCAGCGCGATCAGTGCAGGAGCTCGGCGCTGCAGTGGCCGAGCTTCCTGCACTGACAGCCAGGATCGGTGCCCCCACTGCCCCTAGCTGTTAACCCCCTGACTGCTGCGATCGAGCTCGATCGCAGCGCTCAGAGGGAGAGGCAGAGGGTCGGGAGCTCCCTCTGCCTCAGATCGGTGTCCCCGCGATATAATCGCAGGGCCTGACCTCAGCCATGATGACCCACGGTTGTCATGAAAACCTCCGGGTCATCTAGCTACGGAAAGCCGCTGTGACCATGCTCCCAACATGGTCACACCAGCTTTCTCCATTGCTATAATGTATTGCAATGCTGGAGCATTGCAATGCATTATACCTGCAAGAAAAGTGAAAAAGTGAAAGTCCCATAAAGGGACTAGGTAAAAAAACATTTTTTTAAAAAATTTGTAAAAAAAAATATTAAAAAATAATAAAAAAAATTACCCTAAAAAAATACACATTTTTATGTAATAAAAAAACCAAAAAATACACATGTTCGGTATCGCCGCGTCTGTAAAAATCCCATCTATAAAAGCGTAACCCTAGTTAACCCCTTCAGTGAAAGCCATAAAAAAACACAAAAAAGTTGTAAATTATACTTTTTCCAAGCGGTATAATCATACCGTTTGGAAAAAGTGCAATAACACGCAATCAAAAAGACGGATATAAATAAGCATGGTACCGCTGAAAACGTTATCTTGTCCCGCAAAAAACAAGCCGCTAAACAGCATCATCAGCGAAAAATTCAAAAAGTTATAGCTCGCGGAATAAACTGATGCAAAAATAATTATTTTTTCTATAAAATTTTTTATTGTGTAAAAAATGCCAAAACATAAAAAACACACGGAATGGGGAAAAAAAAAACAATTCCTGAATTGCTGGTTTTTGTTCATTCTGCTTCCACAAAAATCGGAATAGGAAGCGATTAAAAACGTTATGTGCCCGAATATTGTACCAATAAAAACGTCAGCTCGTCCCGCAAAAAATAAGCCCGCACATAACTCTGTCGGCCGAAATATGGAAAAATTATAGCTCTCAAATTTCTTACAAAAAATTCTTCCAAAAAAAGCGTCTTTTAGTGTGTGACAGAAGCTAAACATGAAAAACGGTTATAAATCTGGTATCGCTGTAATCGCACTGACCCGAAGAATAAAGTCGCCTAATCAATTACCGAATGAGGAGCGGCGTAAAAAATAAAACCAATTCTTCACCTTTTGTGGATTTGTTCATTCTGCCTCCCAAGGATCGCAGTAGGGTGATCACAGTGGTTTACCCCCACATATGGGGTATCAGCATACTCAGGACAAATTGCACAATAACATTTGGGGTCCTATTTCTCCTGTTACCCTTATAAAAATAAAAATTTGGAGGCAAAAATATCATTTTTGTGGAAAAAAAATATGATTTTTTTTTTATTTTCACGACTCTACGTTATAAACTTCTGTGAAGCACTTGGGGGTTTAAAGTGCTCACCACATATCTAGATAAGTTCCTTGGGGGGTCTAGTTTCCAAAATGGGGTCACTTTTGGGGGGTTTCTACTATTTAGGCACATCAGGGGCTCTCCAAACGTGACATGACACCCGCAGACCATTCCATCAGTCTGCATTCGAAAACGGCGCTCCTTCACTTTCGAGCTCTGCCATGCGTCAAAATAGTAGTTTACCCCAACATATGGGATATCAGCTTACTCAGGACAAATTGCACAATAACTTTTGGGTCCTGTTACCCTTTGGAAAATAAAAATTGGGGGTGAAAAGATCATTTTTGTGGAAAAAATATGATTTTTTAATTTTACGGCTCTACGTTATAACCTTCTGTAAAGCCCTTGGGGGTTCAAAGTGCTCACCACACATTTAGATAAGTACCTTGGGGGTCTAGTTTCCAAAATGGGGTCACGTGTGAGGGGTTTCCACTGTTTAGGCACATCAGGTACTCTCCAAATGCGACATGGCGTCCAATCTGAATTCCAGCCCAAAAAGTCAAATGGCACGGCTTCCCTTCCGAGCTCTGCCATGCGCCCAAATAGTGGTTTACCCCCACATATGGGGTATAAGCCTACTCAGGACAAATTGCACAATAGCTTTTGGGGTCCTGTTATCCTTTGGAAGATAAAAATTAGGGGTGAAAAATAATTTTTGTGGAAAAAATGATTTTTTAATTTTGAAGCTCTACGTTATAACCTTCTGTGAAGCCCTTGAGGGTTCAAAGTGCTCACCACACATTTAGATAAGTTCCTTGGGGGGTCAAGTTTCCAAAATGGGGTCACTTATGGGGGTTTCCACTGTTTTGGTACATCAGGGGCTCTCCAAACGTGACATGGTGTCCACTCTCGATTCCAGCCAATTTGACATTCAAAATCTCAAATGATGCTCCTTCCCTTCTGAGCACTGCCGTGCGCCTAAAGATTGGTCTTCCTCCACACTTGGGGTATCGGTGTACTCAGGAGAAATTGTATAACAAATATTGTGGTTAATTTTCTCCTGATACCCTTGACAAAATTTAAAAAATTGTGTCAAAAGAAAAATTTTGGGAAAAAAAAAGTTAAATGTTCATTTTTTCCTTCCACATTGCTTCTTTTCTTATGAAGTACCTAAAAGGTTAATAAACTTCTTGAATGTGGTTTTGAACACCTTGAGGGGTGCAGTTTTTAGAATGGTGTCACTTTTGGGTATTTTCTGTCATATTGACCCTCAAAGTCACTTCAAATGTGAGGTGGTCCCAAAAAAAATGATTTTGTAAATTTTGTTGTAAAAATGAGAAATTGCTGGTCAACTTTTAACACTTATAACTTCCTAACAAAAAAAAATTTGGTTCGAAAATTGTGCTGATGTAAAGTAGACATGTGGGAAATGTTATTTATTAACTATTTTTTGTGACATATGTCTCTAATTTAAGGGCATAAAAATTAAAATTTCAAAAATTGCAAAATTTTCAAAATTTTTGCCATATTTCCATATTTTTCATAAATAAACGCAAGTTATATCGAAGAAATTTTACCACTAACAAGCTGTACAATATGTCACAAGAACACAGTCTGAGAATCGCCAAGATCCGTTGAAGCGTTCCAGAGTTATAAGCACATAAAGTGACAGTGGTCAGAATTTTAAAAATAGGCCTGGTCATTAACCTACAAAATGGCTTGGTCGTTAAGGGGTTAAAAAGACGGATATAAATAAACATGGTACCGCTCAAAATGTCATCTTGTCCCACAAAAAACAAGCCCCCATACAGCTCCATTACTGATAAAATAAAAAAGTTATCGCTCTCAGAATGAAGCAATGCAAAAATAATTATTTTTTATATAAAATAGTTTTTATTGTATAAAAGCACCAAAACATAAAAAAAATGATATAAATGAGGCATTGCTGTAATCGTACTAACCCGAAGAATAAAACTGCTTTATCAATTTTACAAGCGGAATGGTATAAACGCCTCCCCAAAATAAATTCATGAATTGCTGGTTTTTGTTCATTCTGCCTCCTAAAAATCCGAATAAGAAGTGATCAAAAAATGTCATGTGCCCAAAAATTGTACCAATAAAAACGACAACTCATCCCACAAAAAACAAGACCTTACATGACTCACAAGACCTTACATGTGGGCCAAAATATGCAAAAATTATAGCTCTCAAAATATGGTGATGCAAAAAATAATTTTTGCAATAAAAAGCGTCTTTTAGTGTGTGACAGCAGCTAAACATAAAAACCCGCTATAACGCCTCTTTCACACGTCCTGATATTTCTGGTACCGGAGATGTCAGTGTCTGTGTGTGTAATACTTGTGGCACACAAGTGGCATGTGTGTGCTGCATCAGTACCACAAGGACGGGTACCAGGGAAGAAGCGTTACAGTTAGGGTATGTTTCCACGTTCAGTACTGGCAACGCTTTGAACGCAGCAGACACCCACTCAGTCCAAAGTGCTGCTGGCTTTTGTACGTGCAGTGATTCCGCATGTGTTCATTGAATACATGCAGAATCACCGCATCCTGTACATAGGACGGTGCTATGTATCTTGCGGAGACTGAGCGTCTCCGCAAGATAAATAGACATGCTGCAGTCTATTAAGACGTGCCGTATGTGCGTATACGCAGGGATGCCGGAGGCGTTCCTGCACGCTTAGTGGAGATGGGATTTCATAAAATCCCATTCACTATGCTGTAACATCTGGGCGCTGCAGCTGTATGCAGCGCCCAATCCGCAGCAAATACAGAACATGGAAACACCGTAATCACTGTTCCTCGGCACCAATGCATGTCACATCGATGATATCCATGTGTGTTATGCGTATGTATGTGTTTTGGATGTTCTGTGGCCCGTTCTGACATTGAAAAATGGACATGTCAGCGTGTTTTCCCCACGGACACATGGTGCGTGGAAACACACTGACATGTGCACGGACCCATTTACTTGAATAGGCAAATTGCGCCAAGTCTCTTTGAATGGCTAAGTACTGTACAGCCACATATGTGGTATTGCCATGTTCAGTTACAAATTGTGGGAACATTTTGTTAACATTTTTACCCACTTCTTGTGTAAAAATGTAAAATATTTGACTAAAATAAAATTTTGGTGGTAAAAATGTAGTTATTTTGTCCTCATTACCCAATGGTATAAAATTCAGTGACACACCCATGGTGTCAATATGATCACTGCACCCCTAGATGAATTAATTGAGAGGTGTAGTTGTTATAATAGGGTCACTTATGGGGGTTCTGCTGTTTTGGTACCTCATGGGCTCTCCCAGTGTGTCATGGCACTTGCATACCATAACAGTAAAATCTGGCGCTCCTTCCCTTCCGAGCTCTGCCATGCGCCCAAACAGTGGTTTACCCACACATATGGGATATCAGCATACTCTGGACAAATTGCACAACAACTTTTGTGGTCCAATTACCCTTGGGTCCAATTACCCTTTTGTGGTCCTGTTACGCTTGGGAAAATAAAACAATTGGGGGCATATCGATCATGTTTGTGAAAAAAATTATTTTTTTTTACGGATCTGCATTATAAACTTCTGTGAAGCACTTGGGGGTTCAAAGTGTTCACCACACATCTAGATAAGTTCATTGGGAGGTCTAGTTTCCAAAATGGAGTCACTTGTGGGGGTTTCCACTGTTTAGGCACATCAGGGGCTCCAAACGCGACATGACGCCCACAGACTATTTCATCAAAGTCTACATTCCAAAACGTCACTACTTCCCTTCCGAACCCCGACGTGCACCCAAACAGTAGTTTTCTCCCACATAAGGGGTAGCAGAGTACTTAGGACAAATTGGACAACAACTTTTGGGGTTCAATTTCTCCTGTTACCCTTGGAAAAATAAAAACTTGTGGGCTAAAAAATAATTTTTGTGGAAATTTTTTTTTCCTGGTCAAGCATTATAAACTTTAGTGAACCATATGGGGGTTCAAAGTTCTCACCACACATCTAGATAAGTTCCTTGTGGGGTCTAGTTTCCAAAATGGGGTCACTTGTGGGGGGTTTCCACTGTTTAGGCACAATAGGGGCGCTTCAAAAGCAACATGGCGTCCGATCTCAATTCCAGCCAATTTTGTGTTGAAAAAGTCAAACGGCGTTCCTTCCCTTCTGAGCTCTCCCATGCGCGCAAACAGTGGTTCCCCCCACATATGGGGTATCAGCGTACTCAGGACAAACTGCACAATAACTTTTGTGGTCCAATTTCTCATGTTACTCATGGGAAAATCCAAAACTTTGGATTTGAAGTAATTTTTCTTGTGAAAAAAAGTTAAATGTTCATTTTTTTAAACATTCCAAAAATTACTGTAAAGCACCAGAAGGGTTAATAAACTTCTTGAACGTGGTTTTGAGCAGCTTTATGGGTGTGGTTTTTAGAATGGTGTCACTTCTGGATATTTTCTATCATATAAACCCCTCAAAGTTACTTCAAAAGTGATGTGGTCCCTAAAAAAAATGGTGTTGTAAAAATGAGAAATCGCTGTTATCTTTTAACCCTTATAACTTAATAAGGAAAATAATTTTGTTTCCAACATTTTGCTGATGTAAAGTAGACATGTGGGAAATGTTACTTACCAAGTATTTAGTGTGACATATCTGTGTGATATAAGGGCATGAAAAATCAAATTTGGAAAATTGCAAAATTTTCTAAATTTTTGCCAAATTTCAGCTTTTTTCACAAATAAATGCAAGTCATATCAAATAAATTTTACCACTATCATGAAGTATGATATGTCACAAGAAAACAATGTCAGTATCACCGGGATCCATGGAAGCATTCCAGTTATTACCTCATAAATGTGCAGTGGTCAGAATTGTAAAAATTAGCCCGGTCACTAATATGCAAACCACTCTTGGGGTTAAATAATAATGCATAGTGAATCCATAGTGATTACCTTATTGTAATTATGCAGAGTGCGCAGATCCTGGTAGGACTCAAGGGGAGTGTGTGCCCACCCCAACGCACGTTTCGGTCCAGCCTTCGTCAGGGGTCACACACTACCATCCCTTGTGCTGTATTTATACATAATGCAAAAAGAGGATGCCGGTCCAAGAGCGGCATCTCATGGCCAGAAGTCCAGGCCGGAAATGATGCGAGAGTCACCATCACCACCGCGACGCCGCACGGTGCCAGCATCACATGGAGAGAGGCAATTGCCAAACCCCATAGGGATACGCCAAAGGCCGGGAGGGGCCATAGGGGCAGGGCGAACGTGCGTACAGGCAGGAGGGGCCTGTCGGTACATGTATAATAAGATTAAAGCCACACAGTGACATTTTAAAGGGAACAAATATACACTGCTCAAAAAAATAAAGGGAACACTCAAATAACACATCCTAGATCTGAATGAATGAAATATTCTCATGGAATTCTTTGTTCTGTACAAAGTTGAATGTGCTGACAACAAAATCACACAAAAATCATCAATGGAAATCAAATTTATTAACCAATGGAGGCCTGGATTTGGAGTTACACACAAAATTAAAGTGGAATGTAATGTCCTTAAAACAAGTCAAAATGATGCTCAGTAGTGTGTGGCCTCCACGTGCCTGTATGACCTCCCCACAATGCCTGGGCATGCTCCTGATGAAGCGTCGGATGGTCTCCTGAGAGATCTCCTCCCAGAACTAGACTAAAGCATCCGCCAACTCCTGGACAGTCTGTGGTGCAACATGACGTTGGTGGATGGAGCAAGACATGATGTCCCAGATGTGCTCAATCGGATTCAGGTCAGGGGAATGGGCGGGCCAGTCCATAGCTTCAATGCCTTCATCTTGCAGGAACTGCTGACACACTCCAGTCACATGAGGTCTGGCACTGTCCTGCATTAGGAGGAACCCAGGGCCAACTGCAACAGCATATGGTCTCACAAGGGGTCTGAAGATCTCATCTCGATACCTAATGGCAGTCAGGCTACCGCTGGCGAGCACATGGAGGGCTGTGCGGTTATCCAAAGAAATGCCACCCCACACCATTACTGACCCACTGTCAAACCAATCTTGATGAAGGATGTTGCAGGCACATCGCTCACCACGGCGTCTCCAAACTCTGTCACGTCTGTCACATGTGCTCAGTGTGAACCTGCTTTCATCTGTGAAGAGCACAGGGCGCCAGTGGTGAATTCACCAATCCTGGTGTTCTGTGGCAAATGCCAACCGTCCTGCACGGTGTTGGACTGAGCACAACCCCATCTGTGGACGTCGGGCACTCAGACCATCCTCATGGAGTCGGTTTCTAACCGTTTGTGCAGACACATGCACATTTGTGGCCTGCTGGAGGTCATTTTGCAGGGCTCTGGCAGTGCTCTTTCTCGCACAAAGGCGGAGGTAGTGGTCCTGCTGCTGTGTTGTTGCCCTCCTACGGCCCCCTCCACGTCTGCTGGTGTACTGGCCTGTCTCCCGGTAGCACCTCAAGCCTCTAGACACTACGCTGACAGACACACCAAACCTTCTTGCCACAGCTCGCATTGATGTGCCATCCTGGTTGAGTTGCACTACCTGAGCCACTTGTGTGGGTTGTAGAGTCTGTCTCATGCTACCACGAGTGTGAAAGCACAACCAACATTCAAAAGTGACCAAAACATCAGCCAGAAAGCATTGGTACTGAGATGTGGTCTGTGGCCCCACCTGAAGAACCACTCCTTTATTGTGTTTTGATAATTGCCAATAATTTCCATCTGTTGTCTATTCCATTTGCACAACAGCATGTGAAATTGATTGTCAATCAGTCTTGCTTCCTAAGGGCCCCGTCACACATAGCGACTCACCAGCGATCCCGACAACAATATGAACTTGTCAGGATCGCTGGTGTGTCGCTACAAAATCGCTGGTGAGCTGCCAAACAGGCAGATCTCAGCAGCGATCAGGACAGCAGCTATGCAGGTAACAAGTGATGAACGTCGCTTAGTTACCCGCAGTGTACGGTAGATACCAGCGCGCTGGTGCAGGGAACAGGTAATCAACGTAAACAGCGGGTTTCTAAGCGCCGCGGGGCGCTTTGAAACCCACTGTTTACCTTGGTTACCAGCTCCCCTGCACCAGCACGCTGGTATCTAACGTACACATCGGGTTTCTAGGCGCCGCGCGGCACCTAGAAACCCGAAGTTTACCTTGGTTACCAGCTCCAGCTTGCTGGTCTCCCACATGTCACACGCAGCGATGCGTGCTGGCCAGCGAGAGACCAATGATCAAAAAAATGTCCAGGACATTCAGCAACGATCAGCGATACCCAGCAGGGGGGCTGATCAGCGTTGCGTGTCACACACAACGATATCGCTGGGGAGATCGCTGTTGCATCACAAAACTTGTCACTCAGCAGCGATCTCGCTAGCGATCTCACTATGTGAGAAGGGGGCTCTAGTGGACAGTTTGATTTAAATAAGTTTGATTTTCTTGGGGTTACAGGTCCTTCTCAAAAAATTAGCATATAGTGCTAAATTTCATTATTTTCCATAATGTAATGATTAAAATTAAACTTTCATATATTTTAGATTCATTACACACCAACTGAAATTTTTCAGGTCTTTTATTGTTTTAATACTGATGATTTTGGCATACAGCTCATGAAAACCCAAAAATCCTGTCTCAAAAAATTAGCATATCAAGAAAAGGTTCTCTAAACGAGCTATTACCCTAATCTTCTGAATCAACTAATTAACTCTAAACACATGCAAAAGATTCCTGAGGCTTTTACAAACTCCCTGCCTGGTTCATTACTCAAAACCGCCATCATGGGTAAGACTAGCGACCTGACTGATGTCCAGAAGGCCATCATTGACACCCTCAAGCAAGAAGGTAAGACCCAGAAAGAAATTTCTGAACAATTAGGCTGTTCCCAGAGTGCTGTATCAAGGCACCTCAATGGGAAGTCTGTTGGAAGGAAACAATGTGGCAGAAAACGCTGTACAACGAGAAGAGGTGACCGGACCCTGAGGAAGTTTGTGGAGAAGGACCGATTCCAGACCTTGGGGGACCTGAGGAAGCAGTGGACTGAGTCTGGAGTAGAAACATCCAGAACCACCGTGCACAGGCGTGTGCAGGAAATGGGCTACAGGTGCCCCATTCCCCAGGTAAAGCCACTTTTGAACCAGAAACAGAGAAGCAGCACTGGGCTACAGAGAAGCAGCACTGGACTGTTGCTAAGTGGTCCCAAGTACTTTTTTCTGATGAAAGCAAATTTTGCATGTCATTCGGAAATCAAGGTGCCAGAGTCTGGAGGAAGACTGGGGAGAAGGAAATGCCAAAATGCCTGAAGTCCAGTGTCAAGTACCCACAGTCAGTGATGGTGTGGGGTGCCATGTCAGCTGATGGTGTTGGCAACTGTGTTTCAACAAGGGCAGGGTCAATGCAGCTAGCTATCAGGAGATTTTGGAGCACTTCATGCTTCCATCGGCTGAAATGCTTTATGGAGATGAAGATTTCATTTTTCAGCACGACCTGGCACCTGCTCACAGTGCCAAAACCACTGGTAAATGGTTTACTAACCATGGTATTACTGTGCTCAATTGGCCTGCCAACTCTCCTGACCTGAACCCCATAGAGAATCTGTGGGATATTGTGAAGAAAAAGTTGAGAGACGCAAGACCCAACACTCTGGATGAGCTTAAGGCCGCTATCGAAGCATCCTGGGCCTCCATAACACCTCAGCAGTGCCACAGGCTGATTGCCTCCATGCCACGCCGCATTGAAGCAGTCATTTCTGCAAAAGGATTCCCGACCAAGTATTGAGTGCATAACTGAACATTATTATTTGATGGGTTTTTTTTTATTTTGTTTTAAACACTTTTATTTTATTGGACGGATGAAATATGCTAATTTTTTGAGACAGGATTTTTGGGTTTTCATGAGCTGTATGCCAAAATCATCAGTATTAAAACAATAAAAGACCTGACAAATTTCATTTGGTGTGTAATGAATCTAAAATATATGAAAGTTTAATTTTAATCATTACATTATGGAAAATAATGAAATTTAGCACTATATGCTAATTTTTTGAGAAGGACCTGTATATTCTCTTAAGTGTTCCCTTTAGTACTGATGATGGTATAAATTAACTGTGTGAATATTCCAAGAAGCCAAATTATATATATAGGCACTATTAGTTAACCATGTAATGACATGTAGCATGATAATCATAAAACAAATAAATTCATTTGAAAATGCATCACTGTACTCAATATTGGGGTGTGCCACACAGCGACCACAAGGGACACATCCACATCTAGCAGTCGCCACACTCAAAAAGGTATTAGATTGCTCACCAGTATAGTGACTGCGGACCAAGAAATCCTTGAGATTACGTGATCTTCGTACTGTAATGGCAGCCCTCTCTGGTAAGAACCTCGACAGGATAGGATCAGCCTTTAAATTAGGTCACGATTTATCCAACGTCTTTCTCAGGCGAGCAAACTGTGAGTGATAATTTGTTACAAAATTAACATTATTAGATAGCAGCAATAGGATATTGAGAAAACTTAACATTTATTAAACAAATAAGTTTAAAATGGACACACATATACAAAAAACATCCTCAAACCGTGTAAAAGAGGACTTATGATATGTTTAGAGAGATAATCAAGATTATGGTCAACCAATAGCTTTTTAAATCAATAATCTTATATGGAGAATGACTGGGATAGGAATATATTCTTATCAACCATGCACCGCTAAAGTTGCAATCACTTTCTCACTTATATAATACTAGCTGTAGTACCCGGCTTCGCCCGGGTTAATGTACTTAACTGTGCCCTCATCAGGATAGCAACATAGAAGGACAAAGCTGTGGCTGCTACTATATATATATCCTCCCACATACAGGTGATGTGACTTACATCAGTCATTACACCAACATTGGCCAAGCATAGTAACTGAAATCCTATTACCTCACACAAGCTTTCTTATACTGACAATGTCCTCTGTTGCCTATAGTAACCAAACAGAGCTCATATTAATGACCTATGGCAAAATAGAAGCTGAGCTGTGATTGGTTGCTATAGGCAGCCTGATAAATCCCCAGCCAACAGAAAACATTCCCCTCTGGCAGTATATATTACCTCACACATACAAATAATATACAGCTCATGTGACTGACATCTGTCTTATTTCCCTATATGGCAAATTTATAACAAATTGGTCTTGTAGTTTGGCTGGTTATTAATCAGATATTTATTTTTAAAAGATAAAAATACCAGACGTGTGTGTTTTTAATGCGCGCAATTTTGAACACGTGGGGTTAAAATGTCGACTCAAAACACAGCCTATGATGCTCCCAGGGTCGAGACGTGCGGGTGTGCAAAATTTCATGCCCGTAAATGCAGATTCCTATGCCGGACATACACACAAGCATTCAGCTTTCTCCCCATTATGTAGATAGGGCCAAAATTGTTTGGCGATTTGGAACGTGCGGGGGTTAAAATTTCCATTTAACAAATAGACTATGATACTCCTGGGGTTGAGATGTGCGGGCATGCAAAATTTCATGCCCGTAAGTACAACGGTGCAGATTCCTATCCCGGGCCAAAATTATTTGCCGATTTGGAATGCGCGGGGTTAAAACTTCGACTCAAAACCTACCCTATGACGCTCCCGGGGTCGAGACGTGCGGGTGTGCAAAATTTCATGCCCGTAAATGCAGATTCCTATGCCGGACATACACACAAGCATTCAGCTTTCTCCCCATTATGTAGATAGGGCCAAAATTGTTTGGCGATTTGGAACGTGCGGGTGTTAAAATTTCCATTCAACACATAGCCTATGATGCTCCTGGGGTTGAGATGTGCGGGCATGCAAAATTTCATGCCCGTAAGTACAACGGTGCAGATTCCTATCCCGGGCCAAAATTATTTGCCGATTTGGAATGCGCGGGGTTAAAATTTCGACTCAAAACCTAGCCTATGACGCTCCCGGGGTCGAGACGTGCGGGTGTGCAAAATTTCATGCCCGTAAATGCAGATTCCTATGCCGGACATACACACAAGCATTCAGCTTTCTCCCCATTATGTAGATAGGGCCAAAATTGTTTGGCTATTTGGAACACGCGGGGTTAAAATTTCGATTCAAAACATAGCCTAGGACGCTTTCGGGTCGAGACGTGCGGGCGTGCAAAATTTCATGCCCGTAAGTGCGACGGTGCGGATTCCAATCCCGGACAAACATACCCACATACATACACACATACATACATTCAGCTTTATATATTAGATTGTAATTAAATAATTCCTATATCCGTAGGTTACATATATATTATTTGAAAAAACATCATGGGATCATTCTGAGGTAAATTGGAACGCTCTCACCCATAAAGATGTTAGTTTCATATGTCATCTCCTTATTTCAGAATCCTCAGATGTCATCAATTCAGTACATCACAGGCCCATCTGAGGATTCTGAAATAAGGAGATGACATATGAAACTAACATCTTTATGGGTGAGAGCGTTCCAATTTACCTCAGAATGATCCCATGATGTTTTTTCAATTAATATACATGTAACCTACGGATATAGGAATTATTTAATTACAATATTATATAAGGAAGTGATTGCAACTTTAGCGGTGCAAGGTTGACAAGAATATATTCCTATCCGAGTCATTCTCCATATAAGATTATTGATTTAAAAAGCTATTGGTTGATCATAATCTTGATTATATCTCTGAACATATCATAAGTCCTCTTTTACACGGTTTGAGGATGTTTTTTGTATATGTGTGTCCATTTTAAACTTACTTGTTTAATAAATGTTAAGTTTTATCAATATCCTATTGCTGCTATCTAATACTAATCCCAAAGGATATATCTATCTTGCTATTTCAATTGCTTATCTCTACAAAATGAACATTACCAGAATACTTTTTAGTCAGTTTTAAAAAGGAGGTCATGTCTCGAGGAATTTTTGGCCAATGCTTGTCCTTGACACTAATTTCAAAAATAACATGAGATGACCTATGATCCTTGGCCTCCCCATGTCAAAAGAACTGCAAGCAGACTGCTTTCAGTCAAGACTCCAGTATGAATGATTATTTTGTGAAACACATAGATATTAAAGGTATGATACATATTTTCGTTGTTGTAACTGGCGAATGTAACAATTTGGCTCACATCACTGGGCGGTGGTGGTAGCACCTCCAAATTAATGTCAGTCAGATGGATAACAATATGTCATAGTACAAAAAACTGTAGGGGAGCAAAAGAGCACATGACCATCGGGTGGTACTCTTTTACCTGCTAAGGAAAATAAAAGGAAGGTGCTCACCTGAACAGGTTGTGGGCAGGCAAAGCTCCTATGAACACCTGAATATATCAGCTGCTGGCTGGAGGATGATCTCCTCTCGGATAGTTGACCAATTTGGACTATAATACAATATCAGGCTGCGCTGCTGTAGTAAAGAATCTTTAGGACCAAGAGGAGTTGAATGGTTTTTATTTCCACAACACGTTTCAAAACTGGACTACCATCTGTTTCAAGTGAATAACCAATTGCATGGTCATCTTGCTCATAAGGATTCTTTATTACTGCAGGTCAGGCCGATATCGTATTATCATCCAAATTGGTCAATATATATGCCATGTCTCCTATCTGTGGAGAGCTAAAATCATGATAGAAAATATGGCATTGATATCTTCCACGGACTTCCCTGGGGCTAAGATATTTGGAAAGTTGGAGATTTCAAAATTTTTGGGACTGTAGCCACATCCCATAACCAGCCCACATAGGAGCTCACCGAGGAGAGGTACGGTATGTGGGCATGAAATTTTGAGTTTTTGTCAATGTCAGTCCTGGAAGACACAGTTCGCTGTGGTCCTATAACAGTTCCCTAAAAAAAGGAGTGCTTTCCTTCACTAGGATCTGTGCCATTTCCGTGACATAGGTTTAGTAATTTTGTTTTGTTATTCCTTTTTGTTTTATGTGATTGAATATACTTTATTGTTTTGACCCTTTTGCATATTTTTATAAACACTGCATGTTTTTGGGATTAAATATATAAAATTTATTTATTCGTTCATCTTGCTCTATACACCAAACCCCTGTGACCATACACTACGTGTAGCAGGCTGTACAAAGGATTCGTGGCTACAGCTAGCTCCTTTTGTTGTTGTGAAGTTTGTCAGTGACAGTACTGGGATATACATATATATTCCATGGTTTAGAATTGGATTTGTACATACTGCACATTCACTGTGAGTTAGCCCATAACTAGACTAGTATATTGATGAATAATTTACAATTTATTGAGTAAATAAAACAAGCTGTAAGCCCGTGTGATCTAGATGTTATGGTATACTTCGGACACAGCTCTCTATCTCCCCCTGCAAAGATACTAATCTGACTTCACAGCAGAAACCCTGGCACTCTGACTGTACCCAATATAGTTTATTAATTCTTTGCTATATTTTTGTAGCTGGTCTTTGATGGGACTTAATCTCAGGACCTGTAGTGTGAAAGACAAACAGTGAGCCGCAGACTGCACTGTTCTGTATGACACAATTTTCTTCCTTGAAGATTTAAATATTCTTCTTTATTGTTATACTGTACTGGTATATAAAGATATAGCTATACATGCCATTCCACTATAGGTAAAGAAAAAATATCTGATATTTTCCCCACAAGGCTACCAAAAAACAATGGTGCAAAAACAAAAACATGAATCACATGTTTCATAGTTCATAGATCATTAATTAATAATCTCTTGACAAATTCTTAATCCTGGCTCGTGGGACTTTCGTATAAGCACAATGTGATGTAAAAATTTTAATGTAAACATTTGAGTAACATTTGAGAAACTGTGAACATTTGGCGACTTTACATGAGAAATAAAAGCAAAAAACAGTTGAATAGAAAGAAAATGATGTCCAGAGATAGAACTGCTGCACAGGAACATGGCGAAGGATTAGCTGGTGTCCATCCTGGCATTGTAGGTGTCCAGCTGTGCATCCAGTTCTTCTGCCGATAACTGTTGCTTTATATAAACAACCAAGAAAAGTAAATAACATGGAAATATTTACACTTCTGTGTTTGTAGCAAATCATACAGTAGAATGCAGTGAACACTTAAATGTGTGGTGATTGGTAAAAGTCATAAATAAAAATGGTGTAATTTAATTTTTCTCTGTATGTTACCTACAGTACAATTAAACTTAAGCCAGGGTCACACTTGCAAGTGTGATGTGAAAAACTTGAGCGAGTCTCTTGCATCAATACCCGGCACTGCCGTGACTCGGACTGGAGCGTTCAGCTGCATAGAAATACATGCAGCCGCACACTCCGGTCCCGAGTGCCGGCGACAGTGCCGGGTATTGATGCAAAAGACTTGCATCACACTCACAAGTGTGACCCCGGCCTTAAAGGGATTGTCACACTTTTGTTCTGTCTCCACATAAGGCAAATCGGGGTGTATTTAATTGATAAGATGTAAACAGATGATAAGCAAACAGGACCAGCGCAGACTCAGCAGCATTGATAGACTCAAATGTAGCACACATTTAGCCCCATCGCAACTCCAGATGTTTGCAAGAAGAATATCCTATCAAAAAGGAAAAAGTTATTGTGAGGAACTAAGCCGGCCGCCACACGGTAGCCCGGGTATCACAGCTTCTGATCCCACCACCGCTACCAAATGTGAAGGACGACCCCTTTCCTCCCACGTCACCAATGGGACGTAACTCCACAGGTACAGCTCTCCGGCGCTCCCTTTGTCTCTCAGGTCAGTAAGGGAACTGCACCTAGAGCAAATGGCCGCCGGGGAGGGTGCCCTGTTACCCACTGGGTATTCTAAGATTCGTAATCAGAGTAAAAGCATCAGCCCAAGATTAATTTTATGGTTTAATTGCCTTAAGGGCGCACTAGATAATTACAGAAATATACAGTAAAGCTATACAACGTAATTACAATCGATTTGCAGTCAGAGTAAAATACAACGATAATGATACAAGGCTTAGAGGTATTAGCTAGAGTTCAATATTACCGGGTTGTATGGTCATGGGGGGGCAGGGAGCTCTGCCGTCCCCAGGTAACAGTCTTCAGTTGCTGGACAGTCCCCAAAGCATGTGCTGCTGCTCCGTTGGCAAGGCAAATCAAATCTGTCCCTTGTGCTTCTTGCTGCTGTGAGAAAATGGATTCCGGGCAGCCTGTTCATGGCTACAGTTCTTAAACCTGCTAGGCCCCTCCCCTTTGCTTTGAAGCACACATATTAACTGGCCTGCAATTCATATGGAGCAGGAAACAGTGGCCTGAGTCCGAGCCATTCAACATACCAATGACCATCCCATTCAGACACTGGCCTAAACCAATTAGCATACTAAAGCCCTTTTGATTCATAGTGGACATCAAAACCGGTCGTACTGGATATGCTAACAGGCCCTGTGTAGTTAGCAGTTTGTGGCTCTGTGAACTGACAAAATGGAGGCTGGTATAGGCCCTATCTAAGATGGTGGCGGTCCCGACCTCACACCTCCCTGCTTTTGAGGGCGCTAGGGGGTATCACATTCCTGTGTTCCCCCGTGCGCCCTACCGCACCCTCTCCTTGCCGGGACAACCCATCAGCGTTACCATAGTCCCTGCTTCTTTTGTGGCGAATGGTGAAATGGTACTGTTGGAGAGCGAGACTCCAGCGTAGCAACCTCCCATTCGTCCCAGAGACCGTGTGTAACCAGCTGAGGGGGTTGTGGTCTGTTTCCACGGTGAATGGGCGTCCGTACAAGTATGGCTGCAGACGCTGCAGGGCCCACACAATTGCCAGACATTCCTTCTCCATCGTGGAATAGGCCACTTCCCTCGGCAGGAGCTTCCTGCTCAGGTACAAAACGGGGTGTTCATGGCCCGTAGTGTCAACCTGGCTGAGCACAGCACCGAGGCCGAAGTCGCTGGCGTCGGTCTGCACTAAGAACGGCCGCGTGAAGTCGGTTGCCTGTAGTACAGGAGAACTAGAAAGGGCAGTCTTGAGCGCCTGGAAAGCTGTCTCGCAGGCGACTGTCCAGTCGACTGCGACGGGCATCCTTTTCTTGGTGAGGTCCGTCAGGGGCTTGGCCAGGGCACTATAGTGTGGAACAAACCTCCTATAGTACCCAGCAGTACCCAAGAAGGACATCACCTGCTTCTTGGTCCTGGGGGTGGGCCAGGATGCGATGGCATCCACCTTCCCGGGCTCTGGCTTCAGAGCTCCCCCACCTACCCGGTGTCCCAGGTAGTGGACCTCACTCATACCCAGCTGGCATTTTTCCGGCTTAATGGTCAAGCCTGCTCGCTGGATCCGCCCGAGCACCTGTGCCAGGTGCTCTAGGTGATCCTCCCAGGTGGGACTGAAGATGGCAATGTCATCCAGGTACGCGGTCGCATACCCTTCCAGTCCTTCGAGCAGCATGTTGACCATCCGCTGAAAAGTGGCAGGGGCATTCTTCATGCCGAAGGGCATCACCGTGGACTCGTACAGTCCGCATGGGGTGATAAAGGCAGAGCGTTCCCGTGCCCTAGGGGTCAGGGGAATCTGCCAATACCCCCTGCTCAGATCCATGATGGTCAGGTACTTGGCCCCGGCCAGCTGGTCGAGTAGGTCATCGATGCGCGGCATTGGGTACGCATCGGTGACCGACACAGCATTGAGCCCCCTGTAGTCCACGCAGAACCGCGTAGTTCGGTCCTTTTTAGGGACGAGGACTACAGGTGAAGCCCACGCACTGTTGGACGCTTGGATCACCCCCAGCCTCAGCATCTCGTCTATGTCTTGGCGCATCTGCTGCTGCACCTCAAGAGAGACCCGATATGCTGAACGCCGGATTGGGGGGTGGCTGCCAGTGTCCACGTCATGGACTGCTGCCTCAGTCCTTCCGGGCAGGCTACTGAACAGCTCCCGAAAGGGGTGTAGGGTGGCCCCCAGCTGGGAACGTTGGTCCTCCGAGAGCTGGTGGCCAACCCCCACATCCTCGATGGATCCACCCGCCTTGGGTGAGCAGATCGAGGAGGGTTTCTGCCTCTCCTTCCTCTGGAAGGTTGCACACTGGGTGGGCATAAGCCTCCCGCTCATGATGGGCCTTCATCATGTTCACATGGAAGGCCTTCCTCCTTCCACGGGCGTGGTCCAGGGTGACCAGGTAGGTGACGGCGTTGAGCTGCTCGTGCACGAGGTATGGACCCTCCCAGGCCGCCTGAAGCTTGTTTTGGGGTACGGGGACCAGTACCCACACCTTTTGACCGACCTGGTAGGTCCGCTCACAAGCATTCTGGTCGTACCATCGCTTCTGGTCAGCCTGAGCTTGGGTCATATTGTCATGCACCAGCCGTGTCAAGGCCATCATTCGGTCCCGGAAGCGCACGACATACTCAATGACCGACACTCCAGGGGTGGCTAAATCCCCTTCCCATGCTTCCTTCACCAGAGCAAGGGGCCCCCGCACACGTCGCCCGTACAGGAGCTCAAAGGGGGAGAACCCCGTTGAGGCCTGTGGGACCTCCCGGTAGGCAAACAGCAGGTGTGGGAGATACCGCTCCCAGTCTCTCCCACGGGAGTCGACCAACATCTTCAGCATCTGCTTTAAGTTGCCATTGAACCGCTCACACAAGCCATTGGTCTGTGGGTGATACGGGCTGGCCACCAGATGTTGCACCTGTACCTGCTTACAGAGAGGCTCCATCAGCTGCGACATGAACTGGGTCCCTCGGTCGGTGAGCATTTCCTTGGAAAACCCCACTCTGGAGAAAATCTCCAATAAGGCAGTGGCCACTTTGTCGGCCCGAATGGACGACAAAGCTACCGCCTCCGGGTACCGGGTGGCATAGTCCACTACCGTTAGTATGAAGCATTTCCCGGAGCGGCTGGGAGTGGACAGAGGTCCAATGAGATCCACAGCCACCCTCAAGAAAGGCTCTTCGATGATGGGCAGAGTTACCAGTGGGGCTTT
Organism: Oophaga sylvatica; assembly: GCA_033576555.1. NCBI lineage: Eukaryota > Metazoa > Chordata > Amphibia > Anura > Dendrobatidae > Oophaga > Oophaga sylvatica. The sequence continues at coordinate 151,313,648 of JARQOD010000006.1, read as the reverse complement.
GGGGCGTGGCCCCGCCTTCCCCACCCTCTGACAGGTGTCACACGAACAGCAGTAGGCTATCACCTCGGTCCTCATTCCAGGCCAGTAGAAATGCTGAGCTAGCCTGGCCCTGGTTTTAGTGATCCCTAGGTGTCCGGCCATTGGAATCTCGTGTGCGATCCGCAACAATTCCGCCCTGAACGGATGGGGTACCACTGTCGGTCCCTGGGCCACGCCTCCGGTGAACCCTGCTGGACCGTTACCCGGTACAGCCGTCCCTGGTCCCAGACCACTTGCTCGCGGTCGGACTCCAGGGGAGGCTGTGCCGCCTGCTCCTTGAGAGTCTTCAGGCTAGTGTCAGCTTCCAACGCTGCCTGAAATCCCTGACTTGATGTGGCAAGAATTGATGAAACTGCCATGTCCTCTGTCAGTTCCCCGGGATCTGTCTCCTGGCTACTGTCTGACTCGGCAGCCACTTGGTCGGAGAGGGGGAAACCGTCGGACCTCCGCGAGGCTCCTTGGGCTTCAGCGCTCCCACTCCTGGTAACAGCGGCCACGACCGCTGAGACCATGGGTAGCGCCTGCTTTCCCTCGTCCCCTGACCAAGTCGCCGGGTCAGGCAGACTTCCCTGACTTCCTGACATCCCGGATGTGGGGAACTCCTGCCCTAGGGTCTTACCTGGTGGCTCCTCTCCCGGGACCCCCCTCCCCCCATGGCCTGTTCCTCTTCCTGCAGGGGCCCTAGACTCAGCAGGCTGGGTTCACTTAGGGGCCCTACACTGCCCATAGCAGCCCCTCCCTCCACCTCTGAGCTCTCCCCTACAGCCTCCTCACCTGTCCTCACTGTGAGCCCTGTGTGTGTAGTGTCAGTGCATGGCTTACCATCAGGTTTCACTCCCTCCTCCACTGTTGGAGGCACATTCAATACATTAACATTCACAGTAGAGTCATGACATTCTTGGGAAGCCGAACTTGGGGGTTCAGTGGCCACATACTGGGACACTAGCCGCCCCAAATCGGTCCCAAGCAACACATTTAAAGGAATATTCGGCGTTACTCCCACCTCCCGCATCCCCCTCCCGGTGCCCCAGTCCAAATACACCTTGGCAATGGGCAGCGCCGGTTCAACGCCTCCAATTCCGGAGACGGAAAGGGTTTTCCCAGGTACCAAGTCTTGAGGGGACACCACCTCAGGGCGTACCAGGGTTCGTTCAGCGCCTGTGTCCCGCAGTCCCATGACCGTTGAGCGGCCGATGGTGACGGGTTGGTAATTGTCTAGGGACCTCCCACCACCCCCTCCCACACACAAAACAGTGGTCGGTTTCTGGGACAGGGATGGGGCCTTCTGGCGCTGGGGACATGCAGCCTTAAAGTGTCCTGGCTGATTGCAATTATGACAACGTCTGGGTTCTGTTCCTGGCCTGGAGAGGGCAGCCGGGGGGTACACCCCTTGCACTCTGGGGGCTGGATATGGGGCTGGGGCAGGATTGGGCTTACCCCCTCTCCAGGTGCTGCTGGCAGGCTTCTTTGGCTCGGGCGCCCTGTTGTTGGCATACTCGTCTGCTAGGGCGGCTGTAGCAGAAGCCCCCTTTGGTTTCCGGTCACGGAGGAACTGCTGGAGGTCCTCTGGGCAGTTCCACAAGAATTGCTCCATGACAAACAGTTCCTGGACCTCCTGGCGGGTAGTGAGCTCTAGACCCGAGGTCCAGTGCTCCGCAGCTCTCAGCAGGGCCCGCATGTTGTCGGTCCAGGTGTCCTTTGAGCCCCGCTGCAGGCTCCTGAACTTCCTGCGGTACGACTCCGGGGTGAGGTTGTAGTGCTGGATCAGGGCCCGCTTGATGCTGTTGTAGTCCTGCTCCTCCCCGGCAGGTAAGTCCCCCAAAACTTCCAGGGACTTACCCTCAAACGGGGGGTCAGGTACCTTGCCCACTGATCCGGGGCCAGATGATGTTGGAGGCAGGTCCTCTCAAAAGCCAGCAGAAAGGAATCCAGGTCTCCATCCTTTTCAAGTAAGGGAAAGTCCTCCGCCTGGACCTTGGAAGCCCTTGTCTCCGGTGGGCCTGGTGCGTCCAGCGGGGGCCCATGCTGAGACATCTAGTCAGTGCCGGTGCTCCGCAGCTTCAAGGCGTTCTGTAGCCTGCAACACACGTTCTGTATGCTCACGCTCTGCTGCTCTCTCTGCTGCTGCTTGCTCCCGCTCCGCAGCTTCACGGCGTTCTGCTTGCTCACGCTCTGCTGCTTTCTCTGCTGCCACCAGGAGTCTGTCATAGGCGGTGTCATTACCAGCCTCGAGCTGTGCCATAGCTGCTTGGAAGAGGGCCTCCGACCTGGACAGGCTGGGACGGGCAGGGGGTGGACAGTCCACTGTGAGACTGAGCACGGGGGTCGGGCCCTTTGGGGAGCCCTGGCTGAGCTCCCCCTCATCGGTATCGAACCCCTCATAGGCCACAGCATTGGCCTCCCCCTTTGCACTACTCCTGGTGCCTTCCGTCATCTTGGGAACCTTTGGTTACTGAAACAGCTGCAACCCTGACCTTGCACACAACTTATTATATTTACACTCTGACCGTCTAGTGCTGGGCTGACCTTAAGACCCCAGCAGTGAAAGTACCGCTGGTAGTCTCTAGTGTCTGGGAGTAGGGGTCCCACGCACACTATTACTCTGATCCCACCGCTGCCACCAATTGTGAGGAACTAAGCCGGCTGCCACACGGTAGCCCGGGTATCACAGCTTCTGATCCCACCACCGCTACCAAATGTGAAGGACGACCCCTTTCCTCCCACGTCACCAATGGGACGTAACTCCACAGGTACAGCTCTCCGGCGCTCCCTTTGTCTCTCAGGTCAGTAAGGGAACTGCACCTAGAGCAAATGGCCGCCGGGGAGGGTGCCCTGTTACCCACTGGGTATTCTAAGATTCGTAATCAGAGTAAAAGCATCAGCCCAAGATTAATTTTATGGTTTAATAGCCTTAAGGGTGCACTAGATAATTACAGAAATATACAGTAAAGCTATACAACGTAATTACAATCGATTTTCAGTCAGAGTAAAATACAACGATAATGATACAAGGCTTAGAGGTATTAGCTAGAGTTCAATATTACCGGGTTGTATGGTCATGGGAGGGCAGGGAGCTCTGCCGTCCCCAGGTAACAGTCTTCAGTTGCTGGACAGTCCCCAAAGCATGTGCTGCTGCTCCGTTGGCAAGGCAAATCAAATCTGTCCCTTGTGCTTCTTGCTGCTGTGAGAAAATGGATTCCGGGCAGCCTGTTCATGGCTACAGTTCTTAAACCTGCTAGGCCCCTCCCCTTTGCTTTGAAGCACGCATATTAACTGGCCTGCAATTCATATGGAGCAGGAAACACTGGCCTGAGTCCGAGCCATTCAACATACCCATGACCATCCCATTCAGACACTGGCCTAAACCAATTAGCATACTAAAGCCCTTTTGATTCATAGTGGACATCAAAACCGGTCGTACTGGATATGCTAACAGGCCCTGTGTAGTTAGCAGTCTGTGGCTCTGTGAACTGACGAAATGGAGGCTGGTATAGGCCCTATCTAAGATGGTGGCGGTCCCGACCTCACAGTTATGATATAGGACAAACCTAAGTAGTTTAAGAAGAAAGGTGTTATATCGAGAATCCGCTTGATCAACCTTATCTAAGAAAAAAGTGACAGCCGCAATGCCATTATCATGGCTGATATTAGAGTAGAATGACTCTACGTCGCATGTCACTAAATAGAATTCCATAGGTAAGGAGATATTGCGGCAAATGTCAATAAAATGAGCAGAATCCCTAACAAATGATGGCAGGGAAAGGACAAAAGGCTGTAGGTAGAAATCCAAATAATCTCCAACCTTCCCGCATAAACTGCCTATACTGGAGATGATAGGCCGACCAGGGTTTTTTTGTCGTCTTTGTGTACCCTGGGTGTTAGGGGCCTGCGGAACGCACCTAATAGATATTATGGAGAGGTGCGTTCGCAGCCCGGGGTCCACCGTGCAGGCGGAGCCTGCTGCTAGTAAAATGGCGCAATAAGCGAACTCTGTTATCCCGCAGAGTCGCCAAAATAAACGCCGTAACGCGCTGTGGCAATATGTGTGAACTCTGTTATTCCACAGAGCCGCTAGAAGGAATGCCGCAGCGCTATATGGCGATGTGTGCGAACTCACTTAACACCACTGAGTCGCAAAATAAACACGCTAGGGCGCTGTCTAGCGTTGAAAGCGAACCCTGTTACATCACAGAGCCGCTGAGAAAAACTTCTGTGTCCTGTCAGGCACCCAGGTACACAGTTGACTGCTAAGCAAACATAGAACGTGATCATGCGCTAATGTCCTCGCGGGAGACACCCGTAATCTATGGCGTCTGAATGCCAGGCCCTAAATACGGCAATCAAACTCCTCACCGGTTATGCCGGTAATCTAGGGCATCTAGGACACCGACCCTGACCAGCTAGCATACCAAACTCCTCACCGATTAAGTCGGTATTCTAGGGGCTTATTTCAGCCGGGCCCTAACCACACACACGCATGACCATACTGGCGCAAAGCATATGATAATTGATATTAGCGCATGGTGGCCCAGCCATGCCACCCTTTTATAGCAACAGCTACAGGACCTGCCAGAAACAAGGACCAATGAAAAACTGTTCCAAAACACATGCAGTTTCAGGACCTTCCTGGCGGACCAATAGGAGCTGCTGCAGTACCTGAACATGTGACCCCTGATCTCCAATGAGAGATCTTACGCTGGGCATGCTCAGAAGGGGAAACGCAGGACTTCGTTCCAAAGACGTCTGCTCCAGCACTGGCTATTATAGCAGATCCAGGAGAGGCAGCAGTAAGTCTCTGCACAGTACTGGAATGGGCAAGACGCTGGGACCAACGTCTCTGCTGAGCAGGCTCCACTGCGGCCGGAGACGAATGGGGGACTGCAGCGGGACTGGTTCGAGACTCCCCTTGTGCAGCAGCGGGAACTCGAACCCTAACATTGGGCAACGTATAAAATGTTGCCATTACAGGATTGTCGACCCACAGGTATCTCCTCTCACTGCTAGTAATAATGCCATATCCATGGACCTTACAAAGCAGTGCCTGGAACTTAGAAAAAAATACCTGTATAGGATCAGAGGGAAGCTTCTGGTAGAAGCGAAAATTATTCAGTTGTCTATTAGGCTCTTCTAAGTATAGTTGTATGGGCCACAAGACGACATATTCCCCCTTGTCGGCCTCTTTGATAATTATCTCCTTGTTGTTTTTAAGATCCTTTGGGGTCAAGTTAGGCATAGTACCCACCTGAGAAGCATAGAGGAGATGTCACGTTTGACCAATTCAAAAAAAAATCTTGATGGCGGGTACCAGAGAAAAAGAAGGAGCCCTAGATGACTTGTTTCTATATGGAAATTTTTTTCGATTGGTAGCAGGCTCATTTTCTTCCAATAATTCCAATAGATCTTGAAAAGCTTGGCCCTCTCTACATACCGCCAACCATATTTGATACATTGTTGATTTTATTGGTTGCCCCATCTACAAAAAATGTAGAGGTCTGTAATTTTTATAGCAGGTACACTTCCCATGTGAGAGACAGAATCTAAAAATAAAACCAGAAAATCACATTGTACGATTTTTACAGAATTAAATTCAATTTTATTGCATGAAATATATATTAGATCACCCACCAACCAGCAAGAATTCTGGTTGTCACAGACCTGTTAGTTTTTCTTTAAGAAGCCCTCCTACTCTGCTCTTATTGCCTGCATTGTTTAAACAAGTTATCTGTTTAAAAAAAACACCGATCCACACATTTAATCACACTCCAATCTAAGAAAACAAGGGACAAAATTGCAGAAATGCACAAGGCAGGGTTGGGCTACAGGACAATAGGCAAGCAGCTTGGTGAGAAGGCAACTGTTGGCACAATTATTACAAAATGGAAGAAACACTAGACGACTGTCAACTTTCCTTGGTCTGCAAGATATAGTCTCGTGGGGTAAGGATGATTCTGAGAAAGGTCAGGAATCAGACCAGAATACACAGGAGGACCCAGTCAATTACCTGAAGAGAGCTGGGACCACAGTCTCAAGCATTATCGTTAGTAATACATTACGCTGTCATGGTGTGATGTGAGTCACTATAGTAAGTATTAGTCCCAAAAATGGAGAGAAAGACTACAAAATCAGATAGTAAAAATATATACTACTTACAGAATAAGTAACAGGAGGTCAAACAATCCGAGGTCAGGCGATGGCGCAGTACAACCAGGGGAAGTCAGAGACGAAATCCAATACATGAGCCGAGGTCAGGAAAGCCAGAAAGACAAAACAGTTTACAGGGAGCAGGAACAAGAAAAGTCAGGTCACAAGCAAAGGGTCAAAGACCAGGTAGGAAATCAAGTCAAGCTGGGTCAGGCACAGAGTGATTAGTCTTACAAAGGCAGCAGCAAGTGTACGATTGACACTGGGTAAAGGAGCTAGCAAACTTAAATAGACTAATCAAGAGAAGTGAACATAGATGATTGCGGCACAGACCCAGCATAACCAAAACAGACTGACAGCCCCAACACAAAGTAACAAATCAGACAGGAAGAGAGTGGAGATCGGGATAGTACCCACTCTTCAAGGAGGGGCCACCGGTCCCGAGGTTTCCCAGTAAACCTCCGATGAAAGGCTTGAACTAACTGATCAGCCCTTACAGAATGAGCTGGGACCTAGGACCATTCCTCAGGTCCATGCCCCTTCCAATGTACCAGATATTGAAGGGAATTCAGGACTATTCAGGAATCAATGATACTTTGTACCCCTATTTCCAAGCTTCCCTCAATAGACACCGGAGGAGGCGAGGAAGACATAGCAGAGGGAATAAACCCCTTCAACGACTTGTGGAACACATTAGGAATACGGAAAGACCGAGGGAGCGTAAACCCCTTCATGACCCAGCCTATTTTGACCTTACAGACCTTGAAATTTTTGGCAATTCTGACCAGTGTCCCTTTTTGAGGTAATAACTCAGGAACGTTTCAATGGATCCTAGCGATTCTGAGACTGTTTTTTCGTGACATATTGGACTTCATGTTAGTGGTAAATTTAGGTTGATAATTTTTGCGTTAATTTGTGAAAAAAATGGAAATTTGGCGAAAATTTTGAAAAATTCGCAATTTTCAAAATTTTTATTTTTATTCTGTTAAACCAGAGAGTTATGTGACACAAAATAGTTAATAAATAACATTTCCTACATGTCTACTTTACATCAGCACAATTTTGGAAACAAATTTTTTTTTTTTTACGAAGTTATAAGGGTTAAAAGTTGACCAGCGATTTCTCATTTTTACAACAAAATTTACAAAACTATTTTTTTAGGGACCACCTCACATTTGAAGTCACTTTGAGGGGTCTATATGGCATAAAATACCCAAAAGTGACACCATTATAAAAACTGCTCAAAACTACATTCAAGAAGATTATTAACCCTTCAGGTGCTTCACAGGAACTAAAGCAACGTGGAAGGAAAAAATGGGCATTTTAATTTTTCCAACAAAAATTTTCTTTTAGCATCAATTTTTTCATTTTTACATGGGCAAAAGGATAAAATGGATCCTAAAATTTGTTGGGCAATTTCTCCTGAGTACACAGATGTCTCATATGAGGTCATAAACCACTGTTTGGGCGCACGGCAGGGCTCAGAAGGGAAGGAGCGCCATTTGACTTTTTGAATGGAAAATATGCCGGAATATTTAGCGGTTGCCATGTCGCATTTGGAGAGCCCCTATGTGCTAAAAATTGGAGCTTCCCCACAAGTGACCCCATTTTGGAAACTAGCCCCCCCAAGGAACTTATCTAGATGCATAGTGAGCACTTTGAAACCCCAGGTGCTTCACAAATTGATCCGTAAAAAAAAGAAAGTACTTTTTTTCACAAAAATTTTCTTTTAGCCTCAGTTTTTTCACATGGGCAACAGGATAAAATGGATCCTAAAATTTGTTGGGCACTTTATCCTGAGTACACAGAAACCTCATATGTGGTCATAAACAACTGTTTGGGTGCACGGCAGGGCCCAGAAGGGAAGGAGCGCCATTTGAATTTTTGAATGGAAAATTAGCTCCAATCTTTAGCGGACACCATGATGCGTTTGGAGAGCCTCTGTGTACCTAAACAGTGAAAACCCCCCACATGTGACACCATTTTGGAAACTAGACCCCTTATGGAACTTATCTAGATGTGTTGTGAGCAATCTGAACCCCCAAGTGCTTCACAGAAGTTTATAACGCAGAGCAGTGAAAATAAAAAAATCATTTTTTTCCTCAAAAATTATTTTTTAGCTCTTTTTTATTTTCACAAGGGTAACAGGATAAATTGGACCCCAAAAGTTGTTGTCCAGTTTTTCCTTAATACGCTGGTGCCCCATATGTGGGGGGGAACCACTGTTTGGGCGCACAGCAGGGCTCAGAAGGGAAGGAGCGCCATTTGACTTTTTAAATGGAATATTAGCTCCAATCGTTAGCGGACACAATGTCGTGTTTGGAGAGCCCGTGTGCCTAATCTTTGGAGCTCCCCCACAAATGACCCCATTTTGGAAACTAGACCCCCTAAGGAACTTATCTAGATGCACAGTTAGCACTTTGAACCCCCAGGTGCTTCACAGAAGTTTATAACGCAGAGACGTGAAAATAAAAAATCATTTTTGTTTCTCAAAAAATCATTTTTTAGTCCCTTATTTTTTTTTTCACAATGGTTACAGGAGAAATTGGACCCCAAAAGTTGTTGTCCAGTTTGTCCTGAGTACACTGGTACCCCACATGTGGGGGGGAACCACTGTTTAGGCACACGTCAGGGCTCGGAAGGGATGTAGTGACGCTTTGAAATGCCGACTTCATGGAATGGTCTGCTGGCATCTTGTTACGTTTGCAGAGCCCCTGATGTGCCTAAGCAGTAGAAACCCCCTACAAGTGACCCCATTTTGGAAACTAGACTCCCCAAGGAACTTATCCAGATGTGTGGTGAGCACCTTGAACCCCCACGTGCTTCACAGAAGTTTATAATGCAGAGCCGTGAAAATAAAAAATAATTTTTTCCTCAAAAACTGATTTTTTTAACCCGCAATTTTTCATTTTCACAAGGGTAAAAGGAGAAATTGGAACCCAAAAGTTGTTGTACAGTTTGTCCTGAGTACACTGGTACCCCATATGTGGGGGGAACCACTGTTCGGGCACACGTTGGTGCTCGGAAGGGAAGTAGTGACATTTTGAAATGCCGACTTTGATGGAATGGTCTGCGGGAGTCATGTTACGTTTGCAGAGCCCCTGATGTGCCTAAACAATAGAAACTCCCCTCAAGTGACCCCATTTTGGAAACTAGACCCGCAAGGAACTTATCTAGATGTGTGGTGAGCACTTTGAACCCCCAAGGGCTACACAGAAGTTTATAATGCCTGGGCATGATAATAAAAAAAATCATATTTTTTCCACAAACATGATCTTTTAGTCCCCAATTTTTTTATTTTCCCAAGGGTAACAGGAGAAATTAGACCCCAAAAGTTGTTGTACAATTTGTCCTGAGTACACTGATATCCAAAAGGTGGGAAACTACTGTATGGGCACATGTCGGGGCTCGGAAGGGAAGTAGTGACATTTTGAAATGCCGACTTGATGGAATGGTCTGCGGGCGTCAAGTTACGTTTGCAGAGCCCCTGATTTGCCTAAACTGTAGAAACTCTCCACAAGTGATCCTATTTTGGAAACTAGACCCCGCAAGGAACTTATCTAGATGTGTGGTGAGCACTTTGAACCCCCACAGAAGTTTATAACGATCGGGCATGAAAATAAAAAAATCATATTTTTTCCAAACACATGATTTTTTGTCCCCAATTTTTTTTATTTTCCCAAGGGTAACAGGAGAAATTATACCCCAAAAGTTGTTGTCCAATCTGCCCTGAGTACGCTGATATCCCATATGAGGGAGAAAACTACTGTATGGGCACACTTTGGGGCTCAGAAGGGAAGTAGTGAAGTTTTGAAATGCCGACTTGATGAAATGGTCTGCGGGCGTCATGTTACGTTTGCAGAGCCCATGATGTGCCTAAACAGTAGAAACCCCCCCCAAGTGACCCCATTTTGGAAACTAGATCGCCCAAGGTACTCCTCCAGATGTGCGGTGAGCACTTTGAATCTCCAAGTTCATCACAGAAGTTTATAACGCAGAGCCGAGAAAATAAAAAATCATTTTTTTCCACAAAAATAATTTTTTAGTCCCCAATTTTTTTTCCCAAGGGTAACAGGAGAAATTAGACCCCCAAAGTTGTTGTGCAATTTTTCCTGAGTACGCTGATACCCCATATGTGGGGGTAAACCAATGTTTGGGCACACGTCGTGGCTCGGAATAAAGGGAGCACCGTGTGACTTATTGAACGCAAAATTTGCAGGAATCAATGGTGGCGCCATGTCGCGTATGGGGACCCCTGATGTGCCTAAATAGTGGAAACCCCTCAATTCTAACTCCAACCCTAACCCCAACACACCCCTAACCGCAACCCCTACACACACCTAACCCTAATCCAAACCCTAACCCCAACACACCCCTAACCCTAATTCCAACTCTAACCATAACCCTAACCACAAGCCTAACCCTATTCCCAACCCTAACCCCAAAACACCCCTAACACGTATCCTAACTCTAACCCTAACCACAAACCTAACCCTAATCCCAACCCTAATTCCAACCCTAACCCAAATTCCAATCCAAACCCAAATTCTAACCGTAACCCTAGTTCTAACCCTAACCCTAGTTCTAACCCTAACCCAAAGAGTGGGTTCATATTGCGTTTTACCAGCCCGTTCAACACATAGCGTTGACGGGCTGGTAACAGTATAGCATAACGCGATCGCATTATGCTATACCCGCTAGCGCAGATGAATCAGCAGATGATTCATCTGTGCTAGCGGTGACGGAGCCCAGACGCTGCAGCCCGCGTCCGAGGCTCCATCACTGAATGACGGCAAGGTCGCGAACGCATGCCGCTTTACGGCATGCGTCACGATGCGCCCACAAATAGGGGTGAATGGCAGCATTAACGGACTGCGTAATACCACGTTATACTGCGGTGTAACGCAGTCCGTCTAACGGACTGCCATAACGCAATATGAACCCAGCCTAATTCTAATCCTAATAGAAAAAAAATATATATTTTCTTTATTTTATTATTTGTCCCTACCTATGGGGGTGATAAAGGGGACGTTTATTTACTTTTTTTTTATTTTGATCACTGTGAGATTATCACAGTGATCAAATAAATGTATGGAATCTGCCGGCTGGCGGGAGCACTGCGCATGCGCCCACCATTTTGCAAGATGGCGGCGCCAATGAAGAATCCCGGACGGACGCCGGAACAGACACAAGGAGGAGGGGAGCAGATAGTGATGGCGGTAAACGATCACCTCGGTGTGGGTGGGGTCGGATCTCGGTCTCCAGCCATGGCAGATGCTATTGCAGCATCGGCCATGGCTGGATTGTAATATTTCACCAAATTTCATTGGTGAAATATTGCAAATCGCTCTGATTGGCTGTTTCACTTTTAACAGCCAATCAGAGCGATCGTAGCCACGTGGGGGTTAAGCCAACCCCCCTGTGGTTAAGCAGAAAGGGTCTTGTGCCTGCGGGTTGGGTGACCTTTCAGTGACCCCGGTCACCCGACCCGCAGGAACGCGATCCTTTCATAACACAGCATATGTGTCACAGGTCGGATTGGCACCGACTTTCATGACGCATACGCTGTGTCAAAGGTCGGAAAGGGGCTAATCGAAAGCCACCTGGATTGACCACCTCCAGAATTTCAAAAAGACCAATGAATCTAGAACCCAACTTCAGCGAGGGAATCTTCAATCTAATATTCTTAGAAGATAGCCATACCTTATCTCTCACTTTGAAGGCGACCCCTGATGACCGCTTCCTATCGGCTTTCCGCTTCTGCCGATGCTGAGCCATGCCAATGTTGTTTTTAACCTTCTACCAGACATCCCCAGTTCTTGAATGGTGACATCCACCCAGGATACCCAGAACTTATCCTGGAGAACTTACAAAAATGATGATGAAACCCGTAATTACAGGAAAACTGCGAGGTCCCCGTGGACTGATTAACCCGACTGTTAAAGGCAAACTCAGCCAGAAGAAGAAATGATGACCAATTCTCCTGCTGATCAATTAAAATTTGCTCCAAAGACTGATTTGTCCTCTCTGACTGTTAGGCCGGCGTCACACTAAGGAGGAATACGGACGAGTGAGAGGCGTGAAAACCACGCATTAAACACGGACCAATATTTCTCTATGGGGCAGCTTTGATCATTTGTATTTTTCTCGGCTGTATCTTACGGTGCGTGATACCTGCAGCATGCTGCGATTGCACGCGTATTACGCCCGTTTACGCCAATGAAAGTCTATGGGTACGAGAAAAGAACGGATTACACACGGACCACGCGTGTGACTTGCGAGAAATATGCAAGACTTCTGCAGCTCACATGAAATGGTGCAACACATGCAGGAGGATGCTGACACATGCAAATTAGCTCAAAAAGAGCACCAGACATCCCGGAAGAACGCCTCCACGAAGTCGGCCATGATGTCCACCCGCATCAATGTGGAGATGCTCATTGTGTTGTGCAGGAGAGGCCCGAAATTTGGGACCAAAGAGATGCACATTACGCAGACCGCGCAAGGAAAGAGGCGGCATGGAGGCGCATCTGTGGGCAGATGTTTCCCCACTTTGGCGACAGCCCACGTGAGGAGCAACAGCGAATCAGTAAGTTAATTGTTTTTTTCCAAACTTCTTAACGGTTTGTTATTTTTTTTGCGCAAAAATGTTAGTAGTCACATCCTACTAGGCCCCCATGACTATATTACGTGTATGTAGAAGAATTTGGCTTTGTGCAGCTAGCTAATTGATTACATTATATGTGTCATTGCAGTGGATGATGTTATGAGAAGATGGAGAAGCATCTGCGACCAGTACCGGCGAGAAAGGCAGCAGAGGGCCAAGAGCGGGTCATCAACACCCACAAAACGAAAATACGTTTACTTTGACAGGCTGTGTTTTCTTGCACCTATTCTGGATCTCAGACCGTAAGTACATACATGACACATATGCAGTTTAGGCTCACCCATCCTACATGTTCTAATCCCCTTTCATTTCCCAACAGAACTCAATCAAACATCACTGAGAGGGAGACAGGCTTTGACTCAGAGGCCATTATTGTTCCTGTTGGGGGGAGGTGAAGCCCATCATCTGAACCTCCCATCAGCATCCCCCAAGGTTCACAAGGACCACAGCAACCCCCTCATCCTCTACCTGTACCAGAGGCACCAGCTGCAGCAGCATCCACAATTGGGGATGAAGCAGGAAACAGCAGCTGCCCCACTTTACCTCTGGCGGGCTCCCCCCAGCCTGCTGCAATATCCCGCCGTGGGAGAAGACGGCGAGACATCACTGGGTCAGACACATGTAGGCATGTGGACACTGGGGTACTCAGTTACCTTTCAAGGGCAGCTGTGGATGAGGGTTAGGAGGCCTATGCCCGAAGCCTTACCCGCTACCTTCGTCCCCTACCCCGTGAGCTCAGGCTCCGTGTGCGAGGATCTATGCACATCCTAATTGATGCATGCACACCCCTCAATACACCACATGAGGTGTTTCAATTCCTTGAGAGGTGGCAGCTCTCACCCCGTAACCTTCTGCGCATTGCCCCCCACAAAAATGTGCATGCTCAATTAGGATCTGATGATCCTCCTGCATGGGCGCCTACACCTCAACCCATTCCCCCACCGAACCAACTTTGGCAACAACAGGGTCAAATGGCTGGCTATAATCTGACTTCCCAATATGGCCACTTGTACAGAGCCAGTGTTGGAGGCTGGTCCCAACCTGGATGTGCTCAACATGGTCATATTGGGGGGTATGATTCTCGTGGGTACCATCCTACAATATAATCTCCCTTATCTGTATGGCAATGTGCCCACACACCAACCTGACCGTGGGCAAATGTTAGCTCAGGGCCCAGAAAATCCACCCCAAAAGGGTGATGGTCAAGGTGGTCATCCAAGCCAACCACACAGAGATGCTGGGAACCCGCCAACCCCACCACCCACATACCACCAGCTGTGATTTTTTTTATTTTACTTAGATATTATGATTTAAAAAGTAGTTTGTTATTTTTTTATATTTACTTTAGACTCATGTTGTGCAATAGAAATGTGCACTAATCTTGATACCTGTAAGAAACATATGGTAACAATATGCTCTTGAGTAGGCCTACTCAAAGTTTGTTACTTTTATTATCTCTTATGATTTAAACAAAAGTTTGTTATTTTTTTAGATTTATTTGTACACCATGTTGTGTCAAGCATATTTGCACTCATCTGAATGCCTACAAAGAGCATATGGTACTTAGCTGGTGGGATATGGGCTAGGTGAAAATAATTTGGTCCTTTATATCTTATAATTTATATCAATGTTTGGTATTTTTTTCACATCCATTTTAAACCTTGTTGGCTAATGCATCATTGCATTAGTCTAGTCTTAAAACCCAACCATATGGGGCAGATATGGTGCTCACTAGTGATAGTGAAATTTTGTTTTTTTGCTTATATATTATAATTTATGGAAAAGATTGTTATTTTTTTTATATTTATTGTCACTCTCAGTTGTCAAATGCATCTTTGCACTTGTCTAATGAGACCATTTCGACATATGGGTCACATATGATCAGCACTACCCATATTGACTATTGTTTTTTGTCTTTACATAGTATTATGTGTTGTGAATGTGCTAGAAATGAATTCTGAGCATAAGCTCCCTCTGGTGGTTACAAACAGTACTGAACTATCCAATGAAGATTGTGAAGATTGGCGATCAGGTGTTACTGACTGGTCTTATATAAGGGAGGTTCCCTCCCATCAGGGTTGCCGGTGATCAATTGTTCTGGTCTCATCTTTGACTCCTGTTCACTTTGTAGCTTGCTGTTTCGTGCCTGCATCTTCTGCTAACAGATAAGACATTTTCTTCTTTTAGTTTTTTGTGCTTGCTTTTTGCATTTTGTCCTGCACTTCTGTGGGGGTCTGCCGGGTCCCCTCCGGGGGCTTGTGCTCCTCTCAGTTTAGTTCAGCCACTGTTGTTTGTTCATTTGCCTTTTCCAGTTTTTTCAGTGGCTGCTGTTTAGTTTTGTTACACCAGAGAACTAATTTAGGTGGTAGAGGTCGTGTGATCTCAGGTGTTTTTGTAATTAGTAGAGTTGGTACTTTTCAGGGTTTTTTGGGATTGCAGTAAGTGTCCTTCCTATCCTTCTCTATTTAGGAAGTTTGGGCCCCAGCGTTTGCTCATACTATTTTCTGTCTGTGTCTGTATTTTCCTCTTGTCTAACCGCCATTACATGTTTGGGGGCTTTCTATGTTCTTTGGGGATCTGCTCCGGGGCAGATAGTTTTCCTCTTTCTGTCTTTAGGTGTAGTTAGCTTCTCAGGCTGTGACGAGGCGTCTAGGACCAACGTAGGTACGCTCCACGGCTGCCTTTAGTTGTGGTGGTTAGTCAGGGTACTGCAATCCCATAGATTCCAACCTCTCTGGTGTATTTCCTTTTTTGCCTGCTCTCCTCAGCTACCAAATCATAACAATTTTGTATAGAAACATTTGTAATTTTGTCATGCCTTATTTTAGTACTTGTGTAAGAATGCACACTTACACTATTGTGCTGTAAATACATACACCATATGAAGCAAATATGGTAGTCACTACCTCAAGTGGCAGTTTGCACATATAAATATCTATTTTTATAGAAATTTTGGACTCTTTTTTTCATAAGTTGTTTGTACTCAACCACCAACACATCTGTTAGGACCATTAACACCAGACATAGACTATGTGTTCAAAAAAAACATTTTAAGATACACAAGCAAAAACATTACAGCATAGATAATGCATCATCTTGCCATGTTATAGTACCTTCAGGTGATACAAAATATTGGGTAAAGATATCACGTGTTTTCAGGCCTGAGAGTGGGCGACGTAAAGGGTTGAAATGGAGCATAGGCATATCCACATTGGTCACCACATTGTCACCAACATCAGATGGGCCATAATCATGCATTCTGGTGAAATTATGTAGAACAACACATGCTTTGATGACCTCATTGACGTTGGATTCTCTTAGCTGAATAGCAGACTGTAGGACCCGCCATTTTGCACACAAAATGCCAAAGGCACACCCCACCAGGCGCCTGGCCCGTGATAGGCGCAAGTTGAAGATCCGACGACGGTGGTCAAGATGTCGTCGTGGATAAGGCCTCATCACATTCTTTGATAGCTGGAAGGCCTCATCCCCAACTACAACAAATGGGACAGGTTCGAGATTGGAGCCAGGAAGTTGCCGTGCTGGTGGTAGGTGCAACTGGTTATTGCGCAGCCACCTACCCATAATGGAAGAATTGAAGACTCTAGAGTCTCCAGTTCTTCCATAGGCCCCAATGTCTACAATTATAAACCTGTAGTTACTGTCAACCAGAGCCAACAGCATCACAGAAAAATATTGTTTATAATTATTGTCAGGTTTCAATGCTTTTGGTGGTCTTCAATTAAGACCCTCTCAGTATATTAGATCGTGCCAGATTAGGTATAGCTTCGATCGAGGCAAGATGGTGAGATGAAATGACACAGGAGACAAGTCTCTGATTCTGATGCCAAAGTCATCTAGTTTAATCAATACCCCCAGCCAGCTTATATACACTACTGGACTGGGCGTATACAAACATTAGGTAATGGTGTTTTCCAGAACATATTAGCAAATCATTTATTACAGTAAATACATCTTGTCATCTATCTCATAGGTCATGTCAGCTTGACCAATTGGTTATCTAACAGAAGAATTCACTAATCATCAGGTGTTCCCTTTGATGGACCCCAATTGTCGTCATAAGCAGTTATATCTTTATTACTCTACTGATTAAATGCATACTTTATTGTTATTCGCTTGGAGCCATCATGGCACTTCCCCATTATTAGGGTAATTATCCCACAGTCCCAAGAACACATAGTCATCTTATTGACTGACCTTTGGTATCATATGCCACGTTATTGGTTCAATAAGCACATAATGTCATTTTGGAATATAGCAGACAGAGATTTTTAAAAGGATGTGTATATGAAGATTCATAAGCTCTAGCATTAACAAGGGTATTAGGATATAGAATACAGAAGGGTCTACCACAGGGGTGGGCAATTAATTTTGCCAGGGGGCCGCATGAGAAATTGGGATGGTTTTAGAGGGCCGGACTAATATAATTAACTCCGTTCTACCCAATACTGTATATATACAGTGTATATATATATACATATATATATGTATATATATATACACTGTATATATACATACCTGCCCATTATCATCATCTTCTCCCCATCATCATCAATGCCTCCCCATTATCAGCAATGCCTGCCCATCATCATCTTCTCCCCATCATCAATGCCTGCCCATTATCATCAATGCCTGCCCATTATCATCATCTTCTCCCCATCATCATCAATGCCTCCCCATTATCAGCAATGCCTGCCCATCATCATCTTCTCCCCATCATCAATGCCTGCCCATTATCATCAATACCTGCCCATTATCATCATCTTCTCCCCATCATCATCAATGCCTGCCCATCATCATCATCATCTTCTCCCCATCATCAATGCCTGCCCATTATCATCATCTTCTCCCCATCATCATCAATGCCTGCCCATCATCATCATCATCATCTTCTCCCCATCATCAATGCCTGCCCATTATCATCAATACCTGCCCATTATCATCATCTTCTCCCCATCATCATCAATTCCTCCCCATTATCAGCAATGCCTGCCCATTATCATCATCTTCTCCCCATCATCAATGCCTGCCCATTATCATCAATACCTGCCCATTATCATCATCTTCTCCCCATCATCATCAATGCCTCCCCATTATCAGCAATGCCTGCCCATCATCATCTTCTCCCCATCATCAATGCCTGCCCATTATCATCAATGCCTGCCCATTATCATCATCTTCTCCCCATCATCATCAATGCCTCCCCATTATCAGCAATGCCTGCCCATCATCATCTTCTCCCCATCATCAATGCCTGCCCATTATCATCAATACCTGCCCATTATCATCATCTTCTCCCCATCATCATCAATGCCTGCCCATCATCCATCATCATCTTCTCCCCATCATCAATGCCTGCCCATTATCATCATCTTCTCCCCATCATCATCAATGCCTGCCCATCATCATCATCATCTTCTCCCCATCATCAATGCCTGCCCATTATCATCAATACCTGCCCATTATCATCATCTTCTCCCCATCATCATCAATTCCTCCCCATTATCAGCAATGCCTGCCCATTATCATCATCTTCTCCCCATCATCAATGCCTGCCCATTATCATCAATACCTGCCCATTATCATCATCTTCTCCCCATCATCAATGCCTCCCCATTATCAGCAATGCCTGCCCATCATCACACACAGACAGCACATAAGCACTCTCTCACATACATAACACACACACACACACAAAGCACCGCACTACATACACACAGACACACACAGAGACACGTCTTACCTGTCCAGCGTCCCCGCTCTCTGACACAGCCGGCCGCTGAATGATGACGTCATTCAGCGGCCGGCTGTGAGAGGAAGCGCCGGTGGAGCCCGGAGCTGCAGCAGCGGAGGCACGGGAGAGGTAAGTATTGTGCCAGCTGATGCCGGAGCCCTGAGACTGCCGGAGCGCCTCCGCGGGCCGGTCACTGACAGCTGGCGGGCCGGATGCGGCCCGCGGGCCGCCCTTGCCCGGGTCTGGTCTACCAGATCCCTATCATTATAGAATTGGGACCCTGAGTTTGGCTTCTTACGCACATGGATGTGCTTCCCATCAAGGGCTCCTATACAATTTGGGAAATGGCATTGCTCCTCAAATCCCCTGGCAATCCTCTTACAGTCTTCCATCTTTGACTCAGGCATGACCAGTTGATGCAGTCTGTCCCAGAGTTGTGAGCAGGTATCACACACAATGCCAGAGATGGTGGACCTCCCAATCAAAAACTCCAGATGGAGTGCGGCATAGGATATGCCAGTAGTTAGGAACCTACAAGTAACCAAATGTACAGAGAACAATCAATTCACATGCACAAAGGTTTTACAAAGGCACTATACATAACCCTTACATGATTTAATGTCAAAACAATCATAAGTTCAATTTACCCCAAGTAAACATTGTCACAAATTTTCACATAGACATCATTGTTCAGGTACTTCAAGGTGATATATGGCCTATATTATGAGGATATTTCTGCAACAGCCATAAGGGTAAAGGGAAACTAGTAGGAAAACACATCATCAACAGACTGTATGTAGGTGAGGAATACATACCGTAGCGTAAGGAGAAGTCGCTCCTCAGCAGAGATAGCTTTGAGCATCCTGGTATCCTGGTAGGTGATCCCAGGGCGCACAATCGCCAACAAAACATCAAATGTGGGAATGGTCATCCGACAAAACAGGAAAAACTTGTCTGGATGAGTCCGCAGAGATGCATAAAGGCGGTGAAAATGGCCTTTAGTGATGCGTTGCCTCAAATGCGGATGCACCCACATTCGCCTCCTCCTCCGCGGATCAATGATCACAGGGTAAGGCTGCCCAAAGCGGCGGGACAAAACCCAGCTGTACAACACTCGATCAGTTGGGGTGAACTGAAGAGTGTCAGACATGTTGGCAAGCAAGCAGCAGTACTCCAACACAAGCACACCACAAAAATGGCAAGATTGGGGGGTGCAACCTGATGCAGAGTCAATAAATAGCCTTGCTGATGATGATTTGAATGAGTTTCAGACTTAAAAAACGCTAAATGTCCATTTTGCAAGCCGGCGAGAAAAATACGCTGTACGGATGCCATACGGATTGCATACAGATGCTTACATGCGCAAGATACGCAGCCGCACCTTAACAACGGATGAAATACGGATTGTTGTGCCGGCAACATTTTGGCGTATTACACTCGTACAATACGGTCCGTATTTTTCTACGGTGAGTGTGACGCCGGCCTTAGTCTCAGGGTTATAAGCAGAGGAAAAGGACAAATCAATCCCCAATTATCTGCAGAAAGCCCTCCAAAATCTAGAGATGAATTGTACACCCCATCAGATACAATATTTAGAGGAATCCCATGCAATCGTACCACATGAATAATAAACAGTTTGGAGAGAGTTTCAGCATTGGGTAACCCAGATAATGGGACGAAGTGAGCTTGTTTGCTGAAGCGATCAACTACCATCCAAATAAAAGTCATCCCTCCAGACAGCGGTAAATCTGAAATGAAATCCATGGATGTCACGCTCACACTCTGACTGGGGGCGCGAGCAGCCCGGGGATTGCGGCCCCACTGTGCCACTGTCACGACGTATAACAGATATATTCAAAGATAGCAACCTATATCTAATGTGACATGTAAGCTTTTCAGGGGATATAGCTCTGGGATCGCCGTCCGGGTAGATGGAGTGGCACGGAAACAGTTCATTCACAGACAGCAGTTCTGGTAAAAACTGGCCGCAACCAGTTTTATTAAAGTCCACAGCAAACAGAACATAATCAAAACCAAATCATAAACATAAGACCTGGGCTTGTCCAGCCACTAATTACACTTAGATAGATTTCCCTTTCTATCCGGGTCCAGACTCTAACAGCCTGTGCCCAAAACAACACATATGTTCAGTAGTTACCAGCGTGGAGTTTCACAGTCTCCTCCTTGTGTCTGAAGGCACCTTCAACGTCCAGACTTGAGAGAGCTCCCCTCCTATTCAGCAGCTATCCGCATGGATTCTCACAGAGACTACTCCTGTGTCCGGGGTACATCGAGCACCCAGACTGAGACAGCTCATACTCCTGGAGACACCTTCTGTGCCTGGACCCCTCCTGTGTCCAGACTAAGCGAGCTCTCTGACTGTGTTCGCAGACACCTACTTCTGGTCTCCTAATTAACAGCTGAATGGTTTCAGGCCTGAGCTGCAAGTGTGTACTGAATGTAAGGTGTAGTGACCTTTCTCTACCACTAGGTTTACAAAGCCACACATTTCCTTATACCATACAGCACAGTACCTAGGTGAAATGTACACCCCATTCGACACATATTCCTTCACTGTCTCACATACCCCCCCTCTTCTCCAGACCGGAGGGCTGGTCATCCAGACCGGAGGGCTGGTCAACAATCCAAAATAGACAGTGAACTCTGGACCAGTCATGGCCCTCATCAGCTTCATCTTCACTACTGTCATCTGTATCTTCACCTGAGCCATAGCCAACATCAGCTTTCTCTTCATCTGAAGCATCCGCACTACCCTGTACCCTCCCAGGCCTATGCTCTCTGCGGGTCTCGGGTATCCTGCACGGTTTCATCTTGACCTTAGGGCCGGGCTCAGTTTCGATATAGTGCCTGGCCAGAGAAGTACGACCCGGCACATCAGAACACTTCTGCTGACTCTTCCTCAGAAACTCACGTACCTCCTGTCCTTGGTGCACTGACCATGTGTCACCAACTATCACAGAAGGTATAGGGGTTTTTTTACTTTTCTTAGTTCCCCTTGAACTCTCTTTAGCACATCTATTTTCTTGAATATCGGTGGACTCATAAAGTCTATTTCACAGACCTTAAGCTCCTCTGCCATGGTCTCTGACCATTTTAAGCTACTCTGTTCAAATGATTGGGACTGTAGAAGGAGCAGATCGTTTTTCTTTTGCAGTACACATAATTCATCCGCTAAGTCTCCAGCTGAATTGTAATGTTCTACTGTGACAACAGCATTCTTATATAGAGCCTTAGACTTATTGAGCAGCATTTGCTCTTGCAACGAAGAGATTCCCTGTATTCTTCCTTTTACTTCATTGACTTTCTCACGAAGATGCTCATGGCTTTCATCACACTCCATCACAGTTTGGAGTTTTTTCTGAGAAGTAATCAATTCATCTGGTACCTGTTGGACGTCCTTTATGTCTTCGGCCCTTCTTCAGGCTCCTCTGGCAGAACATGTCCAGAAGCCCCACCGTCAGTCCTACATTCTACCTCTTCAGTCACATCATTATGGTCTCCAATATCTCCATTTATTCCAGCTCTCAAGTTCTCCTTGATAGCTGCATCTGTATACTCAGAACCCGCCGGATTCTTCTCTTCCACCACGTTCTGCATCCCATCTTCAGTCTTGTTCCTCACAGCTTCACTTGAGACCTCAGCTTCTGATGAGGCATCTGGCTTGGTGACCACCACTTCCATGGCTTTTTCCACCTCTGCAGCATTACCTTCAGAGTCCTGGGCATGATGCAGCTCCATACCATACATTGATAACTTCTCATCTTCAACAGCATCCACTTGTGCTGTGTTCAGTTTCAGAGTCCTGCCTTTAAAGCTCAGCTCTCGTCCTTTCACCTTAGTCTTCGCCAGGGAACCGGCCAACTGTAAAACATCTTCAGATGCCATCTTCTGTCCGGCTGTAAGGTCAGCATCAGCTTTCTTCTCAGGACTCTCAACCTCCTCTGCTACCATGCCTTCCTCATTTGCACTGGTTGCTTTATGGTCATCAGATGATTCACTATGACTACCACTATCCCTGTCTGACCCCTTTTCCTCAGCCACATCTGGCTCACTTTCAGGGTTATACACTTCATTTTCATTCACATCCGGCTCACTGTCAGGGCTATACAATTCATTCTCATTCACATCCTGCTCACTTTCAGGGTTATACACTTCATTTTCATTCACATCCTGCTCACTGTCAGGGTTATACAATTCATTCTCATTCACATCTTGATCTGGAACCTTAGTTAACATGTCATCCACAACATTAACTTCACCATCTGGTCCCTGGTTTCCCTCAGGTGGTCCCTCAAGTATGTGACTATGTGACAACCTCAGCACTATACTTCCATATAGCTCAGGTACTAGGAGCTGGCTCACGACCTCTCCCTGGACTTCAGTGTCCCTATACAACAGGTTATTGTTTATGGCAACATGAGGAAACCTCTCCTCAGAGCCAGGCTCTTGGGAAACCTCATTTAGAACATTTATATTTTCCTGTGCCGTTTTAAGAGAGGGGTCTCGCCACTGCTCACTCTCAAAATTGTCACAGGACACAGGTAAGTCAGGGACACTCGGTTCCCGAGAATCACCATCCTCGTCTCCCAACATCACCTGCAAAGGAATTTCATCACTATCACAGTCATCATTATTATCAATATCATTATCATGATTATGATCAGTATCATCATCACCATCATGATCATCATCATCATCATCAGCATCATTATCATGGTCATCATCATTATCATGATCATCATCATCATCATTATCATTATCATCATCATCATCATTATCACATAAGTTTAATGGCCCACTAGCATTGTGTTCCGCCCCTCGGGACTGCGCACCCTCAATAGGAGCTTCATCACACTGTTCATCAGAAACATTTTTCCCCCAGAGATCCTTAGACCGGGGAAAGTCATTACCCAATATGACGGGTTGCACCAGGTTCTTCACTACCCCCCGTTCATATGAAACCTCCCCGAGTTTGGGGACCAAGTCCACGGCAGTCTCTGGGTAGACTTTGGTGTCTCCATGGATGCACACCATACTCAGGTGCTTATCAGGGATGAAGTCCCTATCAATCAGGCTGTCACATACGGAAGTCACTGGACTCTCTGAGTCCAAGAGGGCCTGTGCTGGGCAGTCATTTACAACCACCGGGGACACCTGTGGTCCAGTCTCTTCGGCTGAGGTGGACACACACACAGGCTCTGCGCAGGGAGAGAGGGATCTGCCAACATCACAATACATAGGCTCCCCCTCTATTGGACAGTTGGCTGCAATTTCACGACATCTCCAACACTGTCCATCACACTTTTCCACCCACATGTCCCCTCGGGCCTGAACCCGCTTATCAGCATACCCCATGTCCCCAACAGCTGGAACGCTCTTACCGCGAGAGTTCAGCGTCCGGGAACTCTGAAGTGACGACCTCTCAGACGGCTGGTCACGGAGACAGTCTTTGCTGGCGAAGGCCTTCTCCATCAGGCTGACCAGACGATTGGCGTCCTGGTGGTCTCCTTGTCCGACCTCTGGCTGTACCTCAGGAGGACATGCTCGGGTGTAGCGGTTCACTATCACCTTTCCAACTCCATAATCAGGTTTGCTGACTGCAGACTCCCAACTGCATCTCCAGTCATGAACTCCCTGGCACGGGCTGTCACCGTAACACCCAGCCGGGTAAGAATCTCCGCTTTCAGCTTGGCATAGTCTTGGCTGTCCTGCTCGCTCAGGTCAGCATAGGCCCTTTGGGGTTCTCCAATCAGATAGGGTGCGACCATCATGGCCCATTCAGATAGGGGCAGATTCTCCTTCTCTGCCAGTCCCTCAAACCTAGTGAGATATACCTCCACATCATCACGAGGTGTCATCTTTTTCAGGGACCGTCTTACCGCCTTCTTTACAGCGGACAATGCAGGTGACTTTGCAACATTACTTTGGGACGATGCGCTGCAAGTCTTTTGTAGTGCTGCAACCTGCTCAAAAAACAACCGGTTACTCTTCTGCTGCTGCTGCAGGAATTGCTGCTGGGCCTGCTGCATGCGCTGCTGGTGCTGCAGGCGCTGCCGCTCCATGCTCTACTGCATGCTCCGCTGGGCCTGGACCAGGTACTCAACGAGCTCCTCCATACTGCCGGACTTATCTGTCTCAACCACGGCAGTCTTATGTTGCACATTAACTTGTGCCATTTGTTCAAACAGCGCCTCCATGCTGTCAGACTTCTCTGTCTCAACAACGGCAGTCTTCACTCAAGACATACACACTCCACAGTCTTTTCCACAGAAAATTCAGCCTTGCTGTGCAGACACTTTTTTTTTTTTCTCTGCAAACTCTATTAGGGCCACTGTCTCTTTAAGACTGCTCCAACAGACTTTTCCTTTGCTGCTGCACACTCCACAGTCTTTTCCACAACAAGTTCAGCTTTGCTGTGCAGACACACTTTTTTTTTTTCTTTTGCAAACTCTATTAGGGCTACTGTCTCTTTAAGACTGCTCCAACAGACGTTTCTTTTGCTGACACACTTTTTTTTTTCTCTGCTGCTGCTTCAACAGACTTCACCTTTATTGCTGTCTCTAAGCCACTGTGCTGCCCGCATTCTCCACCAATTGTAAGCTTTTCAGGGGATATAGCTCTGGGATCGCCGTCCGGGTAGACGGAGTGGCACGGAAACAGTTCATTCACAGACAGCAGTTCTGGTAAAAACTGGCCGCAACCAGTTTTATTAAAGTCCACAGCAAACAGAACATAATCAAAACCAAATCATAAACATAAGACCTGGGCTTGTCCAGCCACTAATTACACTTAGATAGATTTCCCTTTCTATCCGGGTCCAGACTCTAACAGCCTGTGCCCAAAACAACACATATGTTCAGTAGTTACCAGCGTGGAGTTTCACAGAGTCTCCTCCTTGTGTCTGAAGGCACCTTCAACGTCCAGACTTGAGAGAGCTCCCCTCCTATTCAGCAGCTATCCGCATGGATTCTCACAGAGACTACTCCTGTGTCCGGGGTACATCGAGCACCCAGACTGAGACAGCTCATACTCCTGGAGACACCTTCTGTGCCTGGACCCCTCCTGTGTCCAGACTAAGCGAGCTCTCTGACTGTGTTCGCAGACACCTACTTCTGGTCTCCTAATTAACAGCTGAATGGTTTCAGGCCTGAGCTGCAAGTGTGTACTGAATGTAAGGTGTAGTGACCTTTCTCTACCACTAGGCTTACAAAGCCACACATTTCCCTTATACCATACAGCACAGTACCTAGGTGAAATGTACACCCCATTCGACACATATTCCTTCACTGTCTCACAGACATCATTCTAAATTTCATATAATAGAGAAAATCAACATGTATACATAGTATCTGCCAGCAATGTCTTACCTGACATAATATCCTATGTATTGTGGGTCAATACTGTGTACGTGTCACGCTGTCTCTGGATAGAGGTGGACCGGGGTCTATGCTGACCCTGAACTGGGGTCCTGACTAGTCCCTCTACCTGGAGGTACTGTTAATGGTACAGAGGTCCAGGCCGCCAGCGTAACCCTGTCTCCTGTAGATCCCTGACCACTGTAATCTAGTCCTGAGAAGGACCCTGATTACCACCACAGGGAATGGGCAGGTCACAGCTTACACACAGTCTAAGACAAACGAGACAGACAAGGGGTAAAGAAAACACAGCCTTGCATACAACACTTCCACTACAGAGGAACACAAAAGGTTAAGGAGATAAACAATAAGCGAGGAGAGGAAAAACCACAACAGGCACTCTTAGCTTAAGTCTTCTCAGAAACGATCCGCTCTGCTGGTCTGAATGAATGCTTTCACCGGCAACTTCCCAGCAGACCAGCAGGTATATGAAGGAAGCTAATTAACAAAACATCAATCGCAGCTGGGCGAGGCTGGTCAGCCCAGCACCGAGAGAGAAAGAATTAACTCCCTCAGTGCCGAAAAACACCCAGCACCAGAAACTCAGCTGTGCGAAGTCAGGGTGTGCAATCGCGACGATCTCCGCCGCGACACACCCGTTACAGT
Source organism: Oophaga sylvatica (assembly GCA_033576555.1). Taxonomy (NCBI): domain Eukaryota; kingdom Metazoa; phylum Chordata; class Amphibia; order Anura; family Dendrobatidae; genus Oophaga; species Oophaga sylvatica. The sequence continues at coordinate 151,287,004 of JARQOD010000006.1, read as the reverse complement.
ACCCCCCCTTCTACGAGGGGCCTCTGGACCCTCAGGGCCTGGTCTATCTGGGTGAGTAGTGTGGAAGGCCCGAACCAAACGGTCTGCGTTAATATCTGACGCAGAAACCCACATCCTCTCCTCAGGACCATACCCCCTCCAATGAACAAGGTACTGAAGGGACCGGCGATTCAGACGTGAGTCAATGATCTTCGATACCTGAAACTCCAAATTACCATTGACCACCACTGGAGAAGGAGGTAGAGGTGACGGTATAACTGGTGCCACGTACCTCTTAAGCAACGATTTGTGGAACACATTGTGGATTTTAAATGTAGGAGGGAGGTCAAGACGGAAAGCCACCGGATTAACTATTGAACTGATCCTGTATGGCCCGATGAATCTGGGACCGAGTTTCCAGGAGGGAACCTTAAGTTTTATATTCTTGGTAGACAACCATACCAGATCGTTCACACTTAGGTCCGGACCAGACACTCTCCTCCTATCAGCCATACGTTTGTATCGGTTCCCCATAGTGCTCAGATTATTAAGCACTCCTCTCCACACTGAAGCAAGTGACGACGAAAATCGTTCCTCCTCAGGAACCCCAGAAGAGCCCCCCCATTGAAAGTACAAAACTGGGGGTGAAAACCATATGCCCCAAAAAACGGGGACTTACCAGTGGACTCGCTCCGCCTATTGTTAAGAGCGAACTCTGCCAGAGGCAAGAAAGAAGACCAGTCCTCTTGGTTCTCTGAGACAAAACACCGGAGATATGTCTCTAAGCTCTGATTCAGACGCTCTGTCTGACCATTGGTCTGCGGATGAAAAGCCGAAGAAAATGACAACTGCATCCCCCGACGAGAACAAAATGCCTTCCAGAATTTGGACACAAACTGAGACCCCGATCCGACACCACATCGGAAGGCAACCCGTGAAGTCTCACAATCTCCCCAATGAACACCTGCGCCAGAGTTTTAGCATTAGGAAGAGCAGGAAGAGCAATAAAATGTGCCATTTTGCTGAACCTGTCAACTACAACTAGTATGACAGTTTTACCTGAAAACGGAGGAAGGTCCGTAATGAAGTCCATAGACAGATGGGTCCATGGACGCTCCGGGACTTTCAACGGTAAAAGGGCCCCAGACGGACGGGTATGTGGGGTCTTAGAGCGCGCACATACCCCACAGGACGCGACAAAAGTTACCACCTCTTTATTTAAGTTAGGCCACCAAAACCGGCGAGAAACGAGATCTACAGTTGCTTTACTCCCTGGGTGTCCTGCCAAAGCAGAATTATGATGTGCCTCGATAACCTTTTGTCTTAACTGATCTGGAACAAACAGTTTCCCTGGAGGTCCTACAGGGGCGTCCCCCTGAGCCTCCAATACCTCCTCCTCAAGCTCAGAGCATACAGCCGACACCACAACTCCCTCCTGAAGAATAGGAACCGGGTCATCTGTCTTCCCGGCCCCCGGGAAACTACGAGATAAGGCATCAGCCTTTACATTTTTTGACCCAGGACGATATGTGACAACAAAATTAAACCTGGTAAAAAACAACGACCATCTAGCTTGTCTGGAATTCAGACGTTTTGCAGACTCTAAATACAGCAGGTTCTTGTGATCAGTAATGACGGTGACCGGGTGGACTGCCCCTCCAAAAAGTGACGCCACTCTTCAAAAGCCAACTTAATGGCCAAGAGTTCCCTATTGCCGACATCATAATTCCTCTCGGCGGACGATAATTTTTTAGAGAAGAAAGCGCACGGATGCCATTTACCAGGGGACGGACCTTGAGATAATACCGCACCCACTCCTACGTCAGATGCGTCTACCTCCACAATGAACGGTTGTGATGCATCAGGTTGGATGAGTATGGGTGCTGAAGCAAAACATTTTTTCAAGGAGGAAAATGCTTGACAAGCTTTGTCAGACCACCTAGAAAAATCCGTCCCTTTTTTTGTCATGTCAGTGAGAGGTTTGACAACAGATGAGAAATTACGAATAAATTTCCGGTAGTAGTTAGCAAACCCCAGGAAACGCTGCAGTGCTTTAAGATCCTCTGGCCGATCCCATTCAAGCACAGCCTTCACTTTCCCAGGGTCCATACGGAAACCGGAGGCTGACACCAAGAATCTTAAAAACTGAAGTTCTTGTACAGCGAATACACACTTCTCCCATTTGGCGTACAGTTTATTATCTCGCAAGATCTGCAACACTTGTCTCACATGCTCCTGATGAGACACAAGATCCGGCGAGTAAATTAAGATGTCATCTAGATAAATGACAACAAACTGTCCCACTAGGTGGCGAAAGATGTCATTAACAAAATGTTGAAACACCGCCGGGGCAGTAGTCAGACCGAAAGGCATGACAAGGTTCTCATAATGTCCCTCCGGAGTGTTAAACGCCGTCTTCCACTCATCCCCTCCTTTATCCTAATCAGATTATACTCCCCCTGAGATCCAACTTAAAGAACCATTTGGCGCCCACAATCTGATTGAAGAGATCTGGAATAAGTGGGAGCGGATACGGATCTCGGACCGTAATCCGATTAAGCTCACGGAAATCCAGGCAAGGGCGTAGGCCTCCATCTTTTTTCTTCACAAAGAAGAACCCCGCGGCCACTGGGGAAGATGAAGGTCTAATATGCCCCTTGGCCAGACTTTCCGAAATGTAATCCTTCATAGCTTGCCTCTCAGGACCAGAAAGGTTATATAACCTAGATTTTGGTAACTTAGCATCAGGAAGCAATTTTATAGCACAGTCATATGCGCGATGAGGAGGTAATTCTTGACACCCTTCCTCTGAAAACACATCCTCAAAGTCCTCCAGAAAAGGAGGTAAGGCCCTAGG
>JARQOD010000006.1:151264417-151284068 GCA_033576555.1 Oophaga sylvatica | reverse complement strand
CCCTGTGTGCGAGGTGCTCTCTGTGGTTACACCTGACCCCTGAGTGTGAGGGGCTCTCTGTGGTTACACTTGACCCCTGTGTGTGAGGGGCTCTCTGTGGTTACACCTGACCCCTGAGTGTGAGGGGCTGTCTGTGGTTACAGCTGACCCCTGTGTGTGAGGGGCCCTCTATGGTAACCCCTGACCCCTGCGTGTGAGGGGCCCTCTGTGGTTACACCCAACCCCTGAGTGTGAGGGGCTCTCTGTGGTTACACCTGACCCCTGTGTGTAAGGGGCTCTCTGTAGTTACACCCAGGGCCAGACTGGCCATTTGGCAATTCTGGCAAATGCCAGAAGGGCCTGTCTAGTTGTGGGCTGCCTTGTCTGCTACGTTGTTAACAGAAGCAGTGTTCTCAAGACCCCCATGCTGTTTAGAGCTGTGATGGAGCACAAAGTAGCTGACTCCGTTGCTTACCCCAAGAGGCCATGGGCATCATTAGAAATATTGGCCTTTTAGTAAATCTTGCTTTCCTCTGTCTCGGGTAATATTAGCAATTTATCCTATTTAGTGCTTGGGAACGGGTACAGTATGGGCCTGTGTGATTTCAAATGCCAGCGCTGAATTTCAGCCCCAGTCCGTAACTGTTACACCTGACCCCTGTGTGTGAGGGGCTCTCTGTGGTTACACTTGACCCGTGTGTGAGGGGCTCTCTGTGGTTACACCTGACCCCTGAGTGTGAGGGGCTCTCTGTGGTTACACTTGACCCCTGTGTGTGAGGGGCTCTCTGTGGTTACACTTGACCCGTGTGTGAGGGGCTCTCTGTGGTTACACTTGACCCCTGTGTGTGAGGGGCTCTCTGTGGTTACACTTGACCCGTGTGTGAGGGGCTCTCTGTGGTTACACTTGACCCCTGTGTGTGAGGGGCTCTCTGTGGTTACACTTGACCCGTGTGAGGGGCTCTCTGTGGTTACACCTGACCCCTGAGTGTGAGGGGCTCTCTGTGGTTACACTTGACCCCTGTGTGTGAGGGGCTCTCTGTGGTTACACTTGACCCGTGTGTGAGGGGCTCTCTGTGGTTACACTTGACCCCTGTGTGTGAGGGGCTCTCTGTCGTTACAACTCCTTATATCCAGGACGGACATGCCTCATACCTCGGCTGCTTCCTCATCCCAGCCGATGCAGCCAGTGTAAGCAGTATGGCTAGCCGCCTCATCAGCACAGGGCAACGCGTCCTGTCACGGCTCCAGGTGAGCTCCAGCCATCCCTCTCGCGTCAGCACACTAAGCTGAGGTGACAGCTGAGGGCGCCGCTACCTACCGAGCCCCGGGCACAGCACCGTCTCCTCCTGCCAGTAATAGGCTTTGTGACGTGGTGCCGCCCGCCTCCTCTTTATAACGCTTAGGTAACGGCCTAATCCTAACTAATGGCAGCGCCTGCCCTTCTCCTCGCGGGGCCAGGGGAGGGGGAGGAGGGGACTCAAACGTGCTCATGTTGTCAAATCTGTGTGTTGTGCTTGTCAATCTGCTGAGATTGGAGAGACGTGTCTTGCTTCTCCGGCTTCCAGTGCGCAGCCGCCAGCGCCGGTTGCCATGCTCCTGGCTGTAGGACGGGGATTAGCGCTCATTCTATTGCCCTGCGTTCTCCCCTAGCTGTTTGTCGAGTGCTCGCTCTCCCTGGGAGCAGTTGGCATTGCTGTACCTGGGGATGGCCGCTCAGTGAGCTGTTTGAGTGAATGTCGGGCGCTCCCATGTCCGTGCAGTCACCACATATGTGAGCTCCCTCCTCAGCTGATCACCTGGTAGCTCGGATGAGCGGTAGGAAAGGACTCGTCTGCTCGTCGGCTTTATGAATGGCACCGCTATGGAGGAAATACCGTTTCAGAAAGTCAAAACCAGAAGGAAGAAGTGCCGCTGCTCCCCTGCCTCCCCTCTGGATGCCATAGCATGCGAAGACGAGTTTGACTGCCAGGAGCTGGAGTCCCTGTTCCAGAATTACAACCTGAAGCTGGAGCAGACCTCGACCTTGAAGGCTCTGGCTGTGCTGATCGTCATGACGGCCACACTGGCGCTTGTGGAGTTGCTGTCTGGCCCCAGCCTCAGCATCTCCAAAGGCTCGCATCCCGTGCACTGCATCATCTTCGTGTCCCTGTTCATCGTCACCAATGTGAAATACCTGCAGGTAACGCAGCTGCAGCAGATCGTTAAGCTTACCTTGCTCTTCAGCTTCACTTTCGCCTTCCTGTGCTGCCCCTTCTCCTTGGGAGCTTATGGCTTGGAGCCCCCCACATCGTCAGATCAAGGAATGTGGCAGCTGATGCTGGTGACGTTTGTGTCCTATGCCCTACTGCCAGTGAGGACCCTGCTGGCCATCGTGTTTGGGTTCATGGTGTCTGTGTCTCACATCATCGTCACAGCAACCTCTGTGAGTGTGAAGAGCCACAAGCTGTGGAGAACGGTGAGTGGGCTGTGTACTGTCCGTGGTGCTGGGTAGTCTAAGAAGCCTGTCAGCAGCCCCCATAACCTGCTGCGGCCCCGACTGACCCCTATGTCATGGCAAAACTATTATACAGGCTGTATTTATAGATTATGCTCTCAGGGCTGTGATGGGAACCTACCATTGCTGATCTGTCAATAGACACCTCTGGGGATTAGTGCTGGACAGTGGGCTCCCACTGACCCCTATGTCATGGGCGGCAGTGTGTGTCCTCTAGTATAGTGGGATTAGTGCTGGAAAATGGGCTCCCACTGACCCCTATGTCATGGGCGGCAGTGTGTGTCCTCTAGTATAGTGGAATTAGTGCTGGACAGTGGGCTCCCACTGACCCCTATGTCATGGGCGGCAGTGTGTGTCCTCTAGTATAGTGGGATTAGTGCTGGACAGTGGGCTTTCACTGACCCCTATGTCATGGGCGGCAGTGTGTGTCCTCTAGTATAGTGGAATTAGTGCTGGACAGTGGGCTCCCACTGACCCCTATGTCATGGGCAGCAGTGTGTGTCCTCTAGTATAGTGGGATTAGTGCTGGACAGTGGGCTCCCACTGACCCCTATGTCATGGGCGGCAGTGTGTGTCCTCTAGTATAGTGGGATTAGTGCTGGACAGTGGGCTCTCACTGACCCCTATGTCATGGGCGGCAGTGTGTGTCCTCTAGTATAGTGGGATTAGTGCTGGACAATGGGCTCCCACTGACCCCTATGTCATGGGCGGCAGTGTGTGTCCTCTAGTATAGTGGAATTAGTGCTGGACAATGGGCTCCCACTGACCCCTATGTCATGGGCGGCAGTGTGTGTCCTCTAGTATAGTGGAATTAGTGCTGGACAATGGGCTCCCACTGACCCCTATGTCATGGGCGGCAGTGTGTTTCCTCTAGTATAGTGGAATTAGTGCTGGACAATGGGCTCCCACTGACCCCTATGTCATGGGCGGCAGTGTGTGTCCTCTAGTATAGTGGAATTAGTGCTGGACAATGGGCTCCCACTGACCCCTATGTCATGGGCGGCAGTGTGTGTCCTCTAGTATAGTGGAATTAGTGCTGGACAGTGGGCTCTCACTGACCCTTATGTCATGGGCGGCAGTGTGTGTCCTCTAGTATAGTGGGATTAGTGCTGGACAATGGGCTCCCACTGACCCCTATGTCATGGGCGGCAGTGTGTGTCCTCTAGTATAGTGGGATTAGTGCTGGACAATGGGCTCCCACTGACCCCTATGTCATGGGCGGCAGTGTGTTTCCTCTAGTATAGTGGAATTAGTGCTGGAGAATGGGCTCCCACTGACCCCTATGTCATGGGCGGCAGTGTGTGTCCTCTAGTATAGTGGAATTAGTGCTGGACAGTGGGCTCTCACTGACCCTTATGTCATGGGCGGCAGTGTGTGTCCTCTAGTATAGTGGGATTAGTGCTGGACAATGGGCTCCCACTGACCCCTATGTCATGGGCGGCAGTGTGTGTCCTCTAGTATAGTGGGATTAGTGCTGGACAATGGGCTCCCACTGACCCCTATGTCATGGGCGGCAGTGTGTGTCCTCTAGTATAGTGGAATTAGTGCTGGACAGTGGGCTCTCACTGACCCTTATGTCATGGGCGGCAGTGTGTGTCCTCTAGTATAGTGGGATTAGTGCTGGACAATGGGCTCCCACTGACCCCTATGTCATGGGCGGCAGTGTGTGTCCTCTAGTATAGTGGAATTAGTGCTGGACAATGGGCTCCCACTGACCCCTATGTCATGGGCGGCAGTGTGTGTCCTCTAGTATAGTGGGATTAGTGTTGGACAATGGGCTCCCACTGACCCCTATGTCATGGGCGGCAGTGTGTGTCCTCTAGTATAGTGGGATTAGTGCTGGACAGTGGGCTCCCACTGACCCCTATGTCATGGGCGGCAGTGTGTGTCCTCTAGTATAGTGGAATTAGTGCTGGACAGTGGGCTCCCACTGACCCCTATGTCATGGGCGGCAGTGTGTGTCCTCTAGTATAGTGGAATTAGTGCTGGACAGTGGGCTCCCACTGACCCCTATGTCATGGGCGGCAGTGTGTTTCCTCTAGTATAGTGGGATTAGTGCTGGAAAATGGGCTCCCACTGACCCCTATGTCATGGGCTTCAGTGTGTGTCCTCTAGTATAGTGGGATTAGTGCTGGACAATGGGCTCCCACTGACCCCTATGTCATGGGCGGCAGTGTGTGTCCTCTAGTATAGTGGAATTAGTGCTGGACAATGGGCTCCCACTGACCCCTATGTCATGGGCGGCAGTGTGTGTCCTCTAGTATAGTGGAATTAGTGCTGGACAGTGGGCTCTCACTGACCCCTATGTCATGGGCGGCAGTGTGTGTCCTCTAGTATAGTGGAATTAGTGCTGGACAGTGGGCTCCCACTGACCCCTATGTCATGGGCGGCAGTGTGTGTCCTCTAGTATAGTGGGATTAGTGCTGGACAGTGGGCTTTCACTGACCCCTATGTCATGGGCGGCAGTGTGTGTCCTCTAGTATAGTGGAATTAGTGCTGGACAGTGGGCTTTCACTGACCCCTATGTCATGGGCGGCAGTGTGTGTCCTCTAGTATAGTGGAATTTGTGCTGGACAGTGGGCTCTCACTGACCCCTATGTCATGGACGGCAGTGTGTGTCCTCTATTATAGTGGGATTAGTGCTGGACAGTGGGCTATCACTGACCCCTATGTCATGGGCGGCAGTGTGTGTCCTCTAGTATGGTGGGATTAGTGCTGGACAGTGGGCTCCCACTGACCCCTATGTCATGGGCGGCAGTGTATGTCCTCTAGTATAGTGGGATTAGTGCTGGACAGTGGGCTGTCACTGACCCCTATGTCATGGGCGGCAGTGTGTGTCCTCTAGTATAGTGGGATTAGTGCTGGACAGTGGGCTCCCACTGACCCCTATGTCATGGGCGGCAGTGTGTGTCCTCTAGTATAGTGGGATTAGTGCTGGACAGTGGGCTCCCACTGACCCCTATGTCATGGGTGGCAGTGTGTGTCCTCTAGTATAGTGGGATTAGTGCTGGACAGTGGGCTCCCACTGACCCCTATGTCATGGGCGGCAGTGTGTGTCCTCTAGTATAGTGGAATTAGTGCTGGACAGTGGGCTCCCACTGACCCCTATGTCATTAGCGGCAGTGTGTGTCCTCTAGTATAGCGGTCCCCACCCTTTTTTGCAGCAGTGACCGGCTTCAAGCAAGACCATTCTTCCTTGGCCCGGCAGGGCGGGGATGGAGGTGGGGCGGGGCTTTGGTCATATGGGGCAGGGCTATGAACAGAGTTGTAGTTTAGTAGTGCATACTTATCATTTAATTCTAACATTTGTAATGTGAATGTGACTCAACTCTCCATAGTTTTTACTCATTTTACAAGAGTTTGAGGTAGAGGCATAGTGGGCCACTAACGCTAAAAGATGGCTACTGCTACTGATGACAGTCACTGTTGATGATGATTGGAACTTATAAGGAAATGGAGCATTGAGCACTTAGAAAAAATTGTACTGGAGTACTGTACATGCTGATTATTTTTTAATCATCGTGTAAGAAACTTTGACAAATATTCAAAAGGTGTACCACACATATAATCCCCCATGTATAACAAGATGGTCCCACACATATAATCTCCCATGTATAGTATGATGGTCCCACACATATAATCCCCCATGTATAACAAGATGGTACCACACATATAATCTCCCATGTATAGTATGATGGTCCCACACATATAATCCCCCATGTATAACAAGATGGTCCCACACATATAATCTCCCCAACAAGAGGGTCCCACACATATAATCCCCCATGTATAACAAGATGGTCCCACACATATAATTCCCCCATATATACCAAGATGGTCCCACACATATAATCCCCCATGTATAGCAAGATGGCCCCACACATACTGTATAATCCCCCATGTATAGTATGATGGCACCACACATATAATCCCCCATGTATAACAAGATGGTCCCACACATACAATCCCCCATGTATAACAAGATGGTCCCACACACATAATCCCCCATGTATAGCAAGATGGTCCCACACATACTGTATAATCCCCCATATATAGTATGATGGTCCTACACATATAATCCCCCCATGTATAGCAAGATGGTCCCACACATATAATCCCCCATGTATAGCAAGATGGTCCCACACATTTTATCCCCCCATGTATAGTATGATGGTCCCACACATATAATCCCCCCATGTATAGTATGATGGCCCCACAAAGTACTGATTGATATATATACACCGTATATACTCGAATATAAGCCGACCCGAGTATAAACCGAGGCTCCTAATTTTGCCACGGAAAACTGGGTAAGCTTTTTGACTCATTAAGGTCATGAATATGCACTCCACGTCTATGGGAGTGGAATCACGTCCATATTCATGACCTTAATGAGCGGTACCACGTGATGGTTCAACACAGGAAGAAGCTGCCGCGCCGGGATAGAGATGCAGGGGCTGAGGGTGAGTATTGATGTCTTCTGGAAGCCGGCAGATGCAGCTGTCACTACAGTGCTACAGCCGCCGGCTCCTCATGTGTCACAGCATTCGTGCCCCGGTGATAACGAACCACCAGGGCAGGCACCTGGCTCCGTGGACTGGCAAAAAAATCCAATGGCCTGGTCCCGGTCTGTGGACCGGTGGTTGGGGACCCCTGCTCCACGGACTGGCAAAAAAACCCAATGGCCTAGTCCAGGTCTGTGGACCGGTTGTTAGGGACCCCTGCTCTAGTATACAGGCTGTATTTATGCACTGCTCAAAAAAATAAAGAGAACACTCAAATAACACATCCTAGATCTGAATGAATGAAATATTCTCATTGAATACTTTGTTCTGTACAAAGTTGAATGTGCTGACAAAATCACACAAAAACCATCAATGGAAATCAAATTTATTAACCAATGGAGGCCTGGATTTGGAGTCACACAAAATTGAAGTGGAATGTAATGTCCTTAAAACAAGTCAAAATGATGCTCAGTAGAGTGTGTGGCCTCCACGTGCCTGTATGACCTCCCTACTGTACAACGCCTGTGCATTCTCCTGATGAGGCGGCGGATGGTCTCCTGAGGCATCTCCTCCCAGACCTGAAGTAAAGCATCCGCCGACTCCTGGACAGTCTGTGGTGCAACATGTCGTTGGTGGATGGAGCGAAACATGATGTCCCAGATGTACTCAATCGGATTCAGGTCTGGGGAACAGGCGGGCCAGTTCATAGCTTCAATGCCTTCATCTTGCAGGAACTGCTGACACACTCCAGCCACATGAGGTCTGGCATTGTCCTGCATTAGGAAGAACCCAGGGCCAACCGCACTAGCATATCGTCTCACAAGGGGTCTGAGGATCTCATCTCGGTATTTAGTGGCAGTCAGGCTACCTATGGCGAGCACATGTAGAGCTGTGCGGCCCTCCAAAGAAATGCCACCCACACCATTACTGACCCACTGCCAAACCGGTCATGCTGAAGGATGTTGCAGCCAGCAGATCACTCTTCACGGCGTCTCCAGACTTTGTCACGTCTGTCACATGTTCTCAGTGCGAACCTGCTTTCATCTGTGAAGAGGACAGGGCGCCAGTGGCGAATTTGCCAATCCTGGTGTTCTGTGGCAAATGCCAAGCGTCCTGCACGGTGTTGGGCTGTGAGCACAACCCCCATCTGTGGATGTCGGGCACTCAGACCATCCTCATGGAGTCGGTTTCAACCATTTGTCCAGACAGATGCACATTTGCTGCTGGAGGTCATTTTGCAGGGCTCTGGCAGTGTTCCTCCTGTTCCTCCTTGCACAAAGGCAGAGCTAGCGGTCCTGCTGCTGGGTTTTTGCCCTCCTACGGCCCCCTCCACGTCTCCTGGTGTACTGGCCTGTCTCCTGGTAGCGCCTCCAGCCTCTGGACACTATGCTGACAGACACAGCAAACCTACTTGCCACAGCTCACATTGATATGCCATCCTGGATTAGCTGCACTACCTGAGCCACTTGTGTGGGTTGTAGAGTCTGTCCGTCTCATGCTACCACTCACCCAACATTCAAAAGTGACCAAACCATCAGCCAGAAAGCATTGGTACTGAGATGTGTTCTGTGGTCCCCACCTGCAGAACCACTCCTTTATTGAGTGTGTCTTTTCCATTTGCACAACAGCATGAGAAACTGATTGTCAATCAGTGTTGCTTCCTAAGTGATTTTGATTTCACAGAAGTTTGATTTACTTGGAGTTATATTCTGCTGTTTAAGTGTTCCCTTTATTTTTTTGAGCAGTGTAGATTATGCTCTTGGGCTGTGATGGGGAACCTACCATTGCTGATCAGTCCGTAGTAGCCTCTGGGGATTAATGGTGGACTGTGGGCTCCCGCTGACCCCTATGTCATGGGCGGCAGTGTGTGTCCTCTAGTACAGTGTTCCCCAACTCCAGTCCTCAAGGCCCACCAACAGGTCATTGCAATTATCACCTGCAATTATCACCTGTGCAATATAAAGGAAATCCTGAAAACATGACCTGTTGGTGGGCCTTGAGGACTGGAGTTGGGGAACCCTGCTCTAGTATACAGGCTGTATTTATTGCTTCTGCTCTCAGGGCTGTAATGGGGAACCTACCATTGCTGACCTGTTCATAGACACCGCTGGGGATTAATGGTGAACGGTGGGCTCCCACTGACCCCTATGTCATGGGCAGCAGTGTGTGTCCTCTAGTATACAGGCTGTATTTATTGCTTATGCTCTCAGGGCTGTGATGGGAACCTACCATTGCTGACCTGTCCATAGACACCGCTGGGGATTAATGGTGGATGGTGGGCTCACATTGACCCCTATGTCATGGGCAGCAGTGTGTGACCTCTAGTATACAGGCTGTATTTATTGCTTCTGCTCTCAGGGCTGTAATGGGGAACCTACCATTGCTGATCTGTCCATAGACACCTCTGGGGATTAATGCTGGACAGTGGCATCCTATCGATATCTACACTGAAGAGGCTTAAAGGCTTTTCTTCCAGGCACCAGTGCCCCTTTATTTTGGTCAGGTGTGGAATTTCAGGCAGCCCTAAGGGTTTGTTCACAACTGGGCATTTTTGTTGCGTTTTTTTTATGCTAATTTTGAGCTGCTTTTTACTGTACCAGCAAAGCCTATGAGATTTCAGAAATCTAATGCACACACATTGTTTTTTTTTGTCATCAGGATTTTGTGCTTTGCAGCTTTTTTGGACACAGAGCGTTTCACTTCCTTCAGCGTTTTTGCAGCGTTTTTCACCCATTGACTTGAATGGGTGTTGAAAAAATGCAGCAAAAACGCAGGTATCATTATTTGCAGCGTTTTTGATGCAGAAAAGTCATGGACAGCAAGCATGCCCAGAGACACAAGTTAGCCCAAAAAACGCCCCAAAACCGCAACGAAAACCGCACCTAAACCTGTGTTTTTGCCGCAGCTTCTTTTCTGCCAAGAAATCTGGTTTTGCTGCAGAAAAAAAACACAGCAAAAACGCCCAGTGTAAACTTACCCTAATCTCCCACAAGTTAGGTGGGTTTCTGTGCTGATGCACCTCTAGTTCTGGTAACATTTGGAAGATCTGGATGTTGTATCAATAATTTAAAGGGAACCGGTCACCAGAGCAAACGCTATTGACCTGAAGATATGGGGTTAAACTGCAGGTTAATAGCTTAATTAACCTGTCCACCACCCACTCTTTGCCAAATGCTGCATGGAGAAAATGCACTTTATTCCCCCCAACAGTGTCCCCATTTTAGTCATCGGGTGGTGCCGGCGTAGGTTCAGTCACTGCTCAGTGCATACAGTGTGGCTGTAACTGCCCTCTTGAACTGACTGACAGCTGGCCGTAATGCAGAGTGATTGTCACTCAGAGCCAGGGGGCACGGTTACAGCTGCCGCACTTAATACTAAGAGCAGTGCCTGAAACAGCACTGGCACCACCGCGAAACTGGAATGCTGCTTGGGAGAATAACGTTCATTTTCTCCCCCCGGCATTAGGCTAAGTGCGGGCGCCGGACAAGTTAATTATGCTTTTAACCTGCAGTTATCCCATATCTGTAGGTTAATAGAGTTTTTTCTGGTGACTGGGTCCCTTTAAACCTGAATTATTGATACAACATCCAGATCTTCCACATTTTATCAGAACTAGAGGTACATCAGCACAGAAACTTCAGTTTAAGGCCGGGGTCACACTTGCAAGTGTGATGCGAGAAACTCGCGCATCAATACCTAGTGCTGCCACCGGCACTCGGGACCGGAGTACAGCTGCAGTATTTCTATGCAGCTCAACGCTCCGGTCCGGAGTGCCCGCGGCAGTGCTGGGCATTGATGCAAGAGACTCGCGCTAGTTTCTCTCATCACACTCACAAGTGTGACCCCGGCCTAATAATGTTTTTTTTCTGGTGACAGATTCCCTTAACCCCTTAACCCCCAAGGGAGGTTTGCACGTTAATGACCGGGCCAATTTTTACAATTTTGACCACTGTCTCTTTATGAGGTTATAACTCTGGAACGCTTCAACGGATCTTCGCGATTCTGAGACTGTTTTCTCGTGACATATTGTACTTCACGTTTGTCGTAAAATTTCTTCCATATAACTTGCGTTTATTTTTGAAAAAACGCAAATATGGCGAAAATTTAAAAAATTTTGCAATTTTCAAACTTTGAATTTTTATTCCCTTAAAACAGAGAAATATGTCACACAAAATAGTTACTAAGTAACATTTCCCACATGTCTACTTTACATCAGCACAATTTTGGAACCAAATTTTTTTTTTCTTAGGAAATTATAAGGGTTAAAAGTTGACCAGCGATTTCTCATTTTTACAACAAAATTTACAAAGCCATTTTTTTTAGTTACCACCTCACATTTGAAGTCACTTTGATGGGTCTATATAGCAGAAAATACCCAAAAGTGACAACATTCTAAAAACTGCACCCTCAAGGTACTCAAAACCACATTCAAGAAGTTTATTAACCCTTCAGGTGCTTCACAGGAGCTGAAGCAACGTGTAAGGAAAAAATAAATATTTAACTTTTTAGCCACAAAAATGATCTATTACAAACTTTTTTTTTATTTTCACAAGGGTAAAAGAAGCAAATGGACAGATAAAGTTGTTGTGCAATTTCTCCTGAGTACGCCAATAGCCAATATGTGGAGGAAAACCACTGTTTGGGCACACGGCAGAGCTCGTAAGGGAAGGAGCGCCGTTTGACTTTTTCAAACTAAAATCGGCTGGAATTGAGATTGGATGCCATGTCGTGTTTGGAGAGCCCCTGATGTGCCTAAACAGTGGAAACCCCCCACAAGTGACACCATTTTGGAAACTAGACCCCCTAAGGAACTTATCTAGATCTGTTGTGAGCACATTGAACCCCCAAGTGTTTCACAAAAGTTTATAATGCCTGGGTCTGAAAAATAAAAAAACAATTTTCCACAAAAATGATTTTTTAGTCCAAATTTTTGATTTTTCCCAAGGAAATTGGACCCCAACAGTTGTTGTCCAATTTGTCCTGAGTACGCTGATACCCCATATGTGGGGGGGGGAAACTGTTTGGGCGCACGACAGGGCTTGTAAAGGAAGTAGTAACATTTTGGAATGCAGACGTTGATGGGTGTCATGTTCCGTTTTCAGTGCCCCAGATGTGCCTAAACAGTGGAAACCCCCCACAAGTGACCCCATTTTGGAAACTAGACCCCCTAAGGAGCTTATCTAGATCTTTGGTGAGCACTTTGAACCCCCAAATGCTTCACACAAGTTTATAATGCCCGAGCATGAAAATAAAAAATCCTATTTTTTTCCCACAAAAATTATCTTTTAGTCACTAATTTTTTATTTTTCCAAGAGTAACAGAAGAAATTGGACCACAAAAGTTGATGTCCAATTTGTCCTGAGTACGCTGATACCCCATATGTGGGAGGAACCACTGTTTGGGCGCACAGCAGAGCTCGGAATGGAAGGAGCACCATTTGACTTTTTCCAAACAAAATTGGCTGGAATTGAGATTGGACGCCATGTTGCATTTGGAGAGCCCCTGATGTGCCTAAACAGTGGAAACCCCCCACAAGTGACCCCATTTGGGAAACTAGACCCCCTAAGGAACTTATCTAGATCTTTGGTGAGCAATTTGAACCCCTAAGTGCTTCACACAAGTTTATAACGTAGAGCCGTAAAATTAAAAAATCATATTTTTTCCACAAAAATGATCTTTTCACCCCAATTTTTATTTTACAAAGAGTAACAAGACTCCAAAAGTTATTGTGCAATTTGTCCTGAGTACGCTGATACCTCATATGTGGGGGTAAACCACTGTTTAGGTGCATGGCAGAGTTTGGAAGGGAAGGAGCGCCGTTCGACTTTTTCAACACAGAATTGGCTGGATGCCATGTCGTGTTTGGAGAGCTCCTGATCTGCCTAAACAGTGGAAACCCCCAATAAATTACACCATTTTGGAAACTAGACCCTCAAGGAACTTATCTAGATGTGTGGTGAGAACTTTGAACCCCGAAGTGCTTCACAGAAGTTTATAACGTACAGCTGTAAAATAAAAATCTTTTTTTTTTTTTTTACAAAAATGATTTTTTCGTCCCCAATATTTTATTTTCACAAGGATAACAGGAGAAATTGGACCCCAAAAGTTGTTGTCCAATTTTTCCTGAGTACGCTGATACCCAATATGTGGGATAAAACTACTGTATGGGCACGCGTCGGGGCTCGGAAGGGAAGTAGTGACGTTTTGGATTGCAGACTTTAATGGAATGGTCTGAGGGCATCATGTCGCATTTGGAGAGCCCCTGGTGCACCTAAACAGTGGAAACCCCCCACAAGTGTCCCCATTTTGGAAAATAGACCCCACAAGGAACTTATCTAGATGTGTGGTGAGCACTTTGAACCCCGAACTGCTTCACAGAAGTTTATAACGTACAGTCGTAAAAACAAAAAAATCATTTTTTTTTTAAAAAATGATATTTTTACCCCCAGTTTTTTATTTTCCCAAGGCTAACAGAAGAAATAGGACAAATTGCACAATAACTCTTGGGGTCCAGAGTACACTGATACCCCATTTGTGGGGGTAAACTACTGTTTGGGCGCATGGCAGAGCTCAGAAGTGAA
Organism: Oophaga sylvatica; assembly: GCA_033576555.1. NCBI lineage: Eukaryota > Metazoa > Chordata > Amphibia > Anura > Dendrobatidae > Oophaga > Oophaga sylvatica. The sequence goes on along the minus strand of JARQOD010000006.1, from coordinate 151,270,509 downwards.
GGAGCACCGTTTGACTTTTTCAATGCAGAATTGGCTGGAATTGAGATCAGACGCCATGTCACATTTGGAGAGCCCCTGATGTGCCTAAACAGCGGAAACCCCCCAATTCTAACTCCAACCCTAACCCCAACACACCCCTAACCCTAGTCCCAATCCTAACCACAAACCTAACCCTAACACACCCATAACCCTAATCCCAACCCTAACCCTAATCCTAACTTTAGCGCCAACCCTAACCCTAACTTTAGCCGCAACCCTAACCCTAATGGGAAAATGGAAATAAATAATTTTTTTTAATTTTATTATTTTTCCCTAACTAAGGGGGTGATAAAGGGGGGTTTGATTTACTATTTATAGCGGGTTTTCATGATTGGCAGCTGTCACGCTAAAAGACGCTTTTTATTGCAAAAATAGTTTTTGCATCACCTCATTTTGAGAGCTATAATTTTTGCATATTTTGGCCCACAGAGTCATGTGAAGTCTTATTTTTTGCGGGACGAGGTGACGATTTTATTGGTACCATTTTTGAGCATGTGACGTTTTTTGATCGCTTTTTATTTCGATTTTTGGGAGGTTAGAATGAACAAAAATCAGTAATTCATGAATTTCTTTTGGGGGAGGCGTTTATACCGTTCCACGTGTGGTAAAATTGATAAAGCGGTTTTATTCTTCGGGTCAGTACGATTACGGCGATACCTCATTTATATCATTTTTTTATGTTTTGGCGCTTTTATAGAATAAAACCAATTTTATATAAAAAATTATTATTTTTGCATCGCTTTATTCTGCGAGCTATAACTTTTTTATTTTTTTGCTGATGATGCTGTGTTGCGGCTCGTTTTTTGCGGGACAAGATGACGTTTTCAGAGGTACCATGTTTATTTATATCGGTCTTTTTGATCGCGTGTTATTCCACTTTTTGTTCGGCGGCATGATGATAAAGCATTGATTTTTTGCTTTGTTTTTTTTTAATTTTTTTTAAGAGGTTCACTAAAGGGGTTAATTAGTGGGACAGTTTTATAGGGGGGGTTGTTACGGACGCGGCGATACCAAATATGTGTACTTTTATTGTTTTTGTTTTTTTATTTACAGGAAAAAAATAATTTATTGGGGAATATTTATTTTTTTTATGATTTTTTTAAACAATTTTTATTTTTTTTAACTTTTTTACTTTGTCCCAGGGTGGGACATCACAGTATTTTAGCAGATCGCTGGTGCAACAGTGTGCACAGCACTTTGTCACACCAGCGATCGCTGCAGGCTTCTCAGTGCCTGCTCTCAGCAGGCACTGAGGAAGCCGCCTCCCTGCAGGACCCCGACGCCATCTTGGATCTGGGGACCTGGAGGGAGGACGGACCCTCGGAACAGCGTGACACATCGCGCTGCTCTGAGGGTCTCAGGGGGGCGCGCAGGGAGCCCCCTCCCTGCGCGATCCTCCCCTGTGCCCCCGGTACACCGCGATCATGTTTGATCGCGGTGTGCCAGGGTTTAATGTGCCGGGAGCGGTCCGTGACCGCTCCTGACACATAGTGCCGGGTGTCAGCTGTGATAATCAGCTGACACCCGGCCGCGATCGGCTGCGCTCCCCCCCCGGGAGCGCGTCCGATCGCTGGGATGTACTATCCCGTCCATGGTCATACGGGCCCAGGTACCATGGATGGGATAGTACGTCGGATGGCAGTAAGGGGTTAAGAGGCCTCCATATTACAGCTTAAAATTGCCTAATGCTTCATTTTCACCTTATTTTTTCAGTAATTTTCATCCATTTTTTAACGCTAGTCCTGGTGTAGATCCCAATTTTCAAAATAATGCAAAGAATTCCTCTATATTTATTCTTTTCCTTGAATTTATACCTGAATGGAATGAAAATACTGATTACATACTGGAGTGTGAATGAGGTCTAAGGCTGGGACTAAAGATAAGCTTTTAAAAGGGAGACAACAGTGCCAATAGAAAAAGGTCACATGCAAGTGTTATCACGTTTATTCTGCACAAATATATAAAAAATATAATTACCGTATTTACCACTACTTAACTGGCTTTGGTATGAAGTTTTTATCATTTTTGCACTTTTGCTTTTTACTCCTTTTAAGAGACATAATTTTTGTATTTTGACATCCACATACTTTGACATCCATAAAAACAAATGCTTGTTCTTGTGGGATGAGTTATAGTTTTGAATGATGACACCATTCATTTTAGCATACGGTGTACTGGAAAACGAGAGAAAAATCTAAGTACTATGAAGTAGAAAAAAAACAAAACATGCAATTCTGTCATTGATTTTATGTCAATCATTTGAGGGATATGAATGACCTGGCAACACAATTATGGTGATACCATAGTCCTATAATTGTTTTCTTTGTTTTTTAGCAGTGAAAAAAGACTGAGCAATTTGTAAAAATTAATAATAATTTGGTTTGTGCTGCCATTTTCTGAAACCTGTAACTTTGTTTTCATCGATTTTGCTCTGTGTGCCTTATTTATTTATTTATTTTTTTGTGTGGCTAGCTTACCATTTTATTGATACTATTTTGAAACACATACAATGTTTTGAATACTTTTTATTGCTGTTTTTTTCTGTTGAGGTGACAAAATAAAACATCAGTTCTGGCATTTTGATATAATTTTTCTCTATGGCATTTACTTTTCGGCTCAACATTACATTGTATTTTTTTATATTTTGATTGGACTGTTTAAAGACACAGCAATACTAAATATGTATTTTTATTTTTTATGTCTCTTTAATTCAGTAAAAATAGACTGATTCAAATATTTTCGTTAATTATTTTTTTAAAAACCTCTCTGCTTTTTACTTTAATCTGCTTATGGGACAGCTGTGTTGCAGTACATAGAACAAGTGATCAGACGATCGCAGTCTTGAGTCGTATAAGCAGATCAAACAAGTAAAAAACAAAAAAGGTTTTTTAAAATATGAAAAGAAAATAAAAAAAATTAATAATTCTTTTTTCTCTATTAAAACTATTAAAAATGCCTATATTTTAATAGCTACCATATATTACTGTAAATACATAAATTAAATAGCTAAATAAATAGTTATATGAAATAGCCATATTTTTAATGTAGCTGAAATGTCTATCTCCTATGAAGCCCAGTCTGAGGTTGAGCGTCACATGAGAGCCAGCAGGTCTCCATCTGCCATCGCCAACCCATTGATCTTGTTAGAGCACAACTGTTAGATTTAACAGTGGTATTTAAGTAGTTAACAGTAGCATCTGCCGCGTGTGGTGTGGGCTTAACTCCTGGACCTGCTTCATACACCGCACTTGACATGCACTGTACATGTAACTTATGAATTAGACTCAGCAAAATTCTGTAAAGTGTGCCAATAATATCACATCTGTTTCGTCACTGCAGTTGCATACTACAAAGTTTTCGGCTATGTAGGAATTTCTGCAAAATTGTCACATACTATTTATTTCCACATTTTACAATCAACTTTCATTCAGTTTTAAGTTGCCATGGAGTCTTGGGTGAAATCCGCTAATAATGATGCCAATCTTATAACAAATGAGAGGTCGAGATAATGGTCATTGTATCAGCGGTGACCTGTTTATTGATGACCTTAGATGTTGTTCAAGCCATGGCAATCTCCATTATCAGCAAAATCCTATTTCATGTAAAGCAGCTCTTCACTTCATATGTGAATGGTAAATTATTCCAGGCATAGAAATGTTACAGCCATGCACTGTGTGCTCTATTACACTGTATACAAATGACAACCTCATGGATCAGTAAACCAGTGGACATGGCCGTGCATGATGTAGTCTGGAATTAGGAATAAAGTGAGCTAATTTCATTGTGAGTAGAGTTGAGCGAATATCTTCGGTTCCCCACTTACTCAGCAAGCTATAGCCTTGCCGAATAAGCTAGAGCGGGAACCCGGCTTCCTGGATCGCGCCGGCTGAACAGCTGATCGCAGCTGCAAGTGTCACGGCTGTCACTGTCACAGCACATGCATGGAAAGTCTAACACACAGACTCTCCATGCATGTGCTGTGACAGTGACACAGCCGCTACACTTGCAGCTGCGATCAACTGTTCAGCGGACGTGATCCAGGAAGCCGGGTTCACGCTGTAGTTTATTCTGCAAGCGCTATAGCTTGCCGAATAAGTGAGGAACCGAAGATATTCGCTCATCTGTAATTGTGAGCAATAGCACATCCCCACCAGAGACTGTGGGGTTGCTGTGTATTTATTATGGTGCTTGAACCTCTAGGTTCAAGCAACATATTGTAATCCGATTTCTTAGATTTTCTTCTTCTTCTCCGCGTTTTCTGCAATTAGTGCGGCCCGAACCGCTCGGTGCAGAGACCCCGTTCAGGCGGCGTTTCGAAGCCCTCGGTGGGGACAGCTGTGCTATGTATTTTTGGAGTCGATCCGATTTGTAGTTTTTTAAAAAAATCGCATTTTAAGCAAAAAATTTCCCATAGGAATTAATGGTGACCTTTCCATGACCCCCAACTGACATGGATTGAAGCCACAACGCAGGTGCAGTGACCTTACAAAGATGGCAACTATGCAAATGCGGCTTCCACACATGACCCCTATCAGCTAATAGAAGCACAGATCGCTGATTCAAGATCTTAAAGGGGCAGTGCAGGGCCTCAGGCAGCACATAGGGGCCCCAGGCAGCACACAGGGGCCCCAGGCAGCGCACAGGTGCCCCAGGCAGTACTCGAGGACCCAGGTGGCGTACAGGGGCCACAGGCGGCACACGGAGCCCCAGGCGGCGTACAGGGGCCACAGGCAGCGCACAGGGGCACCAGGCAGAACACGGGGCCCCAGGCACAACACAGGGTACACAGGCAGTGCACACAGGCACGCCACGAGGCCCAGGCGGCGCACAGGGGCCACAGGCAGTGCACGGGGCCAAGCAGTGCACAGGGGCCACAGGGTACACAGGCAGTGCACAGGCCCCTGGCAGCGCACGAGGCCCCAGGCAGAGCAGAGGGGCCCCAGGCAGCGCACGGGGCAAGCAGCGCACAGGGGCCACAGGCAGCACACGGGCCCAGCAGTCCACAGGGCCCCAGGCAGAGCACAGGGCCCAGGCGCACACAGGGCCACAGGCAGACGCCAGCCAAGGGGCCCCAGGCGGAACACGGGGCCCCAGGCGGTTACAGGGCACTGGTGGCACACGGGGCCCCAGGCGGAACACAGGGACACAGCAGTGACGGGCCCCAGGCGGCGCACAGAGACCCCAGGCAGCGCACGGGGCTCAAGGCAGCACACAGTGGCCACAGGCATGCACGGGGCCAAAGGCAACGCACAGGGGCCACAGGCAGCACACGGGCCCAGCAGTCCACAGGGCCCAGGCAGAGCACAGGGCCACAGGCAGCACACGGGGCCCCAGGCGGTGTACAGGGGCCACTGGTGGCACACGGGGCCCCAGGCGGAACACAGGGTAACACAGGCAGTGCACGGGGCCCCAGGCGGCGCACAGAGACCCCAGGCAGCGCACGGGGCCCAAGGCAGCACACAGTGGCCACAGGCAGTGCACGGGGCCCAAGGCAACGCACAGGGGCCACAGGCAGCACACGGGGCCACAGGCAGCGCACGGGGCCCCAGGCGGCACACAGGGGCCACAGGCGGCACACAGGGGCCACAGGCAGCGCACGGGGCCCCAGGCGGCACACAGGGCCCAGTGGAAAACGGGGCCCCAGGCGTGTACAGTGGCCACGGTGGCACACGGGGCCCCAGGTGGAACACAGGGTACACAGGCAGTGCACGGGGCCCCAGGCGGCGCACGGGCCCAGGCACAGCACAGGGGCCCCAGTGGCGCACAGGGCCCAGGCAGGCACGGGGCCCAAGGCAGCCACAGGGGCCACAGGCAGCACACGGGGCCACAGGCAGCCACATGGCCCCAGGCGAGCGCACAGGGGACCCAGGCAGGAACTCATGGGCCCAGGCAGCGTACGGGGCCCAGGCGGCGCACAGGGGCCACAGGGGCACAAGGGGGCCCAGGCAGGTATCAGGGGCCACAGGGCATGCATGGGGCCCCAGGGGCACACAGGGCCACAGGCGGGCACGGGGCCCCAGCGCGCACAGGGCCCAGGCACGCAGGGGCCCCAG
>JARQOD010000006.1:151230438-151264317 GCA_033576555.1 Oophaga sylvatica | reverse complement strand
GTCAGGCAGGAGGGAACTCATTCATTTGGGGTTTACTGTGAGGCTGCAGCATTAGCTGCGGTCCCTGCAGTAAACATTAACCCTTTCTGAAGGATTACACCGTGGGACCTGACTGTGCATGGGATAGGTAAGAATAATTTTGCTTTTTTATTTTATTTTTATTACAGGAAATGGTTTTTGCAGTAAAATAAAAGATGGTCAAAAACATGTGTCTTTATTTCATTAAAATGATTTTTAATTAAAGTGTGTGTGTTTTATTTTTATTTCATGCAATAGGATTAATAATTGATAGTTGTCTAATTGACAGCTCTCAATTATTAACCTGGCTTAAGGTCACCTTTCAATAGCAAGGTGGCTTTAACCCCATATTAACCCATTCACCACCGCTACAGGGCAATGGGAATAGACGGGCAAAGTGCCAGAAAGGGCGAATCTAATTATAGATTTGTCTTTCCTGGGGTGTCTGGGGGCAGATGTTAGTAGCCGGGGGGGGCAAAAATAATGGTCCCTCTCTGGGCTATTATTATCTGCCCCCACTCACTGGCTTTGTCTGTCTGGTTGCGAAAATAGGGCGGGAGCCCACGCATTTTTTTTTCAGCAATTTTACACCTCATATATATATATACATGTCATTGAATTGTGACACATATATATATATATATTTATATTTGTAGTTCATACACTTCTACATAGTATAATAGCCGCTAATTCAATTGCCGGCTTTTGTGAAAATGCAGAACCCGACATGAAATGACACTTGGTGTACATAGGGTTAACCATGTCTTTTCATGTCCTTTGCTATCTAATTTGCACAAACAATTAAATCAGACTATGTGTGCAAAATTTCACACCTGTAGGGGTTAATTAAAGGTGTAAATTCGTAGCAAAAAAGTCCGTTTTTTTTACAACGAATTTACACCTTTAATTAACCCCTACAGGTGTGAAATTTTGCACACATAGTCTGATTTAATTGTTTGTGCAAATCAGATAGCAAACGACATGAAAAGTCATGGTTAACCATATGTACACCAAGTGTCATTTCATGTCGGGTGCTTCTGTCTTTTCACTGAAGCCGGCTTTACCCGGCAATTGAATCAAAGGATATTTTACTATGTAGAAGTGTATAAACTATACATATATGTATATATATATGTCACAATGACATGTATATATATATATATGTATTCTATGTGTGTATATTTAGTGTTTACAAGGAAAGAATGGGGTTTTTTTGTTGCGATATTTTGTTCCCATAGACTTACATGGGACTTCCGGTATCGGTATCGGGTATCGCCGATATTTTAGTGATATCGGCGATACCATTCCGATTCCGATACTTTAGGATATCGGAAAGTATCGCTCAACTCTAGTTACAATCTATCAAAAATGGAAATGGAGGCTCTGAAGAGCCTTGAAAAGGATTCTAATATTGTTGTAAAGCCCTCAGATAAGGGTGGTAATACGGTAGTGATGAATTTCTTTCACTACCAGGAAATGTGTCAAAACATGCTGAATGACTTCAAATCTTATGACAAACTATCTAGTAACCCAATGAATGAGTTTCTTAACCAATTGAAAGTAATTTTGGATGAGGGCATGAAGGGGCATCTCATTGACAAGAATGAGTACGATTATCTATGCCCCTCTTTTCCTGTAATGGCAACTTTTTACTGCCTCCCAAAAATTCATAAGGGATTAACTCCCTGAGAGGGAGACCAATTGTATTGGGCATTGATAGTTTGACTCATCATATTGGGATCTATCTAGATGAGATATTGAAACCATTTGTTACCTCTTTGAACTCTTATACGAGGGACACAACGGATTTATTAAGAAAACTAGATGGTATGAATATAGAGACCGAATCCATCCTTTGCAGCATTGATGTAGAGGCTCTTTACTCCTCCATTAACCATGTAGACAGCCTAAATGCAGTAGAATTCTATTTAAGAAGGAGGGGCCAGCAGTGTATGGATCATAATATCTTTGCACTCAAACTATTAGAATTTTGTCTGACCAAAAACTTCTTTCTCTTCAATAACAGCCTATACCACCAGCTCAGGGGCACAGCAATGGGCAGTCCATGTGCGCCATCTTATGCTAATTTGCTCCTGGGCTGGAGGGAGGAAACTGTAGTGTTCAGTGATCTCTATATTGAAGAATGTGAAAAAATTGGTTTTTGGTCAAGATATATTGATGACGTGTTTATGGTTTGGAATGGGAGCATTCCAGACCTAGAGAAGGTTGTGGCGAAATTAAACGTCAATCAATTGGGACTTTCATTTACTTTTGAACATCACATGCATGAGTTACCTTTTTTGGACATCAATATTACAAAAACAGGCAATGGTAATATTGATACTAAGATATTCAGAAAGCCCACGTCAACGAATGCCCTCCTTAGATGGGAAAGTCATCACCTGACACCCCTCAAGAAGGGAATTCCAAAAGGACAATACATGAGAGTACGACGCAATTGTTCATCAGAATGTGATTTTCAAGATCAGGCAGCGGATTTAAGACGTTTTCTGAATAGGGGATACCCGGTTGGGATCCTAAGTAAGGCGTATAATGACACCAAGATTTTAGACAGGACACAGCTATTAAATGTCAAACAACTAGTGTTGAGCGATACGATACCGCAAGTATCGGGTATCGGCCGATATTAGCTCTATCGGCCTTTCGATACTTAGTTCCGATATTTTCGTCTTATCGGATACCGGAATCGGGATTGTCACTGTCACTGTCAGTGTCCGTCGGTCGGGTCTGTCAGGAGTCAGCGGCACTTACCTGGCAGAAGATCTCCGGCGGTCACGGGCTGGACTGCTTCATGGCCGCCATCATCTTTCCCCGGCGGTCACATGCAGTTTCTCGCGATAACTGCAGTGACTGCTGGGTAATCCCGGCCATAAAGCAGTCAGTCCGATGACGTCACCGCCGGGGAAGCAGGCAATTAGCTGTGCTGCGTCGAGATGACAGGCTCTGCCTGTCATTGCGATGTAGCAGAGCTGGATCGCCGTGGGACAGTCGTTACTATGGACTGCGTCGGACAGGTGGTATACTGTTGTTTTTTTTTTTTTTCTTTTTTACAGGAGATCGATGGCGTCGCAGGATGAGAGTATAATAAAAGAAATGAAAACTGTGTTGTCTCTTTTATTTCATTAAAATACTTTTTTCTTGCTGTGTCTTTTTTTTTATACATTTAAAAACTTTGGGATTAATAATGGATCGGTGTCTTATTGACACCTCTCCATTATTAACCGGGCTTATTCTCACCGTGCAATCAACGGTGGCATTAACCCCTTATTACCCCACTTGCCACCGCTACAGGGCAGTGGGAAGAGCCGGGTAAAGTGCCACAATTGGCACATCTTTTGATGCGCCAAATGTGGGGCTGCTGTAGCCTGGTATTATCAGGCTGTTGAGGGCCAAAATCCATGGGCCTTGACAGTCTTTTAATACCAGGCCGCAGCAGTCTGCATTTTACTTGGCTGGTTAACACAAATAGGGGGACCCCTACGCCTTTTTTTTTTCGAGGGGATCCCCTATTTTTGTTAACCAACCAAGCTAAGCAAACTGCTGTGGCCTGGTATTATCAGGCTGGCAAGGTCCATGTATGTTGGCTCCTTAACAGCCTTAAATACCATTCCTCAGCAGCAGGGGCGTACATATAAATCATGGGGCCCCATAGCAAAAGTCTGAATGTTCCCCACCCCCCCAAAAAAAAAACCCAGAGGCATTGTAAATGTAAAGTGCCAGCACAGTGAGGGAAGTTGAGTCGCACAGAGACAGGGGTTTTGGGGGTACTCGGCACCGATCACGTCGACTTCTATGGGGGATGTCACGAGTAGCACAGCTCGGTCCGTGACCTGGGCGATCACTGGAATGTGGGATATTTCCAGGGGATGATAGAATGTTCGTGTAGTTTGTCGTGACGCCACCTGTAGTACCTGGTCAGGGTGTCCAGCGCTGCTGTGCAGGTCCTCTGGAAGGGATGGTGTAGTGCAGGTAGGTGAAAAGTCTTCTACAGGTAACACGCTATCCTTCCAGGGCAGATAGATGTGAGATAGAGCAATGGTGCAAAGTGATGTAGCAGAGTGGACTATGCGACGTAGTAAGAAAGCAGGAAACACTTCAAGTTAAACGTTGCATAATAAAAATTTTAATAATAACATTACAAAAGTGCAAATGGCTTATATTATGTGACATGTTTTGTTACTGTTCATACTCTTGATATGTGTTATACATGTGTGTTAATAAATACATATTCAACAAAAGTGCAAATAGCATTAGTGCCGAAGTTCGTGGAGACTTCTTAGGACTACAACCCCACCGGGGTAACTTCACAGTGTCCTTTACTTGTGCTTGTGGAGGACCCGCTCCAAACCTCCAACTGTGGTCTTGGGTGGGCTGCAAGACTTTCCTTGAGCAGACCTCACTTTCGGCCACACCAAACGGGTTTTTAGTTTCTGAGGTAGTTGAAAATAGTGCACAGTAAAGTTTTTTGTAAAACCAAAATGGAGCACCGAAGTGCCAACTATTTACAGAAAAATTTGTGAGCCACTACAGTTCATGGCTTCAAAGTTGAACATTTTCATTACAGTGAAACACCATTACCCAACCTGGGTATATCAAGGAAACAATAAACTTGTTCTTCTGAACATTCACCCGTCCGGGTACATCAAACCATTACCCAACATGGGTATATTAAGGCAAAAATAAACTTGTTCTTCTGAACATTCACCCGTCCGGGTACATCAAACCATTACCCAACATGGGTATATTAAGGCAACAATAAACTTCTTTTTATGAACATTCACCCGTCCGGGTACATCAATAATTTAACTATTTACATACAGAGACCCTGTCCGGGTTATTTAGACTTCTTTGGCTGGCCTCTTCCAGGTACCACCTGGTACTGTTGTGGAGCTTGCCAAACATCCGTGACAGGAGGGTCCACCCAGACCTGATGACGTCGTGTGGCGTGTACAGTGACGTCATGACCCGCTATCTGGGTCTGTGTGGCCACCTCTTTCGTCTCCCTCCGGGTCTGGAACCCTATGTCCCGGACTGTACGAACCCCAGGGGGCCTAACAGGCGCCGGGTATGGGCCAGCTATCATTATCATGTCCATAGCTGGGGCTGCTGAGGAGACCACTGAGGGAGGCTGGGGAGATTTACGGCATGGGGTGGGCACTTGTGCAGAGGCCTGGTTGGGGGAGGCTGAAGGCTCGTAGGGTCTGTCAGTTTCCTGACACTATGGGGAGTAGGGTCGCACCTGGTAACATTTAGGGCGTACCATCCATTGTAACCCCAGTGTCGGGTGTAAGTCACCAAGTCTCCTGGCAACAGGTCCCTCCCCGGGTGTCCTTCTGGGAGGTGAGCCTCCACGTCCCGCCGGGTTACAAAAACTTCTAAATAAAGTCCAGGCTCCTGGATGAAGCCCCAACCACCTTTTAACTTAAAGTTCCGTACTGCACCCTTACGCTGCGGCTCCCTCACCGTACTTTTATCCTTTCTTATACGTGCCTTCTCTGCCAGTTCCTTCTCCAGGTGACGTTGCCGAAGCTTTTGGGATTCTCGCTGCTCCCTTTGTCGCTCTGCTTCCCGCTCCCGACGTCTCCACTCTTCCTCCTGACGCCGGTTGTAATTCTCCTCCACCAGCTTCTCCATGTCTCCACCATCAAATGCCAGCTTACGATGTCCGGTTTGCGGCAGCTCTCCTGGCGCCCCCCAGTCCTGGCGGCGCTCACCTGTGGCGGAAGCAGCCGGCTCTGGAACAGATGACGGTCGGGGCTCCGGTACAGGCAGGTAGTGCTCTGGTGCCTGCGCGGCCTCCTCCATGAGGACGGGTGTCGCTTCTTCTGCCTCAGCGATGGGGGCAGACAGCAGGATCTGGGGTGCTGGTGCGGCGTTTTCTGCAGGAACGGGTGCCTCCACTGTGATACTGGCAACCGGTTCAGATTGCAAGGGCTGGGATGCCCGCACGGCCTTCTGTACTGGAACGGGTGCCTCCACTGAGATACTGGCAACCAGTTCAGATTGCAAGGGCTGGGATACCCGCACGGCCTTCTGTACTGGAACGGGTGCCTCCACTGAGATACTGGCAACCGGTTCAGATTGCAAGGGCTGGGATGCCCGCACGGCCTTCTGTACTGGAACGGGTGCCTCCACTGAGATACTGGCAACCGGTTCAGATTGCAAGGGCTGGGATGCCCGCACGGCCTTCTGTACTGGAACGGGTGCCTCCACTGAGATACTGGCAACCGGTTCAGATTGCAAGGGCTGGGATGCCCGCACGGCCTCCTCTACTGGAACGGGTGCCTCACCTTCCGGTACAGACACTTCAGGGGGTAAGAGGGATTGGCGCCGCTCCAATTGTAGTTTTAGGGCCCGCCAGCTCGCTTCCATCCTGGCGACCTCCTCCCGGTGCCGGGCCAGGTCTCTCAGGGTATCCTCCGCTTCTTCCAGCGTAGGAGGGTTTCCAGGCCGGGTGCCAAACGGTGGCTCCGTGGCGATCGGGTCGCTTCCGTGGAGGGAGAGCTCTGACTCCTCCATCCCTTCCCACTTCTGCTCACGTCCATTCGCCATCTCAGCAAAGTCACATGTGTCATTAGCATCAGGAGAGGCGACATCTTTTGTAGGGAGGCGGGGACCTTCGCGTTCGTTTACGCCCACTGAGGAGGATGAGGAGGCGGAACTCCAGAGCTGTGGGGCACGATCTTACATTGCAGTAACATTTAGAGTGTGCGGACATCGTTTTCGCGCCACGGAGTGAGTGTACGCCCACGAGAGCACCCCCTTATTCTTCACCTGTGCCTCGTGGCGCAGATATGACGGAAAAATGGCAAATATAGTCTATGATGATTTTTGCAATTCTCAAGCAAAAAAACAGTTCAATTAAGGCACACAGGACACATATATATGTCACAATGACATGTATATATATATATATATATATATATATATATATATATGTATTCTAAGTGTGTATATTTTGTGTTTACAAGGAAAGAAAGTGTTTTTTAAGTTGCGATATTTTGTTCCCATAGACTTACATGGGACTTCCGGTATCGGAATCGGATATCGACGATATTTAGTGATATCGGCGATACCATTCCGATCCGATATTTTTAGATATCGAGCAGTATCGCTCAACACTACAAACAACCTAAAGATGAACCTCCTACATGTCGTTTCATCACTACCTTTAATTCTGGAGCACAACAAGTGCGTTCAATACTTCAGAAACATTGGTCGGTATTGCAGATGGATGAGGACATTGGAGATCTGGTGGGAGGATACCCTAATATTACCTTTCAGAAAGGAAGGTCTTTAGGGGACAGAATTGTACACAGTCACTGTAATCCCCCTAAGAGAGAAACCTGGTTGACCAACAACCTTAAAGGATGTTACAAATGAAGTGGATGTGTAGCTTGTCCCGTCTTGTCCACGGGAGGTGTTTTCAGAAGCAATGTCATGGATTGAAATTATAAAATCCGTCATTTCATCAACTGTCGAACCAAGGGCGTGATTTATAAAGCGACTTGTCCATGTAATCTTGAATATTTAGGAAAGACGATTCGAGAATTCAGAAGAATAGGTGAACATCTGCGAGACATAGCTTTAAAGAGAGACACACCTCTAGCCAGACATATGGTTAGTCAACATGAGGGGGAAACAACTGGTCTCAATTTCATTGGAATTGATAAAGTAGGAGCACCAAAGAGGGGTGGCAACTGGGATAGGAGGATTCTGCAATGTGAAACAAAGTTGATTTTTCGATTAAAAAACACAACCTTTGGGGCTCAATGAGACCTTGACTTATAATTGTTTTGTATAGATTCTTCCGCATAGGCCACTCCACTCCCAGTTTCTTGCCTCCCCTCTAACCTCTTTCTAGCCGCCTACATCTTTCCTATTCATTGTAAACTCTCTTTCCCACACCTATCCTAGGGTTAATTAGGGCATAATAGGGCCTTATAGGGCTAGCCGCCGAGGAGTGGGGGCGCCATTATTGATTCTCTTATAGGGTGCTAATCTCCACTGATAGGTAAGGTGTTCTGGGCCCGTTTTAGGGGATAATAGTCAATAATTTTGTTTCCCCCTCTGAACCCGATCTCCTTTGTTCTCCCAAATGCATTAACCCCTTTATTCCATCAGACGTACTATTCCGTCCATGTGACCCTGGACCTAATTCCCATGGACGGAATAGTACGTCATGGGCGATCAGCTGCGCTCCCGGGCGGAGCGCAGCTGATCGCGGCCGCGTGTCAGCTGTTTATCGCAGCTGACACCCAGCACTATGTGTCAGGAGCTGTCACGGACCGCTCCCGGCACATTAACCCCTGGCACACCGCGATCAAACATGATCGCGGTGTACCGGGGGTACAGGGGAGGATCACGATGTGTCGCGCTGTTCCGAGGGTCCATCCTCCCTCCAGGTCCCCGGATCCAAGATGGCGCCGGGGTCCTGCAGGAAGCCTGCAGCGATGCCAGAGCGATCGCTGGTGTGACAGAGTGCTGTGCACACTGTAACACCAGCGATCTGCTAAAATACTATGATGTCCCACCCTGGGACAAAGTAAAAAAGTAAAAAAATAAAAATAAAAAGTGGTAAAAAAAAATCATAAAAAAAATATATATATTCCCCAATAAATTCATTTCTTCCTGTAAATAAAAAAAAACAAAACAATAAAAGTACACATATTTGGTATCACCTTGTCCGTAATGACCCCCTCTATAAAACTGTCCCACTATTTAACCCCTTTAGTGAACCCCTTAAAAAAAAAAAAACTAAGCAAAAAATCAATGCTTTATCATCATACCGCCGAACAAAAAGTGGAATAACACGCGAGCAAAAAGACCGATATAAATAATCATGGTACCGCTGAAAACGTCATCTTGTCCCGCAAAAAACGAGTCATATTACAGCATCATCAGCGAAAAAAATAAAAAAGTTATAGCTCGCAGAATAAAGCGATGCAAAAATAATAATTTTTTATATAAAATTGTTTTTATTCTATAAAAGCGCCAAAACAAAAAAATAATATAAATGAGGTATCACCGTAATCGTACTGACCCGAAGAATAAAACTGCTTTATCAATTTTACCACACGTGGAATGGTATAAAAGCCTCCCCAAAAAGAAATTCATGAATTGCTGATTTTTGTTCATTCTAACCCCCCAAAAATCGAAATAAAAAGCGATCAAAAAATGTCACGTGGTCATAAATGGTACCAATAAAAACGTCACCTCGTCCCGCAAAAAATAAGACCTCAAATGACTCTGTGGGCCAAAATATGCAAAAATTATAGCTCTCAAAATGTGGTGATGCAAAAAACTACTTTTTGCAATAAAAAGCGTCTTTTAGCGTGACAGCTGCCAATCACAAAAACCCGCTGTAAATAGTAAATCAAACCCCCCTTTATCACCCCCTTAGTTAGGGAAAAATAATAAAATTTAAAAAATGTATTTATTTCCATTTTCCCATTAGGGTTAGGGTTAGGGTTGCGGCTAAAGTTAGGGTTAGGGTTGGCGCTAACGTTAGGATTAGGGTTAGGGTTGGGATTAGGGTTAGGGGTGTGTTAGGGTTAGGTTTGTGGTTAGGGTTGGGACTAGGGTTAGGGTGTGTTGGGGTTAGGGTTGGAGTTAGAATTGGGGGGTTTCTGCTGTTTAGGCACATCAGGGGCTCTCCAAATGTGACATGGCGTCTGATCTCAATTCCAGCCAATTCTGCGTTGAAAAAGTCAAACGGTGCTCCTTCACTTCTGAGCTCTGCCATGCGCCCAAACAGTAGTTTACCCCCGCATATGGGGTATCAGCGTACTCTGGACCACAAGAGTTATTGTGCAATTTGTCCTATTTCTTCTGTTACCCTTGGGAAAATAAAAAACTGGGGGTGACAAAATCATTTTTGTAAAAAAAAATGATTTTTTTGTTTTTACGGCTGTATGTTATAAATTTTCTGTGAAGCACTTGGGGCTTCATAGCGCTCACCACACTTCTAGATAAGTTCCTTGTGGGGTCTATTTTCCAAAATGGGGTCACTTGTGGGGGGTTTCCACTGTTTAGGCGCATCAGGGACTCTCCAAATGCGACATGACGCCCCCAGACCATTCCATCAAAGTCTGCAATCCAAAACGTCACTACTTCCCTTCCGAGCCCCGACGTGCGCCCATACAGTAGTTTACTCCCACATATTGGGTATCAGTGTACTCAGGACAAATTGGACAACAAATTTTGGGGTCCAATTTCTCCTGTTACCCTTGTGAAAATAAAATATTGGGGCGAAAAAATCAATTTTGTAAAAAAAAGGATTTTTTATTTTTACGGCTGTACGTTATAAACTTCTGTGAAGCACTTCGGGGTTCAAAGTGCTCACCACACACCTAGATAAGTTCCTTGTGGGGTCTATTTTCCAAAATGGGGTCACTTGTGGGGGCTTTCCACTGTTTAGGTGCATCAGGGGCTCTCCAAATGCGACATGACGCCCCCAGACCATTCCATCAAAGTCTGCAATCCAAAACGTCACTACTTCCCTTCCGAGCCCCGACGTGCGCCCATACAGTAGTTTTCTCCCACATATTGGGTATCAGCGTACTCAGGACAAATTGGACAACAACTTTTGGGGTCCAATTTGTCCTGTTACCCTTGTTTCCACTGTTTAGGCAGATCAGGAGCTCTCAAAAAACACGACATGGCATCCAGCCAATTCTGCGTTGAAAAAGTCAAACGGCGCTCCTTCCCTTCCAAACTCTGCCATGCACCCAAACAGTGGTTTACCCCCACATATGGGGTATCAGCGTACTCAGGACAAATTGCACAATAACTTTTGGAGTCTTGTTACCATTGGGAAAATAAAAATTGGGGTGAAAAGATCAATTTTGTGGAAAAAATATTATTTTTTAATTTTACGGCTCTACGTTATAAACTTGTGTGAAGCACTTGGGGGTTCAAATTGCTCACCAAAGATCTAGATAAGCTCCTTAGAGGGTCTAGTTTCCCAAATGGGGTCACTTGTGGGGGGTTTCCACTGTTTAGGCACATCAGGGACTCTCCAAATGCAACATGGCGTCCTGTTATGTTTTGGTAGCTGAGGAGAGCAGGCAAAAACGGCAATACACCAGAGAGGTTGGAATCTACTGGATTGCAGTACCCTGACTAACCACCACAACTAAAGGCAGCCGTGGAGCGTACCTACGTTGGTCCTAGACGCCTCGTCACAGCCTGAGAAGCTAACTACACCTAAAGATAGAAAGAGAAAAACTATCTGCCCCGGAGCAGATCCCCAAAGAACATAGGAAGCCCCCAAACATGTAATGGCGGTTAGACAAGAGGCAATACAGACACAGACAGAAAATAGTATGAGCAAATGTTGGGGCCCAAACTTCCTAGACAGAAAAGGATAGGAAGGACACTTACTGCAATCCCAAAAAGCCCTAAAAAGTACCAACTCTACTAATTACAAAAACACCTGAGATCACACGACCCCTACCACCTAAATTAGTTCTCTGGTGTAACAAAACTAAGCCGCAGCACTGAAAAAACTGGAAAAGGCAAATGAACAAATAACAGAGGCTCAGATAAACTGAGAGGAGCACAAGCCCCAGGAGGGGACCTGGCTGACCTCCACAAGAGTGCAGGAAACAATGCAAAAAGCAAGCACAAAAAACAAAAGCAGAAAACTTCTTATCTGAGAGCAGAAGAAGAGGCAAGATTCAGCAGGCTTCCAAGTGAACCAGGAACAACAGCAGTTAGACAAGAACAATTGATCACCGGCAACCCTGATGGGAGGGAACCTCCCTTATATAGGACCAGTCTGTAACTCCTGATTGCCAATCTTCACTAAATGGTTCAGCACTGTCTGCAACCACCAGAGGGAGCTTCTGCTCAGAACTCATTTCTAACACATTCACAACAGCGTCCAATCTCAATTCCGGCCAATTTTGGTTGGAAATAGTCAAATGGTGCTCCTTCCATTCCGAGCTCTGCCATGCACCCAAACAGTGGTTCCCCCCACATATGGGGTATCAGTATACTCAGGACAAATTGGAAAACAACTTTTGAGGTCCAATTTCTCCTGTTACCCTTGGGAAAATAAAAAATTAATGACTAAGAGATAATTTTTGTGGGAAAAAAATAGGATTTTTTATTTTCATGCCCGGGCATTATAAACTTGTGTGAAGCACTTGGGGTTCAAAGTGCTCACCAAAGATCTAGATAAGTTCATTAGGGGTCTAGCTTCCAAAATGGGGTCACTTGTGGGGGTTTCCACTGTTTAGGCTCATCTGGGGCACTACAAACGGAACATGACCCCCATCAATGTTTGCATTCCAAAACGTTACTGCTTCCTTTCCAAGCCCTGCCGTGCACCCAAACAGTTTCCCCCCCACATATGGGGTATCAGCGTACTCAGGACAAATTGGACAACTTTTGAGGTTCAATTTCCTTTGGAAAAATCAAAAATTTGGAACTAAAAAATCATTTTTGTGGAAATTTTTTTTTTTTTTTTTTTCACACCCAGGCATTATAAACTTTTGTGAAACACTTTGGGGTTCAAAGTGCTCACAACAGATCTAGATAAGTTCCTTAGGGGGTCTAGTTTCCAAAATGGTGTCACTTGTGGGGGGTTTCCACTGTTTAGGCGCATCAGGGGATCTCCAAACACAACATGGCGTCCAATCTCAACTCCAGTCAATTTTAGTTTGAAAAAGTCAAACGGCGCTCCTTCCCTTACGAGCTCTGCCGTGTGCCCAAACAGTGTTTTTCCCCACATATAGGGTATTGGCGTACTCAGGAGAAATTGCACAACAACTTTATCTGCCCATTTTCTCCTTTTACCCTTGTGAAAATAAAAAAAAGTTTGTAAAAGATAATTTTTGTGGCTAAAAAGTTAAATATTAATTTTTTCCTTCCACGTTGCTTCAGCTCCTGTGAAGCACCTGAAGGGTTATTAAACTTCTTGAATGTGGTTTTGAGTACCTTGAGGGGTGCAGTTTTTAGAATGGTGTCACTTTTGGGTATTTTCTGCTATATAGACCCGTCAAAGTGACTTCAAATGTGAGGTGGTCCCTAAAAAAATGGCTTTGTAAATTTTGTTGTAAATATGAGAAATCACTGGTCAACTTTTAACCCTTATAATTTCCTAACAAAAAAAAATTTTGGTTCCAAAATTGTGCTGATGTAAAGTAGACATGTGGGAAATGTTATTTCTTAACTATTTTGTGTGACATATTTCTCTGTTTTAAGGGGAAAAAAATTCAAACTTTGAAAATTGCAAAATTTTCAAAATTTTCGCCATATTTGCATTTTTTGAAAAATAAACGCAAGGTATATCGAAGAAATTTTACCACTAACGTGAAGTACAATATGTCACGAGAAAACAATCTCAGAATCGCGAAGATCCGTTGAAGTGTTCCAGAGTTATAACCTCATAAAGAGACAGTGGTCAGAATTGCAAAAATTGGCCCGGTCATTAACGTGCAAACCACCCTTGGGGGTGAAGGGGTTAAGAGTTAATAATTGATTTTCTGAGAGTCACATTTTTGCCCTTTTTTCATTTTACTACCAATGTTCTCTATTAAGGACCTTTTCCCTGAGGTTTTTCCTCAGGATGTTTTGACTAATGGTTCCTCACTTTGAATAAGTTAATAAAAGGAACCTGAGTATATGGATATAAAAGTTAAATATTCATACTTATCTTGATCATCTTACTTTTTAGTTGCCACTATTGAACATTCTTGGTGCTGAGAATGTATAGTGCTTACCATTTAATAGGGGGAATATTATATCCAAATAAAAATAAGAATAAAAATAATGATCTATATATGAATATATTCTTTGAAATTTAATAATAAAAGTAGGATGTCTATCTAAGAGGATAATTGTTCATGTGCCTAAAAATGGATTTTTATAGTACTGGGTGCCTTTAAGTTTGTATATGTGGCGACCCTTATGAGTACAAAGAAATTATGTTTTTTCCGTGGACATGTTATCTGCTAAGACATAATTTGGCAGGGAATGCAGATTTTAAGTCCTCTTCAACCCTCTTGTGGAATATAGACACCTGAAATTCACTATATAGAGAATTTGGTATGATAAATCATAAATAAGGTCAATCACAAAATATTACATCAATATACCCCTAATGGTTATATGAACATCTCTGAATATCTCCAGCACTAAACATGAACTAATTTGGATAAATAATGATATGATATCGGTGACCCACGTGGGTCTGATGCGCGCACCCACTCGGCATCATGTACAAGTGTGACGGGTGACTTGATCTATACAACTGATATGAAATGGGAGTTCCTCAGCTTGCATAGCCACACACATTCACAGTATATGGGGTAATGTATGGTACCTATAAGAAAACCTCCCCCAAAGGATGGAAGTAACGGTGGATGTTCATAAGTGGTGAGATCGTTCCTAATCTAATATGTGCAATGATTATGGGATCAATTAATACTTTTAGTCACATATATCCATAGAATTTGGGGTCATGCTTGGTATATATAAGAAATACCTCCCCCAACTGATAGTTATTAATGGTGGATGCCATAAGTGATTATATCATTTCTAATGTGATATGTGAATGTATTAGATATGGGCTTATGAATTTTGTGGCCATACTAATATGTAATTTTGGATTTGCACATTGAGTGTATTAGATGTGGCATTATGAATTTGCTGCTATATCAACATAATAAATAGAATTGATAAACCGTGACTGATACAGTAAATCCTGTCTGCTGTCTCTGGATCATATATGATTTGATATGGTGGATTGTTCTATATGATCATAGCGATCCCTATAAGAATAAGCTCAATATTTTTTCACTAAAAAGTAGTGGTGATTAGTGTGTGTGTTTCTATGGTGTTTATTGTAATATTCTAGAACCGATTGGTTCTTTATTAAAGGATTTATTAAAAGTTATATTTTAGCTTTAACTACTACCTTGCTGGCGATATACATCTTTGGAAATGTGAAGCATTTAAAAGATGCTCAACAGCCTGATCATAAAAACAAGTGATTTTTTACATAGAAATATAAACAGTATGTTCATTCTTTCAAGCGCTTCTTGAGCAACTTTTCAGGCAAGTTTCAGAGCAGACCCACCTGAAAAAGACTATCGCCCTGATTCATGAAAACATTTTTAGCAGAAAATTGCCAAATTGTGTTGACGCCTGTGATTTGGAGACACTTTTTTGCCTTTTGGGCAGCTATCTTCACTAAAATGATACCTTTTTGATGAAATCTGCTTATGGTTGTTGTTTAATCTTTATTTGTAGTTTTCAGCTAAGAATTCTCGTGCCAAGGGGCGGCCTGTGGGGAGGAACTTTATGTGGTGCTCTGCTTACATATGCATCTTTATGGGCTTAACACAGGTCAATAATCCTTCAGTAATTAGGATGAACATAGTCAAAGTCTGCACTTCCCAAAACTGTGTAATATTTTTTAATTCCCCTGTGTACACACTCCGTGTCTGCTCTCCATCAGATAACCTTAAATTACCTGTTCACAGTGGGAGGTGCAGGTAGTGATCCAAGGCCCCCAGCCTTTGATCTGTATAACTATAATTCCATTTGACACCTTCAAATAAAAGTCAATAAGACTCAAAAGACGACCAGAAGACACCAAAGTGTCTTTTTTAATATTTTGTCAGCGTTTTTGCTTCAAAAACAGCTAGCAAATAATTGTTGAAAGTATTTAAAGCGAACCTGTCTGCAGGATTGTGATCAGTAAACTACAGCGTCAGGTTGGCGCAGTTATAGTGATTAAAATGATACCTTGTTTGATGAAATCTGCTTATGGTTGTTGTTTAATCTTTATTTGTAGTTTTCAGCTAATGAGATTCTCGTGCCAAGGGGCGGCCTGTGGGGAGGAACTTTATGTGGTGCTCTGCTTACATATGCATCTTTATGGGCTTAACACAGGTCAATAATCCTTCAGTGACCTACCCCCTATTTTACATACTGCATATCATATTGTGTGGTTTTAAAAAAAATTAACATTCATCAAAATGGCGTCGGAGGTGGGGCTATAGCATGATGCAATGCCTAATATGCATATATGGATTTTTGTATCCAAAACAAAAACAAACACAAATGCAGCCAAAAGGTCTATAAAACCACAAATTTTATTGAAACATATCTAAAAATATATATGTGACAAAGTAGGATGGCAACTGTAGGGGAGACCCACATCACAGAAACACACACGATAATTAGGCTGCCATAGCAACAAAGCACTGCAGATAAATATATCAGAAAGTCCTATGAAATGTAAAGCACAAACTCTGTATAGCAAGTGTCTATAAACATCGATAATGTATAACAGACATAGGCAAATAGCAGCTTGTGCTGAAAATCACTATGTAAAAACATTGCCAGCTTGTGCTAAACATAGCCAGGACAGAGTAACAGCAAAAATAGGCACATTGGGTGAAGGCATATTTACCAAAGATAGAAAGCACTGCAGGTGCCCGCCGCCAGACAGCCCTCCCCGACGCGCATTTCGGAGTGACTCCTCACTCCTTCCTCAGGGGGCGTGTCAAATGGGCAGCAGAAGCGCCCTATATATCCTACCCTGTTCAGATGTCGCGCAGGTGAAGACAACATCCATGCGATCAGCACACGGACACGCCGGCGACGCCATGACCGGAAGTACGTGGGGCCCCACGTGTTCCGGTGTCTGACGTCACCGGAAGTGACACCGGCGTCGCAAAGAATGCAGGCGCCTGCACAAACTTGAAAACAACCGGGGTACTATACAATTGAATAAACCACATGAACCACTATATAAAGCTTAGTACAAAATACAAAAATTGTTTACAATATATAAAGAATAATGCAAAACAAAAACAGTTTGTGTAATATAATATAGAAAAAAACGAAACTAAAAAAAGAAAAATGTGCACAAAAAAACAAAATATAACGAGATATGTATATTAACACAAAACCACAAAACGGAAGAGAAAAAATATATCACTAAAAAAACAGAACAACAACAGAGAATGATAAAGATAACACATAACAGAAATATAAATGTAACAGATGGGTACATAATGTAAGTCTCCATACGTCAGATGTCATTAATGAGGTTACACATATGTGCATAGCATAAAACACATTAGTAATTGAATCAATGTGTACATATATAATATATGAGTCGCATCAATAACAACATGAGTACATAATGTAAATCTCCATGCGTCAGATATCATCAAAGAATACACATAAGTGCATAGCATAATACAAAATAATAATGATCCAATCAATATGTACATATACAATATATGAGTCACATCAATAACAACATGAATAGATGGTATATACATATATATCAAAAATGAAGTATACCTGTACACTAAACAACAACTCATTGCATACTGATACATAGAATCAAAGTTACAGAAATATATGCAAAATAGATGCACCGCATAACAATATGTGCACCGAAGATGAAATCACGGCCGTATGAGGGTCTTGTGTAGTAATTCAATAATACCCCGGAACAACAGGACAGAAAGAAAATCTAGAATAAAAATACAACAAATTAAAATCAAATAAAAAACAATATCATGCGGTTAATGGGATACGTGGAGATATCAGAGCTAGAAGATCACAAAAACGGGACATATGAGATGTTTTCATTCAAACCACTAGGATGTAGAGTTTTTAATAGCCAGATCCATTTTGTTTCTGCCTGTGCCAACTGCTTTGACAAATCACCTCCCCGTATATTAATGCGTAAGGCATCAATGCCCTTGACCCTCAAAAGCGAGCCATCACACCGATGCATTTGATGAAAATGACGCGGTAAAGTTTTTAAAGTGGAGATGTCAGTGCAAGTGGAAGCCGCCCCAATGCCAAGCACATGCTCTCTAATCCTGACCTTCAATTGTCTGGTGGTAAGGCCAATATAAAAAAGGCCGCATGGACAACTTGCACAGTAAACAACATACCTGGTAGTACAAGTGATACGCTGTCTAATGGTATAGTTTTTAGTACCGTCAGAATTGGTGAAAGAAGAGCATCGCTCGACATTGGGACAAGCCACACAGGTTCCACACGGCGAACAACCCACCACGGGGGGAAATCTGTCAAGAAACGTGGCCACCTGTACATCAGGATAATGACTGGCAGTTAGTTGATCACGTAGATTTCTGGCACTCCTAAAGTTGAATAATGGTCTCTCTGGGAGAAATTTACCAATCACGGGATCAACCTTGAGAATGGGCCAAGCTTTCTGTATAGCCTCTCTCATTTTAAGATGTTGAGGATGATAGGTGGTAATAAACCGTATATTGTTAGAATTATTGTTAGGTGGTTTAGTACCATACAGTAAAGCATCCCGTGTAGCACGTCTAGCCCTTTGATAGGCTCTCTTAATACTGCAACCGCTATAGCCCCTAGAGAGGAACCGCAATCTCAGTTCCTTGGCCCTGACCTCAAAATCAGAATCAGTGGAGCAAATGCGCCGTAAACGGAGAAATTGCCCCACAGGAATAGCCCTCACAACATGGGAAGGATGGCACGATGTGGCATGTAAAACTGTATTAGTCGAAGTCTCCTTCCGAAAAATGTCAGTTTGTAAATAACCTGAACAGTCCTTCAAAATAGTCACGTCCAAGAAATTAATCTTGGACTGGTCCCAAGTAAGTGTAAGATGTATATTTAGGTCATTGTTGTTCAAAGACGACACAAACTGCACAAGGTCGATGGATGTGCCCTGCCAAATGAAGAGGATATCGTCGATGCAGCGCGTCCAAAAAGGGACGCGCTTCATCAACCCCTCCCCATCCGACAGGAAGAGGTCCCTCTCATAGAACCCCAGGAAGAGGTTACATTTATATTTCTGTTATGTGTTATCTTTATCATTCTCTGTTGTTGTTCTGTTTTTTTAGTGATATATTTTTTCTCTTCCGTTTTGTGGTTTTGTGTTAATATACATATCTCGTTATATTTTGTTTTTTTGTGCACATTTTTCTTTTTTTAGTTTCGTTTTTTTCTATATTATATTACACAAACTGTTTTTGTTTTGCATTATTCTTTATATATTGTAAACAATTTTTGTATTTTGTACTATGCTTTATATAGTGGTTCATGTGGTTTATTCAATTGTATAGTACCCCGGTTGTTTTCAGGTTTGCGCAGGCGCCTGCATTCTTTGCGACGCCGGTGTCACTTCCGGTGACGTCAGACGCCGGAACACGTGGGGCCCCACGTACTTCCGGTCATGGCGTCGCCGGCGTGTCCGTGTGCTGATCGCATGGATGTTGTCTTCACCTGCGCGACATCTGAACAGGGTAGGATATATAGGGCGCTTCTGCTGCCCATTTGACACGCCCCCTGAGGAAGGAGTGAGGAGTCACTCCGAAACGCGCGTCGGGGAGGGCTGTCTGGCTGCGGGCACCTGCAGTGCTTTCTATCTTTGGTAAATATGCCTTCACCCAATGTGCCTATTTTTGCTGTTACTCTGTCCTGGCTATGTTTAGCACAAGCTGGCAATGTTTTTACATAGTGATTTTCAGCACAAGCTGCTATTTGCCTATGTCTGTTATACATTATCGATGTTTATAGACACTTGCTATACAGAGTTTGTGCTTTACATTTCATAGGACTTTCTGATATATTTATCTGCAGTGCTTTGTTGCTATGGCAGCCTAATTATCGTGTGTGTTTCTGTGATGTGGGTCTCCCCTACAGTTGCCATCCTACTTTGTCACATAAATACTTTAGATATGTTTTAATAAAATTTGTGGTTTTATAGACCTTTTGGCTGCATTTGTGTTTGTTTTTGTTTTGGATACATATATTTTGCAGTTGGTCTTACTTGTCCATAGGCATCCATGTTTTGGTAGTTACTGTGACTTCATAAGCATTGTGCTATATATTTCTTACCATCCATGTATTTTGCCATTTTCACTACCTTTTTATTATATATGGATTTTTGCTTTAGTCCTATATACTATAGGACTAAAGCAAAAATCCATATATGCATATTAGGCATTGCATCATGCTATAGCCCCACCTCCTGTAGCGCCGGCGTCCCTGCCCTCTGCCAGGCAGGGACGCTGTTCCCCTGCGCCAGCGTCCTCTGCCAGGCAGGGACGTCGCCCCCCTTACCCACGCTCGGCGTCCTCCTTCCGCCCTGCTGGGGTCGCGCGCTCCTTCCCCGCTGCTGGACTTAGGGCGCGCGCCCGCGCGCTCCCCCGCTCTTAAAGGGGCCGCGCGCATCTTTCAAAAAAGGTCCCCGGCCAATGCCGGAGGACTCCATCCTATATAAAGTACTCCCTCCTTAATGGAGGTGCCCGAGCAATGTTGTTGCACTGTTTACTCTGCTTCAGCCCTCAGGTTCCGTTACCAGTTACCTGCCTGTCTCCTGCCAGTTTGCTGTCTGCTACCTGTCCGCAAGCCTACCTGGAGGTTCGGCCGTCACCGGTGGTGACCATCGGCTATTCCAGAGAATCTCGCCTGCTCACTTGGGGGCGTTCATCTGCCATCTGCCTGCAGACCTACCCGGAGGTTCGGACGTCACATGCGGTGACCATCGTCTATTCCAGAGACTCTCGCCTGCTCACTTGGGGGCGTTCATCTGTCATCTGCCTGCTAGCCTACCGGGAGGCTCCACCATCTCAGGTCGTATATACCTGTCCATCCAGAGACTGCCCCGGTCACTTGCCGTGACTACCTGCCTGTCTATCCAGAGACTGCCCCGGTCACTTGCCGTGACTACCTGCCTGTCTATCCAGAGACTGCCCCGGTCACTTGCCGTGACTACCTGCCTGTCTATCCAGAGACTGCCCCGGTCACTTGCCGTGACTACCTGCCTGTCTATCCAGAGACTGCCCCGGTCACTTGCCGTGACTACCTGCCTGTCTATCCAGAGACTGCCCCAGTCACTTGCCGTGACTACCTGCCTGTCTATCCAGAGACTGCCCCGGTCACTTGCCGTGACTACCTGCCTGTCTATCCAGAGACTGCCCCGGTTACTTGCCGTGACTACCTGTCTGTATATCCAGAGACTGCCCCGGTCACTTGCCGTGACCTCCTTCCCGTTTGTCCAAAGACTGTCCCTGTCACTTGCCGTGACTTCCTGTCCGTCTCCCCGGGCGCCACCCGCTCCTTTACAAGGAAAGCCTCCTTGTATAATAAAGCTCAGAGGTTCCGCCTCCCTGACCCGTTACAGTTTGCTCGGGCCATGGAACCCGGTGGCACCCAAACCCCTTCGCTCTCTGACCTGTGTCATGAACTGTCTCGTCAGAGGTCTCAACAGGAGTCCATCCTGGGTCATCTGCGGAATGTTAATTCCCGCCTGGACACCCTGACTACTTCACCAGCACCCACCACTGGCGCCATGACTCGCAATCCGGCAGTCCCGTTGCTTACCAATTCCGTGGTTTCCGTTCCTGGACCTCGACTTTCTGCTCCTCCACGGTTTGGAGGCGATCCTACTCGGGCTCGGGGTTTCATTAACCAGTGTACCCTGCATTTCGAACTCCTGGCTCACCAGTTTAACTCCGACCGGGCCAAAATTGCCTTCATTATGTCCCATCTCACCGGAGAGGCTCTGGCCTGGCTTAATCCTCTCTGGGAGAGAGAAGATCCTCTGGTGTCTGACCTGCCTGCTTTTCTCTCGGCCTTCCGGAAGGTATTCGACGAACCCGGACGGAAGACCTCCTCTGCATCATCTCTGTTGCGTCTCCGTCAGGGAAGTCTCACCGTGGGGCAATATGCCATACGGTTCCGTACCCTTGCCTCGGAGCTGGCCTGGGATAATGATGCTCTGATATCTGTCTTCTGGGAGGGTCTGTCCGGCAGTATTAAAGATGAACTTGCCGGTCGAGACATTCCAACCTCTCTCGATGACCTAATAACTCTGGCTAATCGAATTGATCTACGGTTCCAGGAACGCGCCAAAGAGGTCACCCGTGAGAGAAGGTTTCCTCGTCTAACTCCTTCCGCTTCTCCCCAGGTACACACTTCTGAGCCTATGCAGGTCGACCAGACCAAGATGGTCAAAGCCCGTCAGGACCTACGCCGTGCCGAGGGGAGTTGCTTCTACTGTGGCAGTAAGGAGCACCGGATCCGTACCTGTCCGGAGAGGTCGGGAAACGCCTGTGTCTAGGTTCGCTCGGAGAGGTCAACCTAGACAAGAATAAATCCTCTTCATCTCTGCTGCTGTCAGTCTCAATTCTCCTCGGTGAGAACCGTTATTTCGAACAAGCCCAACTTGATTCTGGAGCAGCCGGGAATCTTGTTTCACAGGCTCTAGTAGAGAAATATCGCATTCCTACCAAACATCTGGTTGAACCAGTATCTGTTGCTGCTGTGGACGGGGGTCTCCTACCACGTCCCATCCAACTTATCACTGAAGCCATAACCCTGCAGGTGGGAATGTTGCATTCTGAGAGCATCTCGTTTCATGTCCTGCCTGGACTCACTCATGCTTTCTTATTAGGTCTACCTTGGCTCCAAAAGCATGCACCCGTGCTCGACTGGCAGACTGGAGAGATCCTTCGCTGGGGACAGGACTGTCATAAAACGTGTTTGGTTCCTGTTCATCCCGTCCGTCCTTCTCCTACACCAACTAATCTACCAGGGCTCCCGATTCCATATTGGTCGTTCGCTGATGTCTTTAATAAAAAGGAGGCAGAGACATTACCCCCTCACAGACCTTATGATTGCCCGTTCGACCTGCTACCCGGTACTACGCCTCCCCGTGGGCGTATTTACCCATTGTCTGCTGCTGAGACCAGGTCGATGTCCGAATATATCAAGGAGAATTTGGCCAAGGGATTCATCCGGAAATCTACCTCCCCAGCGGGAGCAGGTTTCTTCTTCGTAAAAAAGAAAGACGGCTCTCTCCATCCCTGTATTGACTACAGAGGCCTAAACCTGATCACGGTGAAGAATAAGTACCCTCTTCCGCTCATTCCAGAATTGTTTGATCGTCTGAGGGGGGCTAGAATCTTCACCAAACTGGATCTTCGTGGAGCATATAACCTAGTCCGTATCCGTCGGGGAGATGAATGGAAGACGGCATTCAACACCCGGGACGGCCACTATGAGTATTTGGTGATGCCCTTTGGTCTCTGTAATGCTCCTGCAGTCTTTCAGGAGTTGGTCAATGACATCTTCCGGGACCTGCTCTACTCCTGCGTTGTGGTGTACCTAGACGACATCTTGGTCTTCTCTCCGGATCTCCAGTCTCACCGGAGGGATGTTCGTCAGGTTCTGCTCAGGCTTAGGCAGAATCACCTTTTCGCCAAATATGAGAAGTGTCTCTTTGAGCAGACCTCGCTTCCATTTTTGGGTTACATCATTTCTCAGACAGGCCTAAGAATGGATCCGGAGAAACTATCTGCCATCGAGAAATGGCCCCGACCGGAGGGATTGAAGGCCATTCAGCGATTCCTGGGATTCGCCAATTATTACCGCCTCTTCATACCGCACTTCTCTTCCCGGACTGCTCCAATCTCCGCACTCACCCGCAAGAATGCTAACCCCAAACAGTGGACGCCCGAAGCAGAGGAGGCCTTTCTTTCCTTAAAACAGGCCTTCTCTTCCGCTCCAGTGCTGCATCGCCCGGACGGCAACAAGCAGTTCTTCCTGGAGGTGGACGCTTCCTCTTCTGGAGCCGGAGCGGTACTGACTCAAAAGTCTTCTTCCGGAGGATGGTATCTTGCGGCTTCTTCTCAAAACTCTTCTCCTCTTCTGAGCGCAATTATTCCATAGGAGACCGAGAGTTATTGGCCATCAAGCTGGCATTGGAGGAGTGGCGTTACCTACTCGAGGGGGCTCTTCATCCGGTAATCATTTACACTGACCACAAGAATCTGGCTTACCTCCAGCATGCCCAGAGACTTAACCCTCGCCAAGCCCGGTGGTCCTTGTTTTTTGCCCGCTTCGACTTTCTTTTACACTTTCGCCCGGCCGACAAGAACATCAAGGCGGATGCCTTGTCCCGGTCTTTCCTGGTGTCGGATCTCGAGGAGGAACCTAAACATATCATCGATCCCGCCAGAGTGATGCAGGTGGCTCCCGTCAGTCTAAATCGTCTCCCTCCTGGTAAGACGTTCGTATCGGTACCTGATCGGGAGAGGATCCTCCACTGGGGTCATTCGTGTAAACTGGCTGGCCACGCTGGTCAGAAAAAGACCCTCCAGCTCATTACCCGGCATTACTGGTGGCCTACCCTGCACAAGGATGTAATAGACTTTGTTTCTGCCTGTGCCTCCTGTGCCCGCAACAAAGTTCCGAGACACCTGCCTGCCGGCCGTCTTCTCCCGCTTCCTGTACCCGCTGCCCCCTGGCAGCATATAGCCATGGACTTCATAACGGATCTTCCCGTCTCTGCTGGTTGTACGGTCATTTGGGTGGTCGTTGACCGATTTTCCAAGATGGCTCACTTCATTCCCCTGCCAGGGCTTCCGTCTGCACCCGAGTTGGCTAAAGACTTTATCCGCCACATCTTCCGTCTTCATGGTCTGCCTCGTCACATTGTGTCGGATCGTGGGGTACAGTTCACCTCACGTTTCTGGAGAGCCACGTGTAAGTTGCTAGACGTCACCCTGGATTTCTCCTCCGCTTACCACCCACAGTCCAATGGTCAAGTCGAGCGAATCAATCAGATTCTGACCAGTTATCTCCGGCACTTCGTTAATGCCCACCATTCTGACTGGGTGGATCTCCTGCCTTGGGCCGAATTTTCGTACAACAATCACGAGAGCGAATCTTCCTCCAAATCTCCGTTTCTTGTAGTCTTCGGTCAACATCCTCGGATCCCTGTACCTATTTCCATCTCTATGGACAATCCTGCTGCGGAATCCCTGGTTAACGAATTCTCCTCCATATGGGAGAGTACCCGGTCCGCACTCATTCTGTCATCCGAGCGCATGAAGAGACATGCTGACAAGAAACGTCTGGATCCCCCTCAATTCCGTCCTGGGGATAAGGTCTGGCTCTCGTCCAAGTATGTTCGGCTCAAGATTCCTTCCTACAAGTTAGGTCCTCGGTTCATCAGTCCTCTGGAGATCATCAGTCAGATCAACCCAGTGTCCTATAAATTGAAACTCCCGGCCAATTTGCGGATTCCTAACTCCTTCCATGTATCTCTCCTCAAACCGGTGGTACTTAACTCTTTTGTCAAGTCTACAGGTACACCTCCTGCTCCACTGTCTGCTGAGAACGAATTTGAGGTAGAGAACATATTGGCCACCAAAAGGGTAGGAAGAAAGACCTATTTTCTGGTGGATTGGAAGGGTTTGGTCCTGAGGAGAGAACGTGGGAGCCTCGGGAGAACATCCATGCCCCTCTCATCCTAGCTAAATTTCTTTCTGGCCTAAAAAAGGGGGGGCCTAAAGGGGGGGTACTGTAGCGCCGGCGTCCCTGCCCTCTGCCAGGCAGGGACGCTGTTCCCCTGCGCCAGCGTCCTCTGCCAGGCAGGGACGTCGCCCCCCTTACCCACGCTCGGCGTCCTCCTTCCGCCCTGCTGGGGTCGCGCGCTCCTTCCCTGCTGCTGGACTTAGGGCGCGCGCCCGCGCGCTCCCCCACTCTTAAAGGGGCCGTGCGCATCTTTCAAAAAAGGTCCCCGGCCAATGCCGGAGGACTCCACCCTATATAAAGTACTCCCTCCTTAATGGAGGTGCCCGAGCAATGTTGTTGCACTGTTTACTCTGCTTCAGCCCTCAGGTTCCGTTACCAGTTACCTGCCTGTCTCCTGCCAGTTTGCTGTCTGCTACCTGTCCGCAAGCCTACCTGGAGGTTCGGCCGTCACCGGTGGTGACCATCGGCTATTCCAGAGAATCTCGCCTGCTCACTTGGGGGCGTTCATCTGCCATCTGCCTGCAGACCTACCCGGAGGTTCGGACGTCACATGCGGTGACCATCGTCTATTCCAGAGACTCTCGCCTGCTCACTTGGGGGCGTTCATCTGTCATCTGCCTGCTAGCCTACCAGGAGGCTCCACCATCTCAGGTCGTATATACCTGTCCATCCAGAGACTGCCCCGGTCACTTGCCGTGACTACCTGCCTGTCTATCCAGAGACTGCCCCGGTCACTTGCCGTGACTACCTGCCTGTCTATCCAGAGACTGCCCCGGTCACTTGCCATGACTACCTGCCTGTCTATCCAGAGACTGCCCGGTCACTTGCCGTGACTACCTGCCTGTCTATCCAGAGACTGCCCCGGTCACTTGCCGTGAC
The DNA here is from genome assembly GCA_033576555.1 of Oophaga sylvatica. NCBI lineage: Eukaryota > Metazoa > Chordata > Amphibia > Anura > Dendrobatidae > Oophaga > Oophaga sylvatica. Next base: position 151,238,097 of record JARQOD010000006.1, on the reverse strand, counting down.
TACCTGCCTGTCTATCCAGAGACTGCCCCGGTCACTTGCCGTGACTACCTGTCTGTATATCCAGAGACTGCCCCGGTCACTTGCCGTGACCTCCTTCCCGTTTGTCCAAAGACTGTCCCTGTCACTTGCCGTGACTTCCTGTCCGTCTCCCCGGGCACCACCCGCTCCTTTACAAGGAAAGCCTCCTTGTATAATAAAGCTCAGAGGTTCCGCCTCCCTGACCCGTTACACCTCCGACAAATATCTTCATCAAAATGGAGCAGGTGGTGGCGCCTGAGCAGTAAAATCTATGACGTTCCAATAGAAGATACTGTGCAAGCGCTGCCGCCATTTTGTTGGAGAAAAATAATTGGATCCATCAAAATAGAGCCGGTGGCTATTGCGAAGGTGCCGCAACCATTTTGATGGAGCCCAATTTTTTTTTTCTTTGTGAACATGTATTCCCCTTAAAAATACTTCCTTTAATATCAAAATTTCTAAAAAGCACCTAACCTAGTGAACAACGGGATTAATAAAATTCCACAAATATAATACAATAGGTAGCCCATAAAAAGTCCTACCGAGATCTGCAATAATACTGACTCAACACCTTCCTTACTGTGGAGGTTGGCACCCTAAAAGAGACGATGGTTTGGCGCCCCCACTCACCGTGGACTATCCCTAACTCCCCTACCTTACCCTACGATGAAAGATGAGAAAACAATAATTAATAGGAAGGAGATGAAGGAAGTGGAAGGAAGGATTTTTGCAGGTAAATCGCAGGACAAAAATAAATAATAATTATTACATCCTAGTTAACATGCATGTAGAAAACATGATAAAACCGTACAGAGGAGAGAAGCGGAATGGATATACAGACTCCAGTTTCTCACCCCTAAAGGTCTAAATGAATGCCTGTCCTTCAAGTTTTTTGTAGGGTTTACTTTATTTGTTCCTTGCTTCGATAGACTTTTTGGGGTGTTTGATATTTTAACTTGTATATTGCATATTATGTGACATGCCACATATGCTGTATTATAAGCCATTATCTTTTGATCTTAATATCAATTATTTCTCATTTATTTTCAATATATTATTCCTGCTGAAGATCCTTGCACTTTTTTGCGGTATATTCTTAAGATTTCTATGTTCCTCCTGTTCCTATATAAGGGAATATAATTATCTCCATTCCCTTTTTAAATTGCATAGCGCTTTAAGACATTCCTGCGCATGCGCATAACGCTAGTGATGCGTTCCACGAGATGGAACGCAAGCAGGTTATTTCAGACATGCACTGAAGACTCTAATGAATGTCATTTCCAGTCATGCGCAATGAGTCTGGAACGCACGCTGAGCCAGGAGTGTACGCAGAGAGAGCTTCCGACCGCTGAACTATGCAGAGATTGGATAGGTTGGTAGGCGTGTTTTATTTCACTCTGACCTTGCTAAATTAGGGACACCGATTGGGTATTCCGGTACATTGTTTGCATACATGTTCTTTGGGGGTTATTTAAGTCCACCCAATACAGACCGCCGGTATGCCTTTTTCATCATGGTATTCGGCATCACACTTTGCATCTGTCATCTGCGGTCCTAGTTACACTGGCATCCTGATGAACCGTCACACCGGGGAAACGCGTTGAGGCGTCTACACACGATAAGTGACCACTATGTGGCTTTCTGTCTGCCACTATTATTAATGCTTGGACTATTCTTTTTGGACTTAATTTTTTTTTTTTGCCACCACTATGATACATTCATTGTACCACTGTTTGGTCATTTCTGGTGTTGCATTGCATAGTATCTTTTGAGATCACATCTGTTCATTTTTGAGGTGATCGACTCATTAATGTAATATATTTATCTATTGGTAGCAGCATTGATAGGCTTCTATCTTGTGGCTTTAAAAAGATGCTGAGTGTATCGTTTTCTACATGCATGTTAACTAGGATGTAATAATTATTTATTTTTGTTCTGCGATTTAGCTGCAAAAATCCTTCCTTCAAATCCTTCATCTCCTTCCTATTAATTATTGTATTCTCACCTTTCATCATAGGGTGAGGTAGGGGAGTTAGGGATAGTCCACGGTGAGTGGGGGCGCCAAACCATCGTCTCTTTAAGGGTATGTTTCCACGGTCAGGAAATGCTGCGTTTGACGCTGTGTACAGCCGCAGTGTCAAACACGCAGAGTCCAGATGTTACAACATAGTGGTGGCGATTTCATGAAATCCCGTCTCCACCATGCGTTAAAAGTCGCAGGCGACAGACCTGCTTAAACGGACATGCGGCACGTCTTTTCAGATCGCAGCATGTCTACCTTGCGGCGACGCTCCGTTGCCGCAAGGTAAATAGCAGAGTCCTATGTCAATGAACACATCCAGATTCACCGCACGTTCTGAAGGGGGCGGCGCTTTGGGTGGAGCGGGCTTTCCGCTCGGTCCAAAGCGCATTGGTTCCGGAACGTGGAACCATACCCTTAGGGTGCCAACCTCCACAGTAAGGGTGAGTTTCCACGGTCAGGAAACGCTGCGTGTTTGGCGCTGTGCGCTGGCGCAGCGCCAAACACGCAGCGTCCAGATGTTACAGCATAGTGGAGGGGATTTCAAGAAATCCCGTCTCCACTATGCGTAACAATACGCAGGTGGCAAACCTGCGTATCCGGACATGCGGCGCGTCTTTTTAGACCGCAGCATGTCCTCGCGTATTGCGGCGACGGTGCGTCGCCGCAACATAATTAACACAGGGCTATGTAGCCCTGCGCTCTTTCCGGAGGTGTTCCGGAGGTGTCCTGAACACCTCCGGAAAGAGCGCGCGTCATAAAGGGGGCGGGGCTTAGACGGAGCGGAATTTCCGCTCCGTCAAAAGCGCTATGGTTCCGGACCGTGGAACCATAGCCTAGGGAAGGTGTTGTGTCAGTATTATTGCAGGGCTCTGTAGGACTTTTTATGGTCTACCTATTGTATTAGTGTATGTTTCCACGTTCAGGAAACAGTCAGGATTTGGTTTGACGCTGTGCGTTGGCGCAGCGTCAAACACGCAGCATCCAGATGTTACAGCATAGTGGAGGGGATTTCAAGAAATCCCGTCTCCACTATGCTGCAAAACACGCAGGCGGAAGACCTGTGTTTCCGGACATGCGGCGCGTCTTTTCAGACCGCAGCATGTCCTATTCCCTTGCGGAGACGCTGCGTCGCCGCAAGGGAAATAACACAGGGCTATGTAGCCCTGCGGTCATTCCGGATGTGTCCCTGAACACATCCGGAATGAGCGCGCGTTCTCTAGGGGGCGGGGCTTTGGGCGGAGCGGACTTTCCGCTCCGTCCAAAGCGCTGTGCTTCCGGACCATGGAAACACAGCCTTATAATTCTGGAATTTAATTAATTCCGTTGTTCACGAGGTTAGGTGCTTTTTAGAATTTTTGATATTAAAGGAAGTATTTTTAAGGGGAATACATGTTCGCAAAGTTTCTATATATTCCTTATGTTTATCTGTTTTTGTTACAATTTTTTTTTCTCCAGTAAAATGACGGCGTGGTAGCATCTGTCGCGTTCCGATAGATGCTACTGCACAAGCGCCATCTTGATCGAGCCAAGTTTTTTTGTTCAGCAAAATGGTGCAGTCAATGGTGCTTGCGCAGTAGAATCTATTGTACTGTGCCATTTGATGAGATTATTTTTTCCCCCCACAATACTATAGGACTAAAGCATAAATGCATATATTTATATTAGGCGTTGTATCATGCTACTGCGCAGGCTCTGTTGCCGGCACCATTGTGATGAATGTTAATTATATTTTTTAAACCACACAATATATATGCAGTATGTAAAATAGGTGGAAGGTCACTTAAGGATCAGAGACCTGTCATAAGCCCCAGGGCACGAAAATCTCATTAACAGAAAACTGCAAATAAAGATTAAACAACCACAAGACGGATTTCATGAACTAAGGCATAATTTTAATCAGTATAACGGTGCCACCCTGACAGTATCTGTAGTTTACATAGCAAAATCCTGCTGACAGGTTCGCTTTAAAGGGAATCTGTCTCCAGGTTTTTACTACACTATCTGAAAGCCGCATAATGTAGGAGCAGTGACCCGGATTCCAGTAATATGTCACTTAATAGGCTATGTACTAACATTTTAATAAAATCACTGTATTATCTGCTGCACAGCTAGAAGTTCTGAGCTCTAATAATAATAATAAAACTAATTATAGAACTCTGCATAATTCTTGCCTACATCATTGATGAAATTTCTGTGTACAATGTACATGGGCAGAAAGCTGCCAATCAGTGGTGTGGGCTAAATTATAAAGAACTCAAGAATATGCTTTACTATTTGGCCATACGTTTAGTAATCATCTAATGTTAATCTCCTGCTGATAAAACAGTGATTTTATTTTTAAGGTTTTTCATTTGTTTGGAGTCAGGTATACTAAGAGTGTAACTTCTTATGTTAGGGATTAGGTTATGTTTTTATGGGTTTCATGCAAGATTTTTAGTTTTGTTTTAATAACCCCTACTATGTTCATTATTTTTATGAATGTTATTATCTACCATGGTTTAATTAAAATGTTACTGTACACTAAAAAATAAAGAACATATAAAACTTTTTTTTATCAAAATGAAGCAGACTAGTAAGTGACGGAATTAGGGTCTCTGTCTCTACATTATGCTGCTTTCAAATTAGGTAGCAAAAACCTGGTGACAGATTCCCTTCAAAGGGAATCTATCACCCCATTTTTCGTATATCAGCTGCAGCCACCGCCATCAGGGGCTTATCTACAACATTCTGTAATGCTGTAGATAAGCCACCGATGTAACCTGAAAGATAAGAAAAACGAGTTATATTATACTCACCTGGGGGGGTGGTCCAATACGGTCCGGTTCGATGGGTGTCGCACCTCCCATCTTCTAGCGATGACATCCTCTTCCTTGCTTCTGTCGCACTCCTGCGCAGGCGTACTTTATCTGCCCTCAAGGGGGAAGGCACAATAGCCGAAACGCGCGTCGGGGTGGACGCACCTGGTGTCAGTCTCTCATCTAAACAGGTATACCATTACTTACCATGGCATCAATTACAATTTTGGTGATGTCCCATGTGTTTAGTTAGCCGATATGTCTTGGATACTCTAATAATCTTTGATGCATACTCTATGCGTAGAACTATGGAGATAATATTATTATCCTGGGACAACTTGACTGTTATATGCAATTCTGCAGTTATATTAACATCTCAATGACTGCTTTGGCCATTATCTATATATATGTAATCTCTGCACTTGCAGATTTGTGATTATTTGTCATCTATGCAATGTGGCCAAAGTTTCACCAGTGTACGCCCTATTTCTCCTACTAGTGCTTACTGGCATGAGCCTTTGTCACTTTTGTTCCCTGCTTTTCTATAAATCTATGACTAATAAAATATTTTGTATTTTATCTTGGGACTCTTTGATCGTTTTTCTGTTCATTGATAGTAGTAATCCAGCGATTGTCCTCTTATATCCATCCAAGTATGCCCAATTACTTCTTTACATCAACTAAGCAGTAATTTACATATGGGTTTGTTTTCCATTAAGGTCATTTAGTATTACAGAATGCTGTAGATAAGCCCCTGATGGCGGTGCCTGCAGCTGATATAAGAAAAATGGGGTGACAGAGTCCCTTTAAAAGATCATCTTAAAAACACCAGTGCAAAAGATACCCCTAAGGCTACTTTCACATTTGTGCTCGGGCGACCTGCGCCTATCTGCGCACGGCCGCTGCTAAGCTCCGCCCCCGGCCGCGCCTCCTCCCGGCGGCTCCGCCTATGGGCGCATGACGGCGCATGCGACCTGTGTACCCTATCTTTATCATTGGGTACGCAGACCGTGCGCAGTATGCGTTTGACTGCGCATGCGTCCTTTTGACGCTGCGCCGAGCGCACCAAAGCGCACAATGATGCATTTTAGTGCGCTCAGCGCACCGTCAAAAGGGACGCATGCGCAGTCAAACGCATACTGCGCACGGCCTGCGTACCCAATGATAAAGATAGGGTACACAGGTCGCATGCGCCGTCATGCGCCCATAGGCGGAGCCGCCGGGAGGAGGCGCGGCCGGGGCGGAGCTTAGCGGCGGCCGTGCGCACGCAGATAGGCGCAGGTCGCCCGAGCGCAAATGTGAAAGTAGCCTAAGGCGTGTTTCACATGTCCTGATATTTCCAGTACTGGATAAAACAGTACCGGAGATATCAGTGTCCATGTGTGTAATACTTGTGACATATGTGTGGCAACCGTGTGCCATATCAGTACCATACACACCGGTACCAAGGAAGCAGCGACACTGTTAGCGCTGTTGCCAGGCACCGGATACTGAAGACTGCTCTCATCATTCTCCCTACTCTGCCGGCGATCAACGTAAGCAAAGGAGAATGTTGAGAGTTGTATTCAACTGATAACAGCGAGAGCAGGCGGTGGCTGATGGGACTACTACACCCATAAGCCTACACCTGCTTCAGCTAATAACAGTGAGAATGATGATCTGTGGTGAACTCATTGAGCTGAACTGTGGTGAACTCACTGAGCTGAACTGCAGTGAACTCACTGAGTTGAATTGCGGTGAACTCACTGAGCTGAACTGCGGTGTACTCAGTGACTTTTTCCTACGGAGCGGAGGTCACCGCAGTTCAGTCCGGCTGGGAACGCAGCAGCTCATTTATCAGTTGTTCTCAGCCTGGACAAACGCATCTTGACACTATCCAGGTTGAAAACTATTTATCTCCAGGTATGGATTATGGCGTGTGACAGAATGACGGACAGGTGAGGGATATGGTTGTTTTTTTAATTTTGTTTTTTTACAGGAGATGAGGGCTTCAATGTAATGGGCATTAGGTGAGTATAAGGGCCTGTAAACACGTTGCGGATTCCTAGCGGTTTTGCCGCGGTTTCACAATACAACTCATTATGGCCTATGGGATTCCGCAATGCTGTGTACATGCTGTGGGTTTTTCCGCAGCGGAATCGCATCGCGGAAGAATCCGCAGCATGCTCATTCTTTTTTGTGGAACCGCGGTGATTCCGGCGCCATAGGAATGCATTGAACCGATTACTTTCCGCATGTGGCTGTGCCCACCATGCGCAAAGTAAGCGGTTCATGTGCGGATGGTACCCAGGGTCTGGAGGAGACTCTCTACCAGGCCCTGAGTACCATATTACTGGTAAAACAATAATTAAAATAAAAAATTGTGATATTCTCACCTTCCGGCGGCCCCCCGCAGCTTTCCCGCCTCTCAGCGACGCTCCCGGCCAATCCCATTCCCAGTAATGCATTGCGAGAATCACCCCAGATGATGTAGCGGTCTCGCGTGGTGCTACGTCATCGGGGTGATTGTCACAAAGGACGCCTAGGAATGGGATTGGCCGGGAGCGTCGCTGAGAGGCGGGAAAGCTGCGGGGGCTGCCGGAAAGTGAGAATATCATTATTATTTTTTTTATTTATTTTTACATTAGATCTTTTTACTATTAATGCGACATAGGCGGCATCAATAGTAAAAAGTTGGTCACACTTGTCAAACACTTGTTTGACTCGTGTGACCAACCTGTCAGATCGCTTGTAAAACGCTAGCATTCTGCAAGCTAATTACGCTTGCAAAACGCTAGTTTTTAGCGGGAATACGCATATCTATAATATGCGTATTTCCCGCGG
>JARQOD010000006.1:151146952-151230338 GCA_033576555.1 Oophaga sylvatica | reverse complement strand
TTGGGGGAGGTTTTCTTATATGGTACCATACATTACCCCATATACTGTGAATGTGTGTGGCTATGCAAGCTGAGGAACTCCCATTTCATATCAGTTGTATAGATCAAGTCACCCGTCACACTTGTACATGATGCCGAGTGGGTGCGCGCATCAGACCCACGTGGGTCACCGATATCATATCATTATTTATCCAAATTAGTTCATGTTTAGTGCTGGAGATATTCAGAGATGTTCATATAACCATTAGGGGTATATTGATGTAATATTTTGTGATTGACCTTATTTATGATTTATCATACCAAATTCTCTATATAGTGAATTTCAGGTGTCTATATTCCACAAGAGGGTTGAAGAGGACTTAAAATCTGCATTCCCTGCCAAATTATGTCTTAGCAGATAACATGTCCACGGAAAAAAACATAATTTCTTTGTACTCATAAGGGTCGCCACATATACAAACTTAAAGGCACCCAGTACTATAAAAAATCCATTTTTAGGCACATGAACAATTATCCTCTTAGATAGACATCCTACTTTTATTATTAAATTTCAAAGAATATATTCATATATAGATCATTATTTTTATTCTTATTTTTATTTGGATATAATATTCCCCCTATTAAATGGTAAGCACTATACATTCTCAGCACCAAGAATGTTCAATAGTGGCAACTAAAAAGTAAGATGATCAAGATAAGTATGAATATTTAACTTTTATATCCATATACTCAGGTTCCTTTTATTAACTTATTCAAAGTGAGGAACCATTAGTCAAAACATCCTGAGGAAAAACCTCAGGGAAAAGGTCCTTAATAGAGAACATTGGTAGTAAAATGAAAAAAGGGCAAAAATGTGACTCTCAGAAAATCAATTATTAACTCTTAACCCCTTCACCCCCAAGGGTGGTTTGCACGTTAATGACCGGGCCAATTTTTGCAATTCTGACCACTGTCTCTTTATGAGGTTATAACTCTGGAACACTTCAACGGATCTTCGCGATTCTGAGATTGTTTTCTCGTGACATATTGTACTTCACGTTAGTGGTAAAATTTCTTCGATATACCTTGCGTTTTTTTCAAAAAAATGCAAATATGGCGAAAATTTTGAAAATTTTGCAATTTTCAAAGTTTGAATTTTTTTCCCCTTAAAACAGAGAAATATGTCACACAAAATAGTTAAGAAATAACATTTCCCACATGTCTACTTTACATCAGCACAATTTTGGAACCAAAATTTTTTTTTGTTAGGAAATTATAAGGGTTAAAAGTTGACCAGTGATTTCTCATATTTACAACAAAATTTACAAAGCCATTTTTTTAGGGACCACCTCACATTTGAAGTCACTTTGACGGGTCTATATAGCAGAAAATACCCAAAAGTGACACCATTCTAAAAACTGCACCCCTCAAGGTACTCAAAACCACATTCAAGAAGTTTAATAACCCTTCAGGTGCTTCACAGGAGCTGAAGCAACGTGGAAGGAAAAAATTAATATTTAACTTTTTAGCCACAAAAATTATCTTTTACAAACTTTTTTTTTTTCACAAGGGTAAAAGGAGAAAATGGGCAGATAAAGTTGTTGTGCAATTTCTCCTGAGTACGCCAATACCTATATGTGGGGAAAAACACTGTTTGGGCACACGGCAGAGCTCGTAAGGGAAGGAGCGCCGTTTGACTTTTTCAAACTAAAATTGACTGGAGTTGAGATTGGACGCCATGTTGTGTTTGGAGATCCCCTGATGCGCCTAAACAGTGGAAACCCCCCACAAGTGACACCATTTTGGAAACTAGACCCCCTAAGGAACTTATCTAGATCTGTTGTGAGCACTTTGAACCCCAAAGTGTTTCACAAAAGTTTATAATGCCTGGGTGTGAAAAAAAAAAAAAAAAAATTTCCACAAAAATGATTTTTTAGTTCCAAATTTTTGATTTTTCCAAAGGAAATTGAACCTCAAAAGTTGTCCAATTTGTCCTGAGTACGCTGATACCCCATATGTGGGGGGGGAAACTGTTTGGGTGCACGGCAGGGCTTGGAAAGGAAGCAGTAACGTTTTGGAATGCAAACATTGATGGGGGTCATGTTCCGTTTGTAGTGCCCCAGATGAGCCTAAACAGTGGAAACCCCCCACAAGTGACCCCATTTTGGAAGCTAGACCCCCTAATGAACTTATCTAGATCTTTGGTGAGCACTTTGAACCCCCAAGTGCTTCACACAAGTTTATAATGCCCGGGCATGAAAATAAAAAATCCTATTTTTTTCCCACAAAATTATCTCTTAGTCATTAATTTTTTATTTTCCCAAGGGTAACAGGAGAAATTGGACCTCAAAAGTTGTTTTCCAATTTGTCCTGAGTATACTGATACCCCATATGTGGGGGGAACCACTGTTTGGGTGCATGGCAGAGCTCGGAATGGAAGGAGCACCATTTGACTATTTCCAACCAAAATTGGCCGGAATTGAGATTGGACGCTGTTGTGAATGTGTTAGAAATGAGTTCTGAGCAGAAGCTCCCTCTGGTGGTTGCAGACAGTGCTGAACCATTTAGTGAAGATTGGCAATCAGGAGTTACAGACTGGTCCTATATAAGGGAGGTTCCCTCCCATCAGGGTTGCCGGTGATCAATTGTTCTTGTCTAACTGCTGTTGTTCCTGGTTCACTTGGAAGCCTGCTGAATCTTGCCTCTTCTTCTGCTCTCAGATAAGAAGTTTTCTGCTTTTGTTTTTTGTGCTTGCTTTTTGCATTGTTTCCTGCACTCTTGTGGAGGTCAGCCAGGTCCCCTCCTGGGGCTTGTGCTCCTCTCAGTTTATCTGAGCCTCTGTTATTTGTTCATTTGCCTTTTCCAGTTTTTTCAGTGCTGCGGCTTAGTTTTGTTACACCAGAGAACTAATTTAGGTGGTAGGGGTCGTGTGATCTCAGGTGTTTTTGTAATTAGTAGAGTTGGTACTTTTTAGGGCTTTTTGGGATTGCAGTAAGTGTCCTTCCTATCCTTTTCTGTCTAGGAAGTTTGGGCCCCAACATTTGCTCATACTATTTTCTGTCTGTGTCTGTATTGCCTCTTGTCTAACCGCCATTACATGTTTGGGGGCTTCCTATGTTCTTTGGGGATCTGCTCCGGGCAGATAGTTTTTTCTCTTTCTATCTTTAGGTGTAGTTAGCTTCTCAGGCTGTGACGAGGCGTCTAGGACCAACGTAGGTACGCTCCACGGCTGCCTTTAGTTGTGGTGGTTAGTCAGGGTACTGCAATCCAGTAGATTCCAACCTCTCTGGTGTATTGCCGTTTTTGCCTGCTCTCCTCAGCTACCAAAACATAACAGGACGCCATGTTGCATTTGGAGAGTCCCTGATGTGCCTAAACAGTGGAAACCCCCCACAAGTGACCCCATTTGGGAAACTAGACCCTCTAAGGAGCTTATCTAGATCTTTGGTGAGCAATTTGAACCCCCAAGTGCTTCACACAAGTTTATAACGTAGAGCCGTAAAATTAAAAAATAATATTTTTTTCCACAAAATTGATCTTTTCACCCCAATTTTTTATTTTCCCAATGGTAACAAGACTCCAAAAGTTATTGTGCAATTTGTCCTGAGTACGCTGATACCCCATATGTGGGGGTAAACCACTGTTTGGGTGCATGGCAGAGTTTGGAAGGGAAGGAGCGCCGTTTGACTTTTTCAACGCAGAATTGGCTGGATGCCATGTCGTGTTTTTTGAGAGCTCCTGATCTGCCTAAACAGTGGAAACAAGGGTAACAGGACAAATTGGACCCCAAAAGTTGTTGTCCAATTTGTCCTGAGTACGCTGATACCCAATATGTGGGAGAAAACTACTGTATGGGCGCACGTCGGGGCTCGGAAGGGAAGTAGTGACGTTTTGGATTGCAGACTTTGATGGAATGGTCTGGGGGCGTCATGTCGCATTTGGAGAGCCCCTGATGCACCTAAACAGTGGAAAGCCCCCACAAGTGACCCCATTTTGGAAAATAGACCCCACAAGGAACTTATCTAGGTGTGTGGTGAGCACTTTGAACCCGAAGTGCTTCACAGAAGTTTATAACGTACAGCCGTAAAAATAAAAAATCCTTTTTTTTTACAAAATTGATTTTTTCGCCCCCAATATTTTATTTTCACAAGGGTAACAGGAGAAATTGGACCCCAAAATTTGTTGTCCAATTTGTCCTGAGTACACTGATACCCAATATGTGGGAGTAAACTACTGTATGGGCGCACGTCGGGGCTCGGAAGGGAAGTAGTGACGTTTTGGATTGCAGACTTTGATGGAATGGTCTGGGGGCGTCATGTCGCATTTGGAGAGTCCCTGATGCGCCTAAACAGTGGAAACCCCCCACAAGTGACCCCATTTTGGAAAATAGACCCCACAAGGAACTTATCTAGAAGTGTGGTGAGCGCTATGAAGCCCCAAGTGCTTCACAGAAAATTTATAACATACAGCCGTAAAAACAAAAAAATCATTTTTTTTTACAAAAATGATTTTGTCACCCCCAGTTTTTTATTTTCCCAAGGGTAACAGAAGAAATAGGACAAATTGCACAATAACTCTTGTGGTCCAGAGTACGCTGATACCCCATATGCGGGGGTAAACTACTGTTTGGGCGCATGGCAGAGCTCAGAAGTGAAGGAGCACCGTTTGACTTTTTCAACGCAGAATTGGCTGGAATTGAGATCAGACGCCATGTCACATTTGGAGAGCCCCTGATGTGCCTAAACAGCAGAAACCCCCCAATTCTAACTCCAACCCTAACCCCAACACACCCCTAACCCTAGTCCCAACCCTAACCACAAACCTAACCCTAACACACCCCTAACCCTAATCCCAACCCTAACCCTAATCCTAACGTTAGCGCCAACCCTAACCCTAACTTTAGCCGCAACCCTAACCCTAACCCTAATGGGAAAATGGAAATAAATACATTTTTTAAATTTTATTATTTTTCCCTAACTAAGGGGGTGATAAAGGGGGTTTGATTTACTATTTACAGCGGGTTTTTGTGATTGGCAGCTGTCACGCTAAAAGACGCTTTTTATTGCAAAAAGTAGTTTTTTGCATCACCACATTTTGAGAGCTATAATTTTTGCATATTTTGGCCCACAGAGTCATTTGAGGTCTTATTTTTTGCGGGACGAGGTGACGTTTTTATTGGTACCATTTATGACCACGTGACATTTTTGATCGCTTTTTATTTCGATTTTTGGGGGGTTAGAATGAACAAAAATCAGCAATTCATGAATTTCTTTTTGGGGAGGCTTTTATACCATTCCACGTGTGGTAAAATTGATAAAGCAGTTTTATTCTTCGGGTCAGTACGATTACGGTGATACCTCATTTATATTATTTTTTTGTTTTGGCGCTTTTATAGAATAAAAACAATTTTATATAAAAAATTATTATTTTTGCATCGCTTTATTCTGCGAGCTATAACTTTTTTATTTTTTCGCTGATGATGCTGTAATATGACTCGTTTTTTGCGGGACAAGATGACGTTTTCAGCGGTACCATGATTATTTATATCGGTCTTTTTGCTCGCGTGTTATTCCACTTTTTGTTCGGCGGTATGATGATAAAGCATTGATTTTTTGCTTAGTTTTTTTTTTTTTAAGGGGTTCACTAAAGGGGTTAAATAGTGGGACAGTTTTATAGAGGGGGTCATTACGGACAAGGTGATACCAAATATGTGTACTTTTATTGTTTTGTTTTTTTTTATTTACAGGAAGAAATGAATTTATTGGGGAATATATATATTTTTTTTATGATTTTTTTTTACCACTTTTTATTTTTATTTTTTTACTTTTTTACTTTGTCCCAGGGTGGGACATCATAGTATTTTAGCAGATCGCTGGTGTTACAGTGTGCACAGCACTCTGTCACACCAGCGATCGCTCTGGCATCGCTGCAGGCTTCCTGCAGGACCCCGGCGCCATCTTGGATCCGGGGACCTGGAGGGAGGATGGACCCTCGGAACAGCGCGACACATCGTGATCCTCCCCTGTACCCCCGGTACACCGCGATCATGTTTGATCGCGGTGTGCCAGGGGTTAATGTGCCGGGAGCGGTCCGTGACAGCTCCTGACACATAGTGCTGGGTGTCAGCTGCGATAAACAGCTGACACGCGGCCGCGATCAGCTGCGCTCCGCCCGGGAGCGCAGCTGATCGCCCATGACGTACTATTCCGTCCATGGGAATTAGGTCCAGGGTCACATGGACGGAATAGTACGTCTGATGGAATAAAGGGGTTAATGCATTTGGGAGAACAAAGGAGATCGGGTTCAGAGGGGGAAACAAAATTATTGACTATTATCCCCTAAAACGGGCCCAGAACACCTTACCTATCAGTGGAGATTAGCACCCTATAAGAGAATCAATAATGGCGCCCCCACTCCTCGGCGGCTAGCCCTATAAGGCCCTATTATGCCCTAATTAACCCTAGGATAGGTGTGGGAAAGAGAGTTTACAATGAATAGGAAAGATGTAGGCGGCTAGAAAGAGGTTAGAGGGGAGGCAAGAAACTGGGAGTGGAGTGGCCTATGCGGAAGAATCTATACAAAACAATTATAAGTCAAGGTCTCATTGAGCCCCAAAGGTTGTGTTTTTTAATCGAAAAATCAACTTTGTTTCACATTGCAGAATCCTCCTATCCCAGTTGCCACCCCTCTTTGGTGCTCCTACTTTATCAATTCCAATGAAATTGAGACCAGTTGTTTCCCCCTCATGTTGACTAACCATATGTCTGGCTAGAGGTGTGTCTCTCTTTAAAGCTATGTCTCGCAGATGTTCACCTATTCTTCTGAATTCTCGAATCGTCTTTCCTAAATATTCAAGATTACATGGACAAGTCGCTTTATAAATCACGCCCTTGGTTCGACAGTTGATGAAATGACGGATTTTATAATTTCAATCCATGACATTGCTTCTGAAAACACCTCCCGTGGACAAGACGGGACAAGCTACACATCCACTTCATTTGTAACATCCTTTAAGGTTGTTGGTCAACCAGGTTTCTCTCTTAGGGGATTACAGTGACTGTGTACAATTCTGTCCCCTAAAGACCTTCCTTTCTGAAAGGTAATATTAGGGTATCCTCCCACCAGATCTCCAATGTCCTCATCCATCTGCAATACCGACCAATGTTTCTGAAGTATTGAACGCACTTGTTGTGCTCCAGAATTAAAGGTAGTGATGAAACGACATGTAGGAGGTTCATCTTTAGGTTGTTTGTAGTGTTGAGCGATACTGCTCGATATCTAAAAATATCGGATCGGAATGGTATCGCCGATATCACTAAATATCGTCGATATCCGATTCCGATACCGGAAGTCCCATGTAAGTCTATGGGAACAAAATATCGCAACTTAAAAAACACTTTCTTTCCTTGTAAACACAAAATATACACACTTAGAATACATATATATATATATATATATATATATATATATATATACATGTCATTGTGACATATATATGTGTCCTGTGTGCCTTAATTGAACTGTTTTTTTGCTTGAGAATTGCAAAAATCATCATAGACTATATTTGCCATTTTTCCGTCATATCTGCGCCACGAGGCACAGGTGAAGAATAAGGGGGTGCTCTCGTGGGCGTACACTCACTCCGTGGCGCGAAAACGATGTCCGCACACTCTAAATGTTACTGCAATGTAAGATCGTGCCCCACAGCTCTGGAGTTCCGCCTCCTCATCCTCCTCAGTGGGCGTAAACGAACGCGAAGGTCCCGCCTCCCTACAAAAGATGTCGCCTCTCCTGATGCTAATGACACATGTGACTTTGCTGAGATGGCGAATGGACGTGAGCAGAAGTGGGAAGGGATGGAGGAGTCAGAGCTCTCCCTCCACGGAAGCGACCCGATCGCCACGGAGCCACCGTTTGGCACCCGGCCTGGAAACCCTCCTACGCTGGAAGAAGCGGAGGATACCCTGAGAGACCTGGCCCGGCACCGGGAGGAGGTCGCCAGGATGGAAGCGAGCTGGCGGGCCCTAAAACTACAATTGGAGCGGCGCCAATCCCTCTTACCCCCTGAAGTGTCTGTACCGGAAGGTGAGGCACCCGTTCCAGTAGAGGAGGCCGTGCGGGCATCCCAGCCCTTGCAATCTGAACCGGTTGCCAGTATCTCAGTGGAGGCACCCGTTCCAGTACAGAAGGCCGTGCGGGCATCCCAGCCCTTGCAATCTGAACCGGTTGCCAGTATCTCAGTGGAGGCACCCGTTCCAGTACAGAAGGCCGTGCGGGCATCCCAGCCCTTGCAATCTGAACCGGTTGCCAGTATCTCAGTGGAGGCACCCGTTCCAGTACAGAAGGCCGTGCGGGTATCCCAGCCCTTGCAATCTGAACTGGTTGCCAGTATCTCAGTGGAGGCACCCGTTCCAGTACAGAAGGCCGTGCGGGCATCCCAGCCCTTGCAATCTGAACCGGTTGCCAGTATCACAGTGGAGGCACCCGTTCCTGCAGAAAACGCCGCACCAGCACCCCAGATCCTGCTGTCTGCCCCCATCGCTGAGGCAGAAGAAGCGACACCCGTCCTCATGGAGGAGGCCGCGCAGGCACCAGAGCACTACCTGCCTGTACCGGAGCCCCGACCGTCATCTGTTCCAGAGCCGGCTGCTTCCGCCACAGGTGAGCGCCGCCAGGACTGGGGGGCGCCAGGAGAGCTGCCGCAAACCGGACATCGTAAGCTGGCATTTGATGGTGGAGACATGGAGAAGCTGGTGGAGGAGAATTACAACCGGCGTCAGGAGGAAGAGTGGAGACGTCGGGAGCGGGAAGCAGAGCGACAAAGGGAGCAGCGAGAATCCCAAAAGCTTCGGCAACGTCACCTGGAGAAGGAACTGGCAGAGAAGGCACGTATAAGAAAGGATAAAAGTACGGTGAGGGAGCCGCAGCGTAAGGGTGCAGTACGGAACTTTAAGTTAAAAGGTGGTTGGGGCTTCATCCAGGAGCCTGGACTTTATTTAGAAGTTTTTGTAACCCGGCGGGACGTGGAGGCTCACCTCCCAGAAGGACACCCGGGGAGGGACCTGTTGCCAGGAGACTTGGTGACTTACACCCGACACTGGGGTTACAATGGATGGTACGCCCTAAATGTTACCAGGTGCGACCCCTACTCCCCATAGTGTCAGGAAACTGACAGACCCTACGAGCCTTCAGCCTCCCCCAACCAGGCCTCTGCACAAGTGCCCACCCCATGCCGTAAATCTCCCCAGCCTCCCTCAGTGGTCTCCTCAGCAGCCCCAGCTATGGACATGATAATGATAGCTGGCCCATACCCGGCGCCTGTTAGGCCCCCTGGGGTTCGTACAGTCCGGGACATAGGGTTCCAGACCCGGAGGGAGACGAAAGAGGTGGCCACACAGACCCAGATAGCGGGTCATGACGTCACTGTACACGCCACAACGACGTCATCAGGTCTGGGTGGACCCTCCTGTCACGGATGTTTGGCAAGCTCCACAACAGTACCAGGTGGTACCTGGAAGAGGCCAGCCAAAGAAGTCTAAATAACCCGGACAGGGTCTCTGTATGTAAATAGTTAAATTATTGATGTACCCGGACGGGTGAATGTTCATAAAAAGAAGTTTATTGTTGCCTTAATATACCCATGTTGGGTAATGGTTTGATGTACCCGGACGGGTGAATGTTCAGAAGAACAAGTTTATTTTTGCCTTAATATACCCATGTTGGGTAATGGTTTGATGTACCCGGACGGGTGAATGTTCAGAAGAACAAGTTTATTGTTTCCTTGATATAACCCAGGTTGGGTAATGGTGTTTCACTGTAATGAAAATGTTCAACTTTGAAGCCATGAACTGTAGTGGCTCACAAATTTTTCTGTAAATAGTTGGCACTTCGGTGCTCCATTTTGGTTTTACAAAAAACTTTACTGTGCACTATTTTCAACTACCTCAGAAACTAAAAACCCGTTTGGTGTGGCCGAAAGTGAGGTCTGCTCAAGGAAAGTCTTGCAGCCCACCCAAGACCACAGTTGGAGGTTTGGAGCGGGTCCTCCACAAGCACAAGTAAAGGACACTGTGAAGTTACCCCGGTGGGGTTGTAGTCCTAAGAAGTCTCCACGAACTTCGGCACTAATGCTATTTGCACTTTTGTTGAATATGTATTTATTAACACACATGTATAACACATATCAAGAGTATGAACAGTAACAAAACATGTCACATAATATAAGCCATTTGCACTTTTGTAATGTTATTATTAAAATTTTTATTATGCAACGTTTAACTTGAAGTGTTTCCTGCTTTCTT
Source organism: Oophaga sylvatica (assembly GCA_033576555.1). NCBI lineage: Eukaryota > Metazoa > Chordata > Amphibia > Anura > Dendrobatidae > Oophaga > Oophaga sylvatica. Next base: position 151,220,059 of record JARQOD010000006.1, on the reverse strand, counting down.
ACTACGTCGCATAGTCCACTCTGCTACATCACTTTGCACCATTGCTCTATCTCACATCTATCTGCCCTGGAAGGATAGCGTGTTACCTGTAGAAGACTTTTCACCTACCTGCACTACACCATCCCTTCCAGAGGACCTGCACAGCAGCGCTGGACACCCTGACCAGGTACTACAGGTGGCGTCACGACAAACTACACGAACATTCTATCATCCCCTGGAAATATCCCACATTCCAGTGATCGCCCAGGTCACGGACCGAGCTGTGCTACTCGTGACATCCCCCATAGAAGTCGACGTGATCGGTGCCGAGTACCCCCAAAACCCCTGTCTCTGTGCGACTCAACTTCCCTCACTGTGCTGGCACTTTACATTTACAATGCCTCTGGGTTTTTTTTTTGGGGGGGTGGGGAACATTCAGACTTTTGCTATGGGGCCCCATGATTTATATGTACGCCCCTGCTGCTGAGGAATGGTATTTAAGGCTGTTAAGGAGCCAACATACATGGACCTTGCCAGCCTGATAATACCAGGCCACAGCAGTTTGCTTAGCTTGGTTGGTTAACAAAAATAGGGGATCCCCTCGAAAAAAAAAGGCGTAGGGGTCCCCCTATTTGTGTTAACCAGCCAAGTAAAATGCAGACTGCTGCGGCCTGGTATTAAAAGACTGTCAAGGCCCATGGATTTTGGCCCTCAACAGCCTGATAATACCAGGCTACAGCAGCCCCACATTTGGCGCATCAAAAGATGTGCCAATTGTGGCACTTTACCCGGCTCTTCCCACTGCCCTGTAGCGGTGGCAAGTGGGGTAATAAGGGGTTAATGCCACCGTTGATTGCACGGTGAGAATAAGCCCGGTTAATAATGGAGAGGTGTCAATAAGACACCGATCCATTATTAATCCCAAAGTTTTTAAATGTATAAAAAAAAAGACACAGCAAGAAAAAAGTATTTTAATGAAATAAAAGAGACAACACAGTTTTCATTTCTTTTATTATACTCTCATCCTGCGACGCCATCGATCTCCTGTAAAAAAGAAAAAAAAAAAAACAACAGTATACCACCTGTCCGACGCAGTCCATAGTAACGACTGTCCCACGGCGATCCAGCTCTGCTACATCGCAATGACAGGCAGAGCCTGTCATCTCGACGCAGCACAGCTAATTGCCTGCTTCCCCGGCGGTGACGTCATCGGACTGACTGCTTTATGGCCGGGATTACCCAGCAGTCACTGCAGTTATCGCGAGAAACTGCATGTGACCGCCGGGGAAAGATGATGGCGGCCATGAAGCAGTCCAGCCCGTGACCGCCGGAGATCTTCTGCCAGGTAAGTGCCGCTGACTCCTGACAGACCCGACCGACGGACACTGACAGTGACAGTGACAATCCCGATTCCGGTATCCGATAAGACGAAAATATCGGAACTAAGTATCGAAAGGCCGATAGAGCTAATATCGGCCGATACCCGATACTTGCGGTATCGTATCGCTCAACACTAGTTGTTTGACATTTAATAGCTGTGTCCTGTCTAAAATCTTGGTGTCATTATACGCCTTACTTAGGATCCCAACCGGGTATCCCCTATTCAGAAAACGTCTTAAATCCGCTGCCTGATCTTGAAAATCACATTCTGATGAACAATTGCGTCGTACTCTCATGTATTGTCCTTTTGGAATTCCCTTCTTGAGGGGTGTCAGGTGATGACTTTCCCATCTAAGGAGGGCATTCGTTGACGTGGGCTTTCTGAATATCTTAGTATCAATATTACCATTGCCTGTTTTTGTAATATTGATGTCCAAAAAAGGTAACTCATGCATGTGATGTTCAAAAGTAAATGAAAGTCCCAATTGATTGACGTTTAATTTCGCCACAACCTTCTCTAGGTCTGGAATGCTCCCATTCCAAACCATAAACACGTCATCAATATATCTTGACCAAAAACCAATTTTTTCACATTCTTCAATATAGAGATCACTGAACACTACAGTTTCCTCCCTCCAGCCCAGGAGCAAATTAGCATAAGATGGCGCACATGGACTGCCCATTGCTGTGCCCCTGAGCTGGTGGTATAGGCTGTTATTGAAGAGAAAGAAGTTTTTGGTCAGACAAAATTCTAATAGTTTGAGTGCAAAGATATTATGATCCATACACTGCTGGCCCCTCCTTCTTAAATAGAATTCTACTGCATTTAGGCTGTCTACATGGTTAATGGAGGAGTAAAGAGCCTCTACATCAATGCTGCAAAGGATGGATTCGGTCTCTATATTCATACCATCTAGTTTTCTTAATAAATCCGTTGTGTCCCTCGTATAAGAGTTCAAAGAGGTAACAAATGGTTTCAATATCTCATCTAGATAGATCCCAATATGATGAGTCAAACTATCAATGCCCAATACAATTGGTCTCCCTCTCAGGGGAGTTAATCCCTTATGAATTTTTGGGAGGCAGTAAAAAGTTGCCATTACAGGAAAAGAGGGGCATAGATAATCGTACTCATTCTTGTCAATGAGATGCCCCTTCATGCCCTCATCCAAAATTACTTTCAATTGGTTAAGAAACTCATTCATTGGGTTACTAGATAGTTTGTCATAAGATTTGAAGTCATTCAGCATGTTTTGACACATTTCCTGGTAGTGAAAGAAATTCATCACTACCGTATTACCACCCTTATCTGAGGGCTTTACAACAATATTAGAATCCTTTTCAAGGCTCTTCAGAGCCTCCATTTCCATTTTTGATAGATTGTAACTAGAGTTGAGCGATACTTTCCGATATCCTAAAGTATCGGAATCGGAATGGTATCGCCGATATCACTAAAATATCGGCGATACCCGATACCGATACCGGAAGTCCCATGTAAGTCTATGGGAACAAAATATCGCAACTAAAAAAACCCCATTCTTTCCTTGTAAACACTAAATATACACACATAGAATACATATATATATATATACATGTCATTGTGACATATATATATACATATATGTATAGTTTATACACTTCTACATAGTAAAATATCCTTTGATTCAATTGCCGGGTAAAGCCGGCTTCAGTGAAAAGACAGAAGCACCCGACATGAAATGACACTTGGTGTACATATGGTTAACCATGACTTTTCATGTCGTTTGCTATCTGATTTGCACAAACAATTAAATCAGACTATGTGTGCAAAATTTCACACCTGTAGGGGTTAATTAAAGGTGTAAATTCGTTGTAAAAAAAACGGACTTTTTTGCTACGAATTTACACCTTTAATTAACCCCTACAGGTGTGAAATTTTGCACACATAGTCTGATTTAATTGTTTGTGCAAATTAGATAGCAAAGGACATGAAAAGACATGGTTAACCCTATGTACACCAAGTGTCATTTCATGTCGGGTTCTGCATTTTCACAAAAGCCGGCAATTGAATTAGCGGCTATTATACTATGTAGAAGTGTATGAACTACAAATATAAATATATATATATATATGTGTCACAAATTCAATGACATGTATATATATATATGAGGTGTAAAATTGCTGAAAAAAAATGCGTGGGCTCCCGCCCTATTTTCGCAACCAGACAGACAAAGCCAGTGAGTGGGGGCAGATAATAATAGCCCAGAGAGGGACCATTATTTTTGCCCCCCCCGGCTACTAACATCTGCCCCCAGACACCCCAGGAAAGACAAATCTATAATTAGATTCGCCCTTTCTGGCACTTTGCCCGTCTATTCCCATTGCCCTGTAGCGGTGGTGAATGGGTTAATATGGGGTTAAAGCCACCTTGCTATTGAAAGGTGACCTTAAGCCAGGTTAATAATTGAGAGCTGTCAATTAGACAACTATCAATTATTAATCCTATTGCATGAAATAAAAATAAAACACACACACTTTAATTAAAAATCATTTTAATGAAATAAAGACACATGTTTTTGACCATCTTTTATTTTACTGCAAAAACCATTTCCTGTAATAAAAATAAAATAAAAAAGCAAAATTATTCTTACCTATCCCATGCACAGTCAGGTCCCACGGTGTAATCCTTCAGAAAGGGTTAATGTTTACTGCAGGGACCGCAGCTAATGCTGCAGCCTCACAGTAAACCCCAAATGAATGAGTTCCTCTCCTGCCTGACAGGAGAGTAAAGGCTGGGTGTCATATAACGATACACCAGCGATCCCGACAACGATATGCACTTGTCAGGATCGCTGGTGTATCGCTACATGATCGCTGCTGAGCTGCCAAACAGGCAGCTCAGGCAGCGATCTGGGACAGCGACACTGCGGGTAACATCGCTTAAGGGCCCGTCTCACATAGCGATATCGCTACCGAGATCGCTGCTGAGTCACTAGTTTTGTGACGCAGCAGCGAGCTCACCAGCGATATCGCTGTGTGTGACATTCAGCGACGATCAGCCCCCTGCCGGGTATCGCTGATCGTCGCAGAAATGTCAGGACCTTTTTTTGATCGCTGGTTTCCCTCTGACAGGCACGCATCGCTGCGTGTGACAGGCGGGAGACCAGCGATCCGCTGGTAACCAAGGTACACAGCGGGTTTCCAGGCACCGCGCAGCGCTTGGAAACCCGCTGTGTACCTTGGATACCAGCTCCCTGCATCAGGGCGCTGGTATCCAAGGTACACAGCAGGTTTCTAGGCACAGCCCCGCGCCTGGAAACCCGCTGTGTACCTTGGTTACCAGCGGATCGCTGGTCTCCCACCTGTCACACGCAGCGATGTGTGCCTGTCAGCGGGAAACCAGCGATCAAAGGTCCTGACATTTCAGCGACGATCAGCGATACCCGGCAGGGGGGCTGATCGTCGCTGAATGTCACACACAGCGATATCACTGGTGAGCTCGCTGCTGCGTCACAAAACTAGTGACTCAGCAGCGATCTCGGTAGCGATATCGCTATGTGAGACGGGCCCTTAAGTGGAAAGCTTAATTGATTGCTTTCCACTTTCACTTCAGGTCAGCCAGGGACACAATCAGTGACGTCAGAGGGAACTGATTAACAAAAATAGGGGTTCCCTTCGAAAAAAAAATGGCGTGGGGTCCCCCCTATTTTTGTTAACCAGCCAGATGAAGCAGACCGCTGAGGCCTGGATTTTCAGGCTGTTAAGGAGCCAAGATCCATGGACCTTGCCAGCCTGATAATACCAGGCCACAGCAGTCTGCATATCTTGGCTGATTAACAAAAATAGGGGATCCCCTCGAAAAAAATTGGCGTGGGGTCCCCCCTATTTTTGTTAACCAGCCAGATGAAGCAGACCGCTGAGGCCTGGTTTTTCAGGCTGGTAAGGATCCAATATCCATGGACCTTGCAAGCCTGATAATACCAGGCCACAGCAGTCTGCTTAGCTTGGCTGGTTAACAAAAATAGGGGATCCCCTCGAAAAAAAAACGGCGTGGGGATCCCCCCTATTTTTGTTAACCAGCCAAGTAAAATGCAGACTGCTGCGGCCTGGTATTAAAAGACTGTCAAGGCCCATGGATTTTGGCCCTCAACAGCCTGATAATACCAGGCTACAGCAGCCCCACATTTGGCGCATCAAAAGATGTGCCAATTGTGGCACTTTACCCGGCTCTTCCCACTTGCCCTGTAGCGGTGGCAAGCGGGGTAATAAGGGGTTATTGTCACCGTTGATTGCACGGTGACAATAAGCCCGGTTAATAATGGAGAGGCGTCAATAAGACACCGATCCATTATTAATCCCAAAGTTATTAAATGTATAAAAAAAAGACAAAGCAAGAAAAAAGTATTTTAATGAAATAAAAGAGACAACACAGTTTTCATTAATTTTATTACTCTCTCATTCCTGCGACGCCATCGATCTCCTGTAAAAAAAGAAAAAAAACAAACCAACAGTATACCACCTGTCCGACGCAGTCCATAGTAACGATTGTCCCACGACGATCCAACTCTGCTACATCGCAATGACAGGCAGAGCCTGTCATCCCGACGCAGCACAGCTGATTACCTGCTTCTCCGGCGGTGACGTCATTGGACTGACTGCTTTACAGCCGCGATTACCCAGCAGTCACTGCAGTTATCGCGAGAAACTGCATGTGACCGCCGGGGAAAGAAGATTGCGGCCATGAAGCAGTGCAGGACGTGACCGCCGGAGATCTTCTGCCGGGTAAGTGCCGCTGACTCCTGACAGACCCGACCGACGGACACTGACAGTGACAGTGACATCCCGATTCCGGTATCCGATAAGACGAAAATATCGGAACTCGGAATCGGAATTCCGATACAGCTAATATCGGCCGATACCCGATATTTGCAGTATCGGAATGCTCAACACTAATTGTAACGTGTCTTTGCCTTAGTGTCTATGAGTTATAGATCCTTAGTGACCACCTCCAGAAAAACATCTATAGTGGATTTATCACCAACAGGAGGAGGCATTCTTGAACTCTTAGGTTTAAATTGAGTAAACGGACCTTCTCCTGAAAATTCCGGGGTAGGATCTGCCAAACCATATAGAAATCTTATATCAGGTAAAAGCGACTCAGGCATCAAATCCTGACTCGTACGTTTATCTTCCATGATGAAATGTTTCTTCCACTTTAATTTACGTACAAATAAATGCAGATCCTTAATACTTTCAAATACCTGAAAATCTGACGTTGGCACAAAATTTAAACCTTTATTCAAGACCTGGATCTCCATTTCTGTGAGAGGTCTAGAGGAAAGGTTAATAATTTGAGTAGCCTGTGTATTGGTCAATTGCTGGCACCCAGTCTGATTCTCAGATAATAACCCTGATCTAAAAAATAAGCCCCTCCCAATCTGTCACCAGGACGTCCCCTCTGATTCCCCCTACCCCTTTGTCTTCCTCTAGAATTCCTGGAAAGTGACTCAGAGTCGGACAAGTCAGTGTCCGTAGAGGAAATATCTGTTTCCAGGTTTCTACCAAAGTTAGAAAAATTCCTGTTGGTGGGAAGATGATATGCCTTATTTTCTTTGAATTCCTGTAGGTCACGTACAAAATTGCGATGTTTCCGCTCCTTGAGATTATACTGATATCTTTCAATAGTATTTTGCAGTGCTGTCTCTTTTGTAGAGAAATCAGTTTCTGCTGAGAATTTTTTTTTGGTGATCTCAATTTGTTCCTTTAAGAGATCACTTTGAATATTAAGAGTTTTTTTCTCTTCTTCCAATAGAAGATTCATAAATCTCAAGGAGCTGGCGGTAGCTTCTTTTTCCCACTGATCGCTTAAAGTACTATTCCTATATCGGAATCCTGGTTGTAAAGTTATTCTAAGGTGCCGAGGGACTATACCAGTTTTGATATAGTATTCTAGGCTTTGAACTTCCCACCAACTAGAAATTTGATTTTTATATACTTTAGTAAGCTCTTTAAATGCGTTACTATAGGAAGGGGTATATTTCGGCTGAATAAATGTTTTATCCGAAAAAACCTCTTTGGCCTCTGCCGTCCATGTTTCAATATTAATACCCTTATTCAAAAAACCAGCCATGCCACTTAATTATCAATTAGTAATAAGAAGGATCTACCAATCATCAAAATTGTATATCGCCAGCAAGGTAGTAGTTAAAGCTAAAATATAACTTTTAATAAATCCTTTAAAAAAGAACCAACCGGTTCTACAATATTACAATAAACACCATAAAAACACACACACTAATCACCACTACTTTTTAGTGAAAAAAAAATATTGAGCTTATTCTTATAGGGATCGCTATGATCATATAAAACAATCCACAATATCAAATCATATATGATCCAGAGACAGCAAACAGGATTTACTGTATCAGTCACAGTTTATCTGTTAGAACTCTCCTGTTAGGTTTTTTCTATCTTGCTGGTCACATGACTTTTTTTGCCTATTTAATCCTGCTCCGCCCTACTGGCATAGCTGGACTTCATTGTAATTTCTACTCTTAAGCTAGCCAGGTGCTTTGTTACCTTACTCAATTAGTTTTGCTTGGTCTTCGGACCTCTATGTTTAATGTTGTTTGTTTGTCTTTTACTGCTGCAACTTCTGTTAGGAGGTGTCCATCTTTTCTCCCAGTCCCTAGTTCTTGTAGGGATCCCTCCTTCACATCTATAGGTCTTCGTACAGACTAGGTGAGGACTTTAGCGGGTCTGATCGCAGGATCAGGTTCCCCGTTACATCGTAGGGATCTAGCTTAGTTCTATCGTAGGGACAGATATCCCTTCCTTCCTTAGTGCTTGTAGCAGAACATAACAGTAAGTCCAGCCAAAAAATATCTCTAAGTAAAGATTTCCAGTTTCCATCATGGTGTCGGTTCAGGAATTGGCTCATCGCCTGCAGGGACTCTCTCTGGATGTGGCCGAGCTCCAGCAACACGTGAGTAGTGGAGCACATTTCGTGGAGCCAAAGGTACGTTTGCCTGATTTATTTTTTGGTGAACAACAAGATTTTTTTCTTTTAAAAATGCTTGCTTGTTGTATTTTTGTTTGAGACCCAGATCCTCTGGTGATGAATCGCAGCGCATAGGGTTCATAATGTCACTTTTGCACAAAGAACCTCAGGAATGGGCCTTTTCTCTGCAACCTACTGATCCATGCTTTAGATCAGTGGATAGTTTTTTTTCTGCTTTAGGGTTATTGTATGATGATCCTGATCGTATCTCATCAGTTGAGACGTTTGAGGCAGGGATCAGGTAATGTGGAAAAATATTGTACTCACTTCCGACGGTGGTCTACTCAGGTGGGGTGGAACGATTCAGCTTTGAAAAGTTTGTTTCTTGCAGGGCTAGGTGAAAGGGTTAAAGATTTGCTGATTGCTTATCCCATACCTGGTAACTTGCATGAGGCTATGCAATTAGCTATACGGGTAGATAGGAGATCTGCGTGCAAGGATTAATGAGAGTAAATCCTCTGCCATGTTAGCTCCAAGTCTTGAGAGGATCGGTACTGACATTGGAGAACTGATGGAGATTGGAGCAATGGCACCCCGCTCTCAGGAAAAAGACCGCAGGTTTTCTGAAGGTTTGTGCTTTTATTGCGGCAAATCTGACCATTTCAGAACTGTGTGCTTCGTATGAACAAAGAAAAAAAAAAGAGGTGAGTTTCGCCCGTATAGCCTGTTTAAACACTAAGGGTGTCTTTCTTTCTGCCTCTACTGCTGCTCAGGAAGAATTAATGGAATTTCGGGTATTTGTCGATTGTGGTTCTACTCTGAATGTGATTGATGGGGAATTCTTGGAAAAACTTAAATTAAAACCCAAACCTTTGTCATCCCCTATTGCCGTGGTTTCTGTTGATGGCTCTCCCTTGAAGAATGTTACTCACAAGGTCTGTGAATTTCCCCTCACTATTAATGGTGTTCATCAAGAGAATTTGGATTTGGTAGTATTGAATAATTTGCCTTCTCCGGTGGTTTTGGGGCTACCCTGGTTAAAATTGCACAATCTTGTTCTGGATTGGTCTACCAATGAAATTAAGTCCTGGAGCCCTAAGTGTTATGACAAGTGTTGTAACGGGCGTATTGCTGCTGTGGATAAAGGGGAACTACCTGTACCTATTCAGGATTTTTGGAGAGTTTTTCTGAGAAGGAATCACAGATTTTACCTCCCCATAGAGACTATGATTGTACTATTGAATTTGTCCTTGGAGCGACTCTTCCTAAAACTCGGTTATTTAATCTTACTATTCCTGAAAGAAAGGCTTTGGAGGAATACATACAGACAAGCTTGGCCGCCGGTCACATTAGGCCTTCCAAGTCTCCTGTGGCTGTGGGATTTATTTTTGTTAAAAAAAAGGATCGCGGTTTACGTCCTTGTCTGGACTTTCGTGAGATTAATAAAATTACTGTACGCAGTCCTTACCCACTGCCATTGATTCCTGATTTGTTTAACCAGTTAGCGGGGGCCAAGTGGTTCTCTAAAATTGATCTTCGGGGGGCATACAATTTGTTGCGCATGAAGGAGGGTGACGAATGGAAGACTGCTTTTAACACTCCTGTGGGTCATTTTGAGAATCTAGTTATGCCTTTTGGTCTTACCAATGCTCCTGCATTTTTTCAGAATCTTATTAATGACATCCTTAGACCTTTGATTGGCAAAAATGTGGTTGTGTATTTGGATGACATTTTTATTTATTCGCCGGATCTGGAGTCTGGCGTAGCGTTCGTGAGGTATTATAGTTATTGATTGACAATTCGCTTTTTGCTAAGCTGGAGAAATGTGAGTTCGCTGTACAGAGAATTAGTTTTTTGGGCTACATTATCTCCAGCGAAGGTTTTGAGATGGACCCGGTGAAAGTTCAAGCTGTGCAGGAATGGCCTAGGCCTATTGGTTTGAAATCGTTACAGAGGTTTTTAGGTTTCGCCAATTATTATAGAAAGTTCATTAAAAATGTTTCTATTATTGTCAAACCACTGACAGATCTCACCAGGAAAGGTGCTAATGCGGTTCAGTGGACTACTGAGGCCATTGAAGCTTTTGTGTTTCTAAATGAGAGGTTCAGCTCTGCTCCCATCCTTATGCAGCCTGATGTGACTAAACCGTTTTTGGTTGAGGTTGATGCTTCTTCTGTGGGGGTCGGCGCGGTGTTGTCTCAGGAAAACAGGGATGGAGTACATCCCTGTGCCTTTTTTTCAAAAAAATTTTCTGAGACTGAACTGAATTATGATATTGGTAATCGGGAATTGTTGGCCATTAAACTCGCATTTGAACACTGGCGGCATCTCTTGGAAGGAGCTGAATTTCCCATTCAGGTTTTCACTGATCATAAAAATCTGATCTATCTTGATGCTGCCAAACGCTTGAATGCCCGTCAGGCTAAGTGGGCACTGTTTTTCTCGCAGTTTAATTTTTCCGTTACTTACATCCCAGGTACTAAGAATGTTAAAGCCGATGCTTTGTCTCGCAGCTTTTCTCCCATGGTTGGTGCTGAGGAGGAGGAGAACATTTTACAAGAAGGGGTTGTGATTGCTGCTTTGGACTCTGTGTTGGAAGAGGAGATTCTTAAAGCACAGGAGAATGCCCCATCTAACACTCCCCATGGGAGGTTGTTTGTGCCTGGGACCTTTAGGAAAGATTTGTTTGTTGAGTGTCATGAGTCTCGGTTGGCAGGTCATCCGGGAATCTCTGAGACCAAGAGACTTGTGGGTCGCGGTTTTTGGTGGCCTGGATGGCAGAAGGAAGTCATTAAGTGGGTGCGTCAATGCACTGTGTGTGCTAGATCTAAGTCTTCACATACTCCTGCTGTGGGGTTGCTTTGCCCTCTGGAGATCCCTAGTGCACCTTGGACACATTTGGCTATGGACTTTATTACTGACCTTCCCCCCTATGAGGGTTTCACTGTCATGTGGGTGGTCGTGGACCGTTTTAGCAAGATGTGTCACTTGGTTCCTTTCATCAAACTGCCCTGCGCTAAGACTCTCGCTAAGGCCTTTGTCAAGGAAATTGTCAGACTACATGGCGTTCCTACTGACATTGTTTCTGATAGGGGACCTCAGTTCGTGACTCGTTTTTGGCGCGCCTTTTGTGACAGGTTGGGAGTTCATTTGTCGTTTTCATCCAGATATCATCCTGAGTCTAATGGCCAGACAGAAAGGAAAAAACAAGGATGTTGAGCAGTTCTTGTGTTGTTTTGTGGCAGACAATCAAGAGGGGTGGTCTGAGTTTCTGCCACTTGCTGAATTTGCTCTTAACAACCAGACATCCTCTTCTGCTGGTTGTTCGCCTTTTTTGTTGTACTGGGAGACATCCGTCGTTTGGGTCATTCTCCAAATTGGTATCGGCCGTGCCTGAAGAGGAGAATTTTTCCAGTGATTTGGAGAGAGTTTGGACGGATGTACGTGGTAATCTTCAGGAGGCTAACAGAAAATCTAAAAGGTACTTTGATAGGAAATGGCAAGAGGTTTTGTTTGCTATTGGTGACATGGTTTGGTTGTCCTCTAAGAATCTGCGGTTGAGGATTCCTTCTAAAAAATTGGGTCCCAAGTTTGTGGGCCATTTAAGGTGCTTCAGGTTGTTAACCAATCGGCTGTTAGGTTGGAGGTTCCTACCTCCTGGAAGATTAATCCGGAGTTTCATGTTTCTTTGTTGAAAAGAGCTGATGTGTCGGATGGAGACGCCTCGGCCACTGTTCCTCCGGTGGTGGAGGACGGGGAATATGAAATTTCCCGCATCCTAAATTCTAGACGGTATAGAGGGAGTTTGCAGTATCTCATTGCTTGGAAGGGTTTTGGACCCGAGGATAACTCATGGGTGAGGGCGGATGATGTTTCTGCGTCCAAACTTGTCAAAGCGTTTCACAAGAGGTTTCCGGGTAAGCCAGGGCCTAGGGGATCCGGAGGATCCTCTTAGAGGGGGGGGTACTGTTAGAACTCTCCTATTAGGTTTTTTTTTATCTTGCTGGTCACATGACTTTTTTTGCCTATTTAATCCTGCTCCGCCCTTCTGACTTTGCTGGACTTCATTGTAATTTCTACTCTTAAGCTAGCCAGGTGCTTTGTTACCTTACTCAATTAGTTTTGTTTGGTCTTCGGACCTCTATGTTCTATGTTGTTTGTTTGTCTTTTACTGCTGCAACTTCTGTTAGGAGGTATCCATCTTTTCTCCCAGTCCCTAGTTCTTGTAGGGATCCCTCCCTCGCATCTATAGGTCTTTGTACAGACTAGCTGAGGACTTTAGCGGGTCTGATCGCAGGATCAGGTTCCCCGTTACATCGTAGGGATCTAGCTGTTAGGGTTTGAGTTCCCACTGCTGCACAAGGGGAGTCTCGAACTAGTCCCGCTGCAGTCCCCCATTAGTCTCCGGCCGCAGTGGAGCCTGCTCAGCAGAGACGTCGGTCCCAGCGTCTTGCCCATTCCAGTACTGTGCAGAGACTTGCTGCTGCCTCTCCTGGATCTGCTATTATAGCCAGTGCTGGAGCAGATGTCTTTGGGATGAAGTCCTGCGTTTCCCCTTCTGAGCATGCCCAGGGTAAGATCTCTCATTGGAGATCAGGGGTCACATGTTCAGGTACTGCAGCAGCTCTTATTGGTCCACCAGGAAGGTCCTAATCTACATGTGTTTTGGAACATTTTCTCATTGGTCCTTGTTTCTGGCAGGTCCTGTAGCTGTTGCTATAAAAGGGTGGCATGGCTGGGCCGCCATGCGCTAATATCAATCGTTATATGCTTTGCGCCAGTGTGGTCATGCGTGTGTGTGGTTAGGGCCTGGCTGAAATAAGCCCCTAGAATACCGACTTAATCGGTGAGGAGTTTGGTATGCTAGCTGGTCAGGGTCGGTGTCCTAGATGCCCTAGATTACCAGCATAACCGGTGAGGAGTTTGATTGCCGTATTCAGGGCCTGGCGTTCAGATGCCATAGATTGCGGGTGACTCCCGCGAGGACATTAGCGCATGATCACGTTCTGTGTTCGCTTAGCAGTCAACTGTGTACCTGGGTGCCTAACAGGACAGAGAAGTTTGTCTCAGCGGCTCTGTGACGCAACAGGGTTCGCTTTCAACGCTAGACAGCACCCTGGCGTGTTTATTTTGCGACTCAGTGGTGTTAAGTGAGTTCGCACACATCGCCATAACTGCAGCACTCCTTCTAGCGGCTCTGTGGAATAACAGAGTTCGCACATATTGCCACAGCGCGTTACGGCGTTTTTTTTGGCAACTCTGCGGCATAACAGAGTTCACTTCTTGCGCCATTTTACTAGCAGCAGGTTTCGCCTGCACGGTGGACCCTGTGTTGCAAACGCACCTCTCTACATCATATATTTGGTGCGTTCCGCAGACCCTAACACTAGCTTAGTTCTATCGTAGGGACAGATATCCCTTCCTTCCTTAGTGCTTGTAGCAGAACATAACATTATCAATTCTATTTATTATGTTGATATAGCAGCAAATTCATAATGCCACATCTAATACACTCAATGTGCAAATCCAAAATTACATATTAGTATGGCCACAAAATTCATAAGCCCATATCTAATACATTCACATATCACATTAGAAATTATATAATCACTTATGGCATCCACCACTAATAACCATCAATTGCGGGAGGTTTTTCTTATATATACCAAGCATGTCCCCAAATTCTATGGATATATGTGACTCAAAGTATTAATTGCTCCCATAATCATTGCACATATTAGATTAGGAACGATCTCACCACTTATGAACATCCACCGTTACTTCCATCCTTTGGGGGAGGTTTTCTTATAAGTACCATACATTACCCCATATACTGTGAATGTGTGTGTCTATGCAAGCTGATGAACTCCCGACTCGTTTCTCTGGCTAGATCATCAGGGGAGAATTATGCCATTTCATATCAGCTGTATAGATCAAGTCACCCGTCACACTTGTACATGATGCCGAGCGGGTGCGCGCATCAGACCCACGTGGGTTCTTATGTAGGACGCCAAAATGATAGTCCGTGACGTCATATCCGGTGTGCCGTCTCGTTGAAACGCAGGAGTTAAGCGCAAACATCATATCCTCTCCCAGACTCATAGTTTCGGGATGTTCCCGGCGCCACATGACCTGCCACCTGATATCACCTCCTGGATACCGCAACGATATCTTCATTAAAAATAAATACATCCAATTCACCGATATCATATCATTATTTATCCAAATTAGTTCATGTTTAGTGCTGGAGATATTCAGAGGATGTTCATATAACAAGTAGGGGTATATTGATGTAATATTTTGTGATTGACCTTATTCATGATTTATCATATCAAATACTCTATATAGTGAATTTCAGGTGTCTATATTCCACAAGAGGGTTGAAGAGGACATCTCTGATTGGTAGATCCTTCTTATTACATTTCCAAAGATGCCAAGTAGTAAAAAGAAGTGATCTGACCATTCTTCAAGTGTTTTACGCTCAAATACTTTAAAATACAATACAAATATAACAGCAAAAAATGATGCCTCAGGGAAAAAATGTCTTCTTGGAAAACTGACAAAATATGGAACATGTGAATATGACCTTACCAAAAGACACTCCCCAAGTTTAGACAGCAAAGAATATAATGTTTTTTGTTACTAATTAAAACTTATCTAGTAGTCTAAGGTGGAGGATTGATTATCACTAATTGTTAATGCATACATACACTTTTACATTCACACAGCCCTGCTACATGCACATTTATAGACACACCGATCTACCACATGCACATTTATAAAAAAACTCAGCTGCATGCATATTTTATAGACACACAGCTCTGCTACATGTACATTTATAGATATAGTTCTGCATGCATATTTATAAACAACTCTGCTACATGCACATTTATAGATAGACACAGCTCTGCTACAGTCACATTTAGAGATACACACAGGTCTTCTGCATGCACATTTATAAACAGCTCTGCTTACATGCACATTTATGGGTTGGACGCATAAGCATTTAGGAGCCCCTGCACACATTGACTTCTATCTCAAGTAACGTACAGCCCACTTGTAAGGTGTCTGGCAACCCTGTCCAATATATACATCAATGGCTGTTACCCATTATGATACCTTACCACATGAATGCAGTGCAGGGTATTTTATGTATTATAATTACACATCACCATCTCTGATTATATGATACATACAGCTCTGGCAAAAATTAAAAGACCACTGCACAGCTTTATAAAAATCAGCTTCTCTACATGTCTGACAGCCATTCCATTCCAGTGTCAGTTGAATTCCAACCAGAGTACACCTCATTCTACTTAATGTGCTTCTGATTAGGTGATCACCTGAAACAAATCTTATTTAACGAAGGAAAGTATAAAAAACACTGCTGTGGTGTTCACAATCCTCTTGCAATAGGTCATGCTGGATGGCAAAACAAGTGCTAGTAATATCCCAAAAGTAATAGGAATAAAAAAATAACTTCTAACCATGCCAAACGAGTTGAAAAGAAAAGAAAAGTGAGGAAAAGAAGGACTCAATTCTGGCTTTACTAGCAGTGGGATACAGTGAGCGTCATGTTGCCTCCATCCTTAAAATTTCTAAGACTGCAGTCTATTACAGCAAGGTCAAGCAGCAGATATTGGGGACACACAAAGCTACAGACCGGCAGAGGGCGAAAACGACTCCCCACTGACCGGGATGACCCTCATCTTATTCAAATGTCACTCAGCAACTGCAGGATGACATCAAGTGACCTACAAAAGGAATGGCAAATGGCAGCTGGGGTGACGTGCACGTCAAGAACAGTTCGTAACAGGCTCCTAGAGGCAGGGATCACATCATGTAAAGATAGAAATAAGACTTTCATCAATGAGAAGCAAAGGAGAGCCAGGCTGAAGTTTGCCAAAGACCATAAGGATTGGACCATAGAGGACTGGAGTAAGGTAATCTTCTCTGATGAGTCTAATTTTAAGCTTTGCCCAACACTTGGTCGTCTAATGGTTAGACGGAGACCTGGAGAGGCGTACAAGTCACAGTGTCTTGCACCCACTGTGAAATTTGGTGGAGGATCGGTGATGATCTGGGGATGTTTCAGCAAGGTTGGAATTGGGCAGATTAATCTTTGTGAAGTACGTATGAATCAAGCCGCATACAAGGTTATCCTGGAAAAACATTTGATTGCTTCTGCTCAGGCAATGTTCCCCAACTCTGAGGACTGGTTTTTCCAGCAAGACAATGTGCCATGCCACACAGCTAGGTCAAACAATGTGTGAATGAAGGACAACCACATCAAATCCCTGTCATGGCCAGCCCAATCTTCAGACCTGAACCCCATTGAAAACCTCTGGAATGTAATCAAGAGGAAGATGGATAGTCACAAGCCATCAAAGAACTGCTTAAATTTTTGTAACAGGAGTGGCATAAGATCACCCAAAAGCAGTGTGAAAGACTGGTGGAAAGCATGCCAAGATGCATGAAAGCTGTGATTAAAAATCATGGTTTTTTCCACAAAATATTGATTTCTGAACTCTTCCTGAGTTAAAACATTAGAATTCAGGGCCATGCGTCTGCACAGACGTAGTCTGCACAGGCTTACTATTTCAAATCCCATATTTCAAATTACAGATTTCTAATTACAACACTCTGAATTAGACTAAAATTCTAGAATGCATTTGGCCACTCATCGCTCCTGCAATATCATCTGTACCACTCTAATCAAGCTGTTTCTCTTCTTCCCACAGGTATGCACCAAATTTCCCCAGATTTTCCAAATTCCTGATTGTGTTTTGTGAACTGCATTAACTCAGCGTGGTATGCACCAAATTTCCCCAGCTTTTCCAAATTCCTGATTGTGTTTTGTGAACTGCATTAACTCTGCGTGGTATGCACCGAATTTCCCCAGCTTTTCCAAATTCCTGACTGTGTTTTGTGAACTGCATTAACTCTGCATGGTATGCATTGCTTACCCTATCTCCTCCATCCATAATTTACTCCATTCCTCCTGTGTCCTCCATGCCTATCTCTGAGTGTGCAGTCCAACCCCCCCTTTTTCACACCTTTGGGCAACTCTGAACATGTGGTGCAGCTAATCACGCCCACATCCCTCCTCACAGCTGATCCACCTCAGTCCCAGATATATTCAGAGCCATGCGTCTGCACAGACGTAGTCTGCACAGGCTTACTATTTCAAATCCCATATTTCAAATTACAGATTTCTAATTACAACACTCTGAATTAGACTAGAATTGGACTGGAATTTGACTGTAAGGTAACGGACTATAACCCCACAACAATGTTTTGATTTCTCACTTTCACCCCCATACTTCTCTATTTTGCCCGCTCTCCATTAATCCCCCCACCTAGTTAGGAACTATTCATTTCTCCCTCCAGCCACCTCCCCTCCTCAGAACTGTTCCTCCACACACAAGCCTCTCTGTCCAGACACACACGGCCATACCATGGCTTATCCTGCTCCCACCTTCTAACACTCTGTCTGTTACTCCTCATTGCTGGCGACAAATCCCCAAAGCCTGGCCCTCCTCAACACATCCCCACACTCATTTCTAACACCAGGCCACGATCGTCTACACGTTTCTGCAACCATGATAACCTCATACCCATTCAGCCAGCCCCCACTCCTCTGGTCCCCCTACCTGGAGCTCTATGGAACGCACGCTCAGTTTGCAATAAACTGTCATTTATCCACGACCTCTTCATCACCAACAAACTCTCCTTCCTTGCTATCACTGAAACCTGGCTCACCCCCTCTGACTCCGCCTCTCCAGCTGCACTCTCTTATGGCGGATTCCATCTCTCTCACACCCCCCGCCCCAGCAACAAGCGTGGTGGAGGAGTTGGCTTGCTCCTCTCCGATTCCTGCTCCTTTACCCCACTTCCTCTCCCACCCTCCGCTACTCTTCCCTCGTTTGAGGTGCACTCCGTCCGCATCTACTCCCCTTCCAACCTCCAGCTGGCTGTCATCTACCGCCCCCCAGAACTATCCATCTCCACCTTTCTCGACCCCTTCACCACCTGGCTGCTTCATTTCCTCTCTGCTGACATCCCCACTATCATCATGGGTGACTTTAACATCCCCATTGACACTTCCACCTCTGCTGCCTCCAAACTTTTATTGCTCGCTGCCTCCTTTGGCCTCACTCAATGGTCCTCTGCGACCACTCACAAAGATGGTCACACACTGGACTTTATCTTCACCCGCATCTGCTCCCTTACTAATCTCACTAACTCACCCCTCCCCCTGTCTGACCACAACCTACTGACATTTTCTTCCCTCTCCTCTCCTAGTATGCAACCCCACTCCACAAACTCGCTCATCCTCGCAGAAATCTCAAACACCTCAACTTACAATCACTCTCTGAGTCCCTCCTCCCTCTTACAGACATAGCCTCACTTCATGACACAGATGCTTCTGCCACCTTCTATAACAACACAATAACAGCAGCACTTGATTCGGCCGCCCCCCTTGCACATAGCAAAACTCACACAATCAACAGACAGCCCTGGCTGACCAGCCTCACCAAAGAACTGAGACAGGCTTCTAGGGTTGCTGAGCGGAGATGGAAGAAATCCCGTTCTGCTGAGCACTTAACCGCATGCAAGCAGTCCCTCACCAGCTTCAAGTCCACACTCACTGCCGCAAAGCAAGCTTACTTCTCATCTCTCATATCCTCCCTGCTCACAAATCTAATCAGCTCTTCAACACTTTCAATTCTCTACTCCTTCCCCCACCACCTCCCCCTCTCATCTCATTACTGCTGAAGATTTTGCCTCCTTTTTCAAGCAGAAGATTGATACGATCAGGGAAAGCTTTGGCCCACAGCCTCCAATGCCCCTCTTAGCTGCTCAGCCCTGTTCCTCCAAAACCAATTTCTCCCCCATGACAGAAGATCAGCTCTCCACCCTCCTTTCAAGATCACACCTCACCACTTGCACACTTGACCCGCTCCTGTCCCACCTCATCCCTAACCTCGCCACAGTCTTCATCCCTACTCTAACACACCTTTTCAACCTCTCACTTACAAATGGTGTGTTCCCCTCATCCTTCAAACATGCCTCAATCACAACCATCCTCAAAAAGTCCTCCCTTGACTCATCCTCTGCGTCTAGCTATCGCCCGATATCTCTTCTCCCTTATGCCTCAAAACTACTGGAACAGCATGTATATCTCAAACTGTCCTCCCACCTCTCCTCCTTCTCCCTCTTTGACCGCTTGCAATCAGGCTTCCGACTGCATCACTCAACTAAAACTGCCCTAACTAAAGTCACCAACAACCTACTAACCACCAAGAGCAAGCGACACTACTCTGTCCTCCTTCTCCTGGACCTGTCTTCTGCTTTCGACATTGTGGACCACTCCCTCCTGCTCCAGATTCTCTCATCTCTGGGCATCACAGGCTTGGCCCTATCCTGGATCTCATCATATCTAACAGATCGAACATTCAGTGTCTCCCTCTCCCACAGCACCTCCTCACCTTGCCCCCTCTTTGTCGGTGTTCCTAAAGGCTCAGTTCTAGGACCCCTACACTTCTCCATCTACACCCTCGGCCTGGGACAGCTCATAGAATCCCACAGTTAGCATTATCATCTCTATGCCGCTGACACGCAGATCTACCTATCTGGACCTGATCTCACCTCCTTACTGACAAAAATCCCACACTGTCTGTCCGCTATTTCAGCTTTCTTTTCTGCTTGCTTTCTAAAACTGAACATGGACAAAACAGAATTCATCATCTTCCCCCCATCTCACTCTACGCCTCCACCAGACCTATCCCTCAATGTCAACAACTGCTCACTTTCCCCGGTCCCGCATGCTCGGTGCCTCGGGGTGATCCTCAACTCTGCCCTTTCTTTCAAGCCACATATCCAAACCCTAGCCTCCTCCTGCCGTCTCAGACTCAAAAATATTTCCCGGATCCATGCATTCCTTGACCACGACACCACAAAAACACTAGTGCATGCCCTTATCATCTCCCGCCTTGACTACTGCAACCTCCTACTCTCTGGCCTTCCCTCCAGCACCCTGGCACCACTCCAATCCATCCTACATTCTGCTGCCTGACTAATCCACCTGTCTCCCCGTTATTCCCCAGCCTCTCCCCTATGCCAAGCCCTTCATTGGCTTCCTATCGTCCAGAGGCATCAGTTCAAAACCCTAACTATGACATACAAAGCCATCCACAACCTGTCTCCTCCATATATCTGTGACATGGTCTCCCGTTACTTACCCTCATGCAACCTTCGATACTCTCAAGATCTCCTTCTCTTCTCTCCCCTTATCTCTTCTTCCCACAACAACATACAAGACTTCTCCCGTGCCTCCCCCATACTCTGGAACTCTCTATCCCAACACATCAGACTCGCGCCTACCATGGAAACCTTCAAAAAGAACCTGAAGACCTACCTCTTCCGACTAGCCTACAACCAGCAGTGATCCTCAGTCTACTGAACCGCCGCACAACCAGTTCTACCCTCTCCTAGTGTACCCATCCTCTATAGATTGTGAGCCTTTGCGGGCAGGGTCCTCTCTCCTTCTGTACTTATGTGTGTCCTGTATTGCTCATATTTATTGTACTTGTCTATACTCGCCCCCTCTTACATGTAAAGCGCCATGGAATAAATGGCGCTATAAAAATGAATAATAATAAAAATAATTGTTGTTTCTAAATGATTATGAACTTATTTTCTTGGCATTAAGGTCTGTGAGCACTGCATTTTTTTGTTATTTTGACCATTTCTCATTTTCTGAAAATAAATACAAAATTTATTGCTTGGAAATTCAGAGACATGTTGTCAATAGTTTATAGAGTAAAAGAGCAATTTACATTTTACTCAAAAATATACATATAAAGAGAAAAATCAGACAAACTGAAAATTTTGTAGTGGTCTCTGGCAAAAATTAAGAGATTGCTGGGTATAGTAGTCTGCCTCAAATTTAAAATAATTATGGGTTAAGATAAAAAACATACATTCCCTTAAAAAATCTGTTCCCTAGGAAGTAATGCAGATTTATTTTAAAAATATATGGCTGCTTCACATCCTCTATTGTGCTCAATGACCGTGTAGAGTGATGTGATGTCCAGAGTGCCAAGCATGTAGTGGTCAAGCCATTGTATATTGTTAAGTAATTGTAGCACATGGGTGCTATCTTTCAAATAGGCAGGCAATAAAGGTTTTTGCAGATGACAATCTACAAATTTGGACATATTTGCTGTATGTCACTGGATGCCTGATATTAGGAAGGGACTTATATCTTCATGACTATTTGTCCCTACCTAACTATAAGGCCGGCATCACACTACAGAGGAATACGGACGAGTTAGAGGCGTAAAAACAAAGCATTACACTCGAACCAATGTTTCTCTATGGTGCAGCTCCCATCAACCATATATTTCTCGCTCGTATTTTACGGGGCAAGAAAATTGCAGCATGCTGCGATTGGTAGCGTATTACGCCAGTAGTATGCCAATGCAAGTCTATGGGGGTAAGAAAAATACGGATTACACACGGACCACACGTGTGACTTGCGAGAGATACGCAAGACTTCTGCAGGTCACAGGAAATGGGGCAAGTCTTGAATCAGAAAGCTTACACGTGCAAATTAGCTCAAAAAGAGTGCCAGACATCACGGAAGAATGCCTCCATGGAGTCCTGCAGCATGTCTACACACATAAATGTAGAGATGCTCATTGTTTTGGTCCAGGAAAGGCCCGAAATTTGGGACCAACGGGATGCACACTATTCAGACCGGGCCAGAAAAGAGGCGGCATGGAGGCGCATCTGTGGGCAGATGTTTCCGTAATTTGGTGAAAGCCCACGTGAGGAGCAGCACCAAATTAGTAAGTTACCTCATTTTTGTCCAATCATCTTAAAGCCCAGAACTTAAGAATTGTCCTCAGTATTCACTAAAATCAGATTATGGGTATTTTGTTATGATTGATTTTAAGCGCTAAACTGTTATTATACTGACACCCTACAAGGCCCCCATGACTATGTGAGATGTTTGTCAAAAGTTTTGTCAATTTGCAGCAATGTAATATTGAAATTATATCTCACATTGCAGTGGAAGATGTCATGAGACGCTGGCGCAGCATCCCCGACTAGTACCGGCGGGAACGTCAGCAGAGGGCCAGGAGTGGGGCTGCAGCACCGACCAAGCGCAAATATATCTATTTTGACCGTCTTGGTTTTTTGGCTCCTATTCTGGATTTCAGACTGTAAGTACATACATCACACCACATTACACATATGCTGTTTAGGGTCAGATCTCCAACATTTTTTATTTATTTCTAACCTCACTGAGAGGGAGACAGGGTCGGATTCTGAGGCCATTATAGACCCGGTCGGGGGAGGTGAGCCTCCCAGCTGCATCCCCCAAGCTCCACCAGGACCTGACCCACCAGCTGCAGCAGCACCCGGCAGCCTTGAGGAACCAGACAACAGCAGCAGCCATACTGTACGTCTGGGGGGCTCCCCCCAGCCTGCTGCCATATCCCGCCGTGGAAGACGAAGGCGAGAGAACCCTGCCTCTGATACCTGAAGGTATGTGGACACAGGGTACTCAATTACATTTCCAGGACAGCCGTGGATGAGGGTGAAGAGGCTTATTCACGCAGCCTTGCCCGTTACCTACGTCCCGTACCCCGTGAGGTCAGGCTACATGTCCGAGGATCCATTCATATCCTAATTGATGCATGCACACCCCCCAACGCCCCATATGAGGTGTTTGAATACCTTTAGAGGTGGCAGCTCTCACCCGTAACCTTCGCCTTACCCCCCACCCAGATGTGCATGGTCAATTAGGATCTGCGGGACCTCCTGCATGGGCGCCTACACCTCAACCCATTCCCCCACAAAACCAACCTTGTCAACAACCGGATCAAATGGCAGCCTATAACCCACCTGCCCAATATGGCCACTTGTACAGATCCAGTGTTGGAGGCTGGTCACAACCTGGATTTGGATGACATGGCCATATTGGGGGGTATGATTCTCGTGGGTACCAGCATCCCCAGGAGTATAATCTCCTTTATCCTTATGGAAATTTGGCCACACAATAACTTGACCGTGGCCACATGTTACCTCTGTGCCAAGAAAATCCACGCCAACAGGATGATGATCAAGGTGGTCACCCAAGCCAGCAACAAAGAGATACTGGGCTCCCACCCTCACCTCCACCAGCATACCAACTCTAGTTTTTTATTTTTCTTAAATATTATTTATAAAAATATTTGTTATTTTTTTATTACTTATTTTGATACATGTTATGTAAAGCATATTTACACTAATCTAATGTAAAAAACAACAACCATATGCTACAAATAGAGCAGTCACTAGACAAAGTGAGTTTATTATTTTTCTTATATTTTATATTTATAAAAATGTTTGTTATTTTTTCTCATTTATTTTACTACATGTTGTGTAAAGCATATTTGCACTAATCTCATTTTTAACAAACAACCATATGCTACAAATATGGTAGGCACTAGCCAAAGTGACAGTTTGCCAATATAAAAATGACTTAAATGGCAAGTTTGGACTCTTCTTTCATTGATTCTTTATAGAACACCACCTACACATCTGTAATGAACATTAACAGAAGACACAAAGACAATGTAAGGAAAAAAAGATATTTATATAGAAACACATAACAACATTACAGCCTTGATAATACCTGATCTTGCCAGGTAGTAGTACCTTGAGGTGACACAAAATAATGTGTAAATATATCACGGACTTTGAGTCCTGAGGGTGGACGATGTAAAGGGATCACATGTGGCCTAGGCATATCCCCATTGTTCACCACACATTCACCAAAATCAGATGGGCCACAATCATGCATTCTTGTGAAGTTATGTAGGACAACACAAGCTTTGATCACCTCATTGACATTGACTTCACTCAGCTGAATGGCAGACTGGAGGACCCGCCATTTTGCACAAAGAATGCCAAAGGCACACTCCACCAGTCACTGGGCCCGTGATAGGCCCAAGTTAAAGATCCTACGCCGGTGGTCAAGGTTTCTTCGTGGATGTGGCCTTATTAAATTCCTGGACAATTGAAAGGTCTCATCCCCAACTACCACATAAGGCACAGGTTCAATATTGGAGCCAGGAAGCTGACGTGGTGGTGGTAGGTTCAACTGGTTATTGCGCAGCCGCCGACCCATAATGGAAGAATTGAAGACTCGAGTCTCCAGTTCTTCCTTAAGCCCCAATGTCTACAATTATAAACCTGTAGTTACTGTCAACCAGAGCCAACAGAACTACAGAAAAATATTGTTTATAATTAAAGAATTAGGACCCTGAGTTCAGCGGCTTACGCACACGGATGTGCTTCCCATCCAGGGCTCCAATACAATTGGGAAATTTCCAGTGCTCCTCAAATCCCCTGGCAATCCTCATCCAGTCTTCCATCTTGGGCTCAGGCATGACCACTTGATGAAGTCTGATCCAGATTTGGGAACATGTATCACAAACTATGCCTGATATGGTTGATCTCCCTATCAAAAACTCCAGATGGAGTGCGAAATATGAAATGCCAGTTGTCAGGAACCTACAATTAAACAAATATTGAGAGATCAAACATTGCAACATGCTAAAGGTTTCACAAATTACATCTAGATCACCAGAGCAGTGTGTAAATAACAAGCAAGCCAAACACTACATATACACAAGGCAAAGGTCTATGTGAATTTCACTATAAACATCATAGTATTGTTACTTAGAGCTAATATTTGGGATATAGCAAGAAGATAATTAAGCAAAAGGGGTAATTGCCAAAGAAAAGTTGAGGGAAAACACATCATCAACATACAGTATGTAGCTGAGGAATACATACCGTAACGTAAGGAGAAGGCGCTCCTCTGCAGAGATACATTTGCGCATCCTGGCGTCCTGGTAGGTGTTCCCTGGGCGCACTATCTCCAACTAAACATCAAAGGTGGCAATGGTCATCCAACAATATAGGAAAAACTTGTCGGAATGTGTCCGAAGAGATGCATAAAGGCGGTGAAAATGGCCTTTATTGAGGCGTTGCCTCAAATGCGGATGCACCCACATTCGTCTCCTCCTCGGATCAACTATCACTGAGTATGGCTGCCCAAAGCGGCGGAACAAAACCCAGTTGTACAGAACTCGGTCAGTTGGGGTGAACTGAAGTGTGTCAGACATTTTGGCAAGCAACCAGCAGTACTCCAACACAAGCACCTCACCAAAATGGCCAGAGGCAATAAATAGGGTTGCTGATGATGGTTTAAATGAGTTTCAGGCCTAAAAACCGTTTTGCAAGCTCGCGAGAAAAAAACGCAATACGGATGCCATACAGATTCTTACATGCGCAAAATACGCAACCACACCTTGACAATGGATGACATACAGATCCTTTTTAGGGATCATTTCTGCGTATTACGTCCATACAATACTGTCCGTACTTTTATACGTTGTGTCTGACGCCGTCCTAAGTCCCACTACATATTAGTATGTTAAAAATGCCATTTATTGATTTATCTTGTACACATTGATTTTGGACATGCTACTTTTTTTTAAGAGAAATTTTTACTATGCACATTTATAAACACACAGCTCTGCTACATGCACGTTTATAGATACTATAACGCCAATGTCGGTGTCCTGGTGGCGTCCCCGAAACTCTGCTGTAGCTTCCTATCTCTTTGTACCTGCGTACGCCGTCACACGTCTCCTGGCAGCACGCCTAGTGTGTGCGCTCCCCAATTCTTAAAGCGACAGTTTGGAAATGCCCCCAGCCAATAGCTGGGAGGCATCGAGTATATAAGGTACGTTCCCCAGTAGGGAGGTGCCTGAACAACTACCTTGATTTAGTTAGTGTTGTGCAACTAGTAAGTTGTCAGGTCCTCCGTGTTATCTTAACCAGAACCAGTTCCTGAATCCCTTGTCTGAACTAAAACCTGTTCCTATGACCTGTGTTGTCTGAGCCTCAAACCACTCCGGTGATATCAGAAACTGAAGCCCCTTCAGTGACACCTGAGCCTGAAACCGCTGAGGTTGTACCTGAACCTGCTCTGGTAGAGCCGGCAGCTGCTCCGGCTGTACCCTAACCAGTACCAGTGTCCATCCTGTTTTGTGTTCCAGAATCCATGCCCCTTGAACCAAAACCAGTATCCAAATCCTGTCCTGCCAGTGACTCCAAGTCTGTGTCCATGACTGCGATCCTGACCCTTGGCGTCAGCAGCTGCAGTAAAAGGGACTGCCTAGAAGTAGTACTTGGTGGATACCTGCAGCGCAAGCCTAACTCTACCATCAGGCGCTCTAGCAAAAACCAGGTAGCTTCTTAGCCACACCCCTCCTGGGTAAGCCCAGATTGTGGCTCAGTGGGTCCATGATTCACGTGTGACAGATACACACAGTTCTGCTACAGTAGGTACGGAAAGTATTCAGACCCCTTTAAATTTTTCACTCTTTGTTTCATTGCAGCCATTTCGAAAATTGAAAAAAGTTCATTTTTTTCTCATTAATGTGTAATGGAAATTTGTTTAGGATAAATCTATCCCCATGTTTGTCGCTACTGTTCCCAAATTAGGCTGAGTATTTTTGAGAGCTCTCTAGAAATGAACACTGTTCACGCAAAGGTGCCAGCATAACATTTCACCAATACTGATGACTTTATTATTCTAACATACAATCAGAAACTTCAAGGCTATTGGCTGTCTGAATATATGAGTATATGCAGTTTTCTTAACTATAACTTAACAAAAGGCTGATTCGACGATTTATAACCCTTGTCTTTGTTTCCTGCAGAAATCAGCAGAAACCAGCCATCATTTGGACCATCTGCTACTTAGTTCCTCTTTGTGCCATCTGGTGGCTGGGAAAGCACCTTGTAAGCTATCTAGCTCTTGCACCAGCCTGACTTATGTGGGTCAGGGGTCATGTCTTAAGCAACTGATTATTTGTCTGCACTAATGAACATATATATATTGGTATATAGGGTTAGTACAGTGACAAGCAAGTGAGATCTACCTGACGTGAATAAGGTGCATATATATTTCCATCACAATCCCCCCTTAAATATCACTTGCCCTAAAAACCTGCTCCTGTCCCAAAGCGCTGCATCTCTTTTGTGCTGCCGATGGGCTGACACATGCCTAGTACATGCACCCCCCATCGCTACAGACTTTTCGCAAATGTGTGGTCAGGAGATCTGTCCCTAGCAGGGGTTCATAATTTTGCAATCATAGTCTCTTTATTCAGCTGCATGCTCAGAAAAAGGTTTGTATTCTTCATCAGGTAGGTCATCTATCCAGTCAGGCAGGGCATCCACGACATCATTCTGGCTTAGGTATATCTTCTGGTACGGGAGTTTCCTTGCAATGTGATGCGTGGATCCAAGCAGGCTTTCCCTCTAGTTTCACAAAGGTTGGTGTCATCTGGGGCACTTGGAAAAGACCATCAAATCTGGGATCGAGTGTTCTCCTTTCCAACTTTTTCACAAACACCCAGTCTCCTAGCTTCAAGGAGTGCGTTCCGGACACTGAGTCTGGATCTAGCAGTGAAGAGAAAAACTCGAGAATGGACATTAGTTTTT
Organism: Oophaga sylvatica; assembly: GCA_033576555.1. NCBI lineage: Eukaryota > Metazoa > Chordata > Amphibia > Anura > Dendrobatidae > Oophaga > Oophaga sylvatica. The sequence goes on along the minus strand of JARQOD010000006.1, from coordinate 151,192,140 downwards.
GATCAATTCAATTACATAAGCAGACAGGATATCATTTTGCATAGTCAGCTGCTGAGGGAAGAATACACCTAACTTGGGACTAGACCCAAACAAGATTTCATATGGCGACAGCTTTTCTGGGCCTCTGGGAGTGAGCCTTATGCTAAATAGTGCAATTTGGGAGTGTCTCATTTAGCTTTCCTATTTTCTTGCTGCTTTGGGGGGTGGTATGGAGTGTGTAGGCCTAAGTCTGACCCTGCTGCTGACCAGATCTCTCGTGTCAGATTTGCTGTGAATGCGGGTCCCTTATCACTTTCTATCACTTCTGTAACCCCGTATCTGCACATTATTTTCCGAAAGTAGCTTCTTTGCAGTAGTCTCTGGTTCCTCACTGGGAAAGCTTCTGTCCATCCTGAAAACACATCTTTGACCACAAGGGCGTACTCAAAATCCTCCACTTGGCGACATCTGGATGTGGTCTATCCGGATCCTCTGGAAGAGGGTAGAGTGGTCTGGCCAGATGATATGGGGGGCTTTTCCCACACGTCCAGGCTTGCATTTGCCACACGTCAGACAGCTGCTAGTGAATTTGGCTGTTAGGTTTGAGATCCCTGTAGCGAACCATTAAGCACCAATCAGATCAATCATCTGTGTCTTTGATCTCTGTGTGTGTGTCCATGCGCCCATTGAATCACAATAGGGTACATACTTTGCGGTGGGCAGGGTTTGGAGTCCATTGTAGATAATCTTCCTTCTTCATGTGTTGCTTCTTTCGCATTCAGCTCTCCTTCTCCTTTGGAGCTTGGTCTTGCAACTTCTTGAGTAGATCCCAGGACGTCTTTTTGCCAGGTTTCTTGTCTTCAGTCATCATGTAGTAGCCGTCCGGCTCTACGATCTCTCCCACTTCTCCATGTTGTTTTCCTTTTGCCGCTTCTTTGGCTGCCATGTGCGCCATGCTATTGCCTCATGCCTCTTCCGTATTCAGTTTTCCATGCGTTTTGACTTGCCAAATTGCCACCATTTTTTGGAAGTTGGAGTGCATCCAGCAGGTCCCTGATGGCTCCATGATGCTTCACGGTTGTCCCGCTTGCGGTGATGAAGTCCCTTGCAGCCCAGATGGGCCCAAAGTCATGTGCTATGCCATGCGAGTACCTGTAGTCGGTGTAGATGTTTACAGTCTTGCCTTCCGCCTTCTGGCATGCCTTTGTCAGCGCTATCAGTTCTGCTCACTGGGCTGACAGGCTAGGTGACAGACTTCTGGACCACAAGAATTCTTGATTGCTGGTCACTGCACTTCCAGTGTGGAATATTCCTTCATCATCTGCAAATCTGGAGCCATCCAAGTAGAGGAAAAATTCTGAGTTGTTCAGTGGCTCATCCGCCACGCTGGGTGGTATCCCGCTATTCTTGTTCTGAAGAGCGCAAATTTTGTTCTGAAAAGTCCATATCCGTGTCCCCCCTTGGGAGTGGGAGTAGAGTGGCCGGGTTGAGGACTGTAGGCCTGGAGATGGTGACATTGTGAGACAAAAACAGAGAGCACTGGTGGCGAAGATGCCTGGCGGTGGAGAGATTATTTGGTTGAGCTTGATTGAGGTTTGCCAAGATGTTGTATGGAGTGAAAGTTTCCAGTAGCTGTCCAAGAATTATGTCAACAGTCTTGTCTAGGAAGGTGTGCGCTGCAAATACTTCCATTAGGCAGGAGGGTGCTCTTCTTGCAACTGGATCCAAGTGGGCTGAGAAGTAGCCTAAAAGTCTCTGTTTTCCCCCGTGAATCTGTGTCTGGACTCCAGTAGCATGACCTTCTTTTTTCATCAGGTAGAGACGGAAGGGCTTCTCGTAGTCAGGTAGGCCGAGTCAATTTCCTCAACGAGTTGAAGGCTGCATCCGACAGAAGGAGAGGGGTTGCGTTGATGCAATCGCACAGAGTCTGCATTAGGACTGAAGCATCAGGGATCCAGGTTCTGCAATACGACACTAGACCAAGGAAGGCCTGCAGCATCTTCGGAGTTGTTGGGGGAGCCATCTTCTCCACAGTGGCCTTCCAGTCATCTGTCAGGTGTTTCATCTGGTGGGCAATACAGTGTCCCAGGAACGTAGCTTGTTTCTGACACCACTGGACTTTGTTCTTCCAGACCTTGCATTGCTGTTCCTCCAGGTAGAGTAGGGGAGACAAGGAATGGGCTGTGCAGGTATCGATGTCAACCACACAAAGGAGAAGGTCATCCACATGTTGTAGAAGAGTGACTCCTGCATATTTTTCAATCCAGTGGACGAGGATGGAGGACATTGCCTTGGTGAACTGTGAAGGGCTGTTCTGAGCACCTTGGGGCATCACTGTCCCTATGTACTGCACTCCTTGGTGCATGAAGGCAAACAGGTCATCCGCGTGAAGGGGAACATTGAAGAAGGCGCTGGCCAGGTTGATCTCCGTAAGTACTGTTGCTGTGGCTGGCACATTTGAGAACATAGTGTGCCGGTTCAGCACAGTTGGGGTTTCAAATACCGTTGCCTCTTTCACAGCCTTAAGGTCTTGCACCATTCTGAACTCAGCTGGTTCTCCTTTTACAGTCTTTTTCTTCACTGTGGAAAGCTGGGATTGATTCCGATGGGTGAGGCGGCCCAGTCTGGCCTTGTCCTTCACAATGCTGCAGGGGACTCCCATCTCCCGGCACAGAGCTAGCGGGAAAACAAGCCGTCTACTAGGATCCATATCATGAGAGATGATGACCAGCTGCCTTTCTTGTTCTCCACCAAGGCAGTCACTGTGTTAACACCTGCTCTGATCACAGGGGGTCTTTTTGTTGGGACGTCTCCTTCGCCAGCTGCTTTTTACTCAGCACGGGCCATCAGTTGTTTCTTTTTCTCCAGCTTGGTCTCAGGTCAGTATTTGTGCACCAGTTTGAAGAGCTGAGTGGCCTTTTGCCGATCCAGGGCCTGGGTGAACTGGTTGATTGCAGGGGCACCTTCTGATGCTTGCACAAGATGGACCTTTGGCGTTGGAGCCGGATGTGGTGCTGCTATTCCATGAAGCGAGTGGGGTCCTTCTTGAGTTGAATATCCTGGCCAATGTCAAAAGTTCTTAGGCCGTCTTCTTAGGCGGGTTCACTTGGACCTTCAGTTGGTCAGAGACATTTTGACTCTGGGTGATGGACATGGGGTACTGGGCCTAACGGCGGGACAAGGTTCCAAACTTGAGTGACACCTGCACTGGCGCAACTTGCAGTCTTGCCATATCCTGGGGTCCCTTGGACCTTAGGCTTTCTGGTACTATGTCCAGCACCTCCTGTGATAGGCCTGCAGCGGTTGTTTGAGGCTCCTATTTCTTCTTGGGTCAGGGGTGAAGAAAGTGTCACAGTCCCATCTTCCTGGAACACTCTGGTTGCCTTCAGCTTCTGCAGTAGGTCCACTCCCCACAGACTGAGGGTGCAGGTCTTTGACACAACAAATCAGGACAGGATGGAGTGTTCTGGCTGAGTCCACACGCTCAGGCGCTTCATAACCTGGAGATATCTGACTTGACCATCAAGCCCCATGCAGGACACAGAAGATTTTGATAGACAGGTGAGGTTGCGGAGTTCCACATATCTCATCACACTTCTGATTGCACTAGTGTCCACAAGAAAAGATCTGACTACGCCATCCACTTTCAGGGTTTTGGTCCCACTGGTGGGGTTTCCATGTTAGGAACGTGGTTTCTTGTGGACCTGGTGTGCTCCTGTCCTATGGACGGGGTTCTTCACTGCTTTCTGTGTTTCTTCTTTGACCTATTCCTCTGGGCGAAGTCGGTGTTCTGCACCAGTTCAGGAAATGGCCAAACTCACCACAGTTGTAACACTGGACATCCCCTCTGTCCCGGCGGGACTCAATCCTTTTTGCTACTGCGAGCAGGGTATCCATTGCTATTGAGGTGTACTCAGGCCTGGATACTACCTGTGGTTTCCTGATTGGTTCTCTCAGTCCATGCACAAAGGCCTGTGCCAACATCCGTCTGTGTATCTGATCATGGGTAATGAGGCCCAAATCTTGAAATACTTGCATCACTCTGTCATGGAACTTCTCTACAGACTCTGGTCTTGGCTCATGACATGTAGGCTGAGAGCTTGTCCTGTCAGTCTGCCTTTTGCCCACTCTCTGAGCTTTTCAATTAGCTTTGGTCCTGACTCCCAGGCATACACATCTATTTCTGCTGGAAGCTTGAAGTGTTCCCTCATAATTGGCCAGAATGCATCACCTGCTTTTATTACCATTGTGGCCCAGAGATCAATCCAGGCTGCTGCATACGTTCGCTGGATCTGCTGCATTTTTTGGCAAAATGGCATGGGGTGTATCCCTGGGTCTGGCAGCTTACTGATCACCTGATTTGGGATGAAGGGCTCATAGGATAGTGTCTCTCTACCTGCCCCTGCCTTCCTGGTGCTTGTGGGTTTTCCTCCCCAGTATTGGGCAGCATGTATGACATTGCATCTTCATCAGACGAGAAGTGAAATGGTGTGCTTGGTGTATACACTGGCTGAAATCTGAGCTTAAAAGTCATCTTGCTGCATGGGGTTCTCCCCCTTCCTTGCTGAAGCTGCAGTGGATCAGTGTCATAGTTCCATGCTGGCAGCTCTGCTCGGTACTGAGGTTGCTCATTAGTGTCTGCAGCTACACTTCCCCCCTGTGAAGCCCGAACTGTGGGCTCTGCAGGCTGTTGTATCTGGGGGCTACCTGCGGTGTTTTGTGTAGGGAGATTTGCACTTTCTTCTGATATCATAACTGGCAATGGTTGTACTGTGCTTGGGATAGACAGTATGCTTTGTGCTGTAGGCACTGAAAGCAGGGACACCACATTGCGTTGATTGGGCATTGGCACAGTTGGTAACGAAGGAGGAAAAAGAGGAAGAGAAGGGAGGTGTGAGGAAGAAAGAGTGGGATGTGTCATGGAGGAGGAGGAAGGAGAGAGTGGAGAGGGGTGTGCAGATGAGGAATGAGAGAGAGAAGAAAGAGAAGGAGGAGAGAGAAGAAAGGTGTGTTTGTGGGAGAGGAGAGGGAAGAAAGGGAAGGAGGAGAGAGAGCAGAAAGGTGTGTTGTGGGAGGAGAGAGGTTTAGAGGAGGGGAGAGAGAGAGATGGAGAGAAAGAAGAAGAGATAGAGCGAGAGAGAGATTTGAGAGATGGAGGGGAAGAAGAAAAAGAAGAAGAGATAGAGGGAGAGAAGGATTTGAGAGATGGAGGGGAAGAAGAAGAAGAGATAGAGGGAGAGAGGGATTTGAGAGATGGAGGGGAAGAAGAAGAGATAGCAGGAGAGAGGGATTTGAGAGAAGAAGAAGAAAGTGATGGAGAAAAGTTAGATGTGTCAGAGTCGTGAGGGAGGGGGAGAAAGGAATGACAGGGAAAGAAGGATAGAGAGGAATGGCAGAGAGGGAAGAGGAGAGAAGTCTGAAGAAAAAGGAGAAAGGGACTGAGAGAAGAAAGAGGAGAGAGTTTCCCTCCTGTGCAGCTTGAGAGGGGACCATTGGAACATAAATGCCTTCTCCCTGTAGGGAGGGGAGTGGCATACTCTGCGCAAGGCTCCTTATTCAATGAGAGCAGACTGCACATGTCCCATGTCTCCACAGGATGGACATCTGATGTGTGAGACTCTAAATTCTTCTCTTGTGACATGTCTGTGATCATCTCCTCACTAGAGTTGAGCGATACTTTCCGATATCCTAAAGTATCGGAATCGGAATGGTATCGCCGATATCACTAAAATATCGGCGATACCCGATACCGATACCGGAAGTCCCATGTAAGTCTATGGGAACAAAATATCGCAACTAAAAAAACCCCATTCTTTCCTTGTAAACACTAAATATACACACATAGAATACATATATATATATATACATGTCATTGTGACATATATATATACATATATGTATAGTTTATACACTTCTACATAGTAAAATATCCTTTGATTCAATTGCCGGGTAAAGCCGGCTTCAGTGAAAAGACAGAAGCACCCGACATGAAATGACACTTGGTGTACATAGGGTTAACCATGTCTTTTCATGTCGTTTGCTATCTGATTTGCACAAACAATTAAATCAGTCTATGTGTGCAAAATTTCACACCTGTAGGGGTTAATTAAAGGTGTAAATTCGTTGTAAAAAAACCGGACTTTTTTGCTACGAATTTACACCTTTAATTAACCCCTACAGGTGTGAAATTTTGCACACATAGTTTGATTTAATTGTTTGTGCAAATTAGATAGCAAAGGACATGAAAAGACATGGTTAACCCTATGTACACCAAGTGTCATTTCATGTCGGGTCATAGGTCATAGGTGTTCGGTCTGGATGCCGAACTTTACTGTTCGGGTTCGCCCATCTCTACTTGCAAAATCACCAATCTATAGCACTAGCTTCTCCAAGAGCAGTTCTCCTAATCACAGCTCTGACTATCCTGAGCTATGTGCTTGTTCAAGTGCCATTATCTCTATATGTACCGTAAATACAGTGATAGCAGTGTACATTATAAAACAAATCACTAATAGCTGAATGTGTTACAGCAGAACTTTATAGTTCTACTAATACTATAACTCAGCCTATCCTATCAGAAACAAAGAAGTAAAGAGCAACATAGCTCTGACCTGCTCCAGAGACAAATTGAGAATATTTCTTTAATTGTAACCACAACAATACCAGCACATTAAAAAGTTGTTGTTGTCCAATGTCCATATAGTACTATATTATGCTAAACAGTGGCCAGAGACCGCCATACCATGCCACAATAGTCCCATAGTTTGTTTTCATAGGACAGTGCGATTCTGTGCCTGCACACAGCCATATACTTTGCATAAAGTACCATATTCTACCTGCAAAGAACCAAATTGTGTGTTTGCAGTCCTACAATGAGCCTATATTGCACCCAATAAACTACACATTAGACCCAAATTAGAGTAATACTTGCCCATGTACATAGATGCCAGAGAGAACCACGTTTGTAAGTTACTGTGTATAACAACGCACATTATTCCATATTGTGCCCTGTTTGATTGATCCGATTCCTAACTGAAGGTGGTTTTCCAATCCTTAAAGAAAACTTCAAACTTGCTCCAAATAGTAAAACATAATCTAATATATTAATGTTTTACCCTTACCCCTCCTGTGCTGCTGGCCACAGGACCAACCGTGTGTTGCTTTCCATTGCGCTTGACAGCAGTGATTGGCTGCCTGAGTGACATGGCATTCAATCGACCTCAAAGCATGGTTAACAACTCCTGAAGGTTCTCAGCTCCCAAAACTTTCATGAATGGGCTAATCTCTAAATCCCACCCTTGCCCACTCAAATTGTATAAAATATAGACATGCGGACCCTCGATTTTACCTGATCCGTAGACCATATTGTTTTATATCCATTCAGGAGTTAGGAACACTCTGGCACAACAAGATACTTCTCTTTTATATCCTAAATATGCATGCATGCTAATATTCTGTTACTTTTGATGATGCCAAACCCTATATAGATTTGTATAATCATTGGGTCACATGGCAAAACAAAAATAGGGACAAAGTCAAGTTTGACACCAAATCAGACAAATTCACATTTAGGAGAATCAAAGAACAATCAGACTAATGATCTGTTGAGACTGGGTACACCTTTAGAATACATATAGCCAGTGGCACAACATAAATCTTTTACACGTCAATGCAAAGTCAATAACATGGCCCTCTATAATTGAAAATAAAAATAGTTTGCGCACATAAAAACTACAAGACACAAAAGGATCTGTAGAAAAATAGGAATATGCATGTGTCAAATGGAAAACAATACATAAATTCAGATGCACTCTGTAGAACAGTTTGAGATGCAGATGTAATAATACAGTAATAAATAAATATTGCACTAAGACCCGTGAGAAAAAGGTGATGAGAAAAGCCTGTAGTCTATTATGTAGTAAACCCCAAACCAAAGGACTAAATAGTCATAATACGCATAAGGTATTTATTCATATGGGTATTAATATGGACAAACCCTGAAAAAGTAAAAGAGGTCCTCTTTTAACGATGGAGCAGAAAAACGCTGCAGAAATCCTAAAAAACCTTTTATGCAGAAAGGTCAGAAGAAATTGACACTGTCCCGGCCGGTGACAGCTCAGATGAATGAGTATTAGTGGTGCACTGTGGAGAAAATAGTCCTGTTTGCACAGGTTTTACCTGACAACCCCGATGGGTCACTTGCAATAGAAAGTCCAATTTCAGCCTCCTCTGGCCTGCTGACAACCCCGATGGGTCACTTGCAGTAGAAAGTCCGACTTCAGCCTCCTATGGCCCGCAGACGAAACTTACATCCGTTGATGAAAGCCGGTGATCTCTGGCCTCCGTGGCCAGATCAGGAACACCGGCTGATGATGTTGAATCCTCACTAGGAAGAAGGATGTGGGCAGGACCTGTTGGTAAACTAGCCTGCCTCAAGCACAGTAGTACACAAAATCGCAATATCTAACTGTCCCTCAGAGTGAGCAGAGTAGCGTTCTGTCCCTAACTGAGTTCACAGCACAGTGACGCTAAAATGGCTGCGGCGCCTTTTATAGTGCATTCTGACATCATTTCAGCAGCCAATCACAGCCATGCCATTAGTTAAGATGACCGCAGCATTACAGGATGTGCCCACACTAGAGTTGAGCGATACTTTCCGATATCCTAAAGTATCGGAATCGGAATGGTATCGCCGATATCACTAAAATATCGGCGATACCCGATACCGATACCGGAAGTCCCATGTAAGTCTATGGGAACAAAATATCGCAACTAAAAAAAACTCATTCTTTCCTTGTAAACACTAAATATACACACATAGAATACATATATATATATATACATGTCATTGTGACATATATATATACATATATGTATAGTTTATACACTTCTACATAGTAAAATATCCTCTCATTCAATTGCCGGGTAAAGCCGGCTTCAGTGAAAAGACAGAAGCACCCGACATGAAATGACACTTGGTGTACATAGGGTTAACCATGTCTTTTCATGTCGTTTGCTATCTGATTTGCACAAACAATTAAATCAGACTATGTGTGCAAAATTTCACACCTGTAGGGGTTAATTAAAGGTGTAAATTCGTTGTAAAAAAAACGGACTTTTTTTGCTACGAATTTACACCTTTAATTAACCCCTACAGGTGTGAAATTTTGCACACATAGTCTGATTTAATTGTTTGTGCAAATTAGGCTGGAGTCACACACAACCACAAAAAATCGGTCCGTTTTAGACGGTCGACAATCGGATCAAAATAAAAACATCACACATCCTTCTGGCATCCGATTTTCCTTCAAAGATGCGATTTAATCGCATGTGTGTGTACCTTGTAACATCCGATTTTCATCCGACTTGCGAGATTTTCTCGCAGGCTTGCAAAACTGACATATAATGGATCCAAAAGAATAGTATTTAAATGCCAAAAGAAAGAATAGATATATACACATAGAGCACATATATATATATATATATATGTCATTGTGACATATATATATATACATATATTTATAGTTCTTACACTTCTACATACTGTTATAGCCGCTAATTCAATTGCCGGCTTCAGTGAAATCACAGAAGCCGACATGAAATGATACATTGTTTCCACACATTTAACCATGTAATTTCATGTATTTTTATATATGTTTGAAACATACAATTACATGAGTATATGTGTGCTAAATTTCAGACATGTAGGGGTTAATTAAAGGTGTAAATTCGTTGTAAAAAAAAACGGACTTTTTTTGCTACGAATTTACACCTTTAATTAACCCCTACAGGTGTGAAATTTTGCACACATAGTCTGATTTAATTGTTTGTGCAAATTAGGCTGGAGTCACACACAACCACAAAAAATCGGTCCGTTTTAGACGGTCAACAATCGGATCAAAATAAAAACATCACACATCCTTCTGGCATCCGATTTTCCTTCAAAGATGCGATTTAATCGCATGTGTGTGTACCTTGTAACATCCGATTTTCATCCGACTTGCGAGATTTTCTCGCAGGCTTGCAAAACTGACATATAATGGATCCAAAAGAATAGTATTTAAATGCCAAAAGAAAGAATAGATATATACACATATATATATATATATATATATATATATATATATATATATATATATATACATATATTTATAGTTCTTACACTTCTACATACTGTTATAGCCGCTAATTCAATTGCCGGCTTCAGTGAAATCACAGAAGCCGACATGAAATGATACATTGTTTCCACACATTTAACCATGTAATTTCATGTATTTTTATATATGTTTGAAACATACAATTACATGAGTATATGTGTGCTAAATTTCAGACATGTAGGGGTTAATTAAAGGTGTAAATTCGTTAAAAAAAAATGCGTGGGCTCCCGCTGTATTTTCTCCACCAGACAGACAAAGCAAGCGAGTGGGGGCAGATAATAATAGCCTAGGGAGGGTACATTTTTTTTGTGCCCCCCCCTGGCTACTAACATCTGCCCCCAGACACCCCAGAAAGGGCAAATCTATAATTAGATTCGCCCTTTCTGGCACTTTGCCCGTCTATTCCCATTGCCCTGTAGCGGTGGCGAATGGGTTAATAAGGGGTTAAAATGACCTTGCAATTGAAAGGTCACTTTAAGCCAGGTTAATAATTGATAGCTGTCAATTAGGCAACTATCAATTATTAATCCTATTGTATGAAAGAAAAATCAAACACACACAGTTTAATAAAAAATAAGTTTAATTAAATAATCACACAGTTTTTGACCATATTTTATTTTCCTGCTAAAACCATTTCCTGTAATAAAAATAAAATAAAAAAGCAAAATTATACTTACCAATCCGATGTACAGTCAGGTCCCACGGTGTAATCCATCAGAAAGGGTTAACAGGTTACAGGTCGCAGAGAGCTAATAATGCTGTCTCAGACCTGTATTCCCCTGAATGAATAACTTCCTCTCCCAGCGAAAGTAGAGGAATAGATTCATGAATGGAGCTTAATTGATTTCTTGCCAATTTAACTGTAGTGACCTGACCTAAAGGGAAAGTGGACACAATCAATTAAGCTTCATTCATGAAACACATCCTCTCCTGTCGCCAGGAGAGGAACTTATTCATTCATGAGCTTTGAGCTGAGCATGCAGGATTACTTGCACTGCTTGGCTCAAAGCTAGTTAACCCTTTGTGAAGGATTACAGCGTGGGACGTGACAGATCGGCGGAATAGGTAAGAATAATGTTGTTTTATTTCTTTTTCTTTATTTTAGGAGATCAATGGCTTCGCACGGATTTAGTGTAAAATAAAATATGGTCAAAAAATGTGTTTTTATTTCATTAAAATTATTTATTCTTAAAGTGTGTGTGTTTTTTTATTTACTTCAATAGGATTAATAATTGATAGTTGTCTAATTGACAGCTATCAATCATTAACCTGCCTTAAGGTCACCTTTCAATTGCAAGGTGACAGTAAGGTGAGATTAACCCATTCGCCACCGCTACAGGGCAATGGGAATAGACGGGCAAAGTGCCAGAAAGGGCGAATCTAATTATAGATTTGCCCTTTCTGGGGTGTCTGGGGGCAGATGTTAGTAGCCAGGGGGGGCACAAAAAAATGCACCCTCCCTGGGCTATTATTATCTGCCCCCACTCGCTTTGCTTTGTCTGTCTGGTGGAGAAAATACAGCGGGAGCCCACGCATTTTTTTTTTCAACGAAATTACACCTTTAATTAACCCCTACATGTCTGAAATTTTGCACAAATACACTCATGTAATTGTATGTTTCAAACATATATAAAAATACATGAAATTACATGGTTAAATGTGTGGAAACAATGTATCATTTCATGTCGGCTTCTGTGATTTCACAAAACCCGGCAATTGAATTAGCGGCTATTACAGTATGTAGAAGTCTAGGAACTATAAATATATGTATATATACATGTCACAATGACATGTATATATATATGTATGTGTTCTATGTGTATATATCTATTCTTTCTAGTCTTTATTAAAGCTGTCAGTGTGATTTTACAGTATAGGCGGGGATGAATTGCCGGCTTTTCTAAAGGACACCGATGCGATTTCATCGCAAGTCACACAGTGTGGTCCGTTTGTAATCAGATTTTTCATCGCTCCCATAGACTTGCATTGGCGATTGTCGACCGACAATCGGTGACAATCGCAGCATGCTGCGATTGTACACGGACGTTTAAAACGGACCACAAAAAATCTGATACTGGGAGCTGCTCCATAGATTAACATAGGTCCGACTGCAATGCGATATTTCATCGCATTGCAGTCGTCCGATTTTGTCGCCAGTGTGACTCCGGCCTTAGATAGCAAAGGACATGAAAAGACATGGTTAACCCTATGTACACCAAGTGTCATTTCATGTCACCCGACATGAAATGACACTTGGTGTACATAGGGTTAACCATGTCTTTTCATGTCCTTTGCTATCTAATTTGCACAAACAATTAAATCAGACTATGTGTGCAAAATTTCACACCTGTAGGGGTTAATTAAAGGTGTAAATTCGTTGTAAAAAAAACGGACTTTTTTGCTACGAATTTACACCTTTAATTAACCCCTACAGGTGTGAAATTTTGCACACATAGTCTGATTTAATTGTTTGTGCAAATTAGATAGCAAAGGACATGAAAAGACATGGTTAACCCTATGTACACCAAGTGTCATTTCATGTCGGGTTCTGCATTTTCACAAAAGCCGGCAATTGAATTAGCGGCTATTATACTATGTAGAAGTGTATGAACTACAAATATAAATATATATATATATATGTGTCACAAATTCAATGACATGTATATATATATATGAGGTGTAAAATTGCTGAAAAAAAATGCGTGGGCTCCCGCCCTATTTTCGCAACCAGACAGACAAAGCCAGTGAGTGGGGGCAGATAATAATAGCCCAGAGAGGGACCATTATTTTTGCCCCCCCCCGGCTACTAACATCTGCCCCCAGACACCCCAGGAAAGACAAATCTATAATTAGATTCGCCCTTTCTGGCACTTTGCCTGTCTATTCCCATTGCCCTGTAGCGGTGGCGAATGGGTTAATATGGGGTTAAAGCCACCTTGCTATTGAAAGGTGACCTTAAGCCAGGTTAATAATTGAGAGCTGTCAATTAGACAACTATCAATTATTAATCCTATTGCATGAAATAAAAATAAAACACACACACTTTAATTAAAAATCATTTTAATGAAATAAAGACACATGTTTTTGACCATCTTTTATTTTACTGCAAAAACCATTTCCTGTAATAAAAATAAAATAAAAAAGCAAAATTATTCTTACCTATCCCATGCACAGTCAGGTCCCACGGTGTAATCCTTCAGAAAGGGTTAATGTTTACTGCAGGGACCGCAGCTAATGCTGCAGCCTCACAGTAAACCCCAAATGAATGAGTTCCTCTCCTGCCTGACAGGAGAGTAAAGGCTGGGTGTCACATAACGATACACCAGCGATCCCGACAACGATATGCACTTGTCAGGATCGCTGGTGTATCGCTACATGATCGCTGCTGAGCTGCCAAACAGGCAGCGATCTGGGACAGCGACACTGCGGGTAACATCGCTTAAGGGCCCGTCTCACATAGCGATATCGCTACCGAGATCGCTGCTGAGTCACTAGTTTTGTGACGCAGCAGCGAGCTCACCAGCGATATCGCTGTGTGTGACATTCAGCGACGATCAGCCCCCTGCCGGGTATCGCTGATCGTCGCAGAAATGTCAGGACCTTTTTTTGATCGCTGGTTTCCCTCTGACAGGCACGCATCGCTGCGTGTGACAGGCGGGAGACCAGCGATCCGCTGGTAACCAAGGTACACAGCGGGTTTCCAGGCACCGCGCAGCGCTTGGAAACCCGCTGTGTACCTTGGATACCAGCTCCCTGCATCAGGGCGCTGGTATCCAAGGTACACAGCGGGTTTCTAGGCACAGCCCCGCGCCTGGAAACCCGCTGTGTACCTTGGTTACCAGCGGATCGCTGGTCTCCCGCCTGTCACACGCAGCGATGTGTGCCTGTCAGCGGGAAACCAGCGATCAAAGGTCCTGACATTTCAGCGACGATCAGCGATACCCGGCAGGGGGGCTGATCGTCGCTGAATGTCACACACAGCGATATCGCTGGTGAGCTTGCTGCTGCGTCACAAAACTAGTGACTCAGCAGCGATCTCGGTAGCGATATCGCTATGTGAGACGGGCCCTTAAGTGGAAAGCTTAATTGATTGCTTTCCACTTTCACTTCAGGTCAGCCAGGGACACAATCAGTGACGTCAGAGGGAACTGATTAACAAAAATAGGGGTTCCCTTCGAAAAAAAAATGGCGTGGGGTCCCCCCTATTTTTGTTAACCAGCCAGATGAAGCAGACCGCTGAGGCCTGGATTTTCAGGCTGTTAAGGAGCCAAGATCCATGGACCTTGCCAGCCTGATAATACCAGGCCACAGCAGTCTGTATATCTTGGCTGATTAACAAAAATAGGGGATCCCCTCGAAAAAAATTGGCGTGGGGTCCCCCCTATTTTTGTTAACCAGCCAGATGAAGAAAACCGCTGAGGCCTGGATTTTCAGGCTGTTAAGGAGCCAAGATCCATGGACCTTGCCAGCCTGATAATACCAGGCCACAGCAGTCTGTATATCTTGGCTGATTAACAAAAATAGGGGATCCCCTCGAAAAAAATTGGCGTGGGGTCCCCCCTATTTTTGTTAACCAGCCAGATGAAGAAAACCGCTGAGGCCTGGATTTTCAGGCTGTTAAGGAGTCAAGATCCATGGACCTTGCCAGCCTGATAATACCAGGCCACAGCAGTCTGCATATCTTGGCTGATTAACAAAAATAGGGGATCCCCTTGAAAAAAATTGGCGTGGGGTCCCCCCTATTTTTGTTAACCAGCCAGATGAAGCAGACCGCTGAGGCCTGGATTTTCAGGCTGTTAAGGAGCCAAGATCCATGGACCTTGCCAGCCTGATAATACCAGGCCACAGCAGTCTGCATATCTTGGCTGATTAACAAAAATAGGGGATCCCCTTGAAAAAAATTGGCGTGGGGTCCCCCCTATTTTTGTTAACCAGCCAGATGAAGCAGACCGCTGAGGCCTGGTTTTTCAGGCTGGTAAGGATCCAATATCCATGGACCTTGCAAGCCTGATAATACCAGGCCACAGCAGTCTGCTTAGCTTGGCTGGTTAACAAAAATAGGGGATCCCCTCGAAAAAAAAACGGCGTGGGGATCCCCCCTATTTTTGTTAACCAGCCAAGTAAAATGCAGACTGCTGCGGCCTGGTATTAAAAGACTGTCAAGGCCCATGGATTTTGGCCCTCAACAGCCTGATAATACCAGGCTACAGCAGCCCCACATTTGGCGCATCAAAAGATGTGCCAATTGTGGCACTTTACCCAGCTCTTCCCACTTGCCCTGTAGCGGTGGCAAGCGGGGTAATAAGGGGTTAATGTCACCGTTGATTGCACGGTGACAATAAGCCCGGTTAATAATGGAGAGGTGTCAATAAGACACCGATCCATTATTAATCCGAAAGTTATTAAATGTATAAAAAAAAGACACAGCAAGAAAAAAGTCTTTTAATGAAATAAAAGAGACAACACAGTTTTCATTTCTTTTATTACTCTCTCATTCCTGCGACGCCATCGATCTCCTGTAAAAAAAGAAAAAAAACAAACCAACAGTATACCACCTGTCCGACGCAGTCCATAACGACAGTCCCACGACGATCCAGCTCTGCTACATCGCAATGACAGGCAGAGCCTGTCATTGCAACGCAGCACAGCTGATTACCTGCTTCCCCGGCGGTGACGTCATCGGACTGACTGCTTTACGGCCGGGATTACCCAGCAGTCACTGCAGTTATCGCGAGAAACTGCATGTGACCGCCGGGGAAAGAAGATGGCGGCCATGAAGCAGTCCAGGACGTGACCGCCGGAGATCTTCTGCCAGGTAAGTGCCGCTGACTCCTGACAGACCCGACCGACGGACACTGACAGTGACAGTGACAATCCCGATTCCGGTATCCGATAAGACGAAAATATCGGAACTCGGAATCGGAATTACGATACAGCTAATATCGGCCGATACCCGATATTTGCAGTATCGGAATGCTCAACACTAGCCCACACTTCATAAGATTCATCATTGGCTGACTAACATCACATTGCCTCTCAAAGAATTATGGGAACTTCCGATTCCGATATACGATATTGAAAAAGTATCGGAATTAAGCATCAGAATTCTGATAACGCGAATATCGGCCGATACCCGATACTTGCGGTATCGGAATGCTCAACACTACTCCTCACAGATCGTTTTCAATGCTTTAACACCTTTCAATCTTATACACATAAAAATAAATCACTTCCTGATCCGTTCAAATAGCTTGCTGTACCTTCTACACGATGCAAGACCACCACTGCTCTATTCTAGCAGACGGCAATCTAAAAACAAACTTCCCTTTTCCTTTCAATACATTAATCCATTCTGCAGCGTAAAGTCTGCCCTTCTAGTGGATTCTCACGTACTCTGACCTTATATTCACATGTTTAGCCCTTCCTGCTTACGTACTGTACCCTCTGTACCCCATCTTTACTGAAAAAAACAGAAATGTAGAAATTTTTCCAAATTTATTAAAAAAGAAAAACTGAAATATCACATGGTCATAAGTATTCAGACCCTTTGCTCATTATTGATTAGAAGCTCCCTTTTGAGCTAGTACAGCCATGAGTCTTCTTGGGAATGAATACTTTCCGTACCCACTGTATTATGTTTTTTCTTTTTAGGGATTTAATCAGTGTGGCACTTATTACCTCTCTTCTTACAGTATTTATGGTGACTCATGTCTAGATTAACTTTTATCCAAACTATATAACATGCATGATACATTTTATTTATATACATGTTTTATTTATTATTTTTTGCAGACCCCATTGGTCAGGGATGTATAATTTTTCATTTTTTTATGTTATTCATGCCCACTTAGATATGTAGATAGGAAAAAAATGTGTAATATTACAATTTGTGTCATACAACATTGCAATGTGGATATTCATATATCTACTTTATTTATGGAATATTATATGCATCTAATTATGTTTGTCTATTTTTTCTCTTAAGGGAATCTCATTAGTGGAGAATATAAAACCTTTTTTTAAATTTGAACCCTCACAGATATAGAGATAAGTTTATAGTGCTATTATTCTTTTCCTTTGTGTTGTACTGCTTTACAATATGAGGATTTTATCCTATGCATGAGATATTTTAATTTGTATTCATCCTTAAGAATACTTACCTAATTACTAGAGATGAGCGACTTTGCCTTTTTTAAGGTCGAGTCGGGTTTGGGACCACCCGACTTTCACAAAAGTCGAGTCGAACGAAATCGGCCGACTATCGGCAAAAGTCTAAGGTCTGACTGAAACACGAAACCCAATGCAAGTCAATGGGGAAGCAAAGTCGGCAGGGAGTGGAGGACAGTAATCACACCTACAGTGCCCATTTCAATACCAACGATATCAATTCTTATTACTTAAGCTTGTTGTCAACCTTAATTTACTTTATAATAATAGTAACGCATTCAAAACTGGGGTTATTTGGCTAAAGTTGTGGGGGGGCAGGGCTGGCTCCATGTTTTCGTGGGTCCCGGGCCAAAGAGTCTCAGTGGACCCCTTTAACACATACCACAAATCATGATGCTCCGATTCGGCAGATAAATATAGGTATAGTACAATGCCAAATACTTCACTTCTTACATTACATGACTGATATCTATTTTAAATTTTACAATAGCTCAAAAACCGGACAGTATATTCCTCCATACAGTATTATGGCCACCACATAGTGCGCCATACAGAATAATGAGCCCCATATATTGCTCCATACATAATTGGTCCCATATAATGTTCCATACAGTATATGATGAGCTCCACATAATGCTCCAGTATATGATGGTCCCCATGTAATGTGCCATACAGTAGCGTAGCTACTGGGGGGGCAGTGGGGGCCATTGCCCCGGGCCCCGTCACATGCAGGGGCCCACTGGGAGACATTGCCACTTATGTCATGTGGCCGTGTCTGAGGTGCAGGGAGAGCAGCCCAATGCCAGCTACCCTGTCTGACAGACTGCACAGCGGCCGGTTGCGGAGCCAGAGTCTCAACCCTGCAGTGTGCCATGCTATCTCTCTGGAGAAGCTCCTTCCTGGCGCAGCAGCTGCAGTTACTTTCTGTGCAGACTCTGATGTGCTCAGGCACACTGGGTCCTAGTGCCCTCTTCACATGGACACTTCCTGGTCGTGCCTCACTGTGCCTGCAAGCTTCATCAGTAAGTGGGGATGGAATTGATTACATTTATTTAGTTTGGACATCTCATGGTCACTGTGGGTTGAAATGTGAGAGGATGGGGGTATTAGGGGGGAGAGGAGATGGCACTGGGGTGAATGTGAGAGGATGGGGGTGTTGTTGGGGCTAGGGCACTGGGGGGTTAATGTAAGAGGATGGGCTAAGGCACTGGGGGGGTTAATGTGAGAGGATGGGGGTATTATGGGGAGAGAAGACAGGACACTGGGGGTGAATGTAAGTGGATGAGGGTATTAAGGGGAGTGGAGACAGGGTACTGGGGTGTATGAGAGGATGGGGGTATTGTGGGGGCTAGGGCACTGGGGTGAATGTAATGTAAGAGGACGGGGTATTTGGGAGAGAGGAGACAGGGCACTGGAGGGTTAATGTGAGAGGATGGGGGTGTTGTTGGGGCTAGGGCAGTGGGGGGTTAATGTGTAAGGATGGAGGTATTGTTGGGGTTAGGGCACTGGGGTGGTTAATGTAAGATGATGCGGCTAGGACACTGGGGGTGAATGTAAGAGGATGAGGGGTATTAAGGGGAGAGGAGACAGGGTACTTGGGGTGTATGTGAGAGGACAGGGGTATTGTGGGGGCTAGTGCACTGGGGGTTGATGTAAGAGGATGGGGTATTATGAGAGAGAGGAGACAGGGCACTGGAGTATTAATGTGAGAGGATGGGGGTATTGTGGAGGCTAGGGCACTGGGGGCTTAATGTGAGAGGATGGGGTATTGTGGGGGCTAGAGCACTGGGGGGGTTAATGTAAGAGGATGGGGTATTGTGGGGGCTAGGGCACTGGGGGGGTTAATGTAAGAGGATGGGGTATTGTGGGGCTAGGGCACCCGGGGGGTTAATGTAAGAGGATGGGGTATTATGGGGGCTAGGGCACTGGACTGAATGTGAGAGGATGAGGGGTATTATGGGAGAGAGGAGACAGGGCACTGGAGGGTTAATGTGAGAGGATGGGGTTAATATCTAAGTATTAGTATAACCAGGATAAGTATAAGGCCGGCGTCACACTTGCGAGTGTGATGCGAGAAACTCGCGCATCAACACCCAGCGCTGCCGCTGGCACTCGGACCGGCATGTGCTGCTGCATAGAAATATATAGAAATACATGCAGCCGCACACTCCGCTCCTGAGTGCCGGTGGCAGTGCCGGGTATTGATGTGAGAGACTCATGTGAGTTTCTCGCAAGTGTGACCCCGGCCTTAGCATAAGGGTGCAGGTTGACGGCCGTATAACTCATGCGAGTATCACTTCGTAATCCTCGGACTGCCCGCTGCCGCTCCTGACATGAGCGTGACAGTGTGATGGATTTCTATGCAGCTGTTACACTCAGGTCGGGAGAGCCAACTGTCAGTCCGAGGATTGCGATACGATCCTCGCATGAGAAATATGTCCATCTGTCGGCCCCTTAACTAGTGTAACCACGAGCTGCATTCTATTTAATAATTTCATAATTCATTTATTATTATAAAGTTATTAAAGGCTCGGGATAATTATCTGCAGTCACTCTGAGACTACAGACGGCCAAATCATGATATGGTGCACCTGCTGTCATGAAACCCCAAGACCACTGGTGCGATCAGGCGGTCATGTGACCACATTTGCTATTTGCACATGTCGACTAGATAAGTTTGACTTCTCTCAATAGAAGATAATTGAAAGAAGCCAAAAGAGTCATCACACGACCCCCTGCTCACATCAGTGATGCTGAGGCCATTACAACTGTACATAGGGGACTCAGTTAATTATTATGTGGGCACTTAAGAAGCATTATTATTTTTAGGGGCACCAGTAGGGTAGTTACTGGGTGGGAGACCGTGCTGAGCCGGCTGTCAGTCAGTGCCGTGGTGCTCTTACAGCCGCCACTTTCTATACACAGAGCGGTGACTGAAACCGTGCCAGCGCAGCCCCTATGACTGGAAGAGCAAGGCTGCCGGGAGGAATAAAGGTAATTTCCTCCTGGCAGAGGGGCTCTCAGTGCAGGCGCCGCACAGTGTCAGAACACTATTAACGATTATACTGTGTATTGGTGGAGCAGTCGGGACATCATTCTATATATAGGGGAACTCTGGGGGACATTATACTGTATGTATGGGAGCTGCGGGCCCATCATACTGTATATAAGGGAGCTGTGTGCCTACCATACTGTGTATAGGGGAGCTGTGGGATCATCATACAGTGTATAGGGGAGCTGTGGGAGCTTAATAGTGTGTATAGGGGAGCTGTGGGAGCATTATAGTGTGTATAGGGGAGCTGTGGGATCATCATACTGTGTCTAGGGGAGCTGTGGGATCATCATACGATGTATAGAGGAGCTGTGGGATCATCATACGGTGTATACTGGAGCTGTGGGATCATCATACAGTGTATGAGGGAACTCTGGGATCATCATACAGTGTATGAGGGAGCTGTGGGATCATCATACAGTGTATAGCGGAGCTGTGGGATCATGCACAGGAAATTAATATTGGGAATTTTACCATCTAAAGAGCACAAAGGAGGCATTATTACGGTCTAAGGTGCACAGTGGGGGCATTATTATGTGGGGCACTAGGAGCAGCTCTGTTTTTGTACCACACAGCAGGTGCAGTAATAGGGTCACATACGGCAGCAGCGGCTCAGTATTGGGATATCAGGTGCAGTAATAGGGACACATACGGCAGCAGCGGCTCAGTATTGAGGTATGAGCAGGATGAGGAGTTGGTGCAGGTTGGGAATACATTGTGGAAACACAAGAAGTAATGGAATGAAACTGAAAGGGAGAAGATACAGATTAGATAATAGAAAAAAACTTTTTGACAGTTAGGGTGATCAATGAGTGGAACAGGCTGCCACGAGAGGTGGTGAGTTCTCCTTCAATGGAGGTCTTCACACATAGGCTGGACAGACATCTGTCTGAGATGGTTTAGTGAATCCAGCATTGAGCAGGGGGTTAGACATGAGGATTATGATTCTACATGTGAACGGTGCTGGAAATATAAGAAGTCAGATGTGTCTTTGTTGTAATCTGTACAGATGAGCCCTGGCTGGAGAAGTCTATATGTCGGTCTGGGCCAGATGGAAAAGACGGGAAAAGTGAATGACTCCACCTGAAAGGACGTCCTCTGTAAGTCACCATCTATAACTGTACAGTAATCTCTTATACAACCCTGGCAAAAATTATGGAATCACCGGACTTGGAGGATGTTCATTCAGTTGTTTTATTTTGTTGGAAAAAAAAACAGATCTCAAACATGGCACAAAACTGAAGTAATTTCAAATGGCAACTTTCTGACTTTAAGAAACACTAAAAGAAATCAAGAACAAATAATATGGTAGTCAGTAATGGTTATTTTTTTTAACCAAGCATAGGGAAAAAATTATGGGATTTTATATTTCAAACATTAGAAGGAATTGGCTTAAAAGAAACTATGCTCCGTAGAATTTCTGCCTGTACTCATCTCCCAGTGCTCAAGGTAAAATTAATGGTGCACTTTCAAACACATTTTTCATTCGGAATGGCACGAGACAAGGCTGTCCTCTTTCACCCTTGCTTCTTATACTCACTATGAAACATCTAGCAACCGCGATACGAAATAATCCCTCCATTAGAGGCATAAAAGCCCAATCAGTTGAGCACAAACTGGCAATTTTTGCAGATGATCTCCTATTGTATGTCTCTTCCCCAACTATAAGTCTCCCAAATATTATCTCAGAATTACATAGATTTGGTCGTCTGAGCAATTTCAAAATTAATACCCACAAATCGGAGTTTCTCAATATCTCAATCCAACCTAGTGAGGTGGAGAGGTTGGCAGCTTCATTTCCCTTTAAGTGGTGTTCAGATTCTCTTACCTTTCTAGGAATAAAAATCACCACCAAAGTATCTAATTTTTATGAAGCAAACTTTAAGACAGCTTTACATAAAGCTGAGTTCGACTTAGAAAAATGGCATAAACTACCTTTATCTTGGTTTGGAAGCGTGAGTGCTATTAAAATGGATCTATGACCCCGTCTCCTATATTATTTCCAAACAATCCCCTTGTATTTACCTGCCTCCTTTTTCTCACGTCTTAAAAAAGCGATTACTCGTTTAATTTGGTCTCAAGACGAGCACGTATTTCATACTTTTTGTTAAGTAGATCGAAGCATTAAGCGGGAATAGGTCTGCCTGATTTTGCTATGTATAGTCAAGCAGCAATTGGTGCATGTATTTTAGAACTGTTTCATAATAAAAACAACAAAAAATAGTTACATTAGAAAATGATCTTAATGGACGTGACTCCCGTATAGTTATTTGGTCCCCGACGGAAGAACGGGATATACCTTTACCCTTCCTCACCAAAAACATGATATCATTTATCAAAAGGGGAGTTGAGAGCTGGGAGTCTCTTCATCTCCTGGCCCCCTAACTTCTATATACAGTGCAGACCAAAAGTTTGGACACACCTCATTTAAAGATTTTTCTGTATTTTCAGGACTATGAAAATTGTACATTCACACTGATGGCATTAAAACTATGAATTAACACATGTGGAATTATATACTTAACAAAAAAAGTGTGAAACAACTGAAAATATGTCTTATATTCTAGGTTTTTCAAAGTAGCCACCTTTTGCTTTGATGACTGCTTTGCACACTCTTGGCATTCTCTTGATGAGCTTCAAGAGGTAGTCACCAGAAATGGTCTTCCAATAATCTTGAAGGAGTTCCCAGAGATGCTTAGCACTTGTTGTCCCTTTTGCCTTCACTCTGCGGTCCAGCTCACCCCAAACCATCTCGATTGGGTTCAGGTCTGGTAACTGTGGAGGCCAGGTCATCTGGCGTAGCACCCCATCACTCTCCTTCTTGGTCAGATAGCCCTTACACAGCCTGGAGGTGTTTGGGGTCATTGTCCTGCTGAAAAATAAATGATGGTCCAACTAAACACAAACCGGATGGAATAGCATGCCGCTGCAAGATGCTGTGGTAGCCATGCTGCTTCAGTATGCCTTCAATTTTGAATAAATCCCCAACAGTGTCACCAGCAAAGCACCCCCACACCATCACACCTCCTCCTCCATGCTTCACTGTAGGAACCAGGCATGTAGAGTCCATCCATTCACCTTTTCTGCGTCGCACAAAGACACAGTGGTTGGAACCAAAGATCTCAAATTTGGACTCATCAGACCAAAGCACAGATTTCCACTAGTCTAATGTCCATTCCTTGTGTTCTTTAGCCCAAACAAGTCTCTTCTGCTTGTTGCCTGTCCTTAGCAGTGGTTTCCTAGCAGCTATTTTACCATGAAGGCCTGCTGCACAAAGTCTCCTCTTAACAGTTGTTGTAGAGATGTGTCTGCTGCTAGAACTCTGTGTGGCATTGACCTGGTCTCTAATCTGAGCTGCTGTACACCTGCGATTTCTGAGGCCGGTATCCTCAGAAGCAGAGGTGACTCTTGGTCTTCTTTTCCTGGGGCGGTCCTCGTGTGAGCCAGTTTCTTTGTAGCGCTTGATGGTTTTTGCAACTGCACTTAGGGACACTTTTAAAGTTTTCTCAATTTTTCGGACTGACTGACCTTCATTTCTTAAAGTAATGATTGCCACTCGTTTTTCTTTACTTAGCTACTTTTTTCTTGCCAAAATACAAATTCTAACAGTCTATTCAGTAGGACTATCAGCTATGTATCCACCAGACTTCTGCACAACACAACTGATGGTCCCAACCCCATTTATAAGGCCAGAAATCCCACTTATTAAACCTGACAGGGCACAACTGTGAAGTGAAAACCATTTCTGGTGACTACCTCTTGAAGCTCATCAAGAGAATGCCAAGAGTGTGAAAAGCAGTAACAAAGTAAAAGGTGGCTACTTTGAAGAACCTAGAATATAAGAAATATTTTCAGTTGTTTCACACCTTTTTGTTAAGTATATAATTCAACATGTGTTAATTCATAGTTTTGATGTCTTCAGTGTGAATGTACAATTTTCATAGTCATGAAAATATAGAAAAATCTTTAAATGTGTCCAAACTTTTGGTCTGTACTGTACGACAATCCATCCTTTCCTGCAGGATTAAAAAGAGACACTTATCTACATAAAAATAGAGCTTCATGCCCCATATCCATGATTATGTTACAAGGACAGGGATGAGGTCTCTCCAGGATTATTTTTCGGGACAAGGAGCCGCCAACAGGTGCATGGTACTTTTATGAAAAATAAAGAGGTTTATTATAAATTAGCCAAACAATCCGATCCATATTGAATATTATCTCTGTTTGAGACTCTTTGTTTACCAACAAACTCTACAGATCACATTATCTCTTATTATACAAAACCTTCCAAGAAGGGCAGACCCCATCGAGAGATTTCCCAGCATTTTTTCGTAATGGGAGATTGATTTGGGTAGACCCTTATCAGTTGAAGAAAGAACAAAGATTCGCTTATGCACATTCAGGTCATCGCTCTGATACAGTACCGTTTTTCTGCTTTTTATATTCTGGTCAAATCCATACTGAGTGAGCGTCTGTGTGTTATGCTCGAAATATATACGGAGATTTAAATTTTCCCCTTCACTGTATACAGCTGTACGCTTCTGATACAGTACCCTTTTTCAGTTTTTTATACTCTGGTCTAATCCATACTGAGTGAGCATCTGTGTATTGCACTCAAAATATATACGGAATTTAAATTTTCCCCATCACTGTATACAGCTGTACGCTTCTGATACAGTAGCCTTTTTTCTGCTTTTTATATTCTGGTCTAATCCATACTGAGTGAGCGTCTGTGTGTTACTCTGGCAATATTTAAGGAGATTTAAAATTACCCCAACACTATATACAGCTGTATGCTTCTGATACAGTAACCTTTTTCAGCTTTTTATATTCTGGTCTAATCCATACTGAGCCTGTGGCGTCTGTGTGTCACACCGTCAGTATAAGCAGAGTGTAAATTTTATGTAGTACAGTTCATATAGTGTCTTGTGCTTGGGTGCGATGAAAATACATGAGACACAGGTTTGATATAGAAAGTCTTGTATTACTTCATACAAGTTGGCAAAAATAGTCACACAGTTTGCAGACACAGAAGCAGGAGACACAGCAGGCCAGAGTAATCTAAGCTCAGCAATCACTCTCCACAACAGGTTCAGGATCTTCTTCTCTGTTACCGTAAGTCCATGCAAACGTGGGTCTTTCAAAGAGCAGGGTTCAGAGTCCACAAGTGCTTCAGAGTTCCTCAGTAGGAATAGCTGGAGTACAAGGTCCAAGGCTTTAGGAGTCAGGTCACAGGTTCACTGCAGGCTAGATTCTGAAGCACTGATTGCTCAGCTGTGCTGCTTAAGAAGCAAAAGGAGAGAATCAGGCGGGAACATGCAAGCTGGAAACTCCATTTTGACTGAGGGCAAATAGCTGCAGCAAGACAGAAAGTAAAATGGCTGACAACAAACTGAGTTTCAGGAACATGTGCACAGAACCTTACATTACTCCCCCCTTAGGGACAACCCCGGATGACCTCAGGCCAGGCTTGTGTGGGTACCTCTGATGAAACTGACGGAGCAACGAGAGCATTAACTATTGACTGGTTCCCCATGAGTTGTCCTCCACTGGGTAGCCCCGCCATTTAATCAATATTGTAACTGATTTCTATACAACCTGGAATCTAAAATCCTTTCCACCACAAATTCTTCCTGACCATCGACTAGCACTGGGTCAGGGCAAGGAGAAGAACGTCCAGGAAACTATTGGGTGGTCGCAGCCTTTAGTAGGGATACATGAAAGACAGGGTGAATTCTCATAGTTCTGGGCAGTGAAGACGACAAGCAACGGGACTTATAATTTTTACTGATTTTATAGGGTCCAATGTACTTATGTCCCAACTTAGACGATGGAATCCTTAACTTAAGATTTCGGTTGACAGCCAGACCAAGTCTCCTACCTTGAAAGCTGGTGCAGGTTTACGAAATTTTAACTGCTGCTTTCTTGTACCTTTCCTGAGCCGATTCCAATTCTCCTTTAGAAGATCCATAATCTTCTGTAAAGACGTGATTCTTTCAGCCACTGCTGGTAAAAGGCGTTTCTATGGGAAATCGTGGTAGAATGTTAGGATGATAACCTAGATTAGAGTAAAAAGGAGACTGCTTAGTGGAGGCACTCTGAGAGTTGTTATACGAGAACTCAGCTAATGGAAGTAAATCCACCCAATCATCCTGTAGGTGCAGATAAAGCAGCGGAGATACTGCTCCAGGGTTTGATTGGTTTTGTTCGGGCTGTCCATTAGTCCTGGGGGTGAAAAGCAGAAGAAAGGTTACTTTAATGTCCAATGCTGCACAGAAATTTTGCCAAAACCTAGAAGTGAATTGCACCCCTCGATCCGAAATAACCTCATCCGGTACTCCATGCCCCGCTATCTTGGATCGTGAATGAGTTGCAATACTCTCAATCTGACTGTTTCAGGAATATACAGGCGTTGTCCCTGAATCCACACACCATTCTTAAAGACAAGACTTACGTCCCTTGGGGGTTGTGCCAAAAAGAATCCGCATGGTATGCTTCCTTGATGTCCTTAAGTAGGTCTTGATTATGAATTACTCCTAGGAATCTAGAGTCAGGAAGAATAGTCTTAGGAGGAGTAATTGGACGTGTTTCTGCTGAGTAAATCCTAGAGAGTGCATCAGCCTTTCCATTGCGCGATCCTGGTCTATAAGAAATGATAAAATTAAATTGGTTTAAGAAAAGATTCCAGCGAGCCTGGCGAGGAGTCAAGCACTTAGCCGACCTGATAAACTCAAGGTTACGATGGTCTGTCAGGACGACTATTTGCTGTGCAGCTCCCTGAAGAAGGTGTCTCCATTCTTTGAAGGCGGCAATAATGGCCAACAACTCTCTATTGCCCACATCGTAGTTCCTCTCAGCCGAAGACAACTGCTGGGAAAAGAAGGCACAGGGATGCAAGACATTCTTCTCACCTGTTCTCTGAGAGAGTATAGCTCCAAGGCACAGTCTGAAGCATCCACCTCTATTATGAAGGCAAGCTCGGGGTTGGGATGTACTAGGATAGGTGCAGTGGTAAATTTATCTTTTAGACGGGAAAATGCTTCCTGGGCTTGGGGAGTCCAGGAGAACCTAGACTCTTTCCGGGTAAGTTGGGTGATAGGTGACACTACCTCAGAGAAATTTCTAATGAAACGTTTATAGAAGTTGGCAAACCCGAAGAAGCGCTGTACCTCCTTCACATTTCTAGGACTTGGCCAATCCTTGATGGCTTGGGTTTTGCTTCCATCCATACTAATTCCTTGTGTAGACAGTACATACCCCAGAAATTGAATTTCGGTCCTATGGAATTCACACTTTTCAAGTTTGATGTAAAGATGATTTTGTCTTAGACGTTCTAAGACCATTCTCACATGTTCATGATGTTCCTCTGTGGAATTAGAAAAAATTAGAATATCATCCAAATAAATTACCACGAATGTATCTAGGAGATCCCTGAAGATGTCATTCACCAAGTGTTGGAAAGTGGCTGGGGCGGTACTCAGACCAAAAGGCATAACTAGATATTCAAAGTGTCCATAGCGTGACCTGAATGCAGTCTTCCATTCATCCCCAGGTCCAATACGGACTAAGTTATAGGCCCCACGAAGATCTAGTTTAGAGAAAATTTTGGCATGTCGCACTCTCTCCAATAACTCAGGGATTAAAGGCAATGGATAACGGTTTCTAATAGTAACCTTATTGAGTTCCCTATAGTCTACGCATGGTCTCAGAGATCCATCTTTCTTCTTTACAAAGAAGATGGGTGCACCTGCAGGAGATGAAGAGGGGCGTTTGAAGCCCTTGGCTAGATTTTCGTCTATGTAATCCTTTAAAGCCTTTAGCTCGGGCCCCGCCAGGGGGTAGATCTTACCAAAAGGTATCTCTGCTCCAGGCAATAATTCAATTGGACAATCATATGGACGGTGAGGAGGAAGCTGGTCAGCGTTCTTCTTGTCACATAAATCCACATAGTCCTGGTATACAGCTGGTAGTTCAGGGACTGACATGGTTCCTTTAGGAACAGAGCAAGCTGAAACTTTTGGACTCATCTGTTTCTCTGGAAAGTGTAATTCCTTGGTCTCCCAGTTAATGGTAGGATTCTGAGCCTGCAGCCATGGTAGCCCTAGAATAATGGGAAAGTGGGGAGAAGAGATAAGCATAAAGGACAGTTTCTCTTGATGATCTTTACCCATAAGAACCCTCAAAGGCTCTGTTTCCTGATCCACTGGTCCAGAGGTCAGCAGGGAGCCATCCACAGTTTCCATCTGTACTGGAGTAGCCTTCTTCACTGAACGTATCCCCTGCTTCAGAGCAAAGGAGACATCCATAAAATTTCCACTTGCCCCTGAGTCGATCATAGCAGAGCTAGACACCCAAGCTGAGTCAACCCAGAGTTTGATGGAAAGAAAGCAATGAGAATTGTTTTTCTTACAACTCAGCTGGGACACCGCTGAGGAAACTTGAAAAATGGCAGCGTTTACACAGTCAACGTCCTCAGAGGTAACGGAGTTTAAGTCCGAGAAATCAAGATCTGTTGCTGCAGATCTCTCTGGAGCCTGAGGCTCGGACCTGACAGATCCCCTCTCGCAACACTCACAATGAATGAGTGCTGCAGTAGTCTTACGAGAACGGCTGGGGCAGTTTATAATGAAGTGCCCTGACTTACCACAATAGAAACATAGATTCTCCTTAAAACGATGTTCCTTGCGTGCATCACTAACCCGTCGTTGTAAAGAGTCTACCTGCATGGGTTCAGGTTCAGGTTCCCGTGTAATCCTACTCAAAGGTTCCTTAGCTGGAGAGGAAGGTAGGAAAAGGTTAGTGCGATTGCTTTCGAACCATCTTTCTTGCCTGCGTTCAGTCAGACGAGTATCAATACTGATGCAGTAGTTAATAAAGTCACCTAACGCAGTGGGAGGGTCGGCACGAGCAAGTTCATCCTTAATCAGTGGAGATAACCCCTTTCGAAAAATAGATTTTTTGGCGGAACTGTCCCAGGTGGTATCAAGGGCCCATCTCCTGAAATCCAAGGCATATTCAGCTACCGAGTGCTTACCTTGGCGCAAAGCTAACATGGCTGCTTCAGCTGTTGCACCTCGATTGGGGTCATCAAACACCTGCCCCATGGCTGAAATAAAAGCATCAAGGTGATTCAAACAATCATCCTCAGTCTCAATCAGAGGGTTTGCCCACATCAAAGCCTTGTTGGTAAGCAACATAATTATAGTAAGCACCTTAGATCGTTCAGTGGGAAATTGTGAAGCATGTGCAGAAAAAAAAAGATTGCATTGATTAATAAATCCCCTGAATTTCTCACGTTCACCGCCAAAACGAAAAGGGGGCAACTTGGGAATCCCAGAACTCGGGGCTACGGCAGGAGCCTGGACTCGCTCTTCTAGAACCTCAATCCTGGCTCGCAAATCCTGGGCAGTCTGTCCAAACACTTGCAAATTGTGATTATTGAGGTCCTGTAGGCTTGAAAAACGGGTCTTTATATTCGCAAATCTGCAAGGATATTATCAGTCACTCCGCAAAGTTCCTTTATGCGGGCCTCCATTTTCCAGATCTTTTAAGACAGGAGTACTGGAAGAAGAGGAGAGGAGAAAAAAAAAAAAACAATAGTGTTTACCTGTGGTAACACTGCAGAGAGAAAAAAAATTAAGGGAACTGCTCACCTGGAATGGTTGTGAGAAGTCACAACCACTATCATCACAGAAAGTTCACCCGGACATCTGATATCCACAGTTACAGCAGACAAAAAAGAGAAAAGAAAAAAAAAACAATAGTGTTTACCTGTGGTAACACTGCAGAAAAAAAAAAACACTTAAGGGAATTGCTCACCTGGAATGGTTGTGAGAAGTCACAACCACTGTCATCACAGAAAGTACAACCGGACATCCGATATCCACAGTTACAGCAGACACAGCCTTTCCAGACCCAGCAGACACTAACGTTTTGGCTTCAGAATCTTGTAATGTATGTAGTACAGTTCATATAGCGTCTTGTGCTTGGGTGCGATGAAAATACATGAGACACAGGTTTGATATAGAAAGTCTTGTATTACTTCATACAAGTTGGCAAAAATAGTCACACAGTTTGCAGACACAGAAGCAGGAGACACAGCAGGCCAGAGTAATCTAAGCTCAGCAATCACTCTCCACAACAGGTTCAGGATCTTCTTCTCTGTTACCGTAAGTCCATGCAAACGTGGGTCTTTCAAAGAGCAGGGTTCAGAGTCCACAAGTGCTTCAGAGTTCCTCAGTAGGAATAGCTGGAGTACAAGGTCCAAGGCTTTAGGAGTCAGGTCACAGGTTCACTGCAGGCTAGATTCTGAAGCACTGATTGCTCAGCTGTGGGTGCTTAAGAAGCAAAAGGAGAGAATCAGGGCGGGAACATGCAAGCTGGAAACTCCATTTTGACTGAGGGCAAGATAGCTGCAGCAAGACAGAAAGTAAAATGGCTGACGAACAAACTGAGTTTTAGGAACATGTACACAGAACCTTACACAGAGGCAATCGTATTCAATCAAAAGTAGTTCAAAATGTAGCCGATTGAAATAATAAAACTTAACCTTTATTCTACTATTAAAATACAAAAGTGCATTTTGTGCTTAAAGTGCATGTGCAAAAAAAAACAAACTAACAAAAAGTGTATATAACCATAAAAGACAAAAACAAAAAATCCAATGGTTTACCAGAAACCTTTATATGGACAGCAGTGCATATAAATAATCAGAATCCCCGCAATATTCAGTGGGAACGTTTAGAAATACATTTCCCTTATGATGGGGATATCTGTATGGAGTAAAAGATATTCCTTTCTTCAAAGTGGGCCCTTATTGTAACATCAGTGTTTTCTTCTCTATCACTGAAAGTGACCCCCTATATACACGTATCCATATATAAATCTCGTATATCTGGTTTTTGTGGAAACAAATCCAATGCTCCTTCAATGCTTGGAGCTGTTAGTAATTAATCTCCTGCCATAGTTATCCATATATTAACATACCCCTAAAAGCAGAATGAACATAATCCCATCAGGGGAGTAACAGGGTAACATAGACCCGGTCAATATTAACCCCCACTGTGGTTTTCAAATAATTATGATACTCATCTGCGGCTTCAAATTTCGGGCATGATTCTTTGCGCCTCGGATAAAGGGGGCAACATCGTGGTGATGGATGTATCCCAATACAAAACACTTTGTTGCTCCCTTTTAGGAGAGGATAAGGGATACGATAGACTGAGAGAAAATCCTACAGCTCGGTATCATGAGGAACTCAAAACACTGGTTAATGAAGCGTTATGTAAGAAACTCATTAACCTTGATGAAAAAGAATTTTTGATTCCTACCCATCCCACGGTGGCGACTTTTTATTGTCTACCTAAAGTGCACAAAGGCCTTCACCCACTTAAAGGTAGGCCGATTGTATCAGGCATTGATAGTCTCACTCAAAATCTGGGACTATATATAGACAAAATTTTGAGGCCTTTTGTTTCCTCTTTAAGTTCATACGTCAGAGACACGACCGACCTTCTTCTAAAAATTGATAATATTGAGTTGGGCGACAATATGATCTTAGGATCAATTGACGTGGAGGCTCTTTATTCTTCGATTCCCCATGAGAAAGGCATTATGGCTGCAGAATACTATTTGAAAACTAAAGGCTGTCAGTACAACGAACATAACAAATTTGTTCTGAGGGCCCTTGAATTCTGTTTAACTAGAAATTATTTTCTTTTTGACAATAAGTACTTCCATCAGCTCAGGGGCACTGCCATGGGCAGTCCATGTGCACCTTCATATGCCAACCTGCTCCTGGGCTGGTGGGAGGAAAACATCGTCTTTGGCGAACTAATGGATGTAGCGAAGGACAAAATTGTGATGTGTCTCCGCTACATCGATGAAGTTTTCGTGATCTGGAAGGGTGACGTGGAGAGCTTTAGCGAATATGTGCAAGGACTTAATAATAACAACATCGGCCTCCATTTCACTTTTGAGGCCAATGCACAGAGTCTCTCCTTTTTGGACATTTTGATTGAGAGGGGTGAAGGAGGACATCTGGTCACCAAAACATACAGAAAACCTACCTCCTCAAATTCCCTGCTAAGATGGGAATCAAATCACCCCATCTCCCTCAAAAAAGGCATACCAAAAGGGCAATATTTTAGAATCAAGAGGAATTGCTCTAATCTGAACCTTTTTAAACAACAAGCAGACGAGTTGAGACATCGCTTTACAGAGAGGGGATACCCCGACCATGTACTTAAGGACGCATACAAAACAGCATTAGCACGAGAGGAAAGATCTCCTCACCCCAGTTAGAAAAACAGAGGAAGAGAACAGTATTAGGTACATCACTAAATTCTCTAATGGGTCAAAAGAAATGAGAGATATAATCACGCGTCATTGGCCAATCTTATGTATGGACAAAGAGCTATCCAGGTAATCTCCACGACCCCACAGATCACGTTCAAGAAAGGACGATCTATCAAAGACAGACTAGTACGCAGCCATTTTGCCTCCTCAGAATAAAAAAACCCCACATGGTTGAACAGCCAAACCAAAGGCTGCTACAAATGTGGAGGATGTAAATATTGTGGGGCCTTAAAACAAGGGAAGGAGTTTAGTAGTACTACTACTAAGAGAACATACCCCATCAGACAATTCATTAACTGCAAAAGCATTGGAGTCATCTACAACATTACCTGCGAATGCGGCGTACAATACGTAGGGAAAACAAGAAGAGAATTTAGGAAGAGAATAGGAGAGCATCATAGGGACATCATCAACAGAAGAGACACCCCTGTAGCTAACCATATAAATCAAATGCATGGAGGTGATGTTAAATCTCTGTCATTTATGGGTATTGAAAAAATCAGACAAAATCAAAGAGGAGGAGATTGGGATAAACGGATCCTTCAGAGAGAAACATTTTGGATCTTTAATCTCCAGACAACCCATCCAAAAGGATTAAATGAACTGATAACCTTTTCTTCCTTCTTGTAGTGTAAGGACCACTAGGGCGTCCAAAATAGGGTGAGCCGCCGTTGAGTGGGGGTGCCACTGTGCAGGTTTTAGGGTGCCAACCTCCGCGTGAGGTAGGGACACAATAGACAGGGTAAAATAGGGAGTCCTTAGTGTGCACCCTTTCTATCCTTCATCAAGAAGGTCTGTCGTGTCTCAATTACATGCAATACGATTTAATATTCATTCAGTCTATAGTTTCTTATATCAAATGATTAATATCAATGCATCATATAAACAAAAAATAAAAAACTTTTTCTATCATATTTTTTCTTTTGCAATATGCCCACGTTACTGATTTAATGGATATGATTTGCTCAGTATTCTAGATATCGCCATGAATGGATTTGTTATCTCCTGCAAATATTCACAAACATAGGCATTAAATAATTTTTGGTAGATCTTTTGTTTTAAGATTTTGTACCATTAATACACATGTTTCTCCCAGTCAATTTTCATTTTTATGGGGAACATATAATTTCTACCTCGGTGCTGCAAATGCAGACTCTGTAGGGACGAATCGCCATATTTTGCAGACACTCATATACGTTCTATACTGTGGGATTCTTTCTTCCGTAAACCGGAAATTACGTTCCTCGAGGTTGAAACAGCTCGGATCATAGCGCATGCGCTATATGACCAGCATATGCGTTCCATATACCGGATGTGATGAAGTTAGCGTCCGGAACAGGAGACCGAACGACACACCCGGTGTTTATAAAAGACATGATCGCACACACGCCGTTAGGTCCTGTCTCAGCACGATATGATTAAAATCTCCCCTGAAGATTCTTAAACTGATGAAACGCGTCGGGAGACGCCCCTGGGGTAGAGACCGCCTAACATGACATATATGTACGGGATGGATCTCCCCCAGGCGCAAAGAATCATGCCCGAAATTTGAAGCCGCAGATGAGTATCATAATTATTTGAAAACCACAGTGGGGGTTAATATTGACCGGGTCTATGTTACCCTGTTACTCCCCTGATGGGATTATGTTCATTCTGCTTTTAGGGGTATGTTAATATATGGATAACTATGGCAGGAGATTAATTACTAACAGCTCCAAGCATTGAAGGAGCATTGGATTTGTTTCCACAAAAACCAGATATACGAGATTTATATATGGATACGTGTATATAGGGGGTCACTTTCAGTGATAGAGAAGAAAACACTGATGTTACAATAAGGGCCCACTTTGAAGAAAGGAATATCTTTTACTCCATACAGATATCCCCATCATAAGGGAAATGTATTTCTAAACGTTCCCACTGAATATTGCAGGGATTCTGATTATTTATATGCACTGCTGTCCATATAAAGGTTTCTGGTAAACCATTGGATTTTTTGTTTTTGTCTTTTATGGTTATATACACTTTTTGTTAGTTTGTTTTTTTTTTGCACATGCACTTTAAGCACAAAATGCACTTTTGTATTTTAATAGTAGAATAAAGGTTAAGTTTTATTATTTCAATCGGCTACATTTTGTGTCACACCTTCAATATATACGGAGATTTAAAATTACCCCCACATTGTATACAGCTGTACGCTTCTGATACAGTACCCTTTTTAAGCTTTTTAGATACTGGTCTAATCCATACTGAGCCTGTGAGCATCTGTGTGTGACTCCGGCAATATATACGGAGATTTAAAATTACCCCAACACTGTATACAGCTGTACACTTCTGATACAGTACCGTTTTTCAGCTTTTTATATTCTGGTCAAATCCATGCTGAGTGAGCGTGTGTGTGTTACGCTCAAAATATATACGTAGATTTAAAATTACCCCACCACTGTATACAGCTGTACTCTTCTGATACAGTACCCTTTTTCTGCTTTTGATATTCTGGTTAAATCCTTACTGAGTGAGCGTCAGTGTGTTACTCTCGAAATATATACGGAGATATAAATTTTCCCCTTCACCGTATACAGCTGTACTCTTCTGATACAGAATTGACATAATTGACAACTCTCAATTATTAACCTGGCTTAAAGTCACCTTTCAATTGCAAGGTGGCTTTAACCCCTTATTAACCCATTCGCCACCGCTATAAGGCAATGGGAATAGACGGGCAAAGTGCCAGAAAGGGCTAATCTAATTATAGATTTGCCTTTTCTGGGGTGTCTGGGGCAGATGTTAGTAGGCAGGGGGCACAAAATAAATGCACCCTCCCTGGCCTATTAATATTTGCCCCCACTCGCTTGCTTTGTCTGTCTGGTGGAGAAAATACAGCGGGAGCCCACGCATTTTTTTAAACAAATTTATACCTTTAATTAACCCCTACATGTGTGATATTTCACACACATACACTCATGTAACTGTTAGTGAAAACCAGATATCAAACTACATGAAATTACATGGTTAACTGTATGTAAACAATGTGTCATTTCATGTCGGGTGTACAGTTTCACAAAAGCCGGCAATTGAATTAGCGGCTATTACAGTATGTAGAAGTGTATGAACTATAAATATATGTATATATATGTCACAATGACATGTGTGTATATATATATATATATATATATGTGTTCTATGTGTATATATCTATTCTTTACATTCTTTATTAAAGCTGCCAGTGTGCTTATACATTATAGCCGGGGATGAATTGCCGACTATTCTAAAGGACATCGGTGCGATTTAATCGCAAGTCACACATTCGGTCCATTTGTAATCCGATTTTTCAGCGCTCCCATTGACTTGCATTGGCGATAGTCGACCCACAACCGGTGACAATCGCAGCATGCTGCGATTGCACTGGGATGTTTAAAACGGACCAAAAAAAATCTGATACTGGGAGCTGCTCCATAGATTAACATAGGTCCAACTGCAATGCGATATTTTATCGCATTGCAGTCGTCCGATTTTGTCGCCAGTGTGACTCCGGCCTTACTCTCGAAATGTATATGGAGATTTAAAGTTACCCCAACACTGTATACAGCTGGATGCTTCTGATACAGTACCCTTTTTCAGCTTTTTATATTCTGGTCAAATTCATACTAAGAGAGCGTCTGTGTGTTACTCTCGAAATTTATACGAAGATTTAAAATTACCCCAACACTGTATACACCTGATATCTTCTGATACAGTACCATTTTTCAGCTTTTTATATTCTGGTCAAATTTATACTAAGAGAGCGTCTGTGTGTTACTCTCGAAATATATACGGAGCTTTAAAATTACCCCAACAATATATACAGCTGTACGCTTCTGATACAGTAACGTTTTTCTGCTTTTTATATTCTGGTCAAATCCATACTGAGTGAGTGTCTGTGTGTTACTACGTAAATATATACAGAGATTTAAAATTACTCCAACACTGTATACAGCTGTACGCCTCTGACACTACCCTTTTTCAGCTTTTTATATTCTGGTCAAATCCATACTGAGTGAGCGTCTGTGTGTTACTCCGGCAATTTATACGGATATTTAAAATTACCCCCACATGTATACAGCTGTACGCTTCTGATACAGTACACTTTTTCAGCTTTTTATATTCTGGTATAATTCATACTGAGCCTGTGAGCGTCTGAGTGACTCCGGCAATATATACGGAGATTTAAAATTACCCCAACACTGTATAAAGCTGTACACTTATGATACAGTACCCTTTTTCTGCTTTTTATATTCTGGTCAAATCCATACTGAGTGAGTGCGTGTGTGTGTATTGCGCTCGAAATATATACGGAGATTTAAATTTTCCCCTTTACTGTATACAGCTGTACGCTTCTGATACAGTACCCTTTTTCTGCTTTTTATATTCTCGTCTAATCCATACCTAGCCTGTGAGCGTCTGTTTGTGACTCCTGCAATATATACGGAGATATAAAAATTACCCCAGCACTGTAAACAGCTGTACGCTTCTGATACAGTACCCTTTTTCTGCTTTTTATATTCTGGTCAAATCCATACTGAGTGAGTGTGTGTGTGTGTATTGCGCTCGAAATATATACGGAGATTTTAAATTTTCCCCTTTACTGTATACAGCTGTACGCTTCTGATACAGTACCCTTTTTATGCTTTTTATATTCTCGTCTAATCCATACCTAGCCTGTGAGCGTCTGTTTGTGACTCCTGCAATATATACGGAGATATAAAAATTACCCCAGCACTGTAAACAGCTGTACGCTTCTGATACAGTACCCTTTTTCTGCTTTTTATATTCTGGTCTAATCCATACTGAGTGTGCGTCTGTGTGTTACTCTCGAAATATATACGGAGATTTAAAATTACCCCAACACTGTATACAACTGTACGCTTCTGATACAGTACTCTTTTTCTCCTTTTTATATTCTGGTCAAATCCATACTGAGTGAGCGTCTGTGTGTTACTACGGAAATATATACAGAGATTAAAAATTACCCCATCACTGTATATAGCTGTACGCTTCTGATACAGTACCGTTTTTCAGCTTCTTATATTCTGGTCATATCCATACTGAGTGAGCGTCTGTGTGTTACTCTCAAAATATATACGGAGATTTATATTTTCCCCTTCACTGTATACAGCTGTACGCTTCTGATACTGTACCCTTTTTCTGCTTTTTATATTCTGGTTTAATCCATACTGAGTGTGCATCTGTGTGTTACTCTCGAAATATATACAGAGATTTAAAATTACATCTACTCTGTATACAGCTGTAGGCTAATGATACAGTACCGTTTCTCAGCTATTTATATTCTGATCAAACTTATACTGAGTGTGCGTCTGTGTGTTACTCTCGAAATATATACGGAGATTTAAAATTACCCTAACTCTGTATACAGCTGTACGCTTATGATACAGTAACATTTTTCAGCTTTTTGTATTCTGGTCTAATTCATACTGAGCCTGTGAGCGTCTATGTGTGACTCCGTCAAAATATACAGATATTTAAAATTACCCCCACATTGTAAACAGCTGTATGCTTCTGATACAGTATCCTTTTTCAGCTTTTTATATTCTGGTCAAATCCATACTGAGTGAGCGTCTGTGTGTTACTCCGGCAATTTATACGGAGATTTCAAATTACCCCAACACTGTATACAGCTGTACGCCTCTGACACTACCCTTTTTAAGCTTTTTATATATTCTGGTCAAATCCATACTGAGTGAGCGTCTGTGTGTTACTCCGGCAATTTATACGGATATTTAAAATTACCCCCACATGTATACAGCTGTACGCTTCTGATACAGTACACTTTTTCAGCTTTTTATATTCTGGTATAATTCATACTGAGCCTGTGAGCGTCTGAGTGACTCCGGCAATATATACGGAGATTTAAAATTACCCCAACACTGTATAAAGCTGTACACTTATGATACAGTACCCTTTTTCTGCTTTTTATATTCTGGTCAAATCCATACTGAGTGAGTGTGTGTGTGTGTATTGCGCTCGAAATATATACGGAGATTTAAATTTTCCCCTTTACTGTATACAGCTGTACGCTTCTGATACAGTACCCTTTTTCTGCTTTTTATATTCTCGTCTAATCCATACCTAGCCTGTGAGCGTCTGTTTGTGACTCCTGCAATATATACGGAGATATAAAAATTACCCCAGCACTGTAAACAGCTGTACGCTTCTGATACAGTACCCTTTTTCTGCTTTTTATATTCTGGTCAAATCCATACTGA
Organism: Oophaga sylvatica; assembly: GCA_033576555.1. NCBI lineage: Eukaryota > Metazoa > Chordata > Amphibia > Anura > Dendrobatidae > Oophaga > Oophaga sylvatica. The sequence continues at coordinate 151,153,162 of JARQOD010000006.1, read as the reverse complement.
GTGAGTGTGTGTGTGTGTATTGCGCTCGAAATATATACGGAGATTTAAATTTTCCCCTTTACTGTATACAGCTGTACGCTTCTGATACAGTACCCTTTTTCTGCTTTTTATATTCTCGTCTAATCCATACCTAGCCTGTGAGCGTCTGTTTGTGACTCCTGCAATATATACGGAGATATAAAAATTACCCCAGCACTGTAAACAGCTGTACGCTTCTGATACAGTACCCTTTTTCTGCTTTTTATATTCTGGTCTAATCCATACTGAGTGTGCGTCTGTGTGTTACTCTCGAAATATATACGGAGATTTAAAATTACCCCAACACTGTATACAGCTGTACGCTTCTGATACAGTACTCTTTTTCTCCTTTTTATATTCTGGTCAAATCCATACTGAGTGAGCGTCTGTGTGTTACTACGGAAATATATACAGAGATTAAAAATTACCCCATCACTGTATATAGCTGTACGCTTCTGATACAGTAACCTTTTTCAGCTATTTATATTCTGGTCTAATCCATACTGAGCCTGTGAGCGTCTGTGTGTAACTCCGTCAAAATATACGGATATTTAAAATTACCCCCACATTGTATACAGCTGTACGCTTCTGATTCAGTACCCTTTTTCAGCTTTTTATTTTCTGTTCAAATCCATACTGAGTGAGCGTGTGAGTGTTGTGCTCGAAATATATTCAAAGATTTATATTTTCCCCTTCACTGTATACAGCTCTACGCTTCTGATACAGTACCCTTTTTCAGCTTTTTATATTCTGGTCTAATCCTTACTGAGTGTGTGTCTGTGTGTTACTCTCGAAATATATACGGAGATATAAAATCCCCCAACACTGTATACAGCTGTACACTTCTGATACAGTACTGTTTTTCTCGCTTTTTATATTCTGGTCAAATCCATACTGAGTGAGCGTCTGTGTGTTGCGCTCGAAATATATACGGAGATTTAAATTTTCCCCTTCACTGTATACAGCTGTACGCTTCTGATGCAGTACCCTTTTTCTGCTTTTTATATTCTGGTCTAATCCATACTGAGTGTGTGTCTGTGTGTTACTCTCTAAATATATACGAAAAATATTTAGACTTGAGAGTCCTCAGTGGTTGATACCTTTTAATGGCTAACTGAAAAGATGGTAAATATAAATATAAATATAAATAATACGGAGATTTAAAATTACCCCAACACTGTATACAGCTGTACACTTCTGATACAGTACCGTTTTTTCTGCTTTTTATATTCTGGTCAAATCCATACAGTGTGAGCGTCTGTGTGTTGCTCTCGAAATATATACGGAGATTTAAATTTTCCCCTTTACTGTATACAGCTGTACTCTTCTGATACAGTACCCTTTTTCAGCTTTTTATATTCTGGTCAAATTCATACTGAGTGAGCGTCTGTGTGTTACTCCGGCAATATATACGGAGATTTAAAATTACCCCAACACTGTATACAGATGTTCGCTAATGATACAGTAACCTTTTTCAGCTATTTATATTCTGGTCTAATCCATACTGAGCCTGTGAGCGTCTGTGTGTAACTCCGTCAAAATATACGGCTATTTAAAATTACCCCCACATTGTATACAGCTGTACGCTTCTGATACAGTACCCTTTTTCAGCTTTTTATTTTCTGTTCAAATCCATACTGAGTGAGCGTGTGAGTGTTGCGCTCGAAATATATTTTAAGATTTATATTTTCCCCTTCACTGTATACAGCTCTACGCTTCTGATACAGTACCCTTTTTCAGCTTTTTATATTCTGGTCTAATCCTTACTGAGTGTGTGTCTGTGTGTTACTCTCGAAATATATACGGAGATATAAAATTACCCCAACACTGTATACAGCTGTACACTTCTGATACAGTACTGTTTTTCTGCTTTTTATATTCTGGTCAAATCCATACTGAGTGAGCGTCTGTGTGTTACTCCTGCAATATATACGGAGATTTAAAATTACCGCAACACTGTATACAGCTGTACTATTCTGATACAGTACACTTTTCAGGTTTTTATATTCTGATTTAATCCATGCTGTGCCTGTGAGCATCTGTTTGTGACTGCGGCAATATATACGGAGATTTAAAATTACCCCAACACTGTAAACAGCTGTACGCTTCTGACACAGTACCCTTTCTCTGCTTTTTATAAACTGGTCTAATCCATACTGAGTGTGCGTCTGTGTGTTACTCTCAAAATATATACGGAGATTTAAAATGACCCCAACAATTTATACAGATGTACGCTTGTGATACAGTTCCCATTTTCTGCTTTTTATATTCTGGTCATATCCATACTGAGTGAGCGTCTGTGTGTTACGCTCAAAATACATACGGAGATTTAAATTTTCTCCTTCACTGTATACAGCTGTACGCTTCTGATACAGTACCCTTTTTCTGCTTTTTATATTCTGGTCAATTCCATACTGAGTGAGCGTCTGTGTGTTATGCTCGAAATATATACGGAGATTTAAATTTTCCCCTTCACTGTATACAGCTGTACGCTTCTGATACTGTACCCTTTTTCAGCTTTTATATTCTGGTCAAATCCATGCTGAGCCTGTGAGCGTCTATGTGTGACTCCGTCAATATATACAGAGATTTAAAGTAACCCCCACATTTTATACAGCTGTACGCTTCTGATACAGTACAGTTTTTCTGTTTTTTATATTTTAGTCAAATCCATACTGAGCCTGTGAGCGTCTGTGTGTGACTCTGTCAATATATACAGAGATTTAAAATTACCCCCACATTGTATACAGCTGTAAGCTTCTGATACAATACCCTTTTTCAGCTTTTTATATTCTGGTCTAATCCATACTGAGCCTGAGAGCTTCTGTGTGTGACTCCGGAATTATATACGGAGATTTGAAATTACCCCAACACTGTATACAGCTGTACACTTAAGATACAGTACCCTTTTACTGCTTTTTATATTCTGGTCAAATCCATACTGAGTGAGCGTGTGTGTGTTACGCTCAAAATATATACAGAGATTTAAATTTTCCCCTTCACTGTATACAGCTGTACGCTTCAGATACAGTACCCTTTTTCTGCTTTTTATATTCTGGTCTAATCCATACTGATTGTGTGTCTGTGTGTTACTCTCGAAATATATATGGAGATTTAAAATTACCCCAACACTGTATACAGCTGTACACTTCTGATACAGTACCCTTTTTCTTCTTTTTATAATCTGGTCAAATCTATGCTGAGTGAGCGTCTGTGTGTTGCGCTCGAATTATATACGGAGATTTAAATTTTCCCCTTTACTGTATACAGCTGTACTCTTCTGATGCAGTACACTTTTTCTGCTTTTTATATTCTGGTCTAATCCTTACTGAGTGTGTGTCTGTGTGTTACTCTCAAAATATGTACGGAGATATAAAATTACCCCAACACTGTATACAGCTGTACACTTCTGATACAGTACTGTTTTTCTGCTTTTTATATTCTGGTCAAATCCAGACAGAGTGAGCGTCTGTGTGTTGCGCTTGAAATATATACGGAGATTTAAATTGAGCGATATTGCTCGATATCTAAAAATATCGTATCGAAATTGTATCGCCGATAGCACTAAATATCGTCGATATCCGATTTCGATACCGGAAGTCCCATGTAAGTCTATGGGAACAAAATATCGCAACAAAAAAAAACCCTTTCTTTCGTTGTAAACACAAAATATACACACATAGAATACATATATATATATATACATGTCATTGTGACATATATATATATACATATATTTATAGTTTATACACTTCTACATAGTAAAATCGACTCTAATTCAATTGCCGGGTAAAGACGTGACATACCCCATAGAAGTCGACGGGCTCGGTGCCGAGTACCCCGAAAACCTCTGGCTCTGTGCGACTCAACTTGGGCGTCACGAACAGGATTCTGTAGCTCGCTATAAGCGAGTCCTTTGTGCATGAATTGCACTGGTTTTGTGCTTGAGAATTGCTAAAATCATCAGAGAATGTATTTGCCATTTTTCCGCCATATCTGCGTCACGACGAGGCACTGGTGAAGAAGAAGGGCGTGCTCTTCGTGGGTGTCACTCAGTGGCGTGAAAACGATGGCCGCCCACTGTAAATGGTACTGCAATGTAAGATCGTGCCCCACAGCTCTGGAGTTCCGCCTCCTCATCCTCCTCAGTGTGCGGAAACTAACACGAAGGTCCCGCCTCCCTACAAAAGAGGGGCCCTCTCCAGATGCTAATGACACATGTGACTTGGCAGAGATGGCTAATGGACACGACGAGCAGAAGTGGGAAGGGATGGAGCAGTCAGAGCTCTCCCCCCACGGAAGCGACCCGATCGCCACGGAACCACCGTTGGGCACCCGGCCTGTAAACCCTCCTACGCTGCAAGAAGCGGAGGATACCCTAAGAGGCCTGGCCCGGCACCGGGAGGAGGTCGCCAGGATGGAAGCCAGCTGGCGTGCCCTAAAAATAAACTTGGAGCGGCGCCAATCCCTCTTACCTGAAGTGTCTGTACCGGAAGGTGAGGCACCCGTTCTAGTAGAGGAGTCCTTGCAATGTGATCCGGTTGACGTTGTCGCAGTGGAGGCACCCGTTCCTGCAAAAACCGCAGCACCGTCAGCAGCACCCCAGATCCCGCTGTCTGCCCCCGTCGCTGAGACAGAAGAAGCGACACCCGTCCTCATGGAGGAGGCCGCGCAGGCACCAGAGCACTACCTGCCTGTACCGGAGCCCCGACTGTCATCTGATTTAGAGCCGTCTGCCTCCTCCGCAGGGGAGCGCCGCCAGGACTGGGGGGCGACAGGAGAGCTGCCGCAAACCGGACACTGTAAGCTGCAGTGGAGTGGTGGAGACATGGAGCAGCTGGTGGAGGAGAATTTCAACCGGCGTCAGGAGGAAGAGTGGATACGTTGGGAGCGGGAAGCAGAGCGACAAAGGGAGCAGCGAGAATCCCAAAAACTTTGCCAACGTCAGGTGAAGGACCGGGCAGATAAGGACCGGATGAGAAAGGATAAAGGAACCCTGAGTGAGCCGCGGCGTAAGGGTGCAGTATGGAGCTTTAAATTGAAAGGTGGTTGGGGCTTCATCAAGGAGCCTGGACTTTATTTAGAAGTCTTTGTGACCCGGCGGGACGTGGAGGCTCACCTCCCAGAAGGACACCCGGGGAGGGACCTGTTGCCAGGAGACTTGGTGACTTACACCCGACACTGGGGTTACAATGGGTGGTACGCCCTAAATGTTACCAGGTGCGACCCCTACTCCCCAGTGTGTCAGGAACCTGTGAGACCCTCGGAGGCTTCAGCCTCCCACATCCAGGCCTCTGCAAAAGTGCCCACCCCACGCCGTAAATCTCCCCAGCCTCCCTCAGTGGTCTCCTCAGCAGCCCCAGCTATGGACATGATAAGTATAGCTGGCCCGTACCCGGCGCCTGTTAGGCACCCTGGGTTCGTACAGTCCGGGACATAGGGTTCCAGACCCGGAGGGAGATGAAAGAGGTGGCCACACAGACCCAGATAGCGGGTCACGACGTCACTGTACAGGCCACACGACGTCATCAGGTCCTGGTGGTCCTTGGTGCCTCGGATGTTTGGCAATCTCAAGAAGAGTACCAGGTGGTACCTGGAAGAGGCCAGCCAAAGAAGTCTAAATAACCCGGACAGGGTCCCTGTATGTAAATAGTTAAATTGTTTATGTACCCGGACGGGTGAATGTTCCTAAAAAAGTTTTTTAATTTAATAAAAAAAAAAAAAACACAGTTTTCATTACTTTTATTACAGTCTCATCCTGCGACGCCATCGATCTCCTGTAAAAAAATGAAAAAAAAAAAAAAAGTATACCACCTGACCGACGCAGTCCATAGTAACGAGTGTCCCACGACGATCCAGCTCTGCTACATCAGAATGACAGGCAGAGCCTGTCATCCCGGCGCAGCACAACTGATTACCTGCTTCCCCGGCGGTGACGTCATCGGACTGACTGCTTTAACGGCCGGGATTACCCTGCAGTCACTGCAGTTATCGCGAAAAACTGCATGTGACCGCCAGGGAGAAGATAATGGCGGCCATCAAGCAGTCCAGGACGTGACCGCCGGAGATCTTCTGCCAGGTAAGTGCCGCTGACTCCTGACAGACCCGACCGACGGACACTCACAGTGACAGTGACAAATCCGATTCCGGTATTCGATAAGATGAAAATATCGAAACGAATTATCGAAAGGC
>JARQOD010000006.1:151042723-151146852 GCA_033576555.1 Oophaga sylvatica | reverse complement strand
TTTTTGCTTGCTCCCTGAAGAAGGTTCTCCATTCTTTGAAGGGGGCAATAAGGGCCCAACAATTTCCTTTTGCCCACATCGTATTCCTCTCACCAAAGAAAAAACCGGGAAAAAAGGCACAGGATGCAAGACATTTTCTCACCTTTTCTTGAAGAGTATACTCAACGGCACGTCGAAGCATCCCCCTTTATAGAAGGAAAGCTGGGGGTTGGAGTATAGGATGGGTGCTTTTGGAAAAATTTATCTTTTAAGGGGAAAAAGCTTCCTGGGTGGGGAGTCCAGGAAAACCTAGACTTTTTCCCCGGTAAGTTGAGTATAGGGACCACCGGGAAAAAATTTCTAATGAAATCTATAAAAATTGGGCCCAAACCCGTGAAGCGCTGTCCCCTCCTTCCATTTCTAGACTTGGCCAACCCTTTTAGGGTTTGGGGTTTTGCTTCCATCCATATAATTCCCTTGTGTAGACAGTACAACCCCAAAATTAAATTCGGTCCTAGGGAAAATTCAAAATTTTTCATTTTTGATTAAAGATTTTTTTGTTTTAAACGTTCCAAGAAATCCCTGTCCATTTTTTCCCGGGGAGTTAGAAAAAATTAGAAAACATCCAAATAAATTACCCAAGTACTGGGAGACCCCGAAGATTCATTCCCAAGTGTTGGAAAGTGGCTGGGGGGGGTACCCAACCAAAAGGGCTAACTAGTATTAAATGCCAAGCGTGAGAATGCAGTCTTCCATTCACCCCGGTCTATACGGACTAAGTTATAGGCCCCCGAAAAATCTAGTTTTAAAAAAAAATTTGGATTCGCACTCCTCCAAAACGGGTTAAAGGCAATGGATAACGGTTTCTAATAGTAACCTTATTGAGTTCCCTATAGTCTACGCATGGTCTCAGAGATCCATCTTTCTTCTTTACAAAGAAGATGGGTGCACCTGCAGGAGATGAAGAGGGGCGTATGAAGCCCTTGGCTAGATTTTCATCTATGTAATCCTTTAAAGCCTTTAGCTCGGGCCCCGCCAGGGGGTAGATCTTACCAAAAGGTATCTCTGCTCCAGGCAATAATTCAATTGGACAATCATATGGACGGTGAGGAGGAAGCTGGTCAGCGTTCTTCTTGTCACATAAATCCACATAGTCCTGGTATACAGCTGGTAGTTCAGGGACTGACATGATTCCTTTAGGAACAGAGCAAGCTGAAACTTTTGGACTCATCTGTTTCTCTGGAAAGTGTAATTCCTTGGTCTCCCAGTTAATGGTAGGATTCTGAGCCTGCAGCCATGGTAGCCCTAGAATAATGGGAAAGTGGGGAGAAGAGATAAGCATAAAGGACAGTTTCTCTTGATGATCTTTACCCATAAGAACCCTCAAAGGCTCTGTTTCCTGATCCACTGGTCCAGAGGTCAGCAGGGAGCCATCCACAGTTTCCATCTGTACTGGAGTAGCCTTCTTCACTGAACGTATTCCCTGTTTCAGAGCAAAGGAGACATCCATAAAATTTCCACTTGCCCCTGAGTCGATCATAGCAGAGCTAGACACCCAAGCTGAGTCAACCCAGAGTTTGATGGAAAGAAAGCAATGAGAATTGTTTTTCTTACAACTCAGCTGGGACACCGCTGAGGAAACTTGAAAAATGGCAGCGTTTACACAGTCAACGTCCTCAGAGGTAACGGAGTTTAAGTCCGAGAAATCAAGATCTGTTGCTGCAGATCTCTCTGGAGCCTGAGGCTCGGACCTGACAGATCCCCTCTCGCAACACTCACAATGAATGAGTGCTGCAGTAGTCTTACGAGAACGGCTGGGGCAGTTTATAATGAAGTGCCCTGACTTACCACAATAGAAACATAGATTCTCCTTAAAACGATGTTCCTTGCGTGCATCACTAACCCGTCGTTGTAAAGAGTCTACCTGCATGGGTTCAGGTTCAGGTTCCCGTGTAATCCTACTCAAAGGTTCCTTAGCTGGAGAGGAAGGTAGGAAAAGGTTAGTACGATTGCTTTCGAACCATCTCTCTTGCCTGCGTTCAGTCAGACGACTATCAATACGGATGCAGTAGTTAATAAAGTCACCTAACGCAGTGGGAGGGTCGGCACGAGCAAGTTCATCCTTAATCAGTGGAGATAACCCCTTTCGAAAAATAGATTTTTTGGCGGAACTGTCCCAGGTGGTATCAAGGGCCCATCTCCTGAAATCCAAGGCATATTCAGCTACCGAGTGCTTACCTTGGCGCAAAGCTAACATGGCTGCTTCAGCTGTTGCACCTCGATTGGGGTCATCAAACACCTGCCCCATGGCTGAAATAAAATCATCAAGGTGATTCAAACAATCATCCTCAGTCTCAATCAGAGGGTTTGCCCACATTAAAGCCTTGTTGGTAAGCAACATAATTATAGTAAGCACCTTAGATCGTTCAGTGGGAAATTGTGAAGCATGTGCAGAAAAAAAAAGATTGCATTGATTAATAAATCCCCTGAATTTCTCACGTTCACTGCCAAAACGAAAAGGGGGCAACTTGGGAATCCCAGCACTCGGGGCTACGGCAGGAGCCTGGACTCGCCCCTCTAGAACCTCAATCCTGGCTCGCAAATCCTGGGTAGTCTGTCCAACCACTTGCAAATTGTGATTATTGAGGTCCTGTAGATTTGTAAAACGGGTCTTTATATTCTGCAAATCTGCAAGGATATTATCAGTCACTCCGCAAAGTTCCTTTATGCGGGCCTCCATTTTCCAGATCTTTTAAGACAGGATTACTGGAATGGTTGTGAGAAGTCACAACCACTATCATCACAGAAAGTTTCAACCGGACATCTGATATCCAGAGTTACAGCAGACAAAAAAGAGAAAAGAAAGGAAAAAAAAAAACAATAGTGTTTACCTGTGGTAACACTGCAAAAAGAAAAAACTTAAGGGAATTGCTCACCTGGAATGGTTGTGAGAAGTCACAACCACTGTCATCACAGAAAGTACAACCGGACGTCTGATATCCACAGTACAGCAGACACAGCCTTCCAGACCCAGCAGACACTAACGTTTTGGCTTCAGAATCTTGTAATGTATGTAGTACAGTTCATATAGCGTCTTGTGCTTGGGTGCGATGAAAACACAGGAGTCACAGGTTTGATATAGAAAAGTCCTGTATTACTTCATACAAGTTGGCAGAAATAGTCACACAGTTTGCAGACACAGAAACAGGAAACACAGCAGGCCAGAGTAATCCAAGCTCAGCAATCACTCTCCAATACAGATTCAGGATCTTCTTCTCTGTTACCGTAAGTCCATGCAAACGTGGGTCTTTCAAAGAGCAGGGTTCAGAGTCCACAAGTGCTTCAGAGTTCCTCAGTAGGAATAGCTGGAGTACAAGGTCCAAGGCTTACAGGAGTCAAGTCACAGGTTCACTGCAGGCTAGATTCTGAAGCACTGATTGCTCAGCTGTGGCTGCTTAAGAAGCAAAGGAGAGAATCAGGGCGGGAACATGCAAGCTGGAAACTCCATTTTGACTGAGGGCAAGATAGCTGCAGCAAGACAGAAAGTAAAATGGCTGACGAACAAACTGAGTTTCAGGAATATATACATAGAACCTTACACAACCTCTCCACTACCTGGTCCCAAATCTGTTGCATACGCTCCACAACAGAGTCAACACCCGGACAGACAGAAGCCTCCGCCTGTCCCGAAGAAAATCGAGGGTGAAACCCAGAATTACAGAAAAACGGAGACATCAAAGTGGCAGAGCTAGCCCTATTATTAAGAGCAAACTCAGCCAAAGGCAAAAAAGAGATCCAGTCATCCTGATCAGCAGACACAAAGCATCTTAGATAAGTCTCCAATGTCTGGTTTGTTCTCTCAGTTTGACCATTGGTCTGAGGATGAAATGCCGAGGAGAAAGACAATTGAACACCCAGTTTAGAACAAAAAGTCCTCCAAAATCTGGAAACAAACTGGACTCCTCTGTCAGACACAATGTTCTCAGGAATGCCGTGTAAACGAACCACGTGCTGAAGGAACAACGGCACCAATTCAGAGGAGGAAGGCAACTTAGGTAATGGCACAAGATGTATCATTTTGGAAAACCTATCACAAATTACCCAGATGGTGGTCATTCTCTGAGAAACAGGGAGGTCGGAAATGAAATCCATAGAGATATGGGTCCATGGTCTCTTGGGCACAGGCAATGGCATCAACAAACCACTAGAGCGAGAGCAAGGCTTGGAGCGAGAGCAAGTCCCGCAGGACTGCACAAATTCCCTGAAATCACGAGACAAGGTAGGCCACCAAAAGGACCGACTAACCAAGTCTCTGGTACCAAAAATTCCGGGATGCCCAGCCAATGCGGAACAATGAATCTCAGACATCACACTCTTCTTCCACTGGTCCGGGACAAACAATTTTCCAACAGGGCAGCACTTGGGCCTATCCTCCTGACACCCCTCCAGAGCAAGTCTCAAATTGGGCGAGATGGCGGAAAGAACTACACCCTCTTTCAAAATAACAGAAGGATCAGATAACTCAGGAGAGTCCGCAAGGAAACTCCTCGAGAGGGCATCCGCCTTAACATTCTTAGTGCCAGGAAGAAAGGAAACCACAAAATTAAAACGTGTGAAAAACAAGGCCCACCTGGCCTGTCTAGGATTGAGTCGCTTGGCAGATTCCAGATAGACCAGATTCTTATGGTCCGTAAGGACCACCACCTGATGTTTGGCTCCCTCCAGCCAATGTCTCCACTCTTCAAAAGCCCACTTCATGGCCAATAACTCCCGATTACCCACGTCATAATTACGTTCAGTAGGAGAAAATTTTTGAGAGAAAAAGGCACAAGGGTTACTTTTAGAGGTCTCTGGATCTTTTTGGGACAAAACGGCACCTGCCCCAATTTCAGAGGCATCAACCTCCACCTGAAATGGCAGAGAAACATCAGGCTGCCGTAGAACAGGAGCAGAAGTGAATCTCTGCTTAAGTTCCTGAAATGCAGAGACTGCCTCAGGAGGCCAATTCACCACATCAGAACCCTTTCTGGTCAAATCAGTTAATGGTTTAACAATAACCGAGAAATTACCAATAAATTTACGATAAAAATTGGCAAAACCCAAAAATCTCTGAAGAGCCTTTAATGAAGTAGGTTGGACCCAATCACAGATGGCCTGAACCTTGACCGGGTCCATTTCAATAACAGATGGGGACAAAATGAATCCCAGAAATGAGATCTTCTGTACGCCAAAAAGACACTTTGATCCCTTCACATACAGAGCATTCTCTCTCAAAATCTGGAACACAATTCGAACATGTTTCACATGAGAGTCCCAGTCATTAGAAAAAATCAAGATATCATCCAAATAAACAATCAGAAATTTGTCCACAAAATCCCTGAAAATGTCATTCATGAAGGACTGGAAGACGGAAGGAGCATTAGTGAGCCCAAAGGGCATCACTAGGTACTCAAAATGCCCTTCAGGGGTATTGAATGCCGTCTTCCATTCATCCCCGTGCTTAATGCGAATAAGGTTATACGCCCCCCTGAGGTCAAGCTTGGTAAACCAAGTAGCGTTTTTCACCCTGGAAAACAGGTCAGAAATCAATGGTAACGGGTATTGATATTTCACAGTAATATTGTTCAAGAGACGATAATCAATACACGGCCTTAATGAACCATCCTTTTTGGCCACAAAGAAAAAACCGCACCTAAGGGTGAAGAGGATGGTCTGATATGACCCTTCTCCAATGATTCCTTGATATAAGACCGCATAGCGTCATGTTCAGGTACAGACAAGTTAAAAAGGCGACCTTTAGGGAATTTACTACCCGGCACTAATTCAATAGCGCAGTCATAGCTCCTATGGGGAGGCAAGGATGCAGATTTACTTTCGCTAAACACATCAGAAAAATCAATCAAAAAGTCAGGAACATCCTGAGCCTGGGGGGAGGCAGAAAAAACAGGAGTGTTGGTATTAACACATTGGCAGCCCCAACTGGTTACAGACACAGATTTCCACTCCAAAACAGGATTATGAGACTGTAACCAAGGGAAACCCAGCACGATAATGTCATGCAGATTATACAGAACCAAAAATTTGCAGCACTCCTGGTGATCAGGTTCAACCCTCATTATCACCTGAGTAGAAAACTGGGGTTTATTCTCAGCCAAAGGGGTAGAATCGATCCCCAGTAGGGGAATAGACTTCTGTAGGGGTATCAAGGGAAACCCACAACGTTTAGCAAAATCATAATCCATCAGGTTAATAGCTGCTCCAGAATCAACGAAAGCCTGAGCAGAAAATGAGGACAGAGAGCATATCAGAGTGACAGTTAATAAAAACTTAGTCTGAATACTACCCAAGACAACTGAGCGTGCAAAACGTCTTCCCCGCTTAGGGCAGACTGAAATAGCATGAGAGGCATCACCACAGTAGAAACATAACCCATTGCGCTCTCGAAACTCATGACGCTGTGCCCCAGACACCACTCCATCACACTGCATGGGTTCAGAAGCTGGTTCACAAGGCAACACTATTCCACGCATACTTCTCCGCTCACGCAAACGTCTGTCAACCTGAATCGCCAATGACATAGAATTATTGAGACCAGAGGGGACAGGGAATCCCACCATAACATCCTTTACATTATCTGACAGACCCTTCCGGAAAAGGGCTGCCAAAGCGTCGTCATTCCATTTGGTCAGGACTGCCCACCTACGGAATCTCTGACAGTATAACTCAGCGTCATAAAGCCCCTGATTTAATGCCAACAAGGCTTTTTCAGCTTGATCAGTGACATTAGGCTCATCGTACAATAACCCCAAAGCCTGAAAAAAAGCATCAACATCACTCAAAACAGGATCCCCAGGTGTCAGGGAAAAAGCCCAATCCTGAGGATCGCCACACAGGAGAGAGATGATAATTTGAAACTGCTGCGCTGCGTTCCCTGAGGACTTAGATTTTAAGGCAAAAAACAATTTACAATTATTTTTGAAATTCTGAAACTTAGCTCGATCCCCTAAAAACAAATCTGGCATGGGAATCCTAGGTTCCTCAACAGGCAACCCAGCAAGATAGATAGCAATACTCCGAACCTCAGTGGCAAGCTGATCCACACGGCCAGACAACTGTGCAAACTCCATTGAGAGAAAAGATCCTCCCCAGCACCCAGAGATACAGAGGGAAAAAAAAAGCAACAAACAGAAAAATATCTCTGACAACTCTGACAACCTTATTTCTTTCACAATATTTTTTTCCCTTCTGTGAGTACCATACAATTTTCAACTTTTAGGCCGGTGATACTGTTATGTTTCGGCAGTTGAGGAGTGCAGGCAAAAAAGGCAATACACCAGAGCAGTTGGAATCTATGAGATTGCAGTACCCTGACTAACCACCACAACTAGAGGCAGCCGTGGAGCGTTCCTACGTTGGTCCTAGACGCCTCATCACAGCCTGAGAAACTAACTACACCTAAAGATAGAAATAGGAAAGCTATCTGCCCCGGAGCAGAACCCCAAAGATAATAGAAAGCCCCCAAACATGTAATGGCTGTTAGACAAGATGAAATACTGACACAGAAAGAAAATAGTATGAGCAAACGCTGGGGCCCAAACTAACTAAATAGAAAAGGATAGGAAGGGCACTTACTGCAATCCCAGAAAACCCTGAAAAGCACCAACTCTACTAATTTCAAAAACAACTGAGATCACACGACCTCTTCCACCTAAATTAGTTCTCTGGTGTAACCAAAATCAAAACAGCAGCCACTGAAAAAACTGGAAAAAGCAAAAGTACAAACATCAGTGGCTGAACTAAACTGAGAGGGCAAAAGCCCCCGGAGGGGACCCTGAAGGCCCCCACAGAAGTGCAGGACAAAATGCAAAAATATAGCACAAAAAACAAAAAGAAGAAAATGTCTTATCTGTTAGCAGGAGATGCAGACACGACACTGCAGGCTACAAGGGAAACAGGAATGAAGGATTCAGACCAGAACAATTGATCACCGCAACCCTGATGGGAAGGTGACTCCCTTATATAAGACCAGTCAGTAACACCTGATTCCCAGTCCTCACAATCTTCACTGGACAGACCAGCACCACTTGTAACCACCAGAGGGAGCCTCTGCTCAGAACTCATCTCAAACCCATTCACAACACAGAGCACTGAAGAGCAACCATCTATCTCTTCACCACCTGCCAAATTGCCCAGGCAGTCAGAGAGCTCTGTACAGGAGCCAGCTCAGTCTCTACTTCTGTTCTCTGAATCAGTTGGCTTGGAAAGAGGGTGCCAGCCAAGCAGCATTCTAGAATGTGAAGAAGAGGGAGTATGCAGTGATGCGCAACTACTTTGTCTGTTATGTTTTGATAGCTGAGGAGAGCAGGCAAAAATGGCAATACACCAGAGAGGTTGGAATCTACTGGATTGCAGTACCCTGACTAACCACCACAACTAAAGGCAGACGTGGAGCGTTCCTACGTTGGTCCTAGACGCCTCGTCACAGCCTGAGAGGCTAACTACATCTAAAGATAGAAAGAGGAAAGCTATCTGCCCCGGAGCAGATCCCCAAAGAACATAGGAAGCCCCCAAACATGTAATGGCAGTTAGACATGAAGAAATAAAGACACAGACAGAAAATAGTATTAGCAAACGCTGGGGCCCAATCTGTCTAGACAGAAAAGGATAGGAAGGATACTTACTGCAATCCAAAAAACCCTAAAAAAAGCCAACGCTACTAATTGCAAAAACACCTGAGATCACACGACCTCTACCACCTAAATTAGTTCTCTGGTGTAACAGAACTAAGCCGCAGCCACAGAAAAAACTGGAAAAGGCAAATGAGCAAACAACAGTGGCTCCAGAGGAACCGAGAGGAGCCCAAGCCCCCCGGGGGGGAACCTGGCCAACCTCACAGAAATGCAGAGAAATATGCAAATGGAAAGCACAAAAACAAAAAAACAGAAAATATCTTATCTGAGAGCAGGAGAAGAGGCAAGACTCAGCAAGCTTCCAAGTGAACCAGGAAACAACGTTGAGACAAGAACAATTGATCACTGGCAACCATGATGGGGGGAAACCTCCCTTATATCCAGCCAGTCTGTGATTCCTGATTGCCAATCCTCATTGAATGGTTCAGTACTGTTTGTAACCACCAGAGGGAGCTTCTGCTCAGAATTCATTTCTAAAACATTCATAGCAGTACCCCCCACTTGAGGAGGGGTCACCGAACCCTCATTTGTGCAACCAGATCGGTCAGGATGAGCTCTGTGATACGCACGGATCAGTCTCCTAGCATGGATGTCCAAAGCAAACACCCAAGAATTGTCCTCCTGACCATAACCTCTCCACTTAACCAAATACTGGAGTTTCCGTCTAGAAAAACGAGAATCCAATATTTTCTCAACCACATACTCCAGATTGCCCTCAACCAAAACAGGGTCAGGGGGCGCAGCCATAGGAACCACTGGCTCGACAAACCTCTTCAATAAGGATTTGTGGAACACATTATGGATCTTAAATGTCCCTGGAAGAAGTAAACGAAAGGAAACAGGATTAAGAATCTCCATGATCTTATAAGGTCCAATGAACCTAGGCTTAAACTTAGGAGATGCAACTCTCATAGGGATATTTTTTGAGGACAACCAGACCAAGTCCCCCACTTTAAACCGAGGACCATCAGTCCTATGCCGGTTGGCAAACCGCTGGGCCTTCTCCTGAGAGAGGGACAACCTCTCCACTACCTGGTCCCAAATCTGCTGCATACGCTCCACAACAGAGTCAACACCCGGACAGACAGAAGCCTCCGTCTGTCCCGAAGAAAATCGAGGGTGAAACCCAAAATTGCAGAAAAATGGAGACATCAAAGTGGCATAGCTTGCCCTATTATTAAGAGCAAACTCAGGCAAAGGCAAAAAAAAGACCCAGTCATCTTGATCAGCAGACACAAAGCATCTCAGATAAGTCTCCAATGTCTGGTTTGTTCTCTCAGTTTGTCCATTGGTTTGAGGATGAAAAGCAGAGGAGAAAGACAATTGAACACCAAGTTTAGAACAAAAATTCCTCCAAAATCTGGAAACAAACTGGACTCCTCTATCAGACACAATATTCTCAGGAATGCCGTGTAACCGAACCACGTGCTGAAGGAACAAAGGCACCAATTCGGAGGAGGAAGGCAACTTAGGTAATGGCACAAGATGTATCATCTTGGAAAACCTATCACAAATCACCCAGATAACGGTCATTCTCTGAGAAACAGGGAGGTTGGAAATAAAATCCATAGAGATATGGGTCCATGGTCTCTTGGCACAGGCAATGGCATCAACAAACCACTAGAGCGAGAGCAAGGCTTGGAGCGAGAGCAAGTCCAACCTGAATGCACAAACTCCCTGACGTCACGAGACAATTTAGGCCACCAAAACGACTAACTCACCAAGTCTCTGGTACCAAAAATTCCGGGATGACCGGCCAACGCGGAACAATGAATCTCAGACATCACACTCTTCTTCCACTGGTCTGGGACAAACAATTTCCCAACAGGGCAACGCTCGGGTTTATCCTCCTGACACCCCTCCAGAGCCAGTCTCAAATTGGGCGAGATGGCGGAAAGAACTACACCCTCTTTCAAAATAACAGCAGGATCAGATAACTCAGGAGAGTCCGCAAGGAAACTCCTCGAGAGGGCATCCGCCTTAACATTCTTAGTGCCAGGAAGAAAGGAAACCACAAAATTAAAACGTGTGAAAAACAAGGCCCACCTGGCTTGTCTAGGATTAAGTCGTTTGGCTGATTCCAGATAAACCAGATTCTTATGGTCCGTGAGGACCACCACCTGATGTTTGGCTCCCTCCAGCCAATGTCTCCACTCTTCAAAAGCCCACTTCATGGCCAATAACTCCCGATTACCCACGTCATAATTACGTTCAGTTGGAGAAAATTTTCGAGAGAAAAAAGCACAAGGGTTACTTTTAGAGGTCTCAGGATCTCTTTGGGACAAAACGGCACCTGCCTTAATTTCAGAGGCATCAACCTCCACCTGAAATGGCAGAGAAACATCAGGCTGCCGTAGAACAGGAGCAGAAGTGAATCTCTGTTTAAGTTCCTGAAACGCAGAGACTGCCTCAGGAGGCCAATTCACCACATCAGAACCCTTTTTGGTCAAATTAGTCAATGGTCTAACAATAACAGAGAAATTACCAATAAATTTACGATAAAAATTGGCAAAACCCAAGAATCTTTGAAGAGCCTTTAATGAAGTAGGTTGGACCCAATCACAGATGGCCTGAACCTTGATCGGGTCCATTTCAATAACAGATGGAGACAAAATGAATCCCAGAAATGAGATTCTCTGTATGCCAAAAAGACACTTTGATCCCTTCACATACAGAGCATTCTCTCTCAAAATCTGGAAAACAGTCCGAACATGTTTCACATGAGAGTCCCAGTCATTGGAAAAATCAAGATATCATCCAAATAAACAATCAGAAATTTATCCAAAAAATCCCTGGAAATGTCATTCATGAAGGACTGGAAGATGGAAGGAGCATTAGTGAGCCCAAAGGGCATCACTAGGTACTCAAAATGCCCCTCTGGTATATTAAACGCCGTCTTCCATTCATCCCAGTGCTTAATGTGAATAAGGTTATACGCCCCCCTGAGGTCAAGCTTAGTAAACCAAGTAGCACTTTTCACCCTGGAAAACAGGTCAGAAATCAAGGGTAACGGATATTGATATTTCACAGTGATATTGTTCAAGAGACGATAATCAATACACGGCCTTAATGAACCATTCTTTTTGGCCACAAAGAAAAAACCGGCACCCAAGGGTGTAGAGGATGGTCTGATATCCAAAACAGGATTATGAGACAGCAACCAAGGGAAACCTAGTACAATAATGTCATGCAGATTATACAGCACCAAAAATTTGCAACTCTCCTGATGATCAGGTTCAACCCTCATTATCACCTGAATAGAGAACTGGGGTTTATTCTCAGCCAAAGGGGTAGAATCAATCCCCAGTAGGGGAATAGACTTCCGTAGGGGTATCAAGGGAAACCCACAACGTTTAGCAAAATCAAAATCCATCAGGTTAATAGCTGCTCCCGAATCAACAAAAGCCTGAGCAGAAAATGTGGACAGGGAGCAAATCAGGGTAACAGTCAACAGAAATTTAGTCTGAACACTACCCGAGACAACTGAGCGTGCAAAACGTCTTCCCCGCTTATGGCAGACTGAAATAGCATAAGAGGCATCACCACAGTAGAAACATAACCCATTGCGTTTTCGAAACTCATGACGCTGTGCCCCAGAAGCCACTCTATCACACTGCATGGGTTCAGAAGCTGGTTCACAAGGCAACACCATTCCACGCATACATCTATGCTCACGCAAACGTCTATCAATTTGAATCGCCAATGACATAGAATCATTGAGACCAGAGGAAGCAGGGAAACCTGTTGTGAATGGGTTTGAGATGAGTTCTGAGCAGAGGCTTCCTCTGGTGGTTACAAGCGGTGCTGGTCTGTCCAGTGAAGATTGTGAGGACTGGGAATCAGGTGTTACTGACTGGTCTTATATAAGGGAGTCACCTTCCCATCAGGGTTGCCGGTGAGCAATTGTTCTGGTCTGAATCCTTCATTCCTGTTTCCCTTGTAGCCTGCTGTGTCATGTCTGCATCTCCTGCTAACAGATTAGACATTTTCTTCTTTTTGTTTTTGTGCTAGATTTTTGCATTTTGTCCTGCACTTCTGTGGGGGCCTTCAGGGTCCCCTCCGGGGCTTTTGCCCTCTCAGTTTAGTTCAGCCACTGATGTTTGTACTTTTGCTTTTTCCAGTTTTTTCAGTGGCTGCTGTTTTGATTTTGTTACACCAGAGAACTAATTTAGGTGGAAGAGGTCGTGTGATCTCAGGTGTTTTTGAAATTAGTAGAGTTGGTGCTTTTCAGGGTTTTCTGGGATTGCAGTAAGTACCCTTCCTATCCTTTTCTATTTAGTTAGTTTGGGCCCCAGCGTTTGCTCATACTATTTTCTTTCTGTGTCAGTATTTCATCTTGTCTAACCGCCATTACTTGTTTGGGGGCTTTCTATTATCTTTGGGGTTCTGCTACGGGGCAGATAGCTTTCCTATTTCTATCTTTAGGTGTAGTTAGTTTCTCAGGCTGTGACGAGGCGTCTAGGACCAACGTAGGAACGCTCCACGGCTGCCTCTAGTTGTGGTGGTTAGTCAGGGTACTGCAATCTCATAGATTCCAACTGCTCTGGTGTATTGCCTTTTTTACCTGCACTCCTCAGCTACCGAAACATAACAGTATCACCGGCCAAAAAATTGAAAATTGTATGGTACTCACAGAAGGGAAAAAATATTGTGAAAGAAAAAAGGTTGTCAGAGTTGTCAGAGATATTTTTCTGTTTGTTGCATTTTTTTTTTCCCTCTGTATCTCTGGGTGCTGGGGAGGATCTTTTCTCTCAATGGAGTTTGCACAGTTGTCTGGCCGTGTGGATCAGCTTGCCACTGAGGTTCGGAGTATTGCTGCCTATCTTGCTAGGTTGCCTGTTGTGGAGCCTAGGATTCCCATGCCAGATTTGTTTTTAGGGGATCGAGCTAAGTTTCAGAATTTCAAAAATAATTGTAAATTGTTTTTTGCCTTAAAATCTAAGTCCTCAGGGAACGCAGCGCAGCAGGTTCAAATTATCATCTCTCTCCTGCGCGGCGATCCTCAGGATTGGGCATTTTCCCTGACACCTGGGGATCCTGTTTTGAGTGATGTTGATGCATTTTTTCAGGCTTTGGGGTTATTGTACGATGAGCCTAATGTCACTGATCAAGCTGAAAAAGCTTTGTTGGCATTAAATCAGGGGCTTTATGACGCTGAGTTATACTGTCAGAGATTCCGTAGGTGGGCAGTCCTGACCAAATGGAATGACGACGCTTTGGCAGCCCTTTTCCGGAAGGGTCTGTCAGATAATGTAAAGGATGTTATGGTGGGCTTCCCTGTCCCCTCTGGTCCCAATGATTCTATGTCATTAGCGATTCAAATTGACAGACGTTTGCGTGAGCGGAGAAGTATGCGTGGAATGGTGTTGCCTTGTGAACCAGCTTCTGAACCCATGCAGTGTGATAGAGTGGTGTCTGGGGCACAGAGTCATGAGTTTCGAAAGCGCAATGGGTTATGTTTCTACTGTTGTGATGCCTCTTATGCTATTTCAGTCTGCCCTAAGCGGGGAAGACGTTTTGCACGCTCAGTTGTCTTGGGTAGTGTTCAGACTAAGTTTTTATTAACTGTCACTCTGATATGCTCTCTGTCCTCATTTTCTGCTCAGGCTTTCGTTGATTCTGGAGCAGCTATTAACCTGATGGATTATGATTTTGCTAAACGTTGTGGGTTTCCCTTGATACCCCTACAGAAGTCTATTCCCCTACTGGGGATCGATTCTACCCCTTTGGCTGAGAATAAACCCCAGTTTTCTACTCAGGTGATAATGAGGGTTGAACCTGATCACCAGGAGTGCTGCAAATTTTTGGTTCTGTATAATATGCAT
The DNA here is from genome assembly GCA_033576555.1 of Oophaga sylvatica. Lineage (NCBI taxonomy): Eukaryota > Metazoa > Chordata > Amphibia > Anura > Dendrobatidae > Oophaga > Oophaga sylvatica. Next base: position 151,132,358 of record JARQOD010000006.1, on the reverse strand, counting down.
GACATTATCGTGCTGGGTTTCCCTTGGTTACAGTCTCATAATCCTGTTTTGGATTGGAAATCTGTGTCTGTAACCAGTTGGGGCTGCCAATGTGTTAATACCAACACTCCTGTTTTTTCTGCCTCCCCCCAGGCTCAGGATGTTCCTGACTTTTTGATTGATTTTTCTGATGTGTTTAGCGAAAGTAAATCTGCATCCTTGCCTCCCCATAGGAGCTATGACTGCGCTATTGAATTAGTGCCGGGTAGTAAATTCCCTAAAGGTCGCCTTTTTAACTTGTCTGTACCTGAACATGACGCTATGTGGTCTTATATCAAGGAATCATTGGAGAAGGGTCATATCAGACCATCCTCTTCACCCTTAGGTGCCGGTTTTTTCTTTGTGGCCAAAAAAGATGGTTCATTAAGGCCGTGTATTGATTATCGTCTCTTGAACAATATTACTGTGAAATATCAATACCCGTTACCCTTGATTTCTGACCTGTTTTCCAGGGTGAAAAACGCTACTTGGTTTACCAAACTTGACCTCAGGGGGGCGTATAACCTTATTCGCATTAAGCACGGGGATGAATGGAAGACGGCATTTAATACCCCTGAGGGGCATATTGAGTACCTAGTGATGCCCTTTGGGCTCACTAATGCTCCTTCCGTCTTCCAGTCCTTCATGAATGACATTTTCAGGGATTTTGTGGACAAATTTCTGATTGTTTATTTGGATGATATCTTGATTTTTTCTAATGACTGGGACTCTCATGTGAAACATGTTCGAATTGTGTTCCAGATTTTGAGAGAGAATGCTCTGTATGTGAAGGGATCAAAGTGTCTTTTTGGCGTACAGAAGATCTCATTTCTGGGATTCATTTTGTCCCCATCTGTTATTGAAATGGACCCGGTCAAGGTTCAGGCCATCTGTGATTGGGTCCAACCTACTTCATTAAAGGCTCTTCAGAGATTTTTGGGTTTTGCCAATTTTTATCGTAAATTTATTGGTAATTTCTCGGTTATTGTTAAACCATTAACTGATTTGACCAGAAAGGGTTCTGATGTGGTGAATTGGCCTCCTGAGGCAGTCTCTGCATTTCAGGAACTTAAGCAGAGATTCACTTCTGCTCCTGTTCTACGGCAGCCTGATGTTTCTCTGCCATTTCAGGTGGAGGTTGATGCCTCTGAAATTGGGGCAGGTGCCGTTTTGTCCCAAAAAGATCCAGAGACCTCTAAAAGTAACCCTTGTGCCTTTTTCTCTCGAAAATTTTCTCCTACTGAACGTAATTATGACGTGGGTAATCGGGAGTTATTGGCCATGAAGTGGGCTTTTGAAGAGTGGAGACATTGGCTGGAGGGAGCCAAACATCAGGTGGTGGTCCTTACTGACCATAAGAATCTGGTCTATCTGGAATCTGCCAAGCGACTCAATCCTAGACAGGCCAGGTGGGCCTTGTTTTTCACACGTTTTAATTTTGTGGTTTCCTTTCTTCCTGGCACTAAGAATGTTAAGGCGGATGCCCTCTCGAGGAGTTTCCTTGCGGACTCTCCTGAGTTATCTGATCCTTCTGTTATTTTCAAAGAGGGTGTAGTTCTTTCCGCCATCTCGCCCAATTTGAGACTTGCTCTGGAGGGGTGTCAGGAGGATAGGCCCGAGTGCTGCCCTGTTGGAAAATTGTTTGTCCCGGACCAGTGGAAAAAGAGTGTGATGTCTGAGATTCATTGTTCCGCATTGGCTGGGCATCCCGGAATTTTTGGTACTAGAGACTTGGTTAGTCGGTCCTTTTGGTGGCCTACCTTGTCTCGTGATGTCAGGGAATTTGTGCAGTCCTGCGGGACTTGCTCTCGCTCCAAGCCTTGCTCTCGCTCTAGTGGTTTGTTGATGCCATTGCCTGTGCCCAAGAGACCATGGACCCATATCTCTATGGATTTCATTTCCGACCTTCCTGTTTCTCAGAGAATGACCACCATCTGGGTAATTTGTGATAGGTTTTCCAAATGATACATCTTGTGCCATTACCTAAGTTGCCTTCCTCCTCTGAATTGGTGCCGTTGTTCCTTCAGCACGTGGTTCGTTTACACGGCATTCCTGAGAACATTGTGTCTGACAGAGGAGTCCAGTTTGTTTCCAGATTTTGGAGGACTTTTTGTTCTAAACTGGGTGTTCAATTGTCTTTCTCCTCGGCATTTCATCCTCAGACCAATGGTCAAACTGAGAGAACAAACCAGACATTGGAGACTTATCTAAGATGCTTTGTATCTGCTGATCAGGATGACTGGGTCTCTTTTTTGCCTTTGGCTGAGTTTGCTCTTAATAATAGGGCTAGCTTTGCCACTTTGATGTCTCCGTTTTTCTGTAATTCTGGGTTTCACCCTCGATTTTCTTCAGGACAGACGGAGGCTTCTGTCTGTCCAGGTGTTGACTCTGTTGTGGAGCGTATGCAACAGATTTGGACCAGGTAGTGGAGAGGTTGTCCCTCTCTCAGGAGAAGGCCCAGCGGTTTGCTAACCGGCATAGGACTGATGGTCCTCGGTTTAAAGTGGGGACTTGGTCTGGTTGTCCTCAAAGAATATTCCTATGAGAGTAGCATCTCCTAAATTTAAGCCTAGGTTCATTGGACCTTATAAGATCATGGAGATTATTAATCCTGTTTCTTTTCGTTTGCTTCTTCCAGGGACATTTAAGATCCATAACGTGTTCCACAAGTCCTTGTTGAAGAGGTTTGTTGAGCCAGTGGTTCCTGCTGCTGTGCCTCCTGACCCTGTTTTGGTTGAGGGTAGTGTTGAGCGATACGATACTGCAAATATCGGGTATCGGCCGATATTGGGTGTATCGGAATTCCGATTCCGAGTTCCGATATTTTCGTCATATCGGATACCGAATCGGAATTGTCACTGTCACTGTCAGTGTCCGTCGGTCGGGTCTGTCAGGAGTCAGCGGCACTTACCTGGCAGAAGATCTCCGGCGGTCACATCCCGGACTGCTTCATGGCCGCCATCCTCTTCTCCCCGCGGTCACATGCAGTATCTCGCGATAACTGCAGTGACTGCTGGGTAATCGCGGCCGTAAAGCAGTCAGTCCGATGACGTCACCGCCGGGGAAGCTGGTAAGCAGCTGTGCTGCGCCGGGATGACAGGCTCTGCCTGTCATTCCGATGTAGCAGAGCTGGATCGTCGTGGGACAATCGTTACTATGGACTGCGTCGGACAGGTGGTATACTGTTGTTTTTTTTTTATTTTTTTTACAGGAGATCGATGGCATCGCAGGAATGAGAGAGTAATAAAAAAATGAAAACTGTGTTGTCTCTTTTATTTCATTAAAAGACTTTTTTCTTGCTGTGTCTTTTTTTTAAACATTTAATAACTTTGGGATTAATAATGGATCGGTGTCTTATTGATGCCTCGCCATTTTAACCGGCTATGTCACCGTGCAATCAACGTGACAATAACCCCTTATTACCCGCTTGCCACCGCTAAGGGCAAGTGGAAGGCCGGTAAAGTGCCACAATTGCACATTTTTTGATGCGTCCAAATGTGGGGCTGCTGTAGCCTGGTATATCTGCTGTTGAGGGCCAAAATCCATGGGCTTTACGTCTTTTAATACCAGGCCGCAGCAGTCTGCATTTACTTGGCTGGTTAACAAAAATAGGGGATCCCACGCCGTTTTTTTCGAGGGGATTCCCTATTTTTGTTAACCAGCCAAGCTTAAGCAACTGCTGTGGCCTGGTATTATCTAGGCTTGCAAGGTCCATGGATATTGGATCCTTACCAGCCTGAAAAACCAGGCCTCAGCGTTCTTTCATCTGGCTGGTTTAACAAAAATAGGGGGACCCCACCTAATTTTTTTTTGAGGGATCCCTATTTTTGTTAATCAGCCAAGATATGCAGACTGCTGTGGCCTGGTATATCAGCTGGCAAGGTCCATGATCTTGGCTCCTTACAGCCTGAAAATCCAGCCTCAGCGGTCTGCTTCATCTGCTGGTTAACAAAATAGGGGGACCCCACGCCATTTTTTTTCGAAGGGAACCCTATTTTTGTTTAATCAGTTCCCTCTGACGTCATGTGGTGTCCCTGGCTGACCTGAAGTGAAAGTGGAAAGCAATCAATTAAGCTTTCCACTTCCTCTCCTGTCAGCCAGGGAGGAACTCATTCATTTGGGGGTTTACTGTGAGGCTGCAGCATTAGCTGCGGTCCCTGCAGTAATACATTAACCCTTTTGAAGGATTACACCGGGACCTGACTGTGCATCGGATTGGTAAGAATAATTTTGCTTTTATTTTATTATTTTATTTTTATTTACAGGAAATGGTTTAGCAGTAAAAAATATGGTCAAAACTGTGTGATTATTTCATTAAACTTTTTTTTATTAAAGTGTGTGTTTTGATTATTCTTTCATACAATAGGATTAATAATTGATAGTTGTCTAATTGACACTTTCAATTTGCAAGGTCATTTTAACCCTTATTAACCATTCGCCACGCTACAGGGCAATGGAATAACGGGCAAAGTGCCAGAAAGGGCAAATCTAATTAGAGATTTGCCCTTTCTGGGGTGTCTGGGGGCAGATGCTTAGTAGCCGGGGGGGGGCCAAAATAATGGTCCCTCTCGGCATTATTATCTCCCCCACTCACTGGCTTTGTCTGTCTGGGTCTGCGAAAGGGCGGGAGCCCACGCATTTTTTTTCAGCATTTACACCTCATATATATATATATACATGTCATTGAGTTTGTGACACATAAGATATATATATATATAATATTTATAGTTCATACACTTCTACATAGTATATAGCCCCTAATCCAATTGCCGGCTTTGGAAAAGCAGAACCCGACATGAAATGACATTGGTGTACATAGGGTTAACCATGTCCTTTGCTTCTGATTTGCACAAACATTAATCATCATGTTGCAAATTTCACACCTAGGGTTAATTAAGGTGTAAATTCGTAGCAAAAAAGCCGTTTTTTACAAAGATTTACACCTTTAATTAACCCCTACAGGTGTGAAATTTTGCAAACATAGACTGATTTAATTGTTTGTGCAAATCAGATAGCAAACGACCATGAAAAGACATGGTTAACCCTTGTACACCAAGTGTCTTTCATGTCGGTGTCTTCTGTTTTCACTGAAGCCGGCTTACCCGGCAATGAATCAGAGATATTTTACTATGTAAAGTGTAAAACTTATCAAAATGTATAAATATATGTCACAATGACATATATATCTATATATAGTATTCTATGTTGTATAATTATGTTAAAAGGAAGAATGGGTTTTTTTATTTTCCGATATTTTGTTCCAAGATTACATGGACTTCCGGTATCGGTATCGGGTATCGCCGATATTTTAATGGTATCGGCGATACCATGATCCGAACTACGATTCGAAAGTACGCTCAACACTATGGCAATCTGAGTATGTGTTGAGAAAATATAGATCTGTTTTCTGAACGGAAATCATAAATTGGTAAGAGGGTAGCAGAGAAATTCCGGTGTTGTTCACATCCAGCTGGAACTACCATCTTATATAGACACTACCGCTGGTGCTCAAATGAGGATCGTGACCCCAAGGGGGTACTGTGGAATGGCTTTGAGTAGTTCTGCAGCTTCCATGGTTACAAGCGTGTGGCATGTCATGAAGATTGTGAGATGTGAAAGGTTATGATGTCTAATAAGGGATCACTTCCATGGTTCCGGTGAAATTTCGTCTAATCTTCATTCAAAAAAAAAAAAAAAAAAAAAAAAAAAAAAAAAAAAAAAAAAAAAAAACATCATTGAAAAGTCCGGTATACCTGTTTGAATGAAGAGCAACACCAGGTGCGTCCCCCCGACGTGCGTTTCGGCTATAGTGCCTTTTCAAGGGGTGAAGGGAAAGGGGAAGTGGGAGGGATAAAAGCTACCGACCACCAATCACGTAAAGCCCTGCACATCTGATGCATAATTGCATTGATATATATTAGCCATGGAATTTCGGCGGACAAAATCAAATTATACGGCCAATCGCTATTATATATGTGCCCACAGAAATCAATAGATGTAGTTACTACTCAAAAATACCATTATTGACAACAGATTATAATACCACTTATCCAGGGCATAAGGATCGTCATCCCAATGCGCCTGGAGAGGCCTCTGATGACGCACCCATCGTTCTGGTAACCGAGGACGCTGAGCGGCGTCAGCGTCATGTGTCCGGTGACGTCACTGCACGTGATCCATCACCATGACAACTGAAGACGCCGAAAGCCGCCAGGCATAGACGTTCAGCAGAAGAGGGCGCGTACCGGCCGTAGGTGTGGCAAGGGAAGGGAGTAAGTATGCAAAAGTGTTGGTAATTGAAAACATTGTGTATCATCCTGATAACCGTGGACGCCGAAGGGCGTCTGCGTCATGTGTCCGGTGACGTAACATCACGTGATCAGTCACCAGGACGACAAGAAAGCAGACAGCCGCCAGGCGTAATCGTACAGCAAGGAAGAAATGCGTGCCAACCATAGATATGATAAGAAAGAGGGGCAAGCATATAAATTGTCAATAATTAGAAACATTATATATTATGAAGACAAAATTTCATACATAAATGAAAAGATATATGTGAAAATACATGGCTTAAATCATAAACAGTAACAAATGTTAATGCATTTATAGTACAAAAGTGGAAGAACAGTGGCAACAGGTATCATGATATAATGAACTGCCGATAGATATAAAAAATTTCTCAATTCAATGGAAGTTATGACTTCGGATAAGTTGAAAATCATGATCTTGATCAGACATTCAGCCTCATTAGCATGAAGGTGGAGAAGAAGCTAGAGAAAATATATAAAAACAATTAAAACCAAAACCACATGTGCTTAAAACAGAAGATAAGTCCAGACAATGGTACATATTATAAAAAGGAGGAAAAGCTTAAGGTTTCATTTAGACCCTTGGGATGTACAGTATCTAATAACCAAATCCATCTGGTTTCTTTCTGTGATAATCTCTGACATAAGTTGCCACCACAAATACCTGGAATTAGCATATCAATACCTTTTACTCTCAATAAAGAGCTGTCACAATTATGAAATGTTTTAAAGTGACGAGGTAACGTCCTAAGTGTGGTCGGATCATCATGGTCGGTCGCCGCCTGAATGCCCAGAACATGTTCCCGCGTGCGCACCTTCAATTGGCGAGTCGTCATTCCTATGTAAATGAGGTTACATGGACACGTGGCAAAATACACTACGTAACGGGAATTACAGGTGATGCCTTGCCGGATTTCATATGTTCTTGTCCCCGCAGAATTAGTGAAGGTGGCACTGCGGTCGATGTTCGGACAGGCGACGCACCGACCACAGGGAGCACAACCACACCTAGGACGTCCAGATTGGAAAATACCATGACTGGTGTCAACATGGTAATGGCTATGCACTAGCTGATCTTTTAAGTTAGTAGATCGTCTAAAAGTGATGCTAGGTCTGTCAGAGATGATTTGTTTAATGATAGGGTCCGTCTGGAGAATAGGCCAAGCTTTTTGCAAACAATACCTCATACGAGTGGCTTGAGAATGATACGCCGTTATAAATCTAACAGTCCTGGGAGAATTATTAGTTCTTTTCCTATGATATAGTAATGAATGACGGGTGGCGTATTTAGCCCGATAATACGCTCTTTTCAAAACCCGTTTACTATATCCCCTCTCTTTAAAGCGTTTGAACATATCTTGGGCTTCTTTTTCAAATTCAGTGTCACTAGAGCAGATCCTGTGTATACGCAAGAACTGCCCCACTGGAATTGAGTTAATGAGAGGTTTTGGATGTGCGGAAGTTGCATGCAAAAGCATATTGGTGGAAGTCTCCTTCCTGTGGACACCTGTTTGTAATATGTCATTTTCATCTCTTTTCACTGTGACATCAAGAAAAACAATGCTGTTGGCATTCGAATTAGATGTAATATGAATGTTCTTATCATTCATATTGATGTCAGACAGGAAATTGCCCAAAGAATTAGAATCACCCTGCCAGATCAAAAAGATGTCATCAATGTACCGCACCCAAAATGGGATGCGGTCCATTGATGACACCCGATCCGGCAGGGAGAGGTCCCTCTCCCACAGCCCCAGGAACAGGTTGGCATATGACGGGGCAAATGAGGCCCCCATCGCTGTACCCTGGAGCTGCAGGTAGAAGGACCCTTTGAAAGTGAAAAAATTATGGGTCAGAGAGAAATTAAGGAGCTCTAAGATAAGTTGGATGATCTCTATAGGTAAATTAGACATATCTAAAAAATATTTGGTGGCAAGAATGCCATCCGAGTGCCTTATATTGGTGTATAAAGATTCAACATCCCCGGTCACCAATAAGGTGTTGGGACCAACATGGAGACCATCAACCCGTCTCAGAAACTCACTTGTGTCCACAAGGAAGGAGGGAAGGCTTTCAACAAGAGGTTGTAATTTGGAATCAATCCAGAGATTTACCTTCTCCAAATAATTGCCAGAGCCGGATATGATAGGACGTCCTGGGGGCGTGTCCATGTTTTTATGCACCTTGGGTAAAAGGTACAATGTTTAAATTGTAGGTTCTTGGACTTGTAGTGCTGAAGCCAGTTCTTTGGTGATAATTTCATTTTGAACAGCGGTAAGAAGAATCTTAGCCAGCTGTTCCTTAAATGATAAAAGGGGATTATAAGTAAGCCGTTTGTAGCACACTTTGTTGTTTAATTGTCTAAAGGCTTCCTTTTCATAAAGGGCAGTAGGCCAAATGACAATATTACCTCCTTTATCAGCTGGCTTCAGCACTACATCAGGTAACGCCCGCAGGACGTCCAATCTCTCACGTTCTCTTTTAGTCAGATTATCACTCGCAATTTTTCTTGAAATTTGCATAAAATCTCTAGTCACCACCTGCACAAAGAGGTCAATCGGAGCACATGTGGCAAGAGGAGGAAATTTTTTAGATTTAACTCTAATGGAGGATGGGATCTTACCTCCCTCTCCAAGCTGATGTTCAGATGATAGATCTTCAAGATCTTGGAGTGCTATCTGTTCCTCCTCTGTGGGAAACAGATGATTTAATTGAGGATCAAAATAGTAATATCGTGCAGACAATGGATGTAGGACTAGTCATCATCATCATTACTTATATATGGGACAGTAAAAAATACACTCATTGAGGTCAACTCTTACTTCACACCCCATATATGAAAGGTCCAGCATCTAATCCTGATAATAAGGCGCAATAATCATGCGTAACCTATAAAAAGTGCATCGTGCATAGTGAAAATAGCAATGTATACCAGCAAGTGCAATTGAAACAATGCCAACAGATAGAAAAGGTTTATGCTATCTAGGTATCAGAGTGCATAGCGACTGATGGCGAATGGCGATATAATACTGTTCCTCAATAAAGGCTGCAGCACCCCTCATGCGCGTTTCTCTTGTAGCTTCTTCAAGAGGGGATGTGCGTGTATGGCTGCTCATAGGTGCATGTTTATAGAGGAAATCAGTCATGATGTCGGCTTTGTTTCGGCGCTACGCTACCGCTGACGAACGCTGCGCAACGTCACTGCAAGTCAGCGTCATATGACTCACATCCACTACCCTACCCAATGCGTCAGAGCAGGAAGGCAGTCTGTGCAGCAAAACCAACGTGCAAGCATACATGCACTTCCCCTCTTCAACAAGTTACAAGCTAAAATCACGAGTGGTGCCGCAGCCTTTATTGAGGTAGAGTGTTATATCGCCATTCGCCATCAGTGGCTATGCACTCTGATACATAGATAGCATATACCTTATCTATCTGTTGGCATTGTTTCACCTGCACTTGCAGGCATACATAGCAATTTTCACAATGTACGATTCACTTTTTCTAGGTTATGCTTGATCATTGATTATTGCACCATATTATCAGGATTACATGCTGGACCTTTAATATATGGGGTGTGAACTAACAGTTTTCCTCAATGACTGTATTTTTTACTGTCACATATAACTTCTAATGATGATGATGACTAGTCCTACATACATTGTCTGCACTATATTACAGGTGTACATACCATTCCTTAGGCAGCATTAATGGATTATGAAATGTACTTGTATGCATTCATTTTAACCCCTATACCCTATGTTGTTTTTTTTGGTTGCATTTGTTGTCGCCATGTGCATATATGCAGTTATATTTTAAATGTCTTTATTTCAATATTTTTAAAGAAAATTCATCATTTTATGTTAGTAAAGCTTACGTTTCTCTTGTATGGAGTATATAAATTTTGAAGTGCCACGGAACAAGGCAAATACTCTATATGGGATTTCTACACCCTCCTTGACCCTGGCTCCAACACCGCCAGTTGTTGCTCAGAAGTGCTGAATGCACAGAGAAAAACACTCGCTCCTGTGTTTGTGGGGTTCAGTAATGCCAGCTGTTCCCCTGCTGTGTGATGGCAATAAGTCCTGCTACCTCCAATTTCAAGTTACACCAGATTTGAAAGTTGCTCATACTAGGCCTCAGCCTACACCCTCCTTGACCCTGAGCTCCAACACTGCCAGTTGCTGCTCAGAAGTGCTGAATGCACAGAGAAAAACTCTCACTACTGTGTTTGTGGGGTTCAGTAATGCCAGCTGTTCCCCTGCTGTGTGTCTGGCAATATGTCCTGCTACCTCCAATTTCAAGTTCCACCAGATTTGAAAGTTGCTCACATTACGCCTCATCCAATACCCTGACTGAACCTGGGCTACCTCCAATTTCAAGTTACACCAGATTTGAAAGTTGCTCATACTAGGCCTCAGCCTACACCCTTCTTGACCATGGGATCCAACATCGACAGTTGCTGCTCAGAAGTGCTGAATGCACAGAGAAAAACACTTGCTCCTCTGTTTGTGGGGTTCAGTAATGCCATCTTTTCCCCTGATGTGTGTCCGGCAATAAGTCCTGCTACCTCCAATTTCAAGTTACACCAGATTTGAAAGTTGCTCACATTACGCCTCAGCCAACACCCTGACTGAACCTGGGCTCCAACACTGCCAGTTGCTGCTAAGAAGTGCTGAATGCACAGAGAAAAACACTCGCTCCTGTGATTGTGGGGTTCAGTAATGCCAGCTGATCCCCTGCTGTGTATCTGGCAATAAGTCCTGCTACCTCCAATTTCAAGTTATACCAGATTTGAAAGTTTCTCACATTACGCCTCAGCCAACACCCTGACTGAACCTGGGCTTCAACACCGCCATTTGCTGCTCAGAAGTGCTGAATGCACAGAGAAAAACACACGCTACTGTGTTTGTGGGGTTCAGCAATGCCAGCTGTTCCCCTGCTGTGTATCTGGCAATAAGTCCTGCTACCTCCAATTTCAAGTTACACCAGATTTGAAAGTTGCTCATACTAGGCCTCAGCCTACACCCTCCTTGACCTTGGGCTCCAACACCGCCAGTTGCTGCTCAGAAGTACTGAATGCACAGAGAAAAACACTCGCTCCTGTGTTTGTGGGTTTCAGTAATGCCAGCTGTTCCCCTGCTGTGTGTCCGGCAAAAAGTCCTGCTACCTCCAATTTCAAGTTACACCAGATTTGAAAGTTGCTCATACTAGGCTTCAGCCTACACCCTCCTTGATCTTGGGCTCCAACACCGCCAGTTGCTGCTCAGAAGTACTGAATGCACAGAGAAAAACACTCGCTCCTGTGTTTGTGGGGTTCAGTAATGCCAGCTGTTCCCCTGCTGTGTGTCCGGAAAAAAGTCCTGCTACCTCCAATTTCAAGTTACACCAGATTTGAAAGTTGCTCACACTAGGCCTCAGCCAACACCCTGACTGAACCTCGGCTCCAACACTGCCAGTTGCTGCTCGGAAGTGCCGTCTGCACAGTCAACATATGCTCCTGTGTTATTGGGGTTCAGTAATGTCAGCTGATCCCCAGCTGTGTAGCTGGCAATCTTTCCTGGTCTGTCCACACTCACACAAGTCCAGATTTTCAACTTGCTCCAATTTGTCCTCTTCCTCCACTGTGTTTCTACTCTCATCCCTGGGCTCCAACACTGCCAGTTGCTGCTCAGAAGTGCCGTCTGCACAGTCAACATATGCTCTTGTGTTATTGGGGTTCAGTAATGTCAGCTGATCCCCAGCTGTGTAGCTGGCGATCTTTCCTGGTCTGTCCACACTCACAAAAGTCTAGATTTTCAACTTGCTCCAATTTGTCCTCTGCCTCCACTCTGTTTCTACTGTCATCCCTGGGCTCCAACACTGCCAGTTGCTGCTCGGAAGTGCCATCTGCACAGTCAAAACTAGCTCCTGTGTTATTGGGGTTTAGTAATGTCAGCTGATCCCCAGCTGTGTAGCCAGCAATGTCTCCTGCTCTGTCCACACTCACACAAGTCCAGATTTTCAACTTGCTTCAATTTGTCCTCTTCCTCCACTCTGTTTCTACTGTCATCCCTGGGCTCCTACACTTCCAGTTGCTGCTTGGAAGTACCATCTGCACAGTCAACACTAGCTCCTGTGTTATTGGTGTTCAGTAATATCAGCTGATCCCCAGCTGTGTAGCCGGTAGTGTTGAGCGATACTGCTCGATATCTAAAAATATCGTATCGAAATGGTATCGCCGATATCACTAAATATCGTCGATATCCGATTCCGATACCGGAAGTCCAATGTAAGTCTATGGGAACCAAATATCGACATTAAAAAAAACCATTCTTGCCTTGTTGGTTAATTGTACATGAAGGAAAACAACAAAGACTAATGTAGAATGTATTGGGGGAGGTTGAGGAGACAATAAAGGCATACATGTTTAACCCAATGCATTGGAATAGCATTAATATATTTTTTTTTGGAAATACGTTTGGATTGACTAACAAATTGACAATGTTGTTAACCTTTTTTCTATTTTGGCAAATATGTATGTTTCACAACTTCCATGCTCTTCACCTTTTTAACTTTTGCCAGTGCCACACTTTCTCCTTCATAATCTTCAGCAGCAGCATCATCTTTCTCATCAAATTATTCTTCATCTTCACCTTCTTAATCTTCTTCTTAAACTTCTTGCTATTCATGTTTTTGTTTACATTACTCATATTGTTATTATTAAACTAATTAATCTTCTTCATATTCAAATTCTTCATCTTCTTCCTCTTCATCTTCTTCATCATATTCTTATTTGTGACAGAGATTCCTGTACTTGTAATCTGTAAAAGTATGAATTGTTCATCCTTCCGTTCTTGCTGTCACAAAAGATTTAAATTACAACAGTATTTGTCCGTGTTCAGTTTAGCCTGCAGCAGCAGCAGGCATTTTCCAGGGGCACCACGAGGAGGAACGGACTCACCCCCATACACTGCTTAGTCTTCTTCTGCTTAGAATTTAGAGCATATATTTTGCTCTTCATTTTGGTCTTATACTTCATGTTCTTCTGCTTTTTGATCTTTTGCTTATTGTTCTTCTGTCTCTTGTTCTGTATCTTGTAGTTTGTCTTAACCTTCTTTGTCCTGTTGGTGATCTTCTTCTGGGTAATCTTTTATTTTTTCTTTGTGATGGTGTTCAGGCTGGTTGGCTTCATGCTTGTCGTCCTTGTTGTCGTCATCTTCTTCTGGGTGGTCTTTAAGGTCGTCTAATTTCCGAGAAACAGCTGACGTTACTGGAACCCTGACGGGTATCAGATGGAGCAAGAGACAATGGAAGTAACGAAGACCAGCTGACTGTGCTGGACCCCGGACGGGTAGCAGAAGGAAAAGAGGCAATGTCACAACCGAGTACCAGCTGACGTTACTGTGACACGGTTACTAAGCAGGAGGTACCTGTGCTCCAAAGCACTACCAAGGACCAGCAGACGTTGCTGGAACTCGGATACGGAGATGGAGGCACCTAGGCCAAAGGCACTGGGGAGAACCACTTGACGGTACTGGACCCCGGACGGGTAGAAGAACGCACCCATGAAAATGTAAGTTGACAGGACGCAAGCCGTCCGCAGTTACCGAATCACACAGTCCTACAGTGGGTGCTTATCCTATTGTCACAATGGAAACCGCCTTTATTTACATATCCCACAGCACACATAGGAATCACCTAAACTGCAGGCACCATAGAGTCGGCTAACCCGAATGCAACACGACAGCACAACTTATTGGAGGATAATTGACGTTCACACTGCCAGGAAACAGCTGTCGTGCTGTAACCAGGCTGGCCAGGAGTCAGTACCCCTGCCAATTACTTACGAGCAACAAATGGCGGTGTTGTAGCCCAGGGAGTAGAGTTCAGGTGGTAGAAAGATGAACATAACAGGAGACATGGAAAACGTTGCCAAACAGTTATTTAATCTGAAAACGGACAGGCAAATTCAGGTGAGATCCATGCCTTGTTCATTTTCAGAAAAGTAAGCCGGTCTACATTTCTGAGGATAGTCGCATGCGACGGTCTGTTACTACACCACCTGCAGCACTAAAGACACGCTCAGATAATACACTGGCAGCAGGGCAAGCCAGCACCTCCAATGCATACTGGCTAAGCTCTGGCCATGTATCCAACTTAGAGACCCAAAATTTGAAAGGGGAAGAGGCATCTGGGAGTACACTTAGAGGGAAAGCCAAGTAGTCTGTCACCATCTTACGGAAACGTTTCTTCCTGGTGACTGGAGCCGTCTCGGATGGTGTAGACCTTGCTGGCGCTGTCACAAAACTTTGCCACATTTGTAACATACAGTTCTTGCCCTGTGCAGAGGCGCTGCTTCTGCTCCCTCTTGTTGTAGAGGTGTCTACACTGCCTCGACGCACAGAGCTGCTTTGTAAAGCAGTAGCAGCAGCAGCAGCAGCAGCTCTCTCGGCTGGAATGTACAACAGTATGGATTGCACCAGTGTGTCTTGGTACTCCTGCATTTTACGGTCCCGGTTCACCGGTGTGATGAGGGTTTGTAAGTTGTCCCGGTAGCGAGGGTCTAGGAGGGTGTACACCCAATAATCTGACGTGCTGAGAATGTGGGCGATGCGGCGGTCGTTTCTCAGGCACTGAAGCATGAAATCAACCATGTGCTGCAGACTCCCAACTGGCCAACAAAGGCTGTCCTCTGGAAGAGGCGTCATCTCTGTCTCCTCTGCATCACCCCACCCTCGCTCTACATACTGACTACAGCGTTGTGTACCTCCCTCTGTAGGGATTTCTTCCTCCTCCATTGACTCCTCCTCCTCCTCATCCTCCTCACAAAGTGAGCCCTGCCCAGCCCTTTGTGAGGAACCACGTTGCGCTGACTGTCCTGAAGGTAATTGAATTTGTGACTCCTCATCCTCCACCTCTTCCAAAACCTCTTCCTTTAGTGCTTTCAGTGATTTCTGAAGCAGGCAGATAAGGGGGACAGTCATGCTGACTAGTGCATCATCTGCACTCGCCATCCGCGTTGAGACATCAAACGCACGCAAAACGTCGCAGATGTCCTTCATAGAGGCCCACTCAGTAGTGGTGAAGTGTGAACGGCGCAAATTGCGAGTTGATTGCGCCTGTTGCAGCTGATACTCCATTACTGCTGGCTGCTGCTCACACAACCGCTCCAACATATGTAACGTGGAATTCCACCTGGTGGGTACGTCACATATGATGCGATGTTCAGGAAGGCGAAATCTGACTTGCAGAGCTGCAATGCGCGATCTGGCCATGCTGGAACGTCGCAAGTGAGCGCACTCTAGGCGAACCTTGTGCAGCAGTGCATCAAGATCCGGATAGTCCCTCAAAAAACTCTGCACGACCAAGTTGAGCACATGTGCCAGACATGGTATGTGAGTGAGGTTGCCAAGGCCCAGAGCTGCCACCAGATTTCGGCCATTGTCACACACTACCAAGCCTGGCTGGAGATTAGCTGACAAAAACCACACGTCGCTCTCCTGCTTGATGGCATCCCAGAGCTCCTGCGCTGTGTGGCTTCGATTCCCCATGGGAATTAATTTCAGTACGGCCTGTTGACGTTTGGCCACGGCTGTGCTCATATCGGTCGCAACAGGTAAGCGTTCACGGGTCCATGTGGAGGTATACCGTGACGGCTCGTGCAGCGATGATTCTGAGGAACTGGAGTAGGAGGAGGAATCAATGTGCACAGACTGGATTCCTGCAATCCTTGGAGTTGGCAGAACACGTACAGCGCCAATGGCAAGATCTGTACCCGGCTCCACAACATTGACCCAATGGGCAGTGAGGGAAAGGTATCGTCCCTGGCCATGGGTACTGGTCCACGCATCGGTGGTCAGGTGGACCCTGCTACTGACGGCGTTTAGTAGCGCATGTTTAATGTTTCCCTCGACATGTTTTTGCAGAGCAGGGACAGCTTGCCTGCTGAAATAAAATCGGCTTGGCACATTATATTGTGGGACTGCCAATGCCATAAAGTTCCTGAAACTGTCAGTCTCCACCAGCCTGAATGACAGCATTTCAAGGGACAGGAGTTTTGCAAGGCCAGCATTCAGAGCCTGTGCTCGTGGATGGTTTGCAGAGTATGGCTCTTTTATCCCATGCCTGTGTTACCGATGGCTGTTTTTTGTTCTGGGAGTGTGACGATGACTGTGAACTTGCTGTAGTGGGTGGAATAACAGTTTGTCTATGGACAACAGTGACCGAGGTTCTTCCATGGAGATCCTGTGAGGAAGCCGAAACAGGTGTGTGAGAGCTGGAGGTAGAGGCTCGAACATGACCTAAAGATGTAGGTGCTGCTGTAGGTTGGCCTACATCTCCAGTGTGTCTTTGGAACTCAGCTACGTGCTTTGTCCGTACATGTTTCCACATATTTGTGGTATTCAGGTTCCTGATATTTTTACCTCTTTTAACTTTTTGCTTACACAGCTTGCATTGAACATAGCAAATATCATCTACAAGTCTGTCAAAAAAGGACCACGCAGTGCAAGTCTTGGGAGCGCCAATTTTGACAGTTCTAAGAGAACTGCTCCCAACAGGTGCCAAACTGGAGGCTACAGGCAAGCGAGTCTGCAGCCTACCTCTCCCTCCTCTTTGTACCGTTGGGACAATCTCTTCCTCAGAGCTGCTCCCACCACCTTCCTGTTGCTCACGCCATGTTGGGTCTCGGACTTCATCATCTCCACTACCCTCTTCCAACACCTGCTGCTGTTGGATGGTCTGGGCAGCACCATGCTCCACAAAACCTGGCACCTGAGTCTCATCATCATCATAAGATGCGTTCTGCGGTGTGCTGTCCATCGTCACTGGCTCACCCGCCTCTTCAGATTGAGAGAGACACAGCTGTTGCGCATCACTGCATACTCCCTCTTCTTCAAATTGCAGAATGCTGCTTGCCTGTGCCCGTGTTTGCGAGCCAACAGATTCTGAGAACAGAAGCAGAGACTCAGCTGGCTCCTGTACAGAACTCTCTGACTGCCTGGGCAATTTGACAGGCGGTGAACAGACAGATGGTTGCTCAACAGTGTTGTGTTCCTGAGAGGAGGTGGAAGGAATTGAAGTCGATGCATTGGCTGCCATCCAACCAACAACGGCTTCAATTTGTTCTTCCAGCAGCAGGGGGGCACGCCGAGCTCCTACCAAAGTGCGCATAAAGGAACGCTCACGGGGAAAACTGGTGGATGCTGTGTCACTGAGGGCGGCAGCAGCCACAGAATCCCCACGTCCTCTCCCTGCTGAAACTCCACGGCCACGACCACGTGCCTTACTCACTGACTTCTTCATCTTGGTAGATTGATAAAGAAAGTCAGAAAAGTTATAAGGCCTAAGTGTGGTTATTACGCAGAGACTGAAGTGAACACTGAAACACAACTGTCCACAATCTGTGAAAGGCTACTCCTTTGTCTACTTCTATAGTGTTTGCAACCAATGTATTGTATACGGATGGAAGCGCGTCACACTAATAGATTATATTTTAAATGGAATGGAGCAGAACCAATTGGAGATAAATGAAAAGGATGAGCCACTGAGAAACGCTCAGCAGAGTACAAGCAGCAGTGCTTGAACAAGTAACTGGAGCGTGATGTGCACTCAAAAAATAAAAAACACAGACTGAAGTGAACACTGAAACACAACTGTCCACAATCTGGGAAAGGCTACTCCTTTGTCTACTTCTATAGTGTTTGCAACCAATGTATTGGATACGGATGGAAGCGCGTCACACTAATAGATTATATTTTAAATGGAATGGAGCAGAACCAATTGGAGATAAATGAAAAGGATGAGCCACTGAGACACGCTCAGCAGAGTACAAGCAGCAGTGCTTGAACAAGTAACTGGAGCGTGATGTGCACTCAAAAAATAAAAAACACAGACTGAAGTGAACACTGAAACACAACTGTCCACAATCTGGGAAAGGCTACTCCTTTGTCTACTTCTATAGTGTTTGCAACCAATGTATTGTATACGGATGGAAGCGCGTCACACTAATAGATTATATTTTAAATGGAATGGAGCAGAACCAATTGGAGATAAATGAAAAGGATGAGCCACTGAGACACGCTCAGCAGAGTACAAGCAGCAGTGCTTGAACAAGTAACTGGAGCGTGATGTGCACTCAAAAAAAAAAAACACAGACTGAAGTGAACACTGAAACACAACTGTCCACAATCTGGGAAAGGCTACTCCTTTGTCTACTTCTATAGTGTTTGCAACCAATGTATTGGATACGGATGGAAGCGCGTCACACTAATAGTTAAATTGCATGGAGCTGCAAGAATTACACTGAAGGAAAAAAAAAAGAGTCTGTCAGTGACATGTGCAGATGCCTACAGACAGCGTTGCATGCAGAGCAAACTGCAGCGTCACCTGCACTCACACACACCTTGCAGAGCTGTTAAAACAACACTGCAGGCAAAAGGAAGCTTTACACAGCGGTTGGTGCTAGCCTGCCTACAGCACAGTACACTAAATCGCAATCTCTAACTGTCCCTCAGAGTCAGCACAGCAGCGTTCTGTCCCTTACTGAATTCACAGCACAGTGACGCTAAAATGGCGGCGGCGCCTTTAATAGTGCATTCTGACATCATTTCAGCATCCAATCACAGCCATGCCATTAGTTAACATGACCGCAGCAGTACAGGATGTGCCCACACTTCTTAGGATTCCTCATTGGCTGACTAAAATCACATTGCCTCGCAAAGAATTATGGGAACTTCCGATTCCGGTATTCGATAAGACGAAAATATCGAAACAAATTATCGAAAGGCCGATAGAGCTAATATCGGCCGATACCCGATATTTGCAGTATCGCATCGCTCAACACTAGTAGCCGGCAATGTCTCATGCTCTGTCCACACTCACACAAGTCCAGATTTTCAACTTGCTCCAATTTGTCCTCTGCCTCCACTCTGTTTCTACTCTCATCCCTGGGCACCAACACTGCCAGTTGCTGCTCGGAAGTGCCATCTGCACAGTCAAAACTAGCTCCTGTGTTATTGGGGTTCAGTAATGTCAGCTGATCCCCAGCTGTGTAGCCAGCAATGTCTCCTGCTCTGTCCACACTCACACAAGTCCAGATTTACAACTTGCTCCAATTTGTCCTCTGCCTCCACTCTGTTTCTACTGTCATCCCTGGGCTCCTACACTTCCAGTTGCTGCTTGGAAGTACCATCTGCACAGTCAACATATGCTCCTGTGTTATTGGGGTTCAGTAATGTCAGCTGATCCCCAGCTGTGTAGCTGGCAATCTTTCCTGGTCTGTCCACACTCACACAAGTCTAGATTTTCAACTTGCTCCAATTTGTCCTCTGCCTCCACTCTGTTTCTACTGTCATCCCTGGGATCCAACACTGCCAGTTGCTGCTCGGAAGTGCCATCTGCACAGTCAAAACTAGCTCCTGTGTTATTGGGGTTCAGTAATGTCAGCTGATCCCCAGCTGTGTAGCCAGCAATGTCTCCTGCTCTGTCCACACTCACACAAGTCCAGATTTACAACTTGCTCCAATTTGTCCTCTGCCTCCACTCTGTTTCTACTGTCATCCCTGGGCTCCTACACTTCCAGTTGCTGCTTGGAAGTACCATCTGCACAGTCAACACTAGCTCCTGTGTTATTGGGGTTCAGTAATATCAGCTGATCCCCAGCTGTGTAGCCGGCAATGTCTCCTGCTCTGTCCACACTCACACAAGTCCAGATTTTCAACTTGCTCCAATTTGTCCTCTGCCTCCACTCTGTTTCTACTCTCATCCCTGGGCTCCAACACTGCCAGTTGCTGCTCGGAAGTGCCATCTGCACAGTCAACATATGCTCCTGTGTTATTGGGGTTCAGTAATGTCAGCTGATCCCCAGCTGTGTAGCTGGCAATCTTTCCTGGTCTGTCCACACTCACACAAGTCCAGATTGTTGTGAATGGGTTTGAGATGAGTTCTGAGCAGAGGCTCCCTCTGGTGGTTACAAGCGGTACTAGTGAGGATTGTGAGGACTGGGAATCAGGTGTTACTGATTGGTCTTATATAAGGGAGTAATTTTCCCATCAGGGTTGCCGGTGATCAATTGTTCTGGTCTGAATCCTTCTTTCCAGTTTCCCTTGTAGCCTGCTGTGTCGTGTCTGCATCTCCTGCTATCAGATAAGACAATTTCTTATTTTGTGTTTTTGCTATATTTTTGCATTTGGTCCTGCACTTCTGTGGGGGCCTTCTGGGTCCCCTCCGGGGGCTTTTGCCCTCTCAGTTTAGTCCAGCCACTGTGTTTTGTACTTTTGCTTTTTCCAGTTTTTTCAGTGGCTGCTGTTTTTGTTACACCAGAGAAGTAATTTAGGTGGTAGAGGTCGTGTGATCTCAGGTGATTTTGAAATTAGTAGAGTTGGTGTTTTTCAGGGTTTTCTGAGATTGCAGTAAGTACCCTTCCTGTCCTTTTCTATTTAGTTAGTTTGGGCCCCAGCGTTTGCTCATACTATTTTCTTTCTGTGTCAGTATTTCCTCTTGTCTAACCGCCATTACTTGTTTGGGGGCTTTCTATTATCTTTGGGGTTCTGCTACGGGGCAGATAGCTTTCCTATTTCTATCTTTAGGTGTAGTTAGTTTCTCAGGCTGTGACGAGGCGTCTAGGACCAACGTAGGAACGCTCCATGGCTGCCTCTAGTTGCGGTGGTTAGTCAGGGTACTGCAATCTCATAGATTCCAACTGCTCTGGTGTATTTCCTTTTTTGCCTGCACTCCTCAGCTACCGTAACATAACAGTATCACCGGCCATAAAAATTGTATGGTACTCACAGAAGGGAAAAAATATTTTGAAGGAAGAAAAGTTGTCAGAGATATTTTTCTGTTTGTTGCATTTTTTTTTTTTTTTTTTTTCCCTCTGTATCTCTGGGTGCTGGGGAGGATCTTTTCTCCCAATGGAGTTTGCACAGTTGTCTGGCCGTGTGGATCAGCTTGCCACTGAGGTTCAGAGTATTGCTGCATATCTTGCTAGGTTGCCTGTTGTGGAACCTAGGATCCCCATGCCAGATTTGTTTTTAGGGGATCGAGCTAAGTTTCAGAATTTCAAAAATAATTGTAAATTGTTTCTTGCCTTAAAATCTAAGTCCTCAGGAAACGCAGCGCAGCAGGTTCAAATTATCATCTCTCTCCTGCGCGGCGATCCTCAGGATTGGGCTTTTTCCCTGATACCTGGGGATCCTGTTTTGAGTGATGTTGATGCATTTTTTCAGGCTTTGGGGTTATTGTACGATGAGCCTAATGTCACTGATCAAGCTGAAAAAGCCTTGTTGGCATTAAATCAGGGGCTTGATGACGCTGAGTTATACTGTCAGAGATTCCGTAGGTGGGCAGTCCTGACCAAATGGAATGACGACGCTTTGGCGGCCCTTTTCCGGAAGGGTCTGTCGGATAATGTAAAGGATGTTATGGTGGGATTCCCTGTCCCCTCTGGTCTCAATGATTCTATGTCATTAGCGATTCAAATTGACAGACGTTTGCGTGAGCGGAGAAGTATGCGTGGAGTGGTGTTGCCTTGTGAGCCAGCTGCTGAGCCCATGCAGTGTGGTGGAGTGGTGTCTGGGGCACAGCGTCATGAGTTTCGAAAGCGCAATGGGTTATGTTTCTACTGTGGTGATGCCTCTCATGCTATTTCAGTCTGCCCTAAGCGGGGAAGACATTTTGCACGCTCAGTTGTCTTGGGTAGTGTTCAGACTAAGTTTTTATTAACTGTCACTCTGATATGCTCTCTGTCCTCATTTTCTGCTCAGGCTTTCGTTGATTCTGGAGCAGCTATTAACCTGATGGATTATGATTTTGCTAAACGTTGTGGGTTTCCCTTGATACCCCTACAGAAGTCTATTCCTTTACTGGGGATCGATTCTACCCCTTTGGCTGAGAATAAACCCCAGTTTTCTACTCAGGTGATAATGAGGGTTGAACCTGATCACCAGTAGTGCTGCAAATTTTTGGTTCTATATAATCTGCATGACATTATCGTGCTGGGTTTCCCTTGGTTACAGTCTCATAATCCTGTTTTGGATTGGAAATCTGTGTCTGTAACCAGTTGGGGCTGCCAATGTGTTAATACCAACACTCCTGTTTTTTCTGCCTCCCCCCAGGCTGAGGATGTTCCTGACTTTTTGTTTGATTTTTCTGATGTGTTTAGCGAAAGTAAATCTGCATCCTTACCTCCCCATAGGAGCTATGACTGCACTATTGAATTAGTGCCGGGTAGTAAATTCCCTAAAGGTCGCCTTTTTAACTTGTCTGTACCTGAACATGACGCTATGCGGTCTTATATCAAGGAATCATTGGAGAAGGGTCATATCAGACCATCATCTTCACCCTTAGGTGTCGGTTTTTTCTTTGTGGCCAAAAAAGATGGTTCATTAAGGCCGTGTATTGATTATCGTCTCTTGAACAATATTACTGTGAAATATCAATACCCGTTACCCTTGATTTCTGACCTGTTTTCCAGGGTGAAAAACGCTATTTGGTTTACCAAGCTTGACCTCAGGGGGGCGTATAACCTTATTCGCATTAAGCACGGGGATGAATGGAAGACGGCATTTAACACCCCTGAAGGGCATTTTGAGTACCTTGTGATGCCCTTTGGGCTCACTAATGCTCCTTCCGTCTTCCAGTCCTTCATGAATGACATTTTCAGGGATTTTGTGGACAAGTTTCTGATTGTTTATTTGGATGATATCTTGATTTTTTCTAATGACTGGGACTCTCATGTGAAACATGTTCGAACTGTATTCCAGATTTTGAGAGAGAATGCTCTGTATGTGAAGGGATCAAAGTGTCTTTTTGGCGTACAGAAGATCTCATTTCTGGGATTCATTTTGTCTCCATCTGTTATTGAAATGGACCCGGTCAAGGTTCAGGCCATCTGTGATTGGGTCCAACCTACTTCATTAAAGGCTCTTCAGAGATTTTTGGGTTTTGCCAATTTTTATCGTAAATTTATTGGTAATTTCTCTGTTATTGTTAAACCATTAACTGATTTGACCAGAAAGGGTTCTGATGTGGTGAATTGGCCTCCTGAGGCAGTCTCTGCGTTTCAGGAACTTAAGCAGAGATTCACTTCTGCTCCTGTTCTACGGCAGCCTGATGTTTCTCTGCCATTTCAGGTGGAGGTTGATGCCTCTGAAATTGGGGCAGGTGCCGTTTTGTCCCAAAAAGATCCAGAGACCTCTAAAAGTAACCCTTGTGCCTTTTTCTCTCGAAAATTTTCTCCTACTGAACGTAATTATGACGTGGGTAATCGGGAGTTATTGGCCATGAAGTGGGCTTTTGAAGAGTGGAGACATTGGCTGGAGGGAGCCAAACATCAGGTGGTGGTCCTTACGGACCATAAGAATCTGGTCTATCTGGAATCTGCCAAGCGACTCAATCCTAGACAGGCCAGGTGGGCCTTGTTTTTCACACGTTTTAATTTTGTGGTTTCCTTTCTTCCTGGCACTAAGAATGTCAAGGCGGATGCCCTCTCGAGGAGTTTCCTTGTGGACTCTCCTGAGCTATCTGATCCCTCTGTTATTTTGAAGGAGGGTGTAGTTCTTTCCGTCATCTCGCCCAATTTGAGACTTGCTCTGAGGGGTGTCAGGAGGATAGGCCCGAGCGCTGCCCTGTTGGAAAATTGTTTGTCCCGGACCAATGGAAAAAGAGTGTGATGTCTGAGATTCATTGTTCCGCATTGGCTGGGCATCCCGGAATTTTTGGTACCAGAGACTTGGTTAGTCGGTCCTTTTGGTGGCCTACCTTGTCTCGCGATGTCAGGGAATTTGTGCAGTCCTGCGGGACTTGCTCTCGCTCCAAGCCTTGCTCTCGCTCTAGTGGTTTGTTGATGCCATTGCCTGTGCCCAAGAGACCATGGACCATATCTCTATGGATTTCATTTCCGATCTTCCTGTTTCTCAGAGAATGACCACCATCTGGGTAATTTGTGATAGGTTTTCCAAAATGATACATCTTGTGCCATTACCTAAGTTGCCTTCCTCCTCTGAATTGGTGCCGTTGTTCCTTCAGCACGTGGTTCGTTTACACGGCATTCCTGAGAACATTGTGTCTGACAGAGGAGTCCAGTTTGTTTCCAGATTTTGGAGGACTTTTTGTTCTAAACTGGGTGTTCAATTGTCTTTCTCCTCGGCATTTCATCCTCAGACCAATGGTCAAACTGAGAGAACAAACCAGACATTGGAGACTTATCTAAGATGCTTTGTGTCTGCTGATCAGGATGACTGGGTCTCTTTTTTGCCTTTGGCTGAGTTTGCTCTTAATAATAGGGCTAGCTCTGCCACTTTGATGTCTCCGTTTTTCTGTAATTCTGGGTTTCACCCTCGATTTTCTTCAGGACAGACGGAGGCTTCTGTCTGTCCAGGTGTTGACTCTGTTGTTGAGCGTATGCAGCAGATTTGGGACCAGGTAGTGGAGAGGTTGTCCCTCTCTCAGGAGAAGGCCCAGCGGTTTGCTAACCGGCATAGGACTGATGGTCCTCGGTTTAAAGTGGGGGACTTGGTCTGGTTGTCCTCAAAGAATATTCCTATGAGAGTAGCATCTCCTAAATTTAAGCCTAGGTTCATTGGACCTTATAAGATCATGGAGATTATTAATCCTGTTTCTTTTCGTTTGCTTCTTCCAGGGACATTTAAGATCCATAACGTGTTCCACAAGTCCTTGTTGAAGAGGTTTGTTGAGCCAGTGGTTCCTGCTGCTGTGCCTCCTGACCCTGTTTTGGTTGAGGGCAATCTGGAGTATGTGGTTGAGAAAATATTGGATTCTCGTTTTTCTAGACGAAGACTCCAGTATTTGGTTAAATGGAGAGGTTATGGTCAGGAAGACAATTCTTGGGTGTTTGCTTCGGACATCCATGCTAGGAGACTTATCCGTGCGTATCATAGAACTCATCCTGACCGACCTGGTTGCTCAAATGAGGGTTTGGTGACCCCTCCTCAAGGGGGGGTACTGTTGTGAATGGGTTTGAGATGAGTTCTGAGCAGAGGCTCCCTCTGGTGGTTACAAGCGGTGCTAGTGAGGATTGTGAGGACTGGGAATCAGGTGTTACTGATTGGTCTTATATAAGGGAGTAATTTTCCCATCAGGGTTGCCGGTGATCAATTGTTCTGGTCTGAATCCTTCTTTCCAGTTTCCCTTGTAGCCTGCTGTGTCGTGTCTGCATCTCCTGCTATCAGATAAGACAATTTCTTATTTTGTGTTTTTGCTATATTTTTGCATTTGGTCCTGCACTTCTGTGGGGGCCTTCTGGGTCCCCTCCGGGGGCTTTTGCCCTCTCAGTTTAGTCCAGCCACTGTGTTTTGTACTTTTGCTTTTTCCAGTTTTTTCAGTGGCTGCTGTTTTTGTTACACCAGAGAAGTAATTTAGGTGGTAGAGGTCGTGTGATCTCAGGTGATTTTGAAATTAGTAGAGTTGGTGTTTTTCAGGGTTTTCTGAGATTGCAGTAAGTACCCTTCCTGTCCTTTTCTATTTAGTTAGTTTGGGCCCCAGCGTTTGCTCATACTATTTTCTTTCTGTGTCAGTATTTCCTCTTGTCTAACCGCCATTACTTGTTTGGGGGCTTTCTATTATCTTTGGGGTTCTGCTACGGGGCAGATAGCTTTCCTATTTCTATCTTTAGGTGTAGTTAGTTTCTCAGGCTGTGACGAGGCGTCTAGGACCAACGTAGGAACGCTCCACGGCTGCCTCTAGTTGCGGTGGTTAGTCAGGGTACTGCAATCTCATAGATTCCAACTGCTCTGGTGTATTTCCTTTTTGCCTGCACTCCTCAGCTACCGTAACATAACACAGATTTTCAACTTGCTCCAATTTGTCCTCTGCCTCCATTCTGTTTCTACTCTCATCCCTGGGCTCCAACACTGCCAGTTGCTGCTCGGAAGTGCAGTCTGCACAGTCAACACTAGCTCCTGTGTTATTGGGGTTCAGTAATGTCAGCTGATCCACAGCTGTGTAGCCAGCAATGTCTCCTGCTCTGTCCACACTCACACAAGTCCAGATTTTCAACTTGCTCCAATTTGTCCTCTGCCTCCACTCTGTTTCTACTCTCATCCCTGGGCTCCAACACTGCCAGTTGCTGCTCAGAAGTGCCGTCTGCACTTTCAACATATGCTCCTGTGTTATTGAGGTTCAGTAATGTCAGCTGATCCCCAGCTGCGTAGCCGGCAATGTCTCCTGCTCTGTCCACACTCACACAAGTCCAGATTTTCAACTTGCTCCAATTTGTGCTATGCCTCCATTCTGTTTCTACTCTCATCCCTGGGCTCCAACACTGCCATTTGCTGCTCAGAAGTGCCGTCTGCACAGTCAACACTAGCTCCTGTGTTAATGGGGTTCAGTAATGTCAGCTGATCCCCAGATGTGTAGCCGGCAATGTCTCCTGCTCTGTCCACACTCACACAAGTCCAGATTTTAAACTTGCTTCAATTTGTCCTCTGCCTCCACTCTGTTTCTACTGTCATCCCTGGGCTCCTACATCGCCAGTTGCTGCTCAGAAGTGTCTTTGGCAAGGGCACTCCCTCCTGCCCAGCCAGGTCACAGCACGCCAACATCAATTTGCCTCCAATACGTTGTCCTGTTGCGGTCGGGTTAGCCGACTCTATGGTGCCTGCAGTTTAGGTGCTTCCTATGTGGGCTGCGGATATGGAACTAAAGGCTGTTTCTGTAGTGCCAATAGGACAAGCACCCCCTATAGGACTGTGGAATTCAGTAACTGCGGTTGGCTTGCGACAGCACAACTTAATTTTTCATGGGTACCTTCTGCTACCCATCTGGGTTCCAGTTTTGTCAGCTGGTTCTCGGCAGTGCCTTTGGCCTAGGTGCCTCCTTCTCGTTATCCGAGTTCCAGCAACATCTGCTGTTCCTTGGTAGTGCTTTCTAGCACAGGTACCTCCTGCTTAGTAACCATGTCCAAGTACCGTCAGCTGGTCCTCGGTTGTGCCATTGGCTCTGTTCCTTCTGCTGCCCCTCCGGGTTCCAGCACAGTCAGCTGGTCCTCGTTACTTCCATTGGCTCTTGTATCTTCTGCTACCCGTCTGGGTTCCAGTACCGTCAGCTGGTTCTCGGCAGTGCCTTTGGCCTATGTGCCTCCATCTCGGTATTAGAGTTCCAGCAACATCTGCTGGTCCTTGGTAGTGCTTTCTAGCACAGGTACCTCCTGCTTAGTAACCGTGTCCCAGTAACGTCAGCTGTTCCTCGGTTGTGCCATTGGCTCTGTTCCTTCTGCTGCCCCTCCGGGTTCCAGCACAGTCAGCTGGTCCTCGTTACTTCCATTGGCTCTTGTACCTTCTGCTACCCGTCCGGGTTCCAGTACCGTCAGCTGGTTCTCGGCAGTGCCTTTGGCCTAGGTGCCTCCATCTCGGTATTAGAGTACCAGCAACATCTGCTGGTCCTTGGTAGTGCTTTCTAGCACAGGTACCTCCTGCTTAGTAACCATGTACCAGTACCGTCAGCTGGTCCTCGGTTGTGCTATTGGATCTTGTTCCTTCTACTACCCATCCTAGTTCCAGGACAGTCAGCTGGTTCTCGGCAGTTACTCTGCCTTCTTGTACCTTCAGCTATATTTCCAAGTTAAAGATTTTTTAAATGTTTTTTGGTAATCACTCTGGATCTCCCTGACGACGACCCTGAAGATGACGACCCTGAAGACCACCCCGAAGAAGACGACGACCCCAAGGACGACGACCATGAAGATGACGAGCCTGAACACCACCCCAAAGAAGACCAAAAAGCTTACCCAGAAGAAGATGACCAAGAGGACAAAGAACATGAAGACAGCCAACAAGATACAGAACAAGAGACAGAAGACCAAAAAGCAGAAGAACAAAAAGCAGAAGAACATTAAGCATAAGACCAAAAATCAAAGCAAAAGATATGTTCTAAATTATAAGCAGAAGAAGACTAAGCAGTGTATGGGGGTGAGTCCGTTCCTCCTCGTGGTGCCCCTGGAAAATGCCTGCTGCTGCAGGCCTACCTGAAGGCGGACAAATGCTGTTGTAAATCTTTTGTGACAGCAAGAACGGAAGGTGTAATGTTCCAACTTTTAGAGATTACAAGTAGAGGAATCCCTGTCACAAATAAGAATATGATGAAGAAGATGAATAGGAAAAAGATGAAGAAGTAGAATATGAAGAAGAATAAGTGCACACGATCAGGAATAATTGCGTTTTTTTCGCGTTTTTTCCGCGATTTTCCGCGGTTAAACCGCGAAAAAAACGCAAGCATTAAGCATTCTATACTTGTTAATTGATTGCGCATGTTTTGTACACATGTTGCGGTATTTTCCGCGGAAAAAACGCTTTGCGGAAAATCTAGCAACATGTTCATTAATTTAGCGTAACCGCGGTGATTCCGCCGCCATAGGAATGCATTGAACCGCTTACTTTCCGCATGTGGCTATGCCCACTATGCGCAATGTAAGCGGTTCATGTGCGGATGGTACCCAGGGTCTGGAGCAGAGGAGACTCTCCTCCAGGCCCTGGGTACCATATCCCTGGTAAAACAATAATTAAAATAATAAATAATGATATTCTCACCTTCCGGCGTCCCCCGCAGCCTTCCCGCCTTCAGCGACGCTCCCGGCAACTTCCGGTCCCAAGAGTCCTTTGCGAGAATCACCCAGATGGCATAGCGGTCTCGCGAGATGCTACGTCATCGGTGTGATTTGTCGCAATGCATCCTTGGGACCGTGAGTTGCCGGGAGCGTCGCTGAGAGGCGGGAAGGCTGCGGGGACGCCGGAAGGTGAGAATATCATTATTTATTATTTTTTTATTATTTTTACATTAGATCTTTTTACTATTGATGCGGCATAGGCGGCATCAATAGTAA
Source organism: Oophaga sylvatica (assembly GCA_033576555.1). Lineage (NCBI taxonomy): Eukaryota > Metazoa > Chordata > Amphibia > Anura > Dendrobatidae > Oophaga > Oophaga sylvatica. The sequence goes on along the minus strand of JARQOD010000006.1, from coordinate 151,103,213 downwards.
AAAGTTGGTTACACTTGTCAAACACTATGTGTGACTCGTGTGACCAACCTGTCAATCAGTTTTCCAAGCGATGCTACAGATCGCTAGGAAAACGCTAGCATTCTGCAAGCTAATTACGCTTGCAAAACGCTATTATTCTGGCGGGAATCAGCATACAAAAAACTTGCGTATTTCCTGCGGGAGAAGTGCGGGATTGCCGCGGAAATTTCCGCGGCAATTCCGCAACGTGTGAACTTAGCCTTATAGTTGAAGAAGAAGAAGATGAAGAATGTAAAAAAAAAAAATAATAGGAAGAAGTTGAAGAAGATAAATAAGGTGAAGAAGAAGTTGATGAAAAAGATGCTGCTGCTGAGGATTATGAAGGAGAAAGTGTGGGAGAAGTAAAAAAGAAGGTGAAGAGCATGGAAGTAGTGAAACATATAAAAATGTGCCAAAATAGAATAAAGGTTTACTACATAGTCAATTTCTTTGTAACTCCGAACGTCTTAAAAAAAAATTATTCCTGCTATTCCATTTGATTGGGCTAAACCTCTTTTCCTTTAATTTCTCCTCCACCTCCCCAATACATTCTACATTATTCTTAGTTGTTTTCCTTCATGTACAATTAACCTACAAGGAAAAAAAGGGTTTATTTTAATTCCGATATTTTTGTCCCATTGACTTGCATTGGTTTCCGTTATCGGAATTGGCGATATCCGATACTTTTTGGGTATCGGTCCGATACAATCCGATCCGATATTTTCCAATATCGGAAAGTATCGCTCAACACTATTAAAGAGTTAAACTGGAGATTCTGGTGCAGGGTCTGTAAGTTTTACAAATGCTAGAAGTCATTATGGAAACCTGACAGGCTCCATCATAAGGAATGAGCTCCGTCAGGCCCTAATGGTATCTGTCATGTGATGGACCTGTTTCTGGTATTAATTGCAATTTTTGTTCCTAATGTGGAACAGAAAAAAATAAATTTAAATGTTATTTTTCCATGAATGAATAGTAGAAGCAAAGAAACAGATATTAGTAAAGAATGTATATATTATTTGAGAAAACTGCCTTTTTCTTTATTAATCAGTCACTTCTTTCTCTTCTCATAGCATCCCAAGCTTATTACTCTCTCCAAATTACAGGATTACATCCATAGACAGAAGTCTATAAACAGAGAGATCACGTTACATGAAAGTAGGATGTCTTGATTGGGGAAGGAGCTTGGATAAGCAGCAGGGCGGATAAGAAGCAGAGACCCATGACTACAGCTTCTGTTGAGCCATGTACTTCACAAGACAGTAAGATTCACAGCTACACTGCTCAGTACTCCGGTATAATATCCTTCATGTAGCTGTTGCTTCACAGGAAATGATACAGGGAGAGTGGGGAGCAATATGTTGTGTTCATCTATGTGTGCTGTGTATGGAAGGCATCATTTTTGCTATTCTCCACCCATGATTCAGCTAATAATACAGAATACCAGGGATACATGACCAGAAATGGTGAAATTCCTCATGCACAAACCATGACAGCCTATCCTGAAAAGGTGTACTTTAAAACAGAAAGAACTTGTGAAAGTAAAATGTGAAGGAAAACAGAATCAGAGATGTTTATTCTTTACCTTAAGGCAACATTTATATTACTTTTTTAGTGCAAGACTGCCACATCCTGGGAATGTTTACCAGATGTCTGTAGCTCCCATTGACACTAAATAGCTGTTGGACTATTCTGTCCCCCAGATATCTGCTAAATCAGCTGATATAGGCGGGTTCGGGTGACTATAATTTAATGTGAATGGGTGTCTTAACCCCTTAAGGACAGAGCCAATTTGCAGCTTAATGACCAGGCCAATTTTTACAATTCTGACCACTGTCACTTTATGAGGTTATAACTCTGGAACGCTTTAACTGATCCCACTGATTCTGAGATTGTGTTTTTGTGACATATTTTACTTCATGTTAGTGGTAAAATTTCCTCTATATAACTTGTGTTTATGAAAAAAAACGGAAATACGGTGAGAATTTCGCAATTTTCAAACTTTAAATTTTTATGCCCTTAAATCAGAGAGATATGTCACACAAATTTCTTAATAAATAACTTTTCCAACATGTCTACTTTACATCAGCAAAATTTTGGAAACAATTTTTTTTATCGTTAGAAAGTTATAAGGGCTAAAAGTTGACCAGCAATTTCTCATTTTTACAACAAAATTTACAAAATCATTTTTTTTAGGGAACTCATCATATTTAAAGTCATTTTGAGGGGTGTACATGACAGAAAATACGCAAAAGTGACACCATTCTAAAAACTGGATCCCTCAAGGTGCTCAAAACCACATTCAAGAAGTTTATTAACCCTTTGCGTGCTTCACAGGAACTGAAGCAATGTGGAAGGAAAAAATTAACATTTAACTTTTTTTTGCAAAACATTTTTTTTATAATCACAAGTGTTAAAAGAGAGAGTAAACCACAAAATTTGTTGTTCAATTTCTCCTGAATACGCCGATACCCCACATGTGGGGGTAAACCACTGTTTGGGTGCTCAGCAGAGCTCAGAAGGGAAGGAGCACCATTTGAATTTTTCAATGCAGAATTGGCTGGAATTGAGATTGGACGCCATGTTGCGCTTGGAGAGCCCCTGATGAGCCTAAACAGTGGAAACCCCCCAAAAAGTGATGCCATTTTTGAAACTAGACCCTTATGGAACTTATCTAGATGTGTGGTGAGCACTTTGAACCCCCAAGTGCTTCAAAAATGTTAATAACTCAGAGCAGTGAAAATTTTTCCTCAAAAATGATTTTTTAGCCCGCTATTTTTTATTTTCCCAAGAGTAACAGGAGAAATTGGACCACAAAAGCTGTTGCTCAATTTGTCCTGAGTACGCTGATACCCCATATGGGGGACCACTGTTTGAGCACATGGGAGAGCTCAGAAGGGAAAGAGCAACATTTTGGAATGGATACTTTGATGGAATGTTCTGCGGGAGTCATGTTGCGTTTGCAGAGCCCCTGATGTGCCTAAACAGTATAAAAACCCCCACAAGTGAACCCATATTGGAAACTAGACCCTGAAGGAGCTTATCTAGATGTGTGGTGAGCACTTTGAACCCCCAAGTTCTTCGCAGAAGTTTGTAACACAGAGACTTAGCCCATTATTTTTTATTTTCCCAAGGGTAACAGGAGAAATTGGACCAAAAAAGTTGTTGTGCAATTTATCCTGAGCACGGTGATGCCCCATGTTGGCGAAAACCACTGTTTGGGCCCATATGAGAGCTCAGAAGGGAAGGAGCGCCATTTTGAAATGTAGACATTGATGGGAATGTTCTGCGGGCGTCATGTTGCGTTTGCAAAGCTCCTGATGTGCCTAAACAGTAGAAACCCCCAACAAGTGACCCATTTTGGAAACTAGACCCCCCAAGAAGCTTATCTAGATGTGTGGAGAGCACTTTGAACCTATAAGTGCTTCATAGAAGTTTATAACGCATAGCCGTGAAAATAAAAAATCATTTTTTTTCTTCAAAAATGATTTTTAGCCCACTTTTTTATTTTCACAAGGGTAACAGGAGAAATTGGACCACAAAAGTTGTTGTGCAATTTGTCCTGAGTACGCTGACACCCTATATGTGGAGGAACCTCTGTTTGGGTGCATGAGAGAGCTCGGAAGGGAAGAAGCGCCGTTTTGGAATGCAGACTTTGATGGAATGTTCTGCGGGTGCCATGTTGCATTTGCAGAGCCCCTGATGTGCCTAAACAGTAGAAACCCCCACAAGTGACCCCATTTTGGAAACTATACCCCCAAGGAGCTTATCTAGATGTGTGGTGAACACTTTGAACCCCCAAGTGCTTCTCAGAAGTTTTTAAAGCAGAGCCATGAAAATAAAAAATCTTTTTTTTCTACAAAAGTGATTTTTTAGCCCCCATTTTTTTATTTTCCCAAGGGTAACAGGAGAAATTAGACCCCCAAAGTTGGTGTGCAATTTGTCCTGAGTACGCTGATGCCCCATATGTTGGGGTAAACCACTGTTTGGGCACACGTCTGGGCTCAGAAGTGAGGGTGCCACCATGTCGCGTTTGGAGACCCCCTGATGTGTCTAAACAGTGGAAACCCCTCAATTCTAGCTCTAACCCTAACCCAAACACACCCATAACCCTAATCCCAACCCTAACCCTAATCCCAACCCTAACCCTAATCCCTAATCCCAACCCTAACCCTAATCCTAACCCTAATTCCAACCCTAACCCTAATTCCAACCCTAACCCTAATTCTAACCCTAACCCTAATTCTAACCCTAATTCTTACCCTAACCCTAATTCTAACCCTAACCCTAATTCCAACCCTAACCCTAATGGAAAAATTAAAATAAATATATTTTCTTTATTTCATTATATTTGCCTAACTAAGGGGGTGATAAAGGAGGGGGTTATTTACTAGTTTTTTATTTTGATCACTGTGATAGGGTTTATCACAGTGATCAAAATGTACAGTAAATGAATGAATGGAATCTGCAGGCCGGCAGATTCGGCAGGTGCACTGCACATGCAACTGCCATATTCTTCCTGGACCAAGATGGCGACGCCCACCGGAGGAGGCAGGAGGGCCCAAGGAGCACTGGGAGGTACCGGGGGAATGGGGACCCTATTTCTCTCTCCTCTGATGTGCAATCACATGAGAGGAGAAAGTAAATGCAAAATCGCTGCTTTTTTTTTTTTTTGCGGTCGCCTTTATACGGTTAATAACAGGGATCGTAAAAGCGGGGTCGGTAAAAACTGACCCGAATCATGTTCTCTGGGGTCTCGGCTACCGCCGGCAGCCGATGCCCCGGAGAAAATCCAACTCTGGGTGGCGCTATACACTTTTTCCACAGCATCATTAATTAAGTTTAATTACTCTTAACTACCACTGTTAAAAGGCGTATCGACGGTTGTTAAGGGGTTAAGAATATGTGCCCATAGACTACAAGTATGAAAAATGAAAGACAGCAAGAAGATCTTATACTCATAAATAATTAATAAAGAAATAATAGAACTGCTCACCTAATAGGATTGTGTGAGACGCACCACCTAAAAAGCTTGTAGTCCAGATGCTGTAGCTTCCTTGTCATATGTCAGAATAAAGTGCCGGGAATGGAAGTTGGTCTGCGCTCTCTACGTCAATTTGCTCTCTTAATCATTTGGAACAGTAAAATCCTATAGGTAACTAAATAGTGTGGATGCTTTTTAGGCAAACTATTCAGCAAAGGCACTAAAGAAGACTTGAGGTCTCCAAAAATTTAATTTAAACAGCGAACAAAACAGCAGTAACACTTAGGCCTCTTTCACATATCCGTTGTGCGCCTGACGGCGCCCCTGGCATTTTGCCGCGGCTGCCTGATGCGCCGCTTCAGGCACATCAGGCAGCACCGGCAAAAAATAAAAACGTTACATGCTGCGTTGTGTCCGGCCGCCGGAATGTACATTTCCGCCGGATGCGGACAAAAACGCATACAACGCACTGACATGCGGCGCCATCCGGCGCTAATGAAAGTCAATGCAAAAAAAACCGCATCCGGCATCACATTTCGCCGGATGCGGTTGGACAAAAAAATGCCGGAGGGCGCCGTCAGGCGCCCAACGGATATGTGAAAGAGGCCTTACCTGACCAGGTCTTGTAACAAATGCACTGCAGGGTGCAGCCAGCCCATATTGCAAAATGTTAGCAACACAGGTGCAAAATACCAGATCAATAGCCACTAACCATTCAAGGAGGGGGCTACTGCCCAGTATACAATTGCACAATAAAGGCCCGCATAGGGTGTTGTTCACACAAGTGCATTTGTTCCAAGACCTGGGCAGGTAAGTGTTACTGCCTTTTTGTTCGCTGTTTAAAATGCTTTTTAGGTACTACTCGGACTGTTCTGTCACAGATCTGATGCTCCCTTTTTATTCCTAGCAAGGGACAGGTAGGATTCAGTGTGGACATCATTCAGGTTGTGGCTCTTTGCAACACAATTAAAAGTATGGGGCTTACTGACCACTGTTGAGAAACATAACTTAATTGCTGTCCATCATAGAGGAATCTATCTGTTAACCATGCAAAAAGTAATAAATCTAGTTGTTTAAAATTAGGACTCTCCAAAGAATATTGTATGTCCAGTTCTTGTTTAGCCTTTTCTACAAATTAATTATTGCAGGATTAAGAGGTGTGCATTTTACTATTATCTTACACATTTATATAGATTCTTTAAAAGAAATATAGTGGCAGTAAACAATTTCATTTTTCTACTTTTTTTCACCATCGTAACAAGCATGAAGTTGAAGAAGGTGCTTGCAGTTGCTAAACGCTTGTTAAGATAGTAAGATGAATAAATAAGATAAATTAAATCAGTTAGTGCCATAGTTTTTCTATTGAATAAATCTAGAAGTGGGAAACAGAGCGCACAATAGGGTGATAACCTATGGAGGGATAGTAGTAGAGTGCTGGTTACACTCACCTGGCAGAGTTGTGACAGGCCCAACTTCTATGTAGACAAGAAGAAAAGTTTTTCTTTCATAGAATCCGATTTTGTCTAATCTACAGAAGCTGAGCTTCACCGGTCTGACACTATCGGAGAAAGAAGGTCTCGGCGCTCACATGACCTTCTTCAACCTCCACATTGTTTTCCATGAGTACCTCTTGAATATGGAGTGCTGACCTATCTCCTTTTTTCTGTTGGATTGACAATGTCGGTGGACTGTGTAATTGTGGATGGTCATGTTTGCTCCTACTGTATGTAAACAGTACAGGTTACCTGTCTACCATTAACAGATGTATTTTTAGGTAATTTTTTTTTATGACAACATGATATTTACTTTCCTTTTATCAATGTCTAGTTTCCATTTTATGTCAGCATATTCATTATCTATTAGTTTTCATACCGTGTTTTGTATTTTGACATTCTGCCGCACAATTTAATTAAAATGAATAAAACAAAAATGTGGACCTTACTGTTGCCAATTCATCAAACTTTCCAAACAGTTCATTTAACAGCTTGACCAATTCTTGAGCTGTGCACTGGGATGCCAAGCTTGTGAAGCCAACAATATCTGCAAATAAAATGCTGAAGAAAGAAAAGACAAATGTTATCAATTATTTACCTACAGCAATGCTCCTACATTCTCAACACTTTAAAACTTCCATTTCAACCAAATTAGAAGAGGAAAAATATCTCCAGCGTGTAATCCAATAAAATCAATTATTTTATTCAAGACATTTTAAAATGTAGGTATCAAAAATACAGACCTAAGACCGCAAGAAGTTGAAACACGTTGGTTGTTATGGGGACCCCATCCTTCCTTTCATTTGTTCATTTGTATTTTTGATACCTACATTTTAAAATGTCTTGAATAAAATAATTGATTTTATTGGATTACACACTGGAGATATTTTTCCTCTTCCATTTTCCATTGTGAACTACGCCTCTGATCAAGGCGGCTCTGTGCGTGCTCAATCAGAGAAACCTGCAGAAGACTGGTGAGCTGACTATTTTCCTTTTTCCCTTTACCCATTTCAACCAAATTAGGAATGTCTTGAATTAATAACAGACTAATGCACTTATCATTTCATAAAGTTCTCCAGGATTAGGATCCAGTCCCACAGAGCAAATGCTGGGTCACTTTGACACCGACTGCAAAACTCCATGGCCATTATTAGAAACCATTAATTATATAAAATAAAAGCAGCTCATCAGCCGTCTATAACCTGTGTGGTCATATTAATTGTTTAGGTAAGTCAAGTGACAGATTCCCTTTAACTCAGATGCTGGTAAATGTCTGGGTACTGGAGTCAATATACGGTATAATTATGTGCATGTAAACAACTTCTCAACTCCCTATTCTAGAAACAACACACCACCCATTTGCCTTCACAGATCAAAAGTCACACAGTTATAGGGGGGAGATCACCAATCCTCCACTCCTTCCTGTATGCCGCCAGCACTGTCCCTTGCAGGTTCCTTCTTCTGCACAAGGGCCGCTATGAGAACTGCAGAAATAGTCAGCTTTCAGTTCTGCCCCAGATCTGGTTAGATCATGGAACATTTTCAAAATGGCACTCAGCACTTAAATCATACAGTGGGGAAAAAAAGTATTTAGTCAGCCACCAATTGTGCAAGTTCTCCCACTTAAAAAAATCAGAGAGGTCTGTAATTGATATCATAGGTAGACCACAACTATTAAAGTCAAAATGAGAAAACAAATCCAGAAAATCACCTTGTCTGATTTGTGATTTGGCAAGATTTATTTTGCAAATTATGGTGGAAAATATGTACAGTTAGGTCCATAAATATTTGGACAGAGACAACATTTATCTAATTTTGGTTCTAGACATTACCACAATGAATTTGAAACAAAACAAATCAGATGCAGTTGAAGTTCAGACTTTCAGCTTTCATTTGAGGGTATGTGAATTTTTTGTGGATGTTAACTCTAACACCAACAATCATCCACATTACTTACAAGTATGATATCAAAAAGATTGATTTTCTTGATGCTGTGGTGTGGAGGGACTCCGATGATCTCTTGCAGACCGGTGTCTTCAGGAGGGAGACTTCAACAAACATGCTATTGCACGCTTCTTCTGCTCATCCTAGACCGTTGATCAACTCCATTCCTATTGGACAGTTTTTGCGGATTCGCAGAATCTGTTCCAATGATTGTGAATTTAAAAAACAGGCACAAGATCTGTCTAATAGATTTCGAGAGAGAGGATACAGCAGACGATCAATCAATATGTTGTGCTCTCTGATATATTTCCTTGTGCATGTAAAGTACTGCAGTGCCGACCCACTTTATTCATCTATGCATCACATTGATGTACTGTTCCTTTAAGATGCATTTTTTTTACATCTAAATACAACAATATATTTGTGTCGCTAGTCAAGCCTTTAATATCTTGAAAGCTGTTATGATACTGCCGAGATTCGCTTACTAGTGTTGAGCGATATTGCTCGATATCTAAAAATATCGTATCGAAATTGTATCGCCGATAGCACTAAATATCGTCGATATCCGATTTCGATACCGGAAGTCCCATGTAAGTCTATGGGAACAAAATATCGCAACAAAAAAAAACCTTTCTTTCGTTGTAAACACAAAATATACACACATAGAATACATATATATATATATACATGTCATTGTGACATATATATATATACATATATTTATAGTTTATACACTTCTACATAGTAAAATAGACTCTGATTCAATTGCCGGGTAAAGCTGTGACATACCCCATAGAAGTCGACGGGCTCGGTGCCGAGTACCCCCAAAACCTCTGGCTCTGTGCGACTCAACTTGGGCGTCACGAACAGGATTCTGTAGCTCGCTATAAGCGAGTCCTGTGTGCCTGAATTGCACTGGTTTTGTGCTTGAGAATTGCTAAAATCATCAGAGAATGTATTTGCCATTTTTCCGCCATATCTGCGTCACGACGAGGCACTGGTGAAGAAGAAGGGCGTGCTCTTCGTGGGTGTACACTCACTCAGTGGCGTGAAAACGATGGCCGCCCACTCTAAATGGTACTGCAATGTAAGATCGTGCCCCACAGCTCTTCAGTTCCGCCTCCTCATCCTCCTCAGTGTGCGGAAACTAACACGAAGGTCCCGCCTCCCTACAAAAGAGGGGCCCTCTACAGATGCTAATGACACATGTGACTTGGCAGAGATGGCTAATGGACACGACGAGCAGAAGTGTGAAGGGATGGAGCAGTCAGAGCTCTCCCCCCACGGAAGCGACCCAATCGCCACGGAACCACCGTTGGGCACCCGGCCTGGAAACCCTCCTACGCTGCAAGAAGCGGAGGATACCCTAAGAGGCCTGGCCCGGCACCGGGAGGAGGTCGCCAGGATGGAAGCCAGCTGGCGTGCCCTAAAACTAAACTTGGAGCGGAGCCAATCCCTCTTACCTGAAGTGTCTGTACCGGAAGGTGAGGCACCCGTTCTAGTAGAGGAGTCCTTGCAATGTGATCCGGTTGACGTTGTCGCAGTGGAGGCACCCGTTCCTGCAAAAACCGCAGCACCGTCAGCACCCCAGATCCCGCTGTCTGCCCCCGTCGCTGAGACAGAAGAAGCGACACCCGTCCTCATGGAGGAGGCCGCGCAGGCACCAGAGCACTACCTGCCTGTACCGGAGCCTCGACTGTCATCTGATTTAGAGCCGTCTGCTTCCTCCGCAGGGGAGCGCCGCCAGGACTGGGGGGCGACAGGAGAGCTGCCGCAAACCGGACACTGTAAGCTGCAGTTTGATGGTGGAGACATGGAGCAGCTGGTGGAGGAGAATTACAACCGGCGTCAGGAGGAAGAGTGGAGACGTTGGGAGCGGGAAGCAGAGCGACAAAGGGAGCAGCGAGAATCCCAAAAACTTCGCCAACGTCAGCTGGAGAAGGACCGGGCAGATAAGGACCGGATGAGAAAGGATAAAGGAACCCTGTGTGAGCCGCGGCGTAAGGGTGCAGTACGGAGCTTTAAATTGAAAGGTGGTTGGGGCTTCATCCAGGAGCCTGGACTTTATTTAGAAGTTTTTGTGAACCGGCGGGACGTGGAGGCTCACCTCCCAGAAGGACACCCGGGGAGGGACCTGTTGCCAGGAGACTTGGTGACTTACACCCGACACTGGGGTTACAATGGATGGTACGCCCTAAATGTTACCAGGTGCGACCCCTACTCCCCAGAGTGTCAGGAACCTGTGAGACCCTCGGAGCCTTCAGCCTCCCACATCCAGGCCTCTGCAAAAGTGCCCACCCCACGCCGTAAATCTCCCAAGCCTCCCTCAGTGGTCTCCTCAGCAGCCCCAGCTATGGAGATGATAAGTATAGCTGGCCCGTACCCGGCGCCTGTTAGGCCCCCTGGGGTTCGTTCAGTCCGGGACATAGGGGTCCAGACCCGGAGTGAGACGAAAGAGGTGGCCACACAGACCCAGATAGCGGGTCATGACGTCACTGTACAGGCCACACGACGTCATCAGGTCCTGGTGGTCCTTGGTGCCTCGGATGTTTGGCAAGCATCAGAAGAGTATCAGGTGGTACCTGGAACACCCCTGCCAAAGAATTATAAATAACCCGGACAGGTTCCCTGTATGTAAATAGTTAAATTGTTTATGTACCCGGACGGGTGAATGTTCATGAAAAAGTTTTTTAATTTAATAAAAAAAAAAACAACACAGTTTTCATTACTTTTATTACAGTCTCATCCTGCGACGCCATCGATCTCCTGTAAAAAAATGAAAAAAAAAAAAAAAAAAAGTTTACCACCTGACCGACGCAGTCCATAGTAATGAGTGTCCCACGAATATCCAGCTCTGCTACATCAGAATGACAGGCAGAGCCTGTCATCCCGGCGCAGCACAGCTGATTACCTGCTTCCCCGGCGGTGACGTCATCGGACTGGTTTACGGCCGGGATTACCCTGCAGTCACTGCAGTTATCGCAAAAAACTGCATGTGACCGCCAGGGAGAAGATAATGGCGGCCATCAAGCAGTCCAGGACGTGACCGCCAGAGATCTTCTGCCAGGTAAGTGCCGCTGACTCCTGACAGACCCGACCGACGGACACTCACAGTGACAGTGACAAATCCGATTCCGGTATTCGATAAGACGAAAATATCGAAACAAATTATCGAAAGGCCGATAGAGCTAATATCGGCCGATAGCCGATATTTGCATTATCGTATCGCTCAACGCTATCGCTTACTTATATACTGTCATTTTGTGACATATATTCTCCTTTCTATCTATTTATACTCACCACCGGTACGCGCCTGCGCCGTGACTTCTGACACGCTCTGCGTCTCTCGGCGTCTCAGTTGCTGTGGTGAATGGTCACATGTCAGTGACGTCACTCAGCACATGACGCCGACGCCGCCTGGCATCTCTGGTCGTCCCGGCGATGGGCACGTCGCTTAAGGTATGTGAGCGCAATATGATGACGTATTTACTACGTCCAGGCAGCATGACTACTATTTACATGGCTATGACATTTATGCGTTTGTAAGGTTCTTTGTCTCTGTTGACATGTTCCTTGAAACTCAGTTTTCCGTCGGCCATTTTGCTTTCTGTCTTTCTGCAGCTCTTGCCCTCAGTTAATATGGAGTTTCCAGTTTTCATGTTCCCGCCCTGATTCTTCCCTCTTGCTTCTTAAGCAGCCTCAGCTGAACAATCAGTGCTCCTGAATCAAGCCTCAGTCAGTCTGTGACCTGACTCCTGGAAATCTTGGACTTGTACTCCAGCTATTCCCTACTGAGGAACCTTGGAACACTTTTGGACTCTGGAAACCTGTTTTTGGTGAATCCATGTTTGCAGAGGAATTACGGTACAGAGAAGAGATCCTGAACCTGCTTTGGAGATTTATTGTGGTGCTTGAAGTTACTCTGGCCTGCTGTGTCTCCTGTCGCTGTTCCTGCAAACTGTGTGAACTTTTCAGCATGCTTGTATGAAGTAATACAAGTCATTTCATTTCAACCTATGTCTCCTGTGTTTTCCTCGCACCCAAGCACAAGACGCTATAGGAACTGTACACTATACATGACAAGATTCAGGAGCCAATGTTTAGTGTCTGCTGGGTCTGGGAAAGCCGTGTCTGCTGTGACTGTGGATATCAGATGTCCGTTTAATACCTTATGTGATGACAGTGGTTGTGACTTCTCACAACCATTCCAGGTGAGCGCATTCCCTTAAAATTTTACTCTGGAGTGTTACCACAGGTAAACACTATTGTTTTTTTTTTTTTTCCTTTCCTCTTCCAGCACTTCTGCCTTAAAAGATCTGGAAGATGGAGGCCCGCATAAAGGAACTTTGCGGAGTGACTGATACAATCCTTTCAGATGTACAGACTTTAAAAACCCGTTTTGCAAGCCTACAGGACCTCACTAATCATAATTTGCAAGTGTTTGGACAGACTACCCAGGAATTGCGAGCCAGGATTGAGGCTCTAGAGGAACGAGCCCAGGCTCCTGCCATAACCCGAGTTCTGGGATCCCCAATTTACCTCCTTTTCGTTTTGGCGGTGAACGTGAGAAATTCAGGGGATTTATTAATCAATGCAATTTATTTTTCTCTGCACATGCTTCACAATTTCCCACTGAACGATCCAAAGTGCTTACTATAATCATGTTGCTTACCAATAAGGCTTTGATGTGGGCAAACCCTCTGATTGAGACTGAGGATGATTGTTTGAATCACCTTGATGCTTTTATTTCAGCCATGGGGCAGGTGTTTGATGACCCCAATCGAGGTGCAACAGCTGAAGCAGCCATGTTAACTTTGCACCAAGGTAAGCGTTCAGTAGCCGAATATGCCCTGGATTTCAGGAGATGGGCTCTTGATACCACTTGGGACACTTCCGCTAAAAAATCTATTTTTCGGAAAGGGTTGTCTCCACTGATTAAGGATGAACTTGCTTGTGCCGACCCTCCCACTGCGTTAGGTGACTTTATTAACTATTGTATCCGTATTGATGCTCGTCTGACTGAACGCAGACAAGAGAGATGGTTCGAAAATAATCGCACTAACCTTTTACTACCTCCCTCCTCAGCTAAGGAACCTTTGAGTAGGATCACAAGGGAACCAGAACCTGAACCCATGCAGGTGGACTCTTTACAAAGACGGGTTAGTGATGCACGCAAAGAACATCGTATAAAGGAAAATCTATGTTTCTACTGTGGTAAGTCAGGGCACTTCATTATAAACTGCCCCAGCCGTTCTCGTAAGACTACTGGAGCAGTCATTCACTGTGAGTGTTGCGAGAGGAGCTCTGTCATGTCCGAGCCTCAGGCTCCAGAGAGATCTGCTGCAAGAGATCTTGATTTCTCGGACTTAAAGTCTGTTAGTTCTGGGGACGATGACGGTATAAACGCTGCAATTTTTCAAGTTTCCTCAGCGGTGTCCCAGCTGAGTTGTAAAAGAAACAATTCTCATTGCTTCCTTTCCATCAAACTCTGGGTTGACTCAGTCTGGGTGTCTAGCTCTGCTATGATCGACTCAGGAGCAAGTGGAAATTTTATGGATATCTCCTTTGCTCTGAAACAGGGGATACGTTCAGTGAAGAAGGCTACTCCAGTACAGATGGAGACTGTGGATGGCTCTCTACTGACTTCTGGACCAGTGGATCAAGAAACAGAGCCATTGAGGGTCCTTATGGGTAAAGATCATCAGGAGAAAATGTCTTTTTTGCTTATCTCTTCTCCCCACTTTCCCATTATTCTAGGGCTACCATGGCTGCAGGCGCAGAATCCTACGATTAACTGGGAGATCAAGGAATTACACTTTCCGGAGAAACAGATGAGTCAAGGAGTTTCAGCTTGCTCTGTTCCTAAAGGAACCATGTCAGTCCCTGAACTACCAGCTGTATACCAGGACTATGTGGATTTATGTGACAAGAAGAACGCTGATCAGCTTCCTCCTCACCGTCCATATGATTGTTCAATTGAATTATTGCCTGGAGCCGAGATACCTTTTGGTAAGATCTACCCCATAGCGGGGCCCGAGCTAAAAGCTTTGAAGGATTATATAGACGAAAATTTAGCCAAGGGCTTCATACGCCCCTCTTCATCTCCCGCAGGTGCACCCATCTTCTTTGTGAAGAAGAAAGATGGATCTCTGAGACCCTGCATAGACTATAGGGAACTCAATAAGGTTACTATTAGAAACCGTTATCCATTGCCTTTAATCCCTGAGTTGTTGGAGAGAGTGCGGCATGCCAAAATTTTCTCTAAACTGGATCTTCGTGGGGCCTATAACTTGGTCCGTATTAGACCTGGGGATGAATGGAAGACTGCTTTCAGGTCACGCTATGGACACTTTGAATATCTAGTTATGCCTTTTGGTCTGAGTACCGCCCCAGCCACTTTCCAACACTTCGTGAATGATATCTTCAGGGATCTCTTAGATACATTTGTGGTGATTTATCTGGATGATATTCTAATTTTTTCTAACTCCACAGAGGAACATCATGGACATGTGAGAATGGTCTTAGAACGCCTAAGACAAAACCATCTCTACATCAAACTTGAAAAATGTGAATTCCATAGGACCGAAATTCAATTTCTGGGGTATGTACTATCTACGCAAGGGATTAGTATGGATGGAAGCAAGACCCAAGCCATCAAGGATTGGCCAATTCCTAGAAATGTGAAGGAGGTGCAGCGTTTCATCGGGTTTGCCAACTTCTATAGACGTTTCATTAAGAATTTTTCTGAGGTAGTGTCACCTATCACCCAACTTACCCGGAAACAGTCTAGGTTCTCCTGGACCCCGCAAGCTCAGGAAGCATTTTCCTGTTTAAAGGATAAATTTACCACCGCACCTATCTTAGTACATCCCAACCCTGAGCTTGCCTTCATAATAGAGGTGGATGCTTCAGACTGTGCCCTTGGAGCTATACTCTCTCAGAGAACAGGTGAGAAGAATGTCTTGCATCCCTGTGCCTTCTTTTCCCAGCAGTTGTCTTCGGCTGAGAGGAACTACGATGTGGGCAATAGAGAATTGTTGGCCATTATTGCCGCCTTCAAGGAATGGAGACACCTTCTTCAGGGGGCTGCACAGCAAATAGTCGTCCTGACAGACCATCGTAACCTTGAATTTATCAGGTCGGCTAAGTGCCTGACTCCTCGCCAGGCTCGCTGGAATCTTTTCCTAAACCAATTTAATTTTGTCATTTCTTATAGACCAGGATCGCGCAATGGAAAGGCTGATGCACTCTCTAGGATTCATTCAGCAGAGACATGTCCACTTACTCCTCCTAAGACTATTCTTCCTGACTCTAGATTCCTGGGAGTGATTCATAATCAAGACCTAGTTAAGGACATCAAGGAAGCATACCATGCGGATTCTTTGTTGGCTCAACCCCCAAGGGACGTAAGTCTTGTCTTTAAGAATGGTGTGTGGATTCAGGGACAACGTCTGTATATACCTGAAACAGTCAGATTGAGACTATTGCAACTCATCCACGATTCCAAGATAGCCGGGCATAGGGGAATTCTAAAGACACAAGAATTTCTTTCTCATTTCTTTTGGTGGCCCACTTACAGGAAAGATGTCTTAAACTATGTCACTTCATGTGAAGTCTGTGCAAGATGCAAAACACCTCGCTCCTCACCAACTGGTCTGTTGCAACCTCTTCCCACCCCGTCCCGCTCGTGGGGATCCATTTCTATGGACTTCATTGTGGAGTTACCAACCTCTCAAGGGAAGAACACCATTCTAGTGGTGGTTGACCGTCTAACAAAGGCAGCTCATTTTATCCCTTGTGTCGGCTTACCCACTGCAAAACAGACATCAGACTTGATGATTAAGAATGTGTTTCGCTTACATGGAGTACCGGATGAGGTCATTTCGGATCGAGGGGTGCAATTCACTTCAAGGTTTTGGCAAAATTTCTGTGCAGCATTGGACATGAAAGTAAACCTTTCTTCTGCTTTTCATCCCCAGACTAATGGACAGACAGAACGAACCAATCAGACCCTGGAGCAGTATCTCCGCTGTTTTATCTGCCACCTACAGGATGATTGGGTGGATCTACTTCCACTGGCTGAGTTCTCTTATAACAACTCTCAGAGCGCCTCCACTAAGCAGTCTCCTTTTTACTCCAATCTAGGTTATCATCCTAACATTCTTCCTCGATTTCCCATAGATACGCCCTTGTCGGCAGTGGCTGAAAGAATCACTTCTTTACAAAAGAATATGGATCTTCTAAAGGAAAATCTAGAATTGGCTCAGGAAAGGTACAAGAAAGCAGCAGATAAATTTCGTAAACCTGCACCAGCTTTCAAGGTAGGAGATTTGGTCTGGCTGTCAACCAGAAATCTTAAATTAAAGATTCCATCGTCTAAATTGGGACATAAGTACATTGGACCTTATAAGATCAATAAGATTATAAGTGCTGTTGCTTGTCGTCTTCAACTGCCCAGAACTATGAGAATCCACCCTGTCTTTCATGTATCCCTACTAAAGGCTGCAACACCCAATACGTTTCCTGGACGTTCTTCTCCTTGCCCTGACCCAGTGCTGGTCGATGGTCAGGAAGAATTTATGGTGGAAAGGATTCTAGATTCCAGGTTGTACAGAAATCAGTTGCAATATTTGATTAAATGGCAGGGCTACCCAGTGGAGGACAACTCATGGGAACCAGTCAATAATGTAAATGCTCCTCGCCTGCTCCGCCAGTTTCATCAGAGGTACCCTGACAGGCCTGGTCTGAGGTCATCCGGAGGTTGTCCCTAAGGGGGGAGTAATGTAAGGTTCTTTGTCTCTGTTGACATGTTCCTTGAAACTCAGTTTTCCGTCGGCCATTTTGCTTTCTGTCTTTCTGCAGCTCTTGCCCTCAGTTAATATGGAGTTTCCAGTTTTCATGTTCCCGCCCTGATTCTTCCCTCTTGCTTCTTAAGCAGCCTCAGCTGAACAATCAGTGCTCCTGAATCAAGCCTCAGTCAGTCTGTGACCTGACTCCTGGAAATCTTGGACTTGTACTCCAGCTATTCCCTACTGAGGAACCTTGGAACACTTTTGGACTCTAGAAACCTGCTTTTGGTGAATCCATGTTTGCAGAGGAATTACGGTACAGAGAAGAGATCCTGAACCTGCTTTGGAGATTTATTGTAGTGCTTGAAGTTACTCTGGCCTGCTGTGTCTCCTGTCGCTGTTCCTGCAAACTGTGTGAACTTTTCAGCATGCTTGTATGAAGTAATACAAGTCATTTCATTTCAACCTATGTCTCCTGTGTTTTCCTCGCACCCAAGCACAAGACGCTATAGGAACTGTACACTATACATGACAGCGTTCTTGCGGTCGATACTTCCGTGGATCATGTGGCCCATGTTCTTGCTTCACATTGGTGGATGCGGCCTTTTTATACCCCTTCACTTTCCCTTTCCCATCACCCCTTGAGAAAGGCAGATACGCCGAAACACGCGTCGGGGTGGACGCACTGGGTGGTCTTCTTTGGCTCCTATCAGGTAATCAATACAGATTGTGATACCATGCATTTGAACATATATGGTTAATCCTCATGGATTATGTGGCATGTGCAATATAGATTTTAGCCTGCATTTACTTTGTAAATTACATGTGAGTGTTTGCATTTTTGTCATATGCAACCTAGATATGAGTCTTGGTTAGACAAACTTATTAATGTATGTAATGCAATTGTATATTTAATTTATTTCCCTATATGCGTCCTTTTGTCCCACATGTGTTAATGGGCAAGGGTTTTATCCCTCCACTCTCCCCTGTATTCTATCTATTTAATAAAGACTTTTTTGTACCATATGCATATATTTCTATTTGGGATTTTTTTGATTGTTTCTTTTCTCCTGTGTGTCTGCTTTGCTTCTGCAGCTGCAGCAGTCTCTTGCTGCAGCTCCTCTCCGCATATCTTGCGGTTCCACTCTGCTTCACTACTGCAGCTGCAGCAATCTCTTGCTGCAGCTCTCCTCCGCATATCTTGTGGTTCCGCTCTGCTTCACTACTGCAGCTGCAGCAATCTCTTGCTGCAGCTCCTCTCTGTATATCTTACGATTGCGCTCTGCCTCGCTCCTGCCACTTTAGCAATCTCTTGCTGCAGCTCCTCTCCGCTTATCTTGTGGTTCTGCTCTGCTTCACTCTTGCAGCTGCCGCAATCTCTTGCTGCAGCTCCTCCCTGCATATCTTGCGGTTCCGCTTTGCTTTGCTCCTGCCGCTGCAGCAATCTCTTGCTGCAGCTCCTCTCCACATATCTTGCGGTTCCACTCTGCTTCACTCCTGTAGCTGCAGTAATCTCTTGCTGCAACTCCTCTCCGTATATCTTGCAGTTTCGCTCTGCTTTGTTCCTGCCTCAGCAGTATCTCTTGCGGCTCTACAGCCCTTCTCCGCAGCCTTGCGGTTCTCCTCCTGTGTGAACAGGTCTCTACTGTTCCTCCATACTCCATTCCTTTCTGTCTGTACCAGTACCTGCTGTGTGAACAGGTCTCTACCGGTTCCTCCATACACCATTCCTTCCAGTCAGTTCCAGTATCTGCATTTGCTGTGTGAACAGGGCCTGCCTGCCCTGTGTCTCATCCGTGCCAGCCTGCCCTGTGTATCATCCGTGCCAGCCTGCCCTGTGTCTCATATGTGCCTGCCTGCTAGTGTCTCAGTTGTGCCACCGTCTCCCCAGGTGGGATCAGCAGCCACAGCCAGACACCACCCTGGAGTGGCACCTGGCAGCTGCCTGCCGCACAAGCCTGACCTCACCATCAGAGGCTCAAGTGAAGACCGAGGCAGCTGTCTTAGTTACGCCCCTTCCAGGGTAGTCTGGTTTGTGGCACAGTGGGGCCACAACCCCCTGGGCTCACGCCCATCAGCCAGGGTGTGAGCATGACAGCTTGCACAGGCCATGGTCCCCGCTGAGTCCCATGTCCTTTCGCTCTCGGAGCGAGATTAACTTTTTTGCCAGTATGGGCAACCAAATAAATGTAAACGGTCTGAAGTTCTGACTTTCACTGCTCTACCTACTATTGTAGTCTCCAATGAACTGTTTGATCAACTTGAGGCTGGCATTCCTAAAGTTGAACCTCCCTCGGATCCGCCAAGCTACGATGGGGATCCTAAGCATATAAAATTACTAGTTAGTCTCTATGCTCTATAACGAATTTGCACGTGCCTGAAGTGAATTACATTACTAAATTGGGTGGCCTCTGCCCTACATTCTAGAACCAGAGGCTGGTGGCAGCGAGTGTGTACTGGGCTTTGGGTATAGCTGGCAGTGATGGAGCTGGTTTATTACCTATATTGCCTGGCTGCGGCTAGGAGTAGTCATAATCCCTTCACTACAGCATGCCTAATAGCCAGTACACATCCAAGCAGGCCCGTCCGGTGGCTAATTATCCTATATGCAGTTCCCTGACTGACCTGAGGGTAAAGGGGGGTGCCGGTGAGCAGCGAGTTCCAAAGTGAAACTACAAAGTGGGATAACTAAAATAAGCCCCTGCGGTAAATTGTTAGGGCAAGACTAGCTTGCTGTTTTCTTTACATTGGTTGCAGCAGTGGGATCATAAACCATGATCCCCCCGGGTCTCCATGAGCAGTTCCAGCACAGGTATGTGTGGAGAAAACCAGTCACTGCTCATCAACTGCCCAATATATTCCCAAAAGTGAAACATGGTGGTGGCAGCATCATGCTATGGGGGTGTATTTCAGCTGCAGGGACAGGACGACTGGTTGCAATTGAAGGAAACATGAATGCGGCCAAGTACAGAGATATCCTGGATGAAAATCTCTCAGAGTGCTCTGGACCTCAGACTTGCCCGAAGGTTCACCTACCATCAAGACCATGATCCTAAGCACACAGCTAAAATACCAAAGGAGTGTCTTCAGAACAACTCTGTGACCATTCTTGACTGACCCAGCCAGAGCCCTGACCTAAACCCAATTGAGCATCTCTGGAGAGACCTGAAAATGGCTGTCCACCAACATTAACCATCCAACCTGACGGAACTGGAGAGGACCTGCCAGAAAGAATGGCAGAGGATCCCCAAATCCAGGTGTGAAAAACTTGTTGCATCATTTCCAAGAAGACTCATGGCTGTACTAGCTCAAAAGGGTGCTTCTACTCAATACTTAACAAAGGGTCTGAATACTTATGACTAAGTGATATTTCAGTTTTCTTTTTTAATAAATTTGGAAAAATTTCTTTTTTTTCAGTCAAGATTGAGTGCAGAGTGTACATTAATGAGAAAAAAAAGTTTTTTTTTTAAATTTTCCAAATGGCTGCAGTGAAACAAAGAGTGAAAAATTTAAAGGGGTCTGAATACTTTCCATACCCACTGTATATCTCTGGTAGATGGTGAATTGGTGAATTCTTGTTTAGGACTATGTAGGACAGGGAAACCCTTGGGACAAGCTCTTGGTACAAGTCCAGCAGGGTTTTGGTATTTGTGCAGTTATTTTTTCCACTTGCCAGCACTAATCTTTTTAGTTATTTTTACAGAATGTATTAATTTATTATTTTTCTTTCAATACTTTTGGTTGTAACAAAAGCAACATTTTGTATTTGTCACTTTTTGTATCTCTTACAATGTATTTGTCTGTAATTATGTAGTTCATTTTCTTCTGACAGTGTATCAAGAAAACTCATGCTGCTGCCTAATAATTTGAGTGCATAATGTTCTTCAACTGTGAATGGGATGTGAATCTGCATTGCTCATTAACACTTTGATATTCCCTGTATCACTGCTTTTTTACCACTTAAATACTCAATGTTAGGTAATGCCTCAAAATTAAAAAAAAAAAACATTACTCACCTGTTTAAATAGCACTTCAGCACCACCACTCTGGATGTCCCTGTCAGTAATTATTTATACGTGATCACGTGATGCCTATATACGTGAACAATCCAGACGGTCTCTTGTT
The DNA here is from genome assembly GCA_033576555.1 of Oophaga sylvatica. Taxonomy (NCBI): domain Eukaryota; kingdom Metazoa; phylum Chordata; class Amphibia; order Anura; family Dendrobatidae; genus Oophaga; species Oophaga sylvatica. The sequence continues at coordinate 151,081,860 of JARQOD010000006.1, read as the reverse complement.
ATGTTTTGGTAGCTGAGGAGAGCAGGCAAAACGGCAATACACCAGAGAGGTTGGAATGTACTATTTTGCAGTACCCTGAATAACCACCACAACTAAAGGCAGCTGTGGAGCGTTCCTACGTTTGTCCTAGACGCCTCGTCACAACCTGAGAGATTAACTACACCTAAAGATAGAAAGAGGAAAGCTATCTGCCCCGGAGCAGATCCCCAAAGAACATAGGAAGCCCCCAAACATGTAATGGCGGCTAGACAAGAGGAAATACAGACACAGACAGAAAATAGTATGAGCAAATGCTGGGGCCCAATCTGCCTAGACAGAAAAGGATAGGAAGGATACTTACTGCAATCCAAAAAAAACCCTAAAAAAAGCCAACGCTTCTAATTGCAAAAACACCTGAGATCACACGACCTCTACCACCTAAATTAGTTCTCTCGTGTAACAAAACTAAGCCGCAGCCACAGAAAAAACTGGAAAAGGCAAATGAACAAACAACAGTGGCTCCAGAGGAACCGAGAGGAGCCCAAGCCCCCCAGGGAAGGGAACCTGGCCAACCTCACAGAAATGCAGAGAAATAAGCAAATGGAAAGCACAAAAACAAAAAACAGAAAATATCTTATCTGAGAGCAGAAGAGGCAAGACACAGCAAGCTTCCAAGTGAACCAGGAAACAACGTTGAGACAAGAACAATTGATCACCGGCAACCATGATGGGGGGAAACCTCCCTTATATCCAGCCAGTCTGTGATTCCTGATTGCCAATCCTCATTGAATGGTTCAGTACTGTTTGTAACCACCAGAGGGAGCTTCTGCTCAGAATTTGTTTCTAAAACATTCATAACAGTAACCCCCCTTGAGGAGGGGTCACCGAACCCTCATTTGTGCAACCATGTTGGTCAGGATGAGCTCTGTGATAAGCACGGATCAGTCTCCCAGCATGGATGTCCGAAGCAAACACCCAAGAATTGTCCTCCTGACCATAACCTCTCCACTTAACCAAATACTGGAGTTTCCGTCTAGAAAAACGAAAATCCAATATTTTCTCAACCACATACTCCAGATTGCCCTCAACCAAAACAGGGTCAGGGGGCGCAGGCATAGGAACCACTGGCTCGACAAACCTCTTCAATAAGGACTTGTGGAACACTTTATGGATCTTAAATGTCCCTGGTAGAAGTAAACGAAAGGAAACAGGATTAAGAATCTCCATGATCTTATAAGGTCCAAAGAACCTTACGCTCCACAACAGAGTCAACAACCGGACAGACAGAAGCCTCCGTCTGTCCCGAAGAAAATTGAGGGTGAAACTCAAAATTGCAGAAAAATGGAGACATCAAAGTGGCAGAGCTTGCCCTATTATTAAGAGCAAACTCAGCCAAAGGCAAAAAAGAGACCCAGTCATCTTGATCTGCAGACTCAAAGCATCTCAGATAAGTCTCCAATGTCTGGTTTGTTCTCTCAGTTTGTCCATTGGTCTGAGGATGAAAAGCAGAGGAGAAAGACAATTGAACACCAAGTTTAGAACAAAAAGTCCTCCAAAATCTGGAAACAAACTGGACTCCTCTGTCAGAGACAATGTTCTCAGGAATGCCGTGTAACCGAACCACGTGCTGAAGGAACAAAGGCACCAATTCGGAGGAGGAAGGCAACTTAGGTAATAGCACAAGATGTATCATCTTGGAAAACCTATCACAAATCACCCAGATAACGGTCATTATCTGAGAAACAGGAAAGTCGGAAATAAAAAACCATAGAGATATGGGTCCATGGTCTCTTGGGCACAGGCAATGGCATCAACAAACCACTAGAGTGAGAGCAAGGCTTGGAGCGAGAGCAAGTCCCACAGGACTGCACAAACTCCCTGACGTCACGAGACAAAGTAGGCCACCAAAAGGACTCACCAAGTCTCTGGTACCAAAAATTCCGGGATGACCGGCCAATGAGGAACAATGAATCTCAGACATCACACTCTTTTTCCACTGGTCTGGGACAAACAATTTCCCAACAGGGCAGCGCTCGGGTTTATGCTCCTGACACCCCTCCAGAGCCAGTCTCAAATTGGGCGAGATGGCGGAAAGAACTACACCCTCTTTCAAAATAACAGCAGGATCAGATAACTCAGGAGAGTCCGCAAGGAAACTCCTCGAAAGGGCATCCGCCTTAACATTCTTAGTGCCTGGAAGAAAGGAAACCACAAAATTAAAACGTGTGAAAAACAAGGCCCACCTGGCCTGTCTAGGATTAAGTCGCTTTGCTGATTCCAGATAAACCAGATTCTTATGGTCCGTGAGGACCACCACCTGATGTTTGGCTCCTCCAGCCAATGTCTCCACTCTTCAAAAGCGGACTTCATGGCCAATAACTCCCGATTACCCACGTCTAGGGTTGAGCATTCCGATACTGCAAATATCGGGTATCGGCCGATATTGGCTGTATCGGAATTCCGATTCCGAGTTCCGATATTTTCGTCTTATCGGATACCGGAATCGGGATTGTCACTGTCACTGTCAGTGTCCGTCGGTCGGGTCTGTCAGGAGTCAGCGGTACTTACCTGGCAGAAGATCTCCGGCGGTCACATCCCGGACTGCTTAATGGCCGCCATCCTCTTCTCCCCGGCGGTCACATGCAGTTTCTCGCGATAACTGCAGTGACTGCTGGGTAATCGCGGCCGTTAAAGCAGTCCGATGACGTCACCGCCGGGGAAGCAGGTAATCAGCTGTGCTGCGTCGCGATGACAGGCTCTGCCTGTCATTGCGATGTAGCAGAGTTGGATCGTCGTGGGACTGTCTTTATGGACTGCGTCGGACAGGTGGTATACTGTTGGTTTGTTTTTTTTCTTTTTTTACAGGAGATCGATGGCGTCGCAGGAATGAGAGTACAATAAAATTAATGAAAACTGTGTTGTCTCTTTTATTTCATTAAAATACTTTTTTCTTGCTTTGTCTTTTTTTTACACATTTAATAACTTTGGGATTAATAATGGATCGGTGTCTTATTGACGCCTCTCCATTATTAACCGGGCTTATTGTCACCGTGCAATCAACGGTGACATTAACCCCTTATTACCCCGCTTGCCACCGCTACAGGGCAAGTGGGAAGAGCCGGGTAAAGTGCCACAATTGGCACATCTTTTGATGCGCCAAATGTGGGGCTGCTGTAGCCTGGTATTATCAGGCTGTTGAGGGCCAAAATCCATGGGCCTTGACAGTCTTTTAATACCAGGCCGCAGCAGTCTGCATTTTACTTGGCTGGTTAACAAAAATAGGGGGGATCCCCACGCCGTTTTTTTTTTCGAGGGGATCCCCTATTTTTGTTAACCAGCCAAGCTAAGCAGACTGCTGTGGCCTGGTATTATCAGGCTTGCAAGGTCCATGGATATTGGATCCTTACCAGCCTGAAAAACCAGGCCTCAGCGGTCTGCTTCATCTGGCTGGTTAACAAAAATAGGGGGGACCCATGCCAATTTTTTTCGAGGGGATCCCCTATTTTTGTTAATCAGCCAAGATATGCAGACTGCTGTGGCCTGGTATTATCAGGCTGGCAAGGTCCATGGATCTTGGCTCCTTAACAGCCTGAAAATCCAGGCCTCAGCGGTCTGCTTCATCTGGCTGGTTAACAAAAATAGGGGGGACCCCACGCCATTTTTTTTTCGAAGGGAACCCTATTTTTGTTAATCAGTTCCCTCTGACGTCACTGATTGTGTCCCTGGCTGACCTGAAGTGAAAGTGGAAAGCAATCAATTAAGCTTTCCACTTAAGGGCCCGTCTCACATAGCGATATCGCTACCGAGATCGCTACTGAGTCACTAGTTTTGTGACGCAGCAGCGAGCTCACCAGCGATATCGCTGTGTGTGACATTCAGCGACGATCAGCCCCCCTGCCGGGTATCGCTGATCGTCGCTGAAATGTCAGGACCTTTTTTTGATCGCTGGTTTCCCGCTGACAGGCACGCATCGCTGCGTGTGACAGGCGGGAGACCAGCGATCCGCTGGTAACCAAGGTACACAGCGGGTTTCCAGGCGCGGGGCTGTGCCTAGAAACCCGCTGTGTACCTTGGATACCAGCGCCCTGATGCAGGGAGCTGGAATCCAAGGTACACAGCGGGTTTCCAAGCGCTGCGCGGTGCCTGGAAACCCGCTGTGTACCTTGGTTACCAGCGGATCGCTGGTCTCCCGCCTGTCACACGCAGCGATGCGTGCCTGTCAGAGGGAAACCAGCGATCAAAAAAAGGTCCTGACATTTCTGCGACGATCAGCGATACCCGGCAGGGGGGCTGATCGTCGCTGAATGTCACACACAGCGATATCGCTGGTGAGCTCGCTGCTGCGTCACAAAACTTGTGACTCAGCAGCGATCTCGGTAGCGATATCGCTATGTGAGACGGGCCCTTAAGCGATGTTACCCGCAGTGTCGCTGTCCCAGATCGCTGCCTGAGCTGCCTGTTTGGCAGCTCAGCAGCGATCATGTAGCGATACACCAGCGATCCTGACAAGTGCATATCGTTGTCGGGATCGCTGGTGTATCGTTATGTGACACCCAGCCTTTACTCTCCTGTCAGGCAGGAGAGGAACTCATTCATTTGGGGTTTACTGTGAGGCTGCAGCATTAGCTGCGGTCCCTGCAGTAAACATTAACCCTTTCTGAAGGATTACACCGTGGGACCTGACTGTGCATGGGATAGGTAAGAATAATTTTGCTTTTTTATTTTATTTTTATTACAGGAAATGGTTTTTGCAGTAAAATAAAATATGGTCAAAAACATGTGTCTTTATTTCATTAAAATGATTTTTAATTAAAGTGTGTGTGTTTTATTTTTATTTCATGCAATAGGATTAATAATTGATAGTTGTCTAATTGACAGCTCTCAATTATTAACCTGGCTTAAGGTCACCTTTCAATAGCAAGGTGGCTTTAACCCCATATTAACCCATTCGCCACCGCTACAGGGCAATGGGAATAGACGGGCAAAGTGCCAGAAAGGGCGAATCTAATTATAGATTTGTCTTTCCTGGGGTGTCTGGGGGCAGATGTTAGTAGCCGGGCGGGGGCAAAAATAATGGTCCCTCTCTGGGCTATTATTATCTGCCCCCACTCACTGGCTTTGTCTGTCTGGTTGCGAAAATAGGGCGGGAGCCCACGCATTTTTTTTCAGCAATTTTACACCTCATATATATATATACATGTCATTGAATTTGTGACACATATATATATATTTATATTTGTAGTTCATACACTTCTACATAGTATAATAGCCGCTAATTCAATTGCCGGCTTTTGTGAAAATGCAGAACCCGACATGAAATGACACTTGGTGTACATAGGGTTAACCATGTCTTTTCATGTCCTTTGCTATCTAATTTGCACAAACAATTAAATCAGTCTATGTGTGCAAAATTTCACACCTGTAGGGGTTAATTAAAGGTGTAAATTCGTAGCAAAAAAGTCCGTTTTTTTTACAACGAATTTACACCTTTAATTAACCTACAGTAAATTTGCACACATAACGATTTAATTGTTTGTGCAATTAGATAGAAAGGCATAAACTGGTTACCTTGTACACCATGTCATTCATGTCGGTGACCCGACATGAAATGACACTTGGTGTACATAGGGTTACCATGTCTTTTCATGTCCTTTGCTATCTAATTTGCACAAACAATTAAATCAGACTATGTGTGCAAATTCAACCTGTAGGGGTTAATTAAAGGTGTAAATTCGTAGCAAAAAAGTCCGTTTTTTTACAACGAATTTACACCTTAATTAACCCTACAGGTGTGAAATTTTGCACACATAGACTGATTTAATTGTTTGTGCAAATCAGATAGCAAACGACATGAAAAGACATGGTTAACCTATGTACACCAAGTGTCATTTCATGTCGGGTGCTTCTGTCTTTTCACTGAAGCCGGCTTTACCCGGCAATTGAATCAGAGAGGATATTTTACTATGTAGAAGTGTATAAACTATACATATATGTATATATATATGTCACAATGACATGTATATATATATATATGTATTCTATGTGTGTATATTTAGTGTTTACAAGGAAAGAATGGGGTTTTTTTAGTTGCGATATTTTGTTCCCATAGACTTACATGGGACTTCCGGTATCGGTATCGGGTATCGCCGATATTTTAGTGATATCGGCGATACCATTCCGATTCCGATACTTTAGGATATCGGAAAGTATCGCTCAACTCTACCCACGTCATAATTACGTTCTGTTGGAGAAAATTTTCGAGAGAAAAAAGCACAAGGATTGCTTTTAGAGGTCTCAGGATCTCTTTGGGACAAAACGGCACCTGCCCCAATTTCAGAGGCATCAACCTCCACCTGAAACGGTAGAGAAACATCAGGCTGCCATAGAACAAGAGCAGAAGTGAATTTCTGTTTAAGTTCCTGAAACGCAGAGACTGCCTCAGGAGGCCAATTCACCACATCAGAACCCTTTTTGGTCAAATCAGTCAATGGTTTAACAATAACAGAGAAAATACTATTAAATTTACGATAAAAATTGGCAAAACCCAAGAATCTCTGAAGAGCCTTTAATGAAGTAGGTTGGACCCAATCACAGATGGCCTGAACCTTGACCGGGTCCATTTCCATAACAGATGGAGACAAAATGAATCCCAGAAATGAGATCCTCTGTACGCCAAAAAGACACTTTGATCCCTTCACATACAGAGCATTCTCTCTCAAAATCTGGAACACAGTCCGAACATGTTTCACATGAGAGTCCCAGTCATTGGAAAAAATCAAGATATCATCCAAATAAACAATCAGAAATTTATCCACAAAATCCCTGAAAATGTCATTCATGAAGGAATGGAAGACGGAAGGAGCATTAGTGAGCCAAAAGGGCATCACTAGGTACTCAAAATGCCCGTCTGGGGTATTAAACGCCATCTTCCATTCATCCTCATGCTTAATGCGAATAAGGTTATACGCCCCTGAGGTCATGCTTGGTAAACCAAGTAGCACTTTTCACCCTGGAAAACAGGTCAGAAATCAAGGGTAACAGATATTGATATTTCACAGTGATATTGTTCAAGAGACGATAATCAATACACGGCCTTAATGAACCATACTTTTTGGCCACAAAGAAAAAACCGGCACCCAAGGGTGAAGAGGATGGTCTGATATGACCCTTCTCCAATGACTCCTTGATATAAGACCGCATAGCGTCATGTTCAGGTACAGACAAGTTAAAAAGGCGACCTTTAGGGAATTTACTACCAGGCACTAATTCAATAGCGCAGTCATAGCTCTTATGGGGGGGGCAAGGATGCAGATTTACTTTCGCTAAACACATCAGAAAAATTAGTCAAAAAGTCAGGCACATCTTGAGCCTGGGGAGAGGCAGAAAAAACAGGAGTGTTGGCGTTAACACATTGGCAGCCCCAACTGGTTACAGACACAGATTTCCAATCCAAAACAGGATTATGAAACTGCAACCAAGGGAAACCTAGTACAATAATGTCATGCAGATTATACAGCACCAAAAATTTGCAACTCTCCTGATGATCAGGTTCAACCCTCATTATCACCTGAGTAGAGAACTCGGGTTTATTCTCAGCCAAAGGGGTAGAATCAATCCCCAATACGGGAATAGACTTCCGTAGGGGTATCAAGGGAAACCCACAACGTTTAGCAAAATCAAAATCCATCAGATTAACCCCTTAATGTCCATTGACATGCACAGTCCATCATGGCAAGGTGTCAGTTTTGGCAACTTGACGGACTGTGCACGTCATCCCTTTGAACTACCACTGCACGTAAACACGCAGTGGTAGTTCAGTGCCGACAGCTGTCTATGACAGCTGACAGGCACAGCAAGCGGTGCGGGAACCTTTGCCGTCGGTCCCCGCACCCACAGCGCTGTGATTGGTCAGTCAATCTGACTGACCAAACACAGCAGTGATCGAGCAGGAGATGCTGAAATTTCAGCATCTCCAGCGCGATCAGTGCAGGAGCCGGTGCTGCAGTGGCCAAGCTTCCTGCACTGACAGTCAGAAGTGGCGCCCCCGCCGCCCCTGGCTGTTAACCCCTGACTGCTGCGATCGCAGCGCTCAGGGGGGAGGCAGAGGGTCGGGAGCTCCCTCTGCCTCAGATCGGCGCCCTGCAATGTATTTGCAGGGCCCGATCTCTGCCTTGATGACCCGGGGGTTGTCATGACAACCTCCGAGTCATCTAGCTACGGAAAGCTGCTTTGATCATGGTCACAGCAGCTTTCACTATAGTTACAATGCATTGCAATGCTGGAGCATTGCAATGCATTGTAACTGCAATAAAAAATAAAAAAGTGAAAGTACCATAAAGGGACAAGTTAAAAAAAAATCATTTTTTTAAAAAAATTGTAAAAAAATATTAAAAAGTAATTTAAAAAAAAATCCCCTAAAAAATACACATTTTTATGTAATAAAAAAATAAAAAACAAAAAAAATACACATGTTTGGTATTGCCACGTCCGTAAAAATCCCATCTATAAAAGCGTAACCCTAGTTAACCCCTTCACTGAAAGCCGTAAAAAAAAACACAAAAAAGTAGTAAATTATACTTTTTCCAAGCGGTATCATCATACCGCTTGGAAAAAGTACAATAACACGCGATCAAAAAGTCAGATATAAATAATCATGGCGCCGCTGAAAACGTCATCTTGTCCCGCAAAAAACAAGCTGCTATACAGCATCAGCAGCGAAAAAATAAAAAAGTTATAGCTCTCGGAATAAACTGATGCAAAAATAATTATTTTTTCTATAAAAAATTTTATTGTGTAAAAAACGCCAAAACATAAAAATATATATAAATGAGGTATCGCTGTAATCGTAGTGACCCAAAGAATAAATCTGCTTTATCAATTTTACCACATGCAGAACGGAGGAAAAAAAAAAAAAACAATTCCTGAATTGCTGGTTTTTGTTCATTCTGCTTCCATAAAAATCGGAATAGGAAGCGATCAAAAAACGTTATGTGCCCAATATGGTACCAATAAACACGTCAGCTCGTCCCGCAAAAAATAAGCCCACAGCTAACTCTGTCGGCCAAAATATGGAAAAATTATAGGTCTCAAAATACGGCGATGCAAAAATTTCTTACAAAAAATTCTTACAAAAAAAAGCATCTTTTAGTGTGTGACAGAAGCTAAACATGAAAAAAGATTATTAATCTGGTATTGCTGTAATCACACCGACCCGAAGAATAAAGTCGCCTAATCACTAATACCGCACGAGGAACGGCGTAAAAAAAAAAACCAATTCTTCACCTTTTGTAGATTTGTTCATTCTGCCTCCCAAAGATCGCAGTAAGGCAATCACAGTGGTTCCCCCCAACATATGGGATATAAGCGTACTCAGGACAAAATGCACATCAACTTTTGGGGCCCTATTTCTACTTTTACCCTTATAAAAATAAAATTTTGGGGGCAAAAAGGTCATTTTTGTGGAATTTTTTTTTTTTATTTTCACGGCTCTACATTACAAACTTCTGTGAAGTCCTTGGGGGTTCAAAGTGCTGACCACACATCTAGATAAGTTCCTTGGGGGGTCTAGTTTGCAAAATGGGGTCATTTGTGGGGGGTTTCTACTGTTTAGGCACATCAGGGGCTCTCCAAGCGCGACATGACACCCGCAGACCATTCCATCAAAGTCTGCATTTAAAAACAGTGCTCCTTCCCTTCCGAGCTCTGCCATGCGTCAAAATAATGGTTCCCCCCACATATGGGGTATCAGCGTACTGAGGACAAATTGCACAATAGCTTTTGGGGTCCTATTTCTCCTGTTACCCTTATAAAAATAAAAATTTGGGGGCAAAAAGATTATTTTTGTGGAAAAAATATGATTTTTTTATTTTCACGGCTCTACGTTATAAACTTCTGTGAAGCACTTGGGGGTTCAAAGTGCTCACCACACATCTAGATAAGTTCCTTGGGGGGTCTAGTTTCCAAAATGGAGTCACTTGTGGGGGGTTTCTACTGTTTAGGCACATCAGGGGCTCTCCAAACGTGACATGACACCCGCAGACCATTCCATCAAAGTCTGCATTTGAAAAAGGCGCTCCTTCCCTTCCGAGCTATGCCATGCATCAAAATAGTGGTTTACCCCCACATATTGGGTATCAGCGTACTCAGGACAAATTGCACAATAACTTTTGGGGTCCTGTTACCCTTTGGAAAATAAAAATTGGGGGTGGAAAGATCATTTTTGTGGAAAAGATATGGTTTTTTAATTTTACAGCTCTACGTTATAACCTTCTGTGAAGCCCTTGGGGGTTCAAAGCTCTCACCACACATCTAGATAAGTTCCTTGGGGGGTCTAGTTTCCAAAATGGGGTCACTTGTGGGGGTTTCCACTATTTAGTCACACAGGGGCTCTCCAAATGCGACATGGCGTCCAATCTCAATTCCAGCCAAAAAAGTCAAATGGCGCTGCTTCCCTTCCAAGCTCTGCCATGCGCCCAAATAGTGGTTTACCCCCACATATGGGGTATAAGCATACTCAGGACAAATTGCACAATAACTTTTGGGGTCCTGTTACCCTTTGGAAAATAAAATTGGGGTGGAAAGATCATTTTTGTGGAAAAGATATGATTTTTTAATTTTACAGCTCTACGTTATAACCTTCTGTGAAGCACTTGGGGGTTTAAAGCTCTCATCACACATGTAGATAAGTTCCTTGGTGGGTCTAGTTTCCAAAATGGGGTCACTTGTGGGGGGTTTCCACTGTTTAGGCACACAGGGACTCTCCAAATACGACATGGCGTCCAATCTCAATTCCAGCCAAAAAAGTCAAATGGCGCTGCTTCCCTTCCGAGCTCTGCCATGCGCCCAAATAGTGGTTTACCCCCACATATGAGGTATCAGCGTTCTCAGGACTAATTGTACAATAACTTTTGGGGTCCTTTTATCCTTTGGAAAATAAAAATTGGGATGAAAAGATCATTTTTGTGGAAAAAATATGATTTTTTAATTTTACGGCTCTACGTTATAACCTTCTGTGAAGCCCTTGGGGGTTCAAAGCTCTCACAACACATTTAGATAAGTTCCTTGGAGGGTCTAGTTTGCAAAATGGGGTCACTTGTGGGGGGTTTCCACTGTTTAGGCACACAGGGACTCTCCAAATGCGACATGGCGTCCAATCTCAATTCCAGCCAAAAAAGTCAAATGGCGCTGCTTCCCTTCCGAGCTCTGCCATGCGCCCAAATAGTGGTTTACCCCCACATATGAGGTATCAGCGTACTCAGGACTAATTGCACAATAACTTTTGGGGTCCTTTTATCTTTTGAAAAATAAAAATTGGGATGAAAAGATCATTTTTGTGGAAAAAAATATGATTTTATAATTTTACGGCTCTACGTTATAACCTTCTGTGAAGCCCTTGGGGGTTCAAAGCTCTCACAACACATTTAGATAAGTTCCTTGGAGGGTCTAGTTTCCAAAATGGGGTCACTTGTGGGGGTTTCCACTGTTTAGGCACACAGGGACTCTCCAAATGCGACATGGCATCCAATCTCAATTCCAGCCAAAAAAGTCAAATGGCGCTGCTTCCCTTCCGAGCTCTGCCATGCGCCCAAATAGTGGTTTACCCCCACACATGGGGTATCGGTGTACTCAAGAGAAATTGTACAACAAATATTGTGGTTCATTTTCTACTGATACCCTTGACAAAATTTAAAAAAATTGTGTCGAAAGAAAAGTTTTGGGAAAAAAAGTTAAATGTTCATTTTTTCCTTCCACATTGCTTCAATTCTTGTGAAGTACCTAAAGGGTTAATAAACTTCTTGAATGTGGCTTTGAACACCTTGAGGGGTGCAGTTTTTAGAATGATGTCATTTTGGGTATTTTCTGTCTTATTGACCCCTCAAATTCACTTCAAATGTGAGGTGGCCCCTAAAAAAAATGGTTTTGTAAATTTTGTTGGAAAAATGAGAAATTGCTGGTCAAATTTTAACACTTATAACTTCCTACCAAAAAAAATTTTGGTTCCAAAATTGTGCTGATGTAAAGTAGACATGTGGGAAATGTTATTTATTAACTAATTTTTGTGACATACCTCTCTGATTTAATGGCATAAAAATTAAAAGTTTGAAAATTGCAAAATTTTCAAAATTTTTGCCATATTTCCATTTTTTCATAAATAAACACAAGTTATACTGAATAAATTTTACCACTATCATGAAGTACAATATGTCACGAGAAAACAGTCTCAGAATCGCCAAGATCCGTTGAAGCGTTCCAGAGTTATAAGCACATAAAGTGACAGTGGTCAGAATTGTAAAAATTGGCCTGGTCTTTAACCTACAAAATGGCTTGGTCGTTAAGGGGTTAATAGCTGCTCCCGAATCAACAAAAGCCTGAGCAGAAAATGTGGACAGGGAGCAAATCAGGGTAACAGTCAACAGAAATTTAGTCTGAACACTACCCAAGACAACTGAGCGTGCAAAACATCTTCCCCGCTTAGGGCAGACTGAAATAGCATGAGAGGCATCACCACAGTAGAAACATAACCCATTGCGTTTTTGAAACTCATGACGCTGTTCCCCAGAAGCCACTCTATCACACTGCATGGGTTCAGAAGCTGGTTCACAAGGCAACACCATTCCACGCATACCTCTACGCTCACGCAAACGTCTGTCAATTTGAATTGCCAATGACATAGAATCATTGAGACCAGAGGGAGCAGGGAAATCCACCATAACATCTTTTACATTCTCTGACAGACCCTTCCGAAAAAGGGCTGCCAAAGCATCATTATTCCATTTGGTCAGAACTGCCCACTTTCGGAATTTCTGACAGTACAACTCAGCGTCCTCCAGCCCCTGATTTAATGCCAACAAGGTTTTTTCAGCTTGATCAGTGACATTAAGTTCATCGTACAATAACCCCAGAGCCAGAAAAAATGCATCAACATTACTCAAAACAGGATCCCCAGGTGTCAGGGAAAAAGCCCAATCCTGAGGATCGCCGCGCAGGAGAGAGATTACAATTTGAACCTGCTGTGCTGCATTCCCTGAGGACTTAGGTTTTAAGGCAAAAAACAACTTACAGTTATTTTTGAAATTCAGAAATTTAGCTCGATCCCCAAAAACAAATCTGCCATGGGGATCCTAGGTTCCACAACTGGCAACCCTGCAAGCTAGGTAGCAATACTCCGAACTTCAGTGGCAAGCTGATCCACACGGCCAGACAACTGTGCAAACTCCATTGAGAGAAAAAAAATCCTCCTCAGCACCCAGAGAAAAAGAGGGAAAAAAAATGCAACAAACAGAGAAAAAAAAAAAATTCTGACAACTCTGACAACTTTTTTTTTTCCACACTATATTTCCCTTCTGTGAGTACCATATAATTTTCAGTTTGACCGGTGATACTGTTATGTTTTGGTAGCTGAGGAGAGCAGGCAAAAACGGCAATACACCAGAGAGGTTGGAATGTACTGGATTGCAGTACCCTGACTAACCACCACAACTAAAGGCAGCCGTGGAGCATTCCTACGTTGGTCCTAAACGCCTCGTCACAGCCTGAGAGATTAACTACACCTAAAGATAGAAAGAGGAAAGCTATCTGCCCCGGAGCAGATCCCCAAAGGACATAGGAAGCCCCCAAACATGTAATGGCGGTTAGACAAGAGGAAATACAGACACAGACAGAAAATAGTATGAGCAAACGCTGGGGCCCAATCTGCCTAGACAGAAAAGGATAGGAAGGATACTTACTGCAATCCAAAAAAACCCTAAAAAAAGCCAACGCTACTAATTGCAAAAACATCTGAGATCACACGACCTCTACCACCTAAATTAGTTCTCTCGTGTAACAAAACTAAGCCGCAGCCACAGAAAAAACTGGAAAAGGCAAATGAACAAACAACAGTGGCTCCAGAGGTACCGAGAGGAGCCCAAGCCCCCGCGGAGGGAAACCTGACCAACCTCACAGAAATGCAGAGAAATAAGCAAATGGCAAGCACAAAAACAAAAAACAGAAAATATCTTATCTGAGAGCAGGAGAAGAGGCAAGACACAGCAAGCTTCCAAGTGAACCAGGAAACAACGTTGAGACAAGAACAATTGATCACCGGCAACCATGATGGGGGGAAACCTCCCTTATATCCAGCCAGTCTGTGATTCCTGATTGCCAATCCTCATTGAATGGTTCAGTACTGTTTGTAACCACCAGAGGGAGCTTCTGCTCAGAATTCATTTCTAAAACATTCATAACAGTCTCTGCCCTTGCGATCTCATGTTGTGCCTATAGGCGTCATCTCTGAGATCAGCATTTGACTGGAGTGGTTGTTTGGGTAGACAAAATGTGATTAGCTGCAGGACAGTGGACAGGATTGGCAGAGACCACCAGAGTCATGTCATGTTGTTCACTGTTAAACAAAAACCCAACAACTATGGTAGAGACGTGGAGAACCGGTATATTACTACACACAAATTGTGTGATTAATAGCACAGTAACTCTGTCATTTATTTTGATGCCAAACATTGTTCTATTGTCAATAAACAAGAAAGGCAGCCTCACCGTGTCCTCTTGGTATAACTCAGTCCGTCTTGCAATGTATGGGTCTCCAACCAATAGCCGTGACTAAGGCTTCACATAAGAAAATTAGTAATGGTGAGTCCCAAGAATAATAAAATCCTCAAATTTATTGAAAAAAGATTAAAAGATCATACAGATTGGGGGTACATCTCTACGCGTTTCTGGCAAAAGCCCTTATTGACTGAGATACAGATTCCTTATGATACATGGTATAAAAACAAATAGTGACCAACCATTGATCAGTAAACACATATGTTAGCAATCAATCACATTTGAGAATAATCAGCATAATCACAAGGATAAATCACAAGAAAGCCAGAGAAAGAGAAAGAGAAAGAAGAAAAAAAAACAAAACCAAAAAAAAAACACCATAGACATTCAATTCTCTGAGATTTAGTATAAATAAAGAGTATCATTCCTATAGTTCATGCCATTGGGGTGTTTTGTATCCAGTTTAATGATCCAAAATAACTCTCTTAGGAGGAGTTTTTTCCTCCAGTCCCCTCCTCTAATAGGAATATCCACTTTTTCTAACCCATAGAATGAAAAATTCTTTAATTCCCCTTTATGTCTCTCTACAAAGTGCTTGCAAGCTCCTGAATAGGATGCATTTTTATTTTTAATATTGGTAACATGTTCTGCTATCCTTTTCTTTAATTTACGTATTGTGCAACCAATGTATTTTATTTTACATTCTTTGCAAAATATGCAATACACAACATAATTAGTATTACAATTAATAAATCTTTTTATATCATTGGGTGCATCAATTTTTTGAGTTTGCAATGTATACTTGCACATCGTACATTTGGAACATGCACATTTAAAAAAACCTTTACAACTAAGCCAGATTTTTTTATCACTTTTTTGTGGCATGTATAGACTTGGGGAAAGAGTAGCACTTATCGATCTCCCTTTTCTCGGTACACATACTAATCCATTTACCAGGATTTTGTTTAAGTCTTGATCTTGAAATAATATAGGGACATATCTGTTTACAATATTTTTTATTTCCTGAAATTGACAGCTGTATGCTGTACTGAAGATGGTTTTTTTATCCATATTGTTTGATTTTTTCGTTATTAATTTCTGGCTGTTATTAATACCATCATCTCTGTTATTTAAATGAGTATTTTTCACAAGAACTTTTTTTAACGCTGAATCAATATGATTTTTCTTATACCCCCTTTCCATTAACCTGGATGTTGCTACTTTTGCTTGTTCATTAAATAGTGTAATATCAGAGCTATTTCTGTAAATTCTATTTAATTCCACATAGCGGATTGAATTCACAGTATGGGCGGGGTGGCAGCTGTCTGCTCTAAGTGTAGTGTTCCCACTAACAGGTTTTCTATAGTTGCGATATTTAACCCTTTGTTGTTTTACATCCCCCATGAGATACAAATGCAAAAAACTAATTTTATCCTGCGGTTCAGTATAAGTGAATTTTAAATTAACATCATTAGCGTTAATATAAGATAAAAAGTATGGGATATTTTCCACTTCTCCTACCCATATCAGCAAAACATCGTCCAAATATCTGACATATAGTTCAATATAATTTATAAAAGGATTTTTTTCCTTGAAAATAATGCTTTCTTTCCACCATGATACAAAAAGTATGGCTAAGGATGGAGAGAAACAAGACCCCATTGGGCAACCTTTGATTTGGAAATAATATTGTTCATTGAACATACAAAAATTATGCTCACACCTTAAGGAACTAGGCTGGAGTTGGCCTGAATTTGTTTTGTTGGAATACCCGTGCTGCAAAAGCTTTAGCAACAAGACTCAAACAACCCTGGGAATGGCACCTGGCGGCCGCCGCTGACTGGGCAGCCGCTTAGTTAAGCCCACACCGTGCAAGGGTGAGTCCGAGACCAGTGGTTCTCCAAGTTGGAGTATATTTGTGTTTTTCTTTATTTTTGTTAAACCTGCTATTTAAAGTGACATTAAACCACTGAAGTTGGACTCTAAGCCTGTGTATTGCCTCATTACTGCGGCCCTGCCACTGCCTACCAGAGGAAATTCCTACTATATGCACAATGTTATAGTGCTCATTTACATTGGAAGAAATATATGGCAATATACAAGATTAATGGCACCAAGCCATCTATAGCATAGGCCATATTCAGACATTCATGTTTTCCCGGACAGAACAAGCAGCTATTGTAGTTTATGGGGCTGATACAGATCAAAATTACCGATTCCAGTTTATGGTTTGTGAAAATCACAGACAGCGCTAAGACGACATTAATGCGCAGCCCATGTGCTGTCCGTGATTAACAATACAATGTTTAGGAGAAGATGTGTCATAGATGTTTTCATCAGTAAAAAATGAAACATTATTACATTTTTGATGAAACCTGACACACAGACTAAACACAGATAAAACTAAGATACAGAACACTGATGAGCACGGTACATCTTTTTACAAGAAAGACCCCGGGCGTGTGAGTGAGGCTGACATTTACAAATCAGTATAGATACACAATGCTTGTAATTTGTAAGCATGAGGTAATAAGAAGAAAAGCCTGACTTTATCACATTTGTTAGTCATTTAGATCTCAGTGTCACTACATGTCACTATATTTGTGTTTACAGTCTCCATTTAACAATATTTTATGCTTAAATGTCAATCTTACCTAACATTGTCATGTCTTTGAATATAAATCTTATGAAAAATTCTCTCAGGCGGCTTCAGAAAATCTTCCTTCATTTCCATAGCAACGTTTCTAGGTAAAAGACTCATTAAAAGACGCTCCTAAAGGAAACATATTAGAAACATGAAATTAATATTCCTATGGGGTTTAAGTGAAACACATCAAATCTGAGACCAAAGTAAATAAACCTGTCCACCCATCACACGGAGCAGATATTTTCCCAACAAAAGGGCAATGATTGAAATCGACTGAGGTGCAATATCATCATAAACAACAGAAGGAAAAATCCTGCAAACAATATTGGACTCAAATACACAAATATATTTAGGAGTTTTCCCAGGAACAAAAGTTCATTTTAATCAATAAATCTGGAAATAATAATAACTTTCACAATTGGATGTGTTTAAACAAATGTTCCTGTGCCGAGAAAATCAAGTCAGACATGACCATTCCACAGCACACTGCATGGGCACATTTATAATATTATCTCAGCACAGGAACATTTTTTTAAACACATCCAATTGCAGAAATTATTATTATGCCAAGATCTATTATTGAATTTTTGTTTGTGGGAAAATCCCTTTAAGGAATTGGCTTTTAAGGTTGAACCTTGGACCTATTTATGCAAAAATCTACTATATAATTGTCTAACTTTTCACTTCCATCTGTAACAGTAATCCTGCGTCGCTGATTGGTCGCCCCTGGCCGGAAGTGATTGGACTCGACCAATCAGCGACAGGCACACCACTGCTATCCTCGGGAGATCAGCGGCGCTAGCCGCTGATCTCCCGACGGTAGCCACTGGTCATCTCCATGTACATACTCACCATCCGTCCCTGCATTCCTGTCCTGGCGCATCTGCTTCTGTCCTGTGCTGATCTGTCACTTAGTACCGCTCATTAAGGTCATGAATATGGACGCAACTCCACTCCCATAGGCGTGGCGTCCATATTCATGACCTTAATGAGCAGTACCACGTGGCCGCACCACAGAGGAAGAAACTGACGTGTCGGAATAGAGATGCAGGGACGTGCAGCTACGGTGTCAGGGTAAATATGATGGGGGAGGACCGGGGAGCCCAGCCATGCATACAAGGATGGAAGGGGGGAGCGGAGCCATGCATACAAGGATGGGAGGGGGAGCTGAGCCATGTATACAAGGATGGGAGGGGGGAGCGGAGCCATGTATATAAGGATGGGAAGGGGGAGTGGAGCCATGCATACAAGGATGCGAGGGGCAGCAGAGCCATGCATACCAGGATGGGAGGGGGGAGCGGAGTCATGCATACAAGGATGGGAGCGGGAGCAGAGCCATGCATACAAGGATGGGAGGGTGGGAGCGGAGCCATATTTACAAGAATAGGAGGGTGGAGCGGAGCAATGTATACAGGATGGGAGGGTGGGAGCAGAGCCATGTATACAGGATGGGAGGGTGGGAGCGGAGCCATGTATATAGGATTGGAGTGTGGAGCAGAGCCATGTATATAGGATGGGAGGGTGGGAGTGAAGCCATGTATATAGGATGGGAGGGTGGGAGCGGAGCCATGTATATGTTGCTGCAACCAACCAATAAAACGTAATTCTGACGATTTGATTTGAAGCTGTTGAATGATCGGGTTAATTCTTTTTTTATACTGATAGATCGGGCAATTCTGAACACAGCGATACCAAATATGTGTATGTTTGATTTTTTTTTATTGTTTTATTTTGAGTGGGGCGAAAAGCAGGTGATTTGAACTTTTATATTTTTTTATTTTTTAATATTTTTAAAAACTTTTTCTGGCGCGCTTGCCGGAAGTACGAGTTAAATGCCGAAGTCAAAGATTGACAACAGCATTTAACGGGTTCAAAACAGCTGACGTGCAAGGAATGATGTGGGCTCAGCGCCAGAACCCACATCAAAGGGAGGGAGTCCAACATCGGCGTACTACTACGCCCAATGTTGGAAAGGGCTTAACCAGCTGAGGGAAAGCCGACATATGGGGGCAGATGTTTAAAGTTTGGTAAGGGGGTAACAAACATGGCACTTCCCAGGCTATTAATATCAGCTCATGGCTATCTACTTAGCCTTTACTGATTATTAACAAGGGATGATCCCCAAAAAATTATGTAGGGTCTCCCTATAATTAATAAACAGCAAAGGCTAGGCACACACCTGCAGGCTGACATTAATAGCTTAGGAAGGTGACATGGATATTGACCCCCTCTCAGACTAAAAACATCAGCCCTCAGCCACCCTAGAAATGGCACATCCATTAGATGTGCCAATTCTTGTGCTTAGCTCTGCCCACTTGCCCTGGTGTGTCTGCTATATACAAAGATGAGCGGTGGCATGATTCAAGTGATACTTGAATATACCAGTTTTAAGGCTTTTGACCACTGATCTGATATAAATGTAATAGTGAAATCTTTCTCCCAATTAGACATTTTTACTTTTTTAATTATTCAATACCATATAAATAGCATTTGTTTTACAAATTTGGTTATTGAAGTGTTCATTAAATAGATTGGAGATCACTTTTATTAATAATGTGGGATATTTAATTTTACTGGTAGTATATTTCCATATCCCAATATATATAGTAAGTTCGCATTTGAGGTGGTCATATTTTGTTTTAAGATTTTAAAATAGGAGAACAGAATATTAATTTACAATATCTGATAGTTTACTAATTCCTATTTTCTTCAATAAGGTTAATGAAAGTTTTTGATTAGTGACTTCTAATAAAGTAACTGGGATTTCTTTCAGTTGGGTTGGCTGATTTTTTGAGATTTTTTAGGATCAATAATGACAGTTTCCATATAATTATAGTTGATTTTAATAGTGTTTATGTAATGGGAGATAATGTTGGGTCTATCAAATGTGTTATATGTAGAATAATTATGTAATTCTTTTAATTGAAATATGTTTACATTTTTACCCAACTATCATCATCATGTAAAATCCATTTATTACTTTGCTTTAAAATATTAGATAAGTAATGGCTAGATAGATTTGGGAGACCTATACCATCTATTTTTTATGTTTTAATAGTGTATTTTTAGCTATTCTATTTTTTTTTTTGGAACTCCATATCATTTTTAAACTTGTTTCTGGAGTTTTGTAAGTCATACTTTAGATACCATTAAATGGGATGGAACAGAAAATGTAAAGAAGTTTGGGTAAAAGAATAATTTTATATAAAATTATTCTTCTCATCCAATTATGAGTTTACACATTTTTTGGATATCTTCTTGCATTTTTTTAAACTGTGAGATTTTTCTTTGTTAAAATAGAGCTAGGGTTAGTAAGATGTATGCCAAGATAACGTAGTAGTAATAATAATAATAATAATAATATTTTTTATTTCTATAGCATCAAAATATTCTGCAGCACTTTGCAATTCAGAAGGAACTTATACAATCAGAATTAGATGTTACCAATTAAAACACAGTGCAACACGTACCAAAAGGTGTAAGGGCCATACACACAAACATACAATCTATGATGATATTGAGGTAACACAAAAGGTAACAGTAAAAATGCTTGTCATGCTTGTCATGTATGGTCCAGCTATGAATATAATAAATAGAGGCATTCAAATAACTCTGCATGAACCAGTCACCAGCCAGTATTCCTACAAGTATAGGTACAAGGTGTTATCAAGATTGTGGAAAAAAAACAGGGAATAGTTAGTTAGATTACTGAGGTGAGGAGATAGGCAAATTTTAGGCCACACCACTCATCACACCCATTTCACAACTAGTCACACTCATATCCACGCCACAACCACATCCATTTAGCACTGCTGATCAACAATAATTATAAACAGAAAAAAATAAATTTATTTACAAGTAATGAATTAAAGTATTAATGCAAACTTGGTCATAATATTTCTTTTAAATTAGAATGTAAAAGTTGCACAATACATAACAGATCCACTCTATTAAATAGAAGATAGGATAGAAAGATGATAGGATAGCAAGATAGATAGAAGTGAGAATAGCATTACTAGTGTCCCCGCTCTCTCCTGCTTCCACTGACGCTTATTAAGCTCATGAATATTCACCTAACAACCAGGAAGCAGCAGAGTGAGAGCGGGGAGACTGGTAAGATCAATGCAGCTATTCTATCTATCTATCTATCTATCTATCTATCTATCTATCTATCTATCTATCTATCTGTCTGTCTGTCTGTCTGTCTGTCTGTCTGTCTGTCTGTCTGTCTGTCTGTCTGTCTGTCTGTCTGTCTGCCTGTCTGTCTATCTATCTATCCTATCATCTGTCTAGATGTAAAGCATATGCATATGTCCTGTGCGCTGTCCCCTCCCTGCGCTGTCTTCTCCTCCTGTGCTCAGTCTCCCTCCCTGCACTTTTTTCCAGTGTGCTGTCCTCCCTCACTGCACTGTCCTGCCTCCCTGAGCTGTCTTCTCCTATGCGCTGTCCCCCCTCCCTGCGATGTTTTCTCCTCCTGTACGCTGTCCTTCCCTCTGGCTGTCTTCTCATCCTGTGCGATGTCTCCCTCCCTGGCTGTCTTCTCATCTAGGGCGCTGTTCACCCTCCCTGCACTGTCTTCTCCTCCTGTGTACTGTCTCCCCTCCCTGCACTGTCTTCTCCTCCTGAGCGCTGTTCCCCTTCCTGCGCTGTCTTCTCCTCCTGTGTGCCATTCCCCTCCCTCTGCCATCTTCTCTCATGCGCTGTCTTCTTCTCTTGTGCGCCATCTTCTCCTCCTGTGCGCCGTCTTCTCCTCCCTGGCTGTCTTCTCCTGTGCACTGTACCCCCTTCCCAAGCCATCTTCTCCTCCTGTGTGCTGTCTCCCCTCCGTGCATTTTATTTTCCTCCTGTGCACTGTCTCCCTTCCCTGCATTCTCCTCCTGTGCACTGTCCCCTCCTCCTGTGCGCTGTCTTCTCCCTGCGTGAGCTGTGCTGCAATAAGTGGACATGAGGGACATGCAGTAGTGATGTGCCTTCTGATCCCATCACCCATCTTACCTGCTCAGCTGCTCCATCTTCATGTTCCCGCCGGCGTTTGGGCCATCTCACTTTACTGCTATGCACCACACTGATGTCAGCTCTTAGCGCTTAGCAGTGATGCTCAGTGGCCGCCGGCCTATCACAGACTGCTAGCTTATGTGCGCGGCCTTTGATAGGTAGGGGGCCATTAAATATCAATGCTATGTGCCGGGAGCTGACTTCAGAGCGGTGCATAGCAATGACATCTGAAGGTCCAAATGCCGGTGGCCATCTTAATACCTTAGTTTGCGATGTGTGGCTTCGGATTCTGATAGGCACATGGTCGGGTATAGAGTGGGACCAAGGTTACTGGTGGGCCATCTTTATGCCCCCGCCAATGAGGATCTGGGGCCCACCGAGGATCATCCGCTGGCTGTCCTGGCAGGCCACTTCGACCCTATCCCCATGTGTCACCTTCTTCTCCCATATATTTTCATCCTTTCCCCATTTGTCTGTCCCCATATTGGGGCCTGTAGTACTAAAAAAAGTTCCTCCTCACCCAGTCGTGGTCCAGCATCATCCTCCGCCTTCCTCCTCACCCAGCCATGAACCAGCGTCGTCCTCCTCCCTCCTCATCCGGCCGCAATCCAGCATCATCCTCCTCCTTCCTCCTCACCCAGCTGCGGTCCAGCAACGTTCTCCTCCTTCCACCTCCCCGACAGTGAACCAGAGTCGTCCTCCTCCTTCCTCCTCACCCGGCCGCAATCGAGCGTTGTCCTCCTCCTTCCTCATTACCCATCCACGGTCCAGCATCGTTCTCTTCCTTCCATCTCACCTGGCCACGGTCCAGCGTCGTCCTCCGCCTTCCTCCTCACCCGGCCGCGATCCAGCGTCGTCCTCCGCCTTCCTCCTCACCCGGCAGCAATCCAGCGTCGTCCACCCCGCCCGACTGCGGTCCAGCGTTGTCCTCTTCCTTCAGCTGGGGTTTCACTTGGATGTGACTCTCATCCCATCTAGTGGCACAACCACCCGCTCTCCATGGATAGGAGCATGTTAGCTGCATATATTTCACTGCTGCAAGCTCTTGTCAAGAGAGCGGGCGGTCGTAATAGGCAGCGCGGGATGCAGCGGCATATGACTAACGTTATACGCTGGCGACCCACGCAGTCACATCAGCTGCCGGCTCCTGATTGGTGACAGCTATTAACTATTCCAGGGCTAGCAGGAAACAATGCATTTCAGCTGAACGCGCCTCAGCATGTTCAGATGAATACAGAACCTGCCGAATCTTGCCAATGGGGCCCAGTGAGTAGAGGCAAAAAAGGGGGACATTCCAGGCTCATAGAGCCCCATACACCACCCTGCCTGCATGCACAGACTCCGCCCTGAGACTGACACTCTCTGCCCTGAGACTGCAGTGACTGCCCTGAGACTGCAATGACTCACTGTCCTGAGAGACTGCCCTGACACTGCCCTGAGAGACTGCCCAGACACTGTCAGGGCCCGGAATCAACCTCCTCTACTCTCCTCTCCTGAAGGACGTGGCTGCTGCTGGGTCAAATTATTACCTGAGGTAGCAGGAGAACAGTTTTTTCTGTGGCGATTTGGAGAAGAGCTGGTGTCACATGTGAGGATTATTCCTGGGTAGCAGAGGCAGGCAAAGGGGGCATGACCATAACACAGTGGGTGCTTGGCCTGCAGCAGAGAGGCTATTGAAGACATTTTGAGCGTGTATGGCCAGCATCAATATGGGGCATGGCCAGTACAGTGGGGGCATGGCCTTCACTGAGTGAGGACGTGTAAGTATGCAGAGGGTATTTGAACAGCATGAAGAGGGGGCATGGCCGGAAAAAGAGAGGGGGCATGCCGGGCACTGAGCGCTACATGGATGCATCAAGAAGGGTCGTGGCAGAAGATTCTCAGTTCCAGGGCTGCCACTAGGAATTTCAGGGCCCCATATTGGCAAAATTTTCAGGGCCCCCTTGAGACTCCACCCCAGCTCCGCCTCCACCTCTCAAACTGTGCACTGTAACACCGTGCTCTCTTGGAAAAACTCCACTTCTCACCAATCACAGATTAACAGTTTCCATCACCAGATCATACATATAGCCAGCAGCTTTTGTTTAAGCCAAAAGATATTTTAAGTTGCCATCACGACAAGGTAAACTCTTCAGTGCCCTACTCTACTCTAACCTATTAAATATTTGTTAAAAATGTCCAATACAATTTAGGTATATTTTTATTTATTTTTCAATTTTTAAAATGAACAATATCATCACATACAAGGGACAAATACCACCACACCATGACCAGACCACATATTACCACCACATAGTGACCAAATAATAGCACATACAAGGATCAAATACCGCCACACCATGGTCGGACAATATATTACCACCACATAGTGACTGAATACTACAATACTGATCATTAATAAAAAAACACAATACTAATATCACCATAAGTGCCTTTATGCACAGGAGATCTGTGCTTAGTATGCAGTGGCTGTGTACTGGTAATACAGTGATCACCAGTGACATTATACACAGGAGCGCTGTATATAGAGTATAGTGTACAGGTAATACAGTGATCACCAGTGATATTATACACAGGAGCTCTGTTTATAGTGTATAGTGTAAAGGTAATACAGTGATCACTGGTGACATTGTACACAGGACCGCTGAATATGGTATGCAGTGTATAGTGTCAGTGTACAGGTAACTCACTGACTCACCAGTGACATCTCTAGGTGAAGTCCTTCATCTTCGCATTACAGCTTCATCCAGCACAGACCGCCATCACTTCTGCAGGAAATAACAGTTATCTAGAGCACCGCTCACAGAACACATTACTTATTTTTTTCCCAAATTCTAAACTACACCAGATGAAGAAAAAAGCGACAGTGTCACTCTGCACAGTAACAGGACCGCCCCCCATTTAAAACGGTATCCTCAAAAAAAAATAAAAATGCATCACTGCAGTAATAATATTTCTTAATTAGCCCCTATGGTAATAGTATCCCTCATCCTGGCCCCCATGTGTCTCATTCCTGGCTCCAGCCATATGTTCTCCCATCCTGGCCCCATATGTTCTCCCATCCTGCCCTCATCCTGCCCTCATGAGTATCCATTCTGCCCCATGTGATGTCCCATTCTGCCCCATCTGTCCCATGATCTTGCCCCATGATCCTGCCCCATCTGTCCCATGATTCTGCCTCATCTGCAAAATTATCCTGCCCCATCTGTCTCCATTGTATCATCCTGCTCCATGATCTTGCACCATCTGTCTCCATCCTGCCCCATGATCCTGCCCCCCTTGTCTCACATCCTGCCCCTGTGTCTCCCATCCTGCACTTGTCTTCAATCCTGCCCCTTGTCTCCATTCTGCCCCGTGGGATACACGTGAAGCGGCGTGGAGGGCATCAGCCTCACAAGCTTTTTCAGACACGTCTGAGGCAAGTCCCGGCTCTGATTTTTCCAGTCTTACTACTGAGCTAATTGCGGCACAAAAGCAGGACATTAGGTTATTATGGAACATTCGTTGCCTAGAAGAATATTTAAAACTGAATTTGGTTCCGAGAGGGCTCAGGGTCTCTATTTTTCCCGCATGGGAGCCGTCATCTGCTTTCCGTACTACCTGGGAACAGGGTCTACTCCGTTGTTCCAATATTTTGATTAATATGCTAATTGTACATGATAGGGAGTTGCTGAATACAGTCAAATCTGATATTAAGAAACTAGAGACCAAATTAAACAGTTTTGATACAACATCTCAGGTCCAACCCTTTAGGGCCAGTTTAAAAGATATACTGGACAAATATGACAAAGAAATCATGAACAGGAAGAGGTCCAAATTTTTGAGGGACAAATCGGACTTTGAACAACACAATGTTTTCAAGTGGACACACCGTGGAAACCAACGCAGGGGTACGGCCCCATTCAGGGGTCACTCTGGCACTCGCAAGGAGGCTTCAGGTACGGATGGCCAGACCTCCAGTGATTTTTTATCATCGGCAGAGAGCGAGTCAGACCCAGGACCAGACGTGGACGCAGGAGACCCAGGGTCCTATACTCGTGTGACCCGTTACAGGGGTCACAGACCACAACGTCACAACCAACGAAAACAATACTGCAATTAAGGCCCTCTGAAACAAGTGAGTGTAATGTGTCTGATTCTTCTAACAGCCTGCAGATTATTAACTTATCCAATCATGTATTATATCCTATTGAAATATCTGTCCTGAGCAAAGGTTTAACATTCTCACCGGTTCAGGCATTGGATAAATTCACTTTGATTAAGGATTTGTTTCTTTTCTGTAGGAAGGTCTTACTTCAGATTCTGCACAACAAACCACAGGTTTCTCCATTTGCTGACTCTACGGATCAGATGGTCTTTCAGAACCTTTTGGATTTACTACAGGAGGGGGACATGGCAATAGGTAGGCCCAAATTTCCATTCAAAAACAGATCACGAGTCTCGCCAACATTCTCAATTATACCAGCAGTGAGAATAATTTTTGAAATGGTTAAAAAAGATATTGAGGCCCTCCCTATCAACTCGCCTATTATATCTAATTTGACTGCACCTGAAAGACGTGCCCTTTTCAATCTGAAATCTAATAATGATTTCATTATAAGAGAGGCGGACAAGGGTGGCAATATAGTTCTGTGGCCACACCACCTATATCAGGAAGAGGCACATAGACAGCTTGACAACCAAACATGTTACCGCCAATTACCTTCCAATCCCACTGGTTGCTATGCGACCAGATTGAGATCTTTAATTGACAAGGCTTTACAATTGGGGGTTATTGGTGTGGGTGAACGTGACTTCATTTGGGTTGAACAGCCGACTATATCCACCTTCTACATGCTGCCCAAAGTCCATAAGGACTTGCAAGTGCCTCCGGGAAGACCTATCATTTCCAGCATAGGAAGTTTATGCGAAAAAGCATGTATATATCTTGATTTCTTCCTACAGCCCTTTGTTCTTAAATTACCATCGTACATTAAGGATTCCTTGCACTTTATCTCGGCCAATCAGGGTTTATCCTTGTTGCCGCATGAGGTGATGGTGACATGCGATGTTGAGTCTCTTTATTCGAATATCAATCACAAAGATGGCATGGAAGCAATTTTATACTTCCTTGATCAACAATTGGACTCGGATAGGATGCACGATTCTTTCTTGGTTGATTTATTGGATTTCGTCCTCAAACATAATTTCTTTTTATTTGATAGGACGTATTATCTTCAGGTGTCAGGAGTGGCAATGGGGGCGAGATGTGCCCCAGCGTTTGCAAACTTGTTTTTGGGTTGGTGGGAGGCCACGGTTGTGTACAACTCCAGGCGATTCCATGACAAGGTACGACATTGGTCTAGATTTATAGATGATGTCTTTTTCATCTGGTCAGGTTCCCTTGAGGAGTGCATAATGTTTTTGGACTCTTTGAATGATAATTCCCTCAATATCTACTTGACTCATACCATTTCATCCTTTTCAGTGGACTTTTTGGACTTAACCATTAAATGCCATAATGGTACCCTACTGATGTCTCTATATCGTAAACCTACGGCAACCAACAGTCTGTTGGAATTTAACAGTTTCCATCCATTACATACCAGGAGGGGTATACCAGTTGGCCAATTTCTAAGGATCAGGAGAAATTGTACGGAGGATCGGGATTTTCGCAGAGAAGCACAAGACCTTACACAGAGACTCAAGAAGAGGGGCTACCCCAGGAAATGTATTTCTCGGTCCTATCAGAGGGCAAAGGCGCACTCCCAGACATCACTTTTGACTCCCAGAAACAGATCGATGGATAAGCATGTTCGGTTCATCACCGATTTTAACACGAATTGGTCTCAGGTGAGAAATATTTTACAGAAGCACTGGGGGATTTTGACCACTGATCTTCAAACCTCACAGGTGGTCAGTCAATACCCGCTTCTTACTGCCAAACGGGCACCCAACTTAAGGGACATACTCACTAGGAGCCATTATTCGAGACCCACCACCAGGCTTAACGGGGCATTATTTTGAAGGGTTCTTTCCCTTGCGGGGATTGTAACATCTGTCCCTTCATGCATCCTACGCGTAACAATTTTTGCCATCCTATTGACCACAAGCAACATAAATTAAGATCATACATTAATTGTAAAACGACCAATGTGGTTTATGCGATTATATGTCCGTGTCCGCAAATTTATGTCGGCCAAACCTCGCAAGAGCTAAGACGGAGGATTCAGAGACATTTTTCCTCCATTAATACTGCGGCTGCAGATACACGGAAGGGTAAAACCCTTACCTCCGTAGCATCGAATTTTTTACTTCACCATGAGGGTAGGCACCATGATTCCAGAATAGTTGGTCTTGAACATATTAACGGCACTATAAGAGGTGGTCCCCTTGACAGCAAACTACTACAAGTTGAAGCTAAGTGGATTTATACCTTGCATTCCATAACACCGTATGGTATTAATGAGGACCTTCTTTTTACAGGCTTTTTGGGATGAACAGCTTTCACATTTGCCCTCTGAGGCCCTCTGTCATGCTCTATGCGTATAAGCATTGTAGATCCTGGAGTGGTTTCCTTTCTGGCCATATGTATATTATCTGGCTCATCGTTTCTAGGAACTTTTCATCCATCAATATGGGATCCATCATCTTTGGAAATTGGATGTGTTGAAATCTAGGACTATTTCCGCTTTTTTCACATGGAACCATTATTCTTTATAACTGGATATACTCAAATTTGGACCTCTTCTGTCCTTTTCATATGGACTTCTTGGTGTTGACATATGGAGTCATTGTTTTCGGGTCAATATCATCATGGACAGTGGACTGATATCAATATGGAACCTTATATGTCTGACATTTCCATGCCACAATTTATGTGTGTTTCATTCTATGTCTCTACTTTGCCTTTCCTTTTTGTTTTCCTGTGTTATTTTTTTTTTTATTTTTTTTTTTTCATTATTATTATTTTTCATCATTTAAATATATTTTTATTCTGTATTTATTTTATTTATATTTATTTTCATTTATTTTTGTCATTCATGTTTTTTTGCTTTATTTTCTATTACACATGTTTATATAGAGTTAATAATTATTTTTGGTGTTATCTTTTTCATTCTTATTTTTCATTAGCCCTTTTCATTTTTAGTCACTAACAACTCCTTACATTGGTAAGGCTCAAATTTCCATTCAATTCAGTCCATATGATCTTATTCTCCATTACCCTGTCAGCACTTTTTTCCTTTTTTTTTTTTTTCTCACAGCTCCCGGGAGCCTCGCACGTGCAGTCATTATCCTCGCTGTGCATCATCGCTCTCCCTGAGCGATGTCTGCACAGTGGGGTTATTCGGCAGAGACGTCTGCCTCGTCATCACATTCCTCCCCTCTACTTCCGACTCCTGACCCAGACGCCACACACACATGAAGCTGCCTTACCATAATGATACAGGCATTTATAGACGGCTTTGGCATGCATTCCTCACCTTCCCCTGACGAAGCCGTCCGGGCAACGGCGACATGCGTTGGGCAGCCCCCGCCTCTGCCTCCTGCTCTTTTTGCCACTTGCCTTCCTTCCCCATGGCAGATTTGTGAGCACATTTTTACACTGCTCATTGCTTTTCATTCTTTGGACTTGCATCTGGGCACATTGCATGGGACTTCCCTGACTGGTAGTATATCTCAGCATTTTTTGCTGTACATAATTATTGTTTCTCTTTATCTCATGGGTGCCTTCTGGTTCATAGAGCGTTTTTGTCTATGTTCACACAGCTGCTGGTCCATTTGTGGTTATGTTCACATTTAACTACATATATGGGGGTTTCTTTGTGGACATTTTGTCAATTATATATTAGACATTATTGCTCATTATAGGATGGTTCATACTACATGTTTTGCCTCATTATTGACAATTGTGTAGCAGGATGTATGCGGGTGGCTTCTCACTGTTTTTAGTATGTTTTTATTGTTGTTTGCAAATAAAGTCATTTTCTATTACTATATAGGGTGGTGTGCAACATTTTTGGTGGTCATCTTTTTCTTCCTTCAGTCTTCCTACTATTATTGACCACTGCTTGCACCCCCTGATATTGATTGTTTAAACTTTGCAGTGCGCCCATTTTTTCATATTGCAGTTCCATTCTGCCCCATGTCTCCATTCTGCCCCGTGTCTCCATTCTGCCCCGTGTCTCCCATTCTGCCCCCATGTCACCCATACTGCCCAGTGTATCCCATCCTGCCCCAGTGTCTCCAATCCAGCCCCAATGTCTCCAATCCTGCCCCTTGTCTCCATTCTGCCCCCATGTCGCCATTCTGTCCCTTGTCTCCAAGCTGCCCCCATGTGTCCATTCTGCCCAGGCAGGATGGAGACATATGGTCCATGTGTCTCTATCCTTCCCTTGAAGCATATTGCGGCTTGCCACTTTCGATAAAAATGAAAAAAAAGCATTCTCCTTACCTTGCCGCGCTCCTGCAGCGAACGATGATCCCTTCAGGCATTTCAAGCATGCAATTGCCAGCACAAGACAATCAAGTCATACGCCGGTGACATCAGCTGCCAGCCTCCGATTGGCTGTTGGCTTTAACTATTGCAAGGCAATAGAGCTTAACTGAACCTGCGTCTCGGACGCAGATTCAGTTACTGCACCGGCAGAAGCCTCCCGCTGGGGCCTAATGGCAAAAGTGATGTGCCCGATGAGGGCCCCCATTCTGATCGGGTCTCATATGCCAGTCAGGGCAGTAATGCCCTGATGGCGGCCCTGCTCAGTGCAAAATAAGAGCCCGGCCGGGACAACGGGACAGTCTCAAAATCAGTACTGTCCTGCTGGATACGGGACTGTTGGGAGGTATGGATAAGGTGTTGGAGTTATATGTTTTAAGCATAAACTTATAATTGATGAAATCTTTTGCCAAAAGGATTTTCTCCACAGATGTTTGGCACACCTTGAGTACTGCTGGAAAAATATGTTTGGAGCAAATGCCAGAGTTTCCACCGTCTTTGCTGAGTGTTCTGTGAGTAGTATAGCATACATATGTTTTGTCAAAATTAATTTGACAGGTGCCCCGCCCCCTATCAAATTGAAATCAAAGTGTGTAACCCCTCCCCTCTGCAGAGTGTAGCCGTTCCCCTGACAGCAAATGATTTTGATAGTGACACAATCAAAATAGCTTTGATTGTCAGGCTATTATTATCATGATGCCGTGTTACTCAATGAATTTTAGCATGGCATATTATGTATGCCTATATCAAATGCGATATGTCACTTTCAGATGCGATTACTTGGTGATTATATGTTGGAGTAATTCTCAACATTATATGATAGTGTAATGGTCAATATTATATGATAGTAGGTGTTGTGAACACGTTGGAGGCGACTTCAGAGCTGGGGCTTATTCCAGTGGTTGCTGAGGGTAATGAACCAATTGCTGAATGGCTTTCAGCTGGGTCCGATTGGTCTGAACTCCCATCAGCCTTGCCGGTAATCAATTGTTTTTCCAGGTCTTGCTTGGAGCTCAGCTTGCATTCCTGCTTTCATTCAGATAAGTGACTTGTTGTTTTTTTTTCCTCTGGTTGGATTTTCTTTGCTGGTTTGCTGCCTTGCAGTGGACTTCAGCCTGGTCCCGTTTTGGGGCCTGGCTCTGCAATTGTGCTCAGTTTGTGTTTGCACTTTTGCTCTTTCCTGTGTCACTTTTTATTTGCTGAATTGCTGTGTGTTACACCAGAGATCTGATTTAGGTGGTAGAGATCGTGTGATCTCAGATTTTTGTTAATCAGAAGTGTTGGTATTTTTGCCAGGGTTTTTTGGGTTGCAGTCAGAATTCTTTCCTATACTTTTCTATCTAGTCAGTATTGGGCCCCAGCGTTTGCTCATTCTATTTTC
This sequence comes from Oophaga sylvatica, assembly GCA_033576555.1. NCBI lineage: Eukaryota > Metazoa > Chordata > Amphibia > Anura > Dendrobatidae > Oophaga > Oophaga sylvatica. Next base: position 151,049,841 of record JARQOD010000006.1, on the reverse strand, counting down.
TGTCTGTGTTCGTATTTTCTTCTTGTCTAACCGCCATTTCATGTTTGGAGGCTTCCTATTTCTTTGGGGGTTCTGCTATGAGGCAGTTAGCTTTCATCTTTCTGTCTTTAGGTGTAGCTATCTCTCCGGCTGTGACGAGGTGTCTAGGATCACCGTAGGTACGCTCCACGGCTACTTCTAGTGTTGGGGTTAGTTTAGGCTCTGCAACCCAGTAGTTTCCAACCTCTCTGGTGTATTGCTACTTTGGCTATTTTTGCTATTTCTCCTCAGTAGTGTTGAGCGATACGATACTGCAAATATCGGGTATCGGCCGATATTAGCTGTATCGGGCTTTCGATTCCGAGTACCGATATTTTCGTCATATCGGATACCGGAATCGGATTTGTCACTGTCACTGTGAGTGTCCGTCGGTCGGGTCTGTCAGGAGTCAGCGGCACTTACCTGGCAGAAGATCTCTGGCGGTCACGTCCTGGACTGCTTGATGGCCGCCATTATCTTCTCCCTGGCGGTCACATGCAGTTTTTCGCGATAACTGCAGTGACTGCAGGGTAATCCCGGCCGTAAACCAGTCCGATGACGTCACCGCCGGGGAAGCAGGTAATCAGCTGTGCTGCGCCGGGATGACAGGCTCTGCCTGCCTGCCTCTGATGTCATTCTGATGTAGCAGAGCTGGATCGTCGTGGGACACTCGTTACTATGGACTGCGTCGGACAGGTGGTATACTGCTGTTTTTTTTTTTCATTTTTTTACAGGAGATCGATGGCGTCGCAGGATGAGACTGTAATAAAAGTAATGAAAACTGTGTTTTATTAAATTAAAAAACTTTTTTATGAACATTCACCCGTCCGGGTACATCAACAATTTAACTATTTACATACAGGGACCCTGTCCGGGTTATTTATAATTCTTTGGCAGGGGTGTTCCAGGTACCACCTGGTACTCTTCTGATGCTTGCCAAACATCCGAGACACCAAGGACCACCAGGACCTGATGACGTCGTGTGGCCTGTACAGTCAAGTCGTGACCCGCTATCTGTGTCTGTGTGGCCACCTCTTTCATCTCCCTCAGGGTCTGGAGCCCTATGTCCCGGACTGAACGAACCCCAGGGGGCCTAACAGGCGCCGGGTACGGGCCAGCTATCATTATCATGTCCATAGCTGGGGCTGCTGAGGAGACCACTGAGGGAGGCTGGGGAGATTTACGGCGTGGGGTGGGCACTTGTGCAGAGGCCTGGATGTGGGAGGCTGAAGGCTCCGAGGGTCTCACAGGTTCCTGACACTCTGGGGACCAGGGGTCGCACCTGGTGACATTTAGGGCATACCATCCATTGTAACCCCAGTGTTGGGTGTAAGTTACCAAGTCTCCTGGCAACAGGTCCCTCCCCGGGTGTCCTTCTGGGAGGTGAGACTCCACGTCCCGCCGGGTCACAAACACTTCTAAATAAAGTCCAGGCTCCTGGATGAAGCCCCAACCAGCTTTCAATTTAAAGCTCCGTACTGCACCCTTACGCCGCGGCTCCCTCAGGGTTCCTTTATCTTTTCTCATCCGGTCCTTATCTGCCCGGTCCTTCTCGATGTGACGTTGGCGAAGCTTCTGGGATTCGCGCTGCTCCCTTTGTCGCTCGGCTTCTCTCTCCCGACGTCTACACTCTTCCTCCTGACGCTGGTTGTAATTCTCCTCCACCAGCATCTCCATGTCTCCACCATCAAACTGCAGCTTACGATGTCCGGTTTGCGCAGCTCTCCTGGCACCCGACAGTCCTGGCGGCGCTCACCTGCAGAGGAAGCAGCCGACTCTGGAACAGATGACAGTCGGGGCTCCGGTACAGACAGGTAGACCTCTGGTGCCTGCGCGGCCTCCTCCATGAGGACGGGTGTCGCTTCTTCTGTCTCAGCGACGGGGGCAGACAGCGGGATCTGGGGTGCTGCCGGTGCAGCGTTTTTTGCAGGAACGGGTGCCTCCACTGCGACAACGTCAACCGGATCACATTGCAAGGGCTGGGATGCCCGCACGGACTCCTCTACTAGAACGGGTGCCTCACCTTCCGGTACAGACACTTCAGGTAAGAGGGATTGGCGCCGCTCCAAGTTTAGTTTTAGGGCACGCCAGCTGGCTTCCATCCTGGCGACCTCCTCCCGGTGCCGGGCCAGGCCTCTTAGGGTATCCTCTGCTTCTTGCAGCGTAGGAGGGTTTCCAGGCCGGGTGCCCAACGGTGGTTCCGTGGCGATCGGGTCGCTTCCGTGGGGGGAGAGCTCTGACTGCTCCATCCCTTCACACTTCTGCTCGTGTCCATTAGCCATCTCTGCCAAGTCACATGTGTCATTAGCATCTGGAGAGGGCCCCTCTTTTGTAGTGAGGCGGGACCTTCGTGTTAGTTTCCGCACACTGAGGAGGATGAGGAGGCGGAACTCAAGAGCTGTGGGGCACGATCTTACATTGCAGTACCATTTAGAGTGGTCGGCCATCGTTTTCGCGCCACTGAGTGAGTGTACACCCACGAAGAGCACGCCCTTCTTCTTCACCAGTGCCTCATCGTGACGCAGATATGCGGAAAAATGGCAAATACATTCTCTGATGATTTTAGCAATTCTCAAGCACAAAACCAGTTCAATTCAGGCACACAGGACTCGCTTATAGCGAGCTACAGAATCCTGTTCGTGACGCCCAAGTTGAGTCGCACAGAGCCAGAGGTTTTGGGGGTACTCGGCACCGAGCCTGTCGACATCTATGGGGTATGTCACGGCTTTACCCGGCAATTGAATCAGAGTCTATTTTACTATGTAGAAGTGTATAAACTATAAATATATGTATATATATATGTCACAATGACATGTATATATATATATGTATTCTATGTGTGTATATTTTGTGTTTACAACGAAAGAAAGTGTTTTTTTTAGTTGCAATATTTTGTTCCCATAGACTTACATGGGACTTCCGGTATCGGAATCGGATATCGACGATATTTAGTGATATCGGCGATACCATTCCGATCCGATATTTTTAGATATCGAGCAGTATCGCTCAACACTACTCCTCAGCTACCGAAACATAACAGTATTACCGGCCACACTGAAAATTATATGGTACTCAACTAAAGGGAAAAATAGTAAAAAAGGAAAAAAAAAGGAGTTGTCAGAATTTTTTTTTTTTCTGTTTGTTGCATTTTTTCCCTCTTTTTCTCTGGATGCTGGGGAATTTTTCATTTGTCCTCAATGGAGTTTGCACAGTTGTCTGGCCGTGTGGAGTGGCTTGCCGCTGAGGTTCAGAGCATTGCTACCTATCTTGCTAGGTTGCCGGTTGTGGAACCTAGGATCCCCATACCAGATTTATTTTTGGGGGATCGGTCTAAATTTCTGAACTTCAAAAATAACTGCAAGTTGTTTTTTGCCTTAAAGCCTAAATCCACAGGGAACGCAGCACAGCAGGTTCAAATTGTCATCTCTCTGCTGCGCAGCGACCCTCAGGAATGGGCTTTTTCCCTGACACCTGGAGATCCTGTTTTGAATGATGTTAATGTATTTTTTAAGGCTTTGGGGTTATTGAACGATGAGCCTAATGTCACTGATCAAGCTGAAAAGACCTTGTTGGCATTAAATGAGGGTCGTGAAGACGCTGGGCTGTACTGTCAGAAATTCGGAAAGTGGGAAGTCCTGACCAAATGGAATGATGATGCCTTGGTAGCCCTTTTTCGAAGGGTCTGTCAGAAAATGTAAAGCACGTTATAGTGGGATTTCCTGTTCCCTCTGGTCTCAATGATTCTATGTCTTTGGCTATTCAAATTGACAGACGTTTGCATGAGCGCAGAAGTATGCGTGAGATAGTGTTGCCTTGTGAGCCAGCTCCTGAACCCATGCAGTGTGATGGAGTGACTTCTGGGGCTCAGCGTCATGAGTTTCGAAAGCGCAATGGGTTATTTTTCTACTGTGGTGACGCTTCTCATGCTATTTCCGTCTGAACTAAGCGGGGAAGATGTTTTGGGCACTCAGTTGTCTTGTGTAGTGTTCAGACTAAATTTCTGTTGACTGTTACCCTGATTTGCTCCCTGTCCACATTTTCGGCTCAAGCATTTGTTGATTCAGGAGCAGCTGTTAACCTGATGGATTTTGACTTTGCCAAACGTTGTGGGATTCCCATGATACCCCTGCAGAAGTCTATTCCTTTGCTGGGCATTGATTCTACCCCTTTGGAGGAGAATAAACCCCAGTTTTCTACTCAGGTGATAATGAGGGTTGAACCAGATCATCAGGAGAGTTGCAAATTTCTGGTGTTGCATAATCTGCATGACATTATTGTACTGGGTTTCCCTTGGTTACAGACTCATAATCCTGTTTTGGATTGGAAATCTCTGTCTGTGACCAGTTGGGGCTGCCAATGTGTTATTACTGACACACTGTTTTTTCTGCTTCTCCCCAGTCTCAGGATGTCCCTGACTTTTTGACGGATTTTTCTGATGTGTTTAGTGAGAGTAAGTCTGCATCCTTACTTCCTCACAGGAGCTATGATTGCGCTATTGAATTAGTGCCTGGTGGTAAATTTCCTAAAGGTCGCCTTTTTAAATTATCTGTACCTGAACACGATGCTATGCGATCTTATATCAAGGAGTCTTTGGAGAAGGGTCATATGAGACCATCCTCTTCACGCTTGGGTGCCAGTTTTTTCTTTGTGGCCAAAAAGGATGGTTCATTGAGGCCGTGTATTGACTATCGCCTCCTGAATAAAATCACTGTTAAATATCAATATCTGTTACCCTTCATTTCTGACCTATTTTCCAGAGTGAAAAGTGCTAGTTGGTTTACCAAGCTTGACCTCAGGGGGCGTTTAACCTTATTCGCATTAAGCACGGGGATGAATGGAAGACGGCGTTTAATACCTCAGAGGGGCATTTTGAGTACCTAGTGATGCCTTTTGCGCTTACTAATGCCCCTTCCGTCTTCCAATCCTTCATGAATGATATTTTCAAGGATTTTGTGGATAAATTTCTGATCATTTATTTGGATGATATCTTGATTTTTTTAACGACTGGGACTCTGATGTGAAACATTTTCTGACTGTGTTCCAGATTTTGAGAGAGAATGCACTGTATATGAAGGGATCAAAGTGTCTTTTTGGGATACAGAAGGTTTCATTTCGGGGATTCATTTTGTCTCCATCTGTTATTGAAATGGACGCGGTCAAGGTTCAGGCCATCTGTGATTGGATTCAACCTACTACTTTGAAGGCTCTTTCAGAGATTTTTGGGTTTTGCCAATTTTTATCGTAAATTTATTGGTAATTTCTCCGGTATTGTTAAACCATTGACTGATTTGACCAAAAAGGGTTCCGATGTGGTGAATTGGCCTCCTGAGGCAGTTTCTGCGTTTCAGGAACTTAAGCAGAGATTCATTTCTTCTCCTGTTCTACGGCAGCCTGATGTTTCTCTACCGTTTCAGGTGGAGGTTGATGCTTCTGAGATTGGGGCAGGTGCAGTTTTGTCCCAAAGGGATCTGGAGAGCTCTAAGAGTAACCCTTGTGCCTTCTTCTCTCGAAAATTTTCTCCAACTGAACGTAATTATGACGTGGGTAATAGAGAGTTATTGGCCATGAAGTGGGCCTTTGAAGAGTGGAGACATTGACTGGAAGGAGCCAAACATCAGGTGGTGGTCCTCACGGACCATAAGAACCTGGTTTATCTCGAATCAGCCAAGCGACTTAATCCTAGACAGGCCAGGTGGGCCTTGTTTTTCACACGTTTTAATTTTGTGGTTTCTTTTCTTCCGGCACTAAGAATGTTAAGGTGGATGCCCTCTCGAGGAGTTTCTTTGCTGATTCTCCTGATCCTGCTGTTATTTTGAAAGAGGGTGTAGTTTTTTCCGCCATCTCGCCCAATTTGAGACTGGCTCTGGAGGGGAGTCAGGAGGATAAACCTGAACACTGCCCTGTTGGGAAATTGTTTGGAAGAGTGTGATGTTTGAGATTCATTGTTCCGCATTGGCTGGTCATCCCGGTATTTTTGGTACCAGAGACTTGGTGAGTTGGTCCTTTTGGTGGCCTACTTTGTCTCATGACGTCAGGGACTTTGTGCAGTCCTGTGGGACTTGCTCTTGTTCCAAGCCTTGCTCTCACTCTAGTGGATTGTTAATGACATTACCTGTGCCCAAGAGGCCATGGACCCATATCTCTATGGATTTTATTTCCGACCTCCCTGTCTCTCAGAGAATGACCGTTATCTGGGTAATCTGTGATAGGTTTTCCAAGATGATACATCTTGTGCCATTACTTAATTTGCCTTCCTCCTCCGAATTGGTGCCTTTGTTTTTTCAGCACATGCTTCGGTTACATGGCATTCCGGAGAACATTGTGTCTGACAGAGGAGTCCAGTTTGTTTCCAGATTTTGGAGAAAATTTTGTTCTAAACTTGGTGTTCAGTTATCTTTCTCCTCTGAATTTCACCCTCAGACCAATGGACAAAAAAGAGAACAAACCATACCTTGGAGACTTGAGATGCTTTGTGTCTGCTGATCAAGATGACTGGGTATCTTTTTTGCCTTTGGCTGAGTTTGCTCTTAATAATAGGGCTAGCTCTGCCAATTTGATGTCTCCATTTTTCTGCAATTCTGGGTTTCACCCTCGGTTTTCTTCAGGACAGGCGAGGGCTTCCGTCTGTCCAGGTGTTGACTCTATTGTGGAGCGTATGCAGCAGATTTGGGACCAGGTAATGGAGAGGTTGTCTCTCTCTCTCAGGAGAAGGACCAGCGGTTTGCCAACCGGCATAGGACTGATGGTCCTCGTTTTAAAGTGTGGGACTTGGTTTGGTTGTCCTAAAAAAATATCCCTATGAAGGTTGCGTCTCGAAAATTTTAAGCTAAGGTTCATTGGACCTTTTAGGATCATGGAAATTCTTAATCCGGTTTCCTTCCGTTTACTTCTTCCAGGGACATTTAAGATCCATAACGTGTTCCATAAGTCCTTATTGAAGAGGTTTGTTGAGCCAGTGGTTCCTGTGGCTGCGCCTCTTGACCCTGTTTTGGTTGAGGGCAATTTGGAGTATGTGGTTGAGAAAATATTGGATTCTCGTTTTGCTAGATGGAAACTCCAGTATTTGGCTAAGTGGAGAGGTTATGGTCAAGAGGACAATT
>JARQOD010000006.1:150939872-151033517 GCA_033576555.1 Oophaga sylvatica | reverse complement strand
GCTTATGTATCTGAAGGTACAGGAATGCTCAGCCACGTGACGCTGCGTGGTGAAATGGCTGAGGAACCCCTAACAGGAGCAAGCGACAGTGCTAAGGGAAATGGGGAGAGGCACAGGAACGATGAGAAAGGTGATGCTGTGCAACTGACCAGTGCCACAGAGAAAGGTAACTGCCCCATATATAGCACTGCTCCTGAGGTAATGGGGGTGGATGGGGAGGTAGTACCCATAGCAGCGCTGACTGATTTGTCTGTGGAAATCCCCTGGGAGACAGCCTAGATAGTCACTGTCACCCGCAGTCAGAGTGCCCACAATGCAGATAACGCCAAGCCTTCTGGACCCTCTTCAGTCAGAGGGATGACAGAACCAGAGGCGGACCCAGAGCAGGTTCAATAGGGTTCCCATAGGGAAGGGACCTTGACGTCACTTCAGGCTGCCTCCAGCCAGGAGTTCCAGGCTGCTCTGCTCTCAGATGAGAGCCTGGGGACCTTGAGACACCTTGCCGAGACGCCCAAATCCGTGACTGATAAGGAGAGGGTGTACTGGAAATGAGGGAGGTTGTACCGGGAGACAGTTCCCGGTAAATCCCAAATAGAGTGGTTGAAGGAAAGACAGCTGGTCATCCCCTACCAATTTAGGGGTGCGTTGTTGCGGATTGCCCATGAGATCCCACTCGCTGGACACTTGGGGAACAGCAAAACTAAGGCCCGGCTATCTCAACACTTCTATTGGCCCAAGATGGGGACAGATGTAACCAACTACTGCTGCTCCGGTATCACCTGCCGCTCCTGTATCACCTGTCAAAGAGTGGGGAAGTCAGGGCCTGTTCCCAAGGCTACCCTGATCTCTTTTGCAAGTGATAGAGGAGCCTTTCCAGAGGATCGCAGTGGACATTGTGGGACCACTGGCCATACCAAGCAGCTCTGGAAAGCGTTACATTCTTACTGTGGTAGACTATGCTACCCGGTACCTGGAGGCAGTGGCTCTTGTCCTCAACTAGGGTGAATAAGGTGGTGGATGCCTCGTTGGCCTTTTTTTCATGAGTAGGATTTCCAAGGGAGATGCTTACTGACCAGGGGACTCAATTTGTGTCTCGTCTAATGGAGGCTCTCTGTGAGAAAATGCAGGTGAAGCGTCTGGTATCGAATGCGTATCACCCCCAAACCAATGGTTTGTGTGAGCGCTTCACCAGTACCCTCAAACAGAGGCTAAGAATGCTGGTTGAGACCCAAGGACACCACTGGGAGCGGTGCCTCCTACACCTGCTATTCGCTTACCGAGTGGTTCCGCAGGCCTCAGCAGGGTTTTCCCCCTTCGAACTCCTGTACGGCAGGCGAGTACGGGGGCCCCTTAGGTTGGTAATGGAATCCTGGGAAGAAGAGCTGAGCCCTTCAGAAGTGTCCATCGTGGAGTTTGTCATGTGCTTCCGTGACAAGATCCAGACCTTGACGCAGTTGGTGCAGGCTCAGGCTGACCAGAAGCATTGGTATGACCAGAATGCCCAGGAGCGGACCTACCAGGTGGGTTAGAAGGTGTGGGTGCTGGTCCCCGTACCAAAGAATAAGCTTCAGGTCGCCTGGGAAGGCCTGTACGTTGTACACCAACAGCTCAATCCAGTCACCTACATGTTCACTTTTGACCACGCTCGGGGTAGTCGCAAGGCCTTCCACGTCAATATGATGAAGGCTCATCAAGAAATTGGAGCCTGCATCCTACCGGTCTGCATCCCACCCGAGGATGGGGTGGAAGGCCTCCCTCCTGGGCATGCTGACCCAAGCTAAGGCTGGTGGGTCCAGAGAGGACATGGAAGTAAGCGCCTTGCTATCTGCACCTCAGCGGTTGCAGCTGCGAGCCACGCTGGAAACCTTCCAGGCTGTGTTTACCAACTGACTCGGAAGGACTGAGGTAGCGGTCCAGGAAGTGGACACAGGGAATCATGCCCTCTATGGCGGACACCCTATCTGGTCTCTGACGAGATGCAGCACGTAATGTGTCAGGAAATCAATGAGATGTTGCAGCTGGGGGTGATTTAACGGTCCAAGACGTGCGAGCCTCACCCGTAGTCCTGGTGCCAAAGAAGGATCGGACCATATGATTCTGTCTGCACTACAGGGGGCTCAACGCCATCACCACCTCTGATGCGCATCAAATGCCATGCATGAAGTAGTTGTTTGAGCAGTTAGCTGGCGCACACAATCTATCCATTATTGATATTGGCAGATTCCCCTGAGTCCCGAGGCACAGGAGAAATCCGCCTTTATCACCCCCTTCGGACGATACGAGTCCACGGTCATGCCTTTTGGCATGAGGACTGCCCCTGACACATTCCAGTGAATGGTCAACCACCTGCTTCAGGGACTGGAGAGGTGCGTGGTGGCATACCTGGATGACATTGCTATCTTCAGTTCCACCTGGGAGGAACACCTTCAGCATGTCCAGGAGGTGCTCAGGCACATCCACCAAGCAGGTCTGACCATCAAACCGGGAAAGTGCCACATGGGCATGAGAGAGGTCCACTACCTGTGGGACCGGGTAGGCGTGGGCTTTAGAGGCCAGAGCCTGGAAAAGTAGACGCAATCACTTCCTGGTCCACCCCAATGTCCAAGAAGCAGGTGATGTCTTTCCTGGGCACTGCATGGTACTATAGCAGCCTTGCAAAGCCTTTGATGAACCTCACCAGAAAGTAGCTACCCCAAGCAGTCGACTGGACAGATGGCTGTGAGGTGGCTTTTAGGGCTTTGAAAACAGCACTGAGCAGCTCTCCTGTGCTAAGGGCAGTAGACAGCAGCAGGCCATTATTAGTACAGACCGATGCCAGCGAGTTCGGCCTCAGTTCTGTGCTTAGCCAGGTTGACTTGGGAAACCAAGAGCACCCCATGTTGAACCTGAACTGGAAGCTCCTGCCAAGGGAAGTGGCCTATTCTATCATAGAGAAGAAGTGCCTGGCCATGGTTTGGGTCCTGCAATGTTTGCAGCCCTACCTGTATCGGAGCACCGTCAATGTGGTGAATGACCACAACCCCCTGAGTTGACTGCACATCGTGTCTGGTACTAACGGAAGGTTGATACGCTGGAGCCTTGCCCTCCAGCAGTACGACTTTACCATGGCTCACAAAAAGGGCAGCGAGCATGGCAATGCAGACGGGTTGTCCGGCGGGGTGAGTCTGCCGAGGTGCGCATGGAGGAGTACTTTGAGTTCCTGCCTCTGTAGCGCAGTCCAAAAGGGGGAGGTCTTAGGGTCTGCAGAACGCACCAAATATACGATGTGGAGAGGTGCGTTCGCAGCCCGGGGTCCACCGTGCAGGCGGAGCCTGCTGCTAGTAAAATGGCGCAAGAAGCGAACTTTGTTATCCCGCCAAAATAAACGCCGTAACGCGATGTGGTAATATGTGCAAACTCTGTTAATCCACAGAGCCGCTAGAAGGAGTGCCGCAGCGCTATATGGCGATGTGTGCAAACTCACTTAACACAACTGAGTCGCAAAAAAAACACACTAGGGCGCTGTTTAGCGTTGAAAGCGAACCCTGTTACGTCACAGAGCCGCTGAGACAAACTTCTGTGTCCTGTCAGGCACCCAGGTACACAGTTAACTGCTAAGCGAACATAGAACGTGATCATGCGCTAATGTCCTCGTGGGTGTCACCCGCAATCTATGGCGTCTGAATGCCAGGCCCTGAATATGCCAATCAAACTCCTCACCGGTTATGCCGGTAATCTAGGGCATCTATGACACCGACCCTGACCAGTTAGCATACCAAACTCCTTACCGATTAAGTCGGTATTCTAGGGGCTTATTTCAGCCGGGCCCTAACCACACACACGCATGACCACACTGGCGCAAAGCATATAAAGATTGACACTAGCGCATGGCGGTCCAGCCATGCCACCCTTTTATAGTAACAGCTACAGGACATGCCAGAAACAAGGACCAATGAAAGTGTTCCAGAGCACCAGTAGTCACAGGACCTTCCTGTCGGACCAATAGAAGCTGCTGCAGTACCTGAGCATGTGACCCCTGATCTCCAATGAGAGATCTCACCCTGAGCATGCTCAGAAGGGAAAACAAGGACTTTGTCCTAAAGACGTCTGTTCGCCGCTAACCAGTACTGGCCACAATAGCAGAACCTGGAGATGCAGCAGTAATCCTCTGCACACTGTTAGACTGGGCGAGATGCTGGGACCAACGTCTAAGCTGAGCAGAGTCCACTGTGGCTGGAGATGAATGGGAGACCGCAGCCGGGATGGCTTGAGATTCCCCTTGTGCAGAAGCGGGAACTCGACCCCTAACAGGAGGTGTCAGGAAATATGATGTATTTCTTATTGTTCTAATTACACCTACAGAGCCATCCGCTGCAGCTTCTTGATTTCTGAATGACATGCGGCCCCTTATGTTTGAGTTGCCCAGGCCCATAGCTGCAGATTTCTCTGCCTGTGTGTGACTCCAGCCCCCCTCCCTCCCAGAAAAATATAGTCCTGCCATCACTCTACGAGGTTTCCAGCCACAGTTATGGAACTTATGTTTTCTAGTACTTTTCAAAAGGGGAGCACACTCTCTTGCTCCGCCCACCCTGCGAGGTCACTGGAAAGTATAAGGTTATGAGGCCCAATGAGGAAGTTGTCTTTTGTGGGGAAATCAGCTAGGAGACAGCAGTGCCGATGTACCCTTTCTTTTGGGACTTTTCCCCTCCCCTCACCTCCACATGGCACGCCATTGACCGAGATCTGTAAGTTTCATACTTTAATCCCTGTTATTTTGTAATTGCCTGTATATACTGTAGTTGTCTCTTTTTTGTAACATTGTAGAGCAACGGGGTCAGTGGGTGCTCTTGTCCACTGGCCTGGCTGCCTTTATAAACACTGCATGGACCAGGGCTCAAAACACTGAACGCCTGCTCTATCTCCCCGTGGGCAACATACTACACAGACAACGCAGGGTTAGGATAACACAGTGTGGCAATGTTTTATTGAACCGCAACACCCTATAGCAAACAGAACAGTCCCAGCAATAACCCCCAAGATGGTGCACATTACAAGGTCTCACCCTTCTGCTGTCTCGCCAAGATGATGGTAGATGATACAGTTAGGTCCATAAATATTTGGACAGAGACAACATTTATCTAATTTTGGTTCTAGACATTACCACAATGAATTTGAAACAAAACAAATCAGATGCAGTTGAAGTTCAGACTTTCAGCTTTCATTTGAGGGTATCCACATTAAAATTGGATGAAGGGTGCCACCCTGTTTTTAAAGGGACCAAAAGTAATTGGACAATTGACTCCAAGGCTATTTCATGGACAGGTGTGGGCAATCCCTTCATTATATCATTCTCAATTAAGCAGATAAAAGGGCTGGTGTTGATTTGAGGTGTGGTGTTTGCATTTGGAAGGTTTAGCTGTGAAGGAAACATGCGGTCAAAGGAGCTCTCCATGCAGGTGAAACAAGCCATCCTTAAGCTGCAAGAACAGAAAAAAAACCATCCGAGAAATTGCTACAACTTTAGGAGTGGCAAAATCTACAGTTTGGTACATTCTGAGAAAGAAAGAAAGCACTGGTGAACTCATCAATGCAAAAAGACCTGGGAGCCCATGGAAGACAACAGTGGTGGATGATCGCAGAATACTCTCCATGGTGAAGAGAAACCCCTTCACAACAGCCAACCAAGTGAACAATACTCTCCAGGAGGTAGGCATATCAATATCCAAATCTACCATAAAGAGAAGACTGCATGAAATTAAAATACAGAGGGTTCACTGCACGGTGCAAGCCACTCATAAGAATCAAGAATAAAAAGGCTAGGCTGGACTTTGGTAAAAAACATCTAAAAAAGCCAGCACAGTTCTGGAAGAACATTCTTTGGACAGATGAAATCAAGATCAACCTCTACTAGAATGATGGAAAGAGAAAAGTATGGCGAAGGCGTGGTACAGCTCATGATTAGTGTTGAGCATTCCGATACTGCAAATATCGGGTATCGGCCGATATTAGCTGTATCGGAATTCCGATTCCGAGTTCCGATATTTTCGTCTTATCGGATACCGGAATCGGGATTGTCACTGTCACTGTCAGTGTCCGTCGGTCGGGTCTGTCAGGAGTCAGCGGCACTTACCTGGCAGAAGATCTCCGGCGGTCACGTCCTGCACTGCTTCATGGCCGCCATCTTCTTTCCCCGGCGGTCACATGCAGTTTCTCGCGATAACTGCAGTGACTGCTGGGTAATCGCGGCCGTAAAGCAGTCAGTCCGATGACGTCACCGCCGGGGAAGCAGGTAATCAGCTGTGCTGCGTTGCAATGACAGGCTCTGCCTGTCATTGCGATGTAGCAGAGCTGGATCGTCGTGGGACTGTCGTTATGGACTGCGTCGGACAGGTGGTATACTGTTGGTTTGTTTTTTTTCTTTTTTTACAGGAGATCGATGGCGTCGCAGGAATGAGAGTACAATAAAAAAAATGAAAACTGTGTTGTCTCTTTTATTTCATTAAAAGACTTTTTTCTTGCTGTGTCTTTTTTTTATACATTTAATAACTTTGGGATTAATAATGGATCGGTGTCTTATTGACGCCTCTCCATTATTAACCGGGCTTATTGTCACCGTGCAATCAATGGTGACATTAACCCCTTATTACCCCGCTTGCCACCGCTACAGGGCAAGTGGGAAGAGCCGGGTAAAGTGCCACAATTGGCACATCTTTTGATGCGCCAAATGTGGGGCTGCTGTAGCCTGGTATTATCAGGCTGTTGAGGGCCAAAATCCATGGGCCTTGACAGTCTTTTAATACCAGGCCGCAGCAGTCTGCATTTTACTTGGCTGGTTAACAAAAATAGGGGGGATCCCCACGCCGTTTTTTTTTCGAGGGGATCCCCTATTTTTGTTAACCAGCCAAGCTAAGCAGACTGCTGTGGCCTGGTATTATCAGGCTTGCAAGGTCCATGGATATTGGATCCTTACCAGCCTGAAAAACCAGGCCTCAGCGGTCTGCTTCATCTGGCTGGTTAACAAAAATAGGGGGGACCCCACGCCAATTTTTTTCGAGGGGATCCCCTATTTTTGTTAATCAGCCAAGATATGCAGACTGCTGTGGCCTGGTATTATCAGGCTGGCAAGGTCCATGGATCTTGGCTCCTTAACAGCCTGAAAATCCAGGCCTCAGCGGTCTGCTTCATCTGGCTGGTTAACAAAAATAGGGGGGACCCCACGCCAATTTTTTTCGAGGGGATCCCCTATTTTTGTTAATCAGCCAAGATATGCAGACTGCTGTGGCCTGGTATTATCAGGCTGGCAAGGTCCATGGATCTTGGCTCCTTAACAGCCTGAAAATCCAGGCCTCAGCGGTCTGCTTCATCTGGCTGGTTAACAAAATAGGGGGGACCCCACGCCAATTTTTTTCGAGGGGATCCCCTATTTTTGTTAATCAGCCAAGATATGCAGACTGCTGTGGCCTGGTATTATCAGGCTGGCAAGGTCCATGGATCTTGGCTCCTTAACAGCCTGAAAATCCAGGCCTCAGCGGTCTGCTTCATCTGGCTGGTTAACAAAAATAGGGGGGACCCCACGCCAATTTTTTTCGAGGGGATCCCCTATTTTTGTTAATCAGCCAAGATATGCAGACTGCTGTGGCCTGGTATTATCAGGCTGGCAAGGTCCATGGATCTTGGCTCCTTAACAGCCTGAAAATCCAGGCCTCAGCGGTCTGCTTCATCTGGCTGGTTAACAAAAATAGGGGGGACCCCACGCCATTTTTTTTTCGAAGGGAACCCCTATTTTTGTTAATCAGTTCCCTCTGACGTCACTGATTGTGTCCCTGGCTGACCTGAAGTGAAAGTGGAAAGCAATCAATTAAGCTTTCCACTTAAGGGCCCGTCTCACATAGCGATATCGCTACCGAGATCGCTGCTGAGTCACTAGTTTTGTGACGCAGCAGCGAGCTCACCAGCGATATCGCTGTGTGTGACATTCAGCGACGATCAGCCCCCCTGCCGGGTATCGCTGATCGTCGCTGAAATGTCAGGACCTTTGATCGCTGGTTTCCCGCTGACAGGCACACATCGCTGCGTGTGACAGGCGGGAGACCAGCGATCCGCTGGTAACCAAGGTACACAGCGGGTTTCCAGGCGCGGGGCTGTGCCTAGAAACCCGCTGTGTACCTTGGATACCAGCGCCCTGATGCAGGGAGCTGGTATCCAAGGTACATAGCGGGTTTCCAAGCGCTGCGCGGTGCCTGGAAACCCGCTGTGTACCTTGGTTACCAGCGGATCGCTGGTCTCCCGCCTGTCACACGCAGCGATGCGTGCCTGTCAGAGGGAAACCAGCGATCAAAAAAAGGTCCTGACATTTCTGCGACGATCAGCGATACCCGGCAGGGGGCTGATCGTCGCTGAATGTCACACACAGCGATATCGCTGGTGAGCTCGCTGCTGCGTCACAAAACTAGTGACTCAGCAGCGATCTCGGTAGCGATATCGCTATGTGAGACGGGCCCTTAAGCGATGTTACCCGCAGTGTCGCTGTCCCAGATCGCTGCCTGAGCTGCCTGTTTGGCAGCTCAGCAGCGATCATGTAGCGATACACCAGCGATCCTGACAAGTGCATATCGTTGTCGGGATCGCTGGTGTATCGTTATGTGACACCCAGCCTTTACTCTCCTGTCAGGCAGGAGAGGAACTCAATCATTTGGGGTTTACTGTGAGGCTGCAGCATTAGCTGCGGTCCCTGCAGTAAACATTAACCCTTTCTGAAGGATTACACCGTGGGACCTGACTGTGCATGGGATAGGTAAGAATAATTTTGCTTTTTTATTTTATTTTTATTACAGGAAATGGTTTTTGCAGTAAAATAAAAGATGGTCAAAAACATGTGTCTTTATTTCATTAAAATGATTTTTAATTAAAGTGTGTGTGTTTTATTTTTATTTCATGCAATAGGATTAATAATTGATAGTTGTCTAATTGACAGCTCTCAATTATTAACCTGGCTTAAGGTCACCTTTCAATAGCAAGGTGGCTTTAACCCCATATTAACCCATTCGCCACCGCTACAGGGCAATGGGAATAGATGGGCAAAGTGCCAGAAAGGGCGAATCTAATTATAGATTTGTCTTTCCTGGGGTGTCTGGGGGCAGATGTTAGTAGCCGGGGGGGCAAAAATAATGGTCCCTCTCTGGGCTATTATTATCTGCCCCCACTCACTGGCTTTGTCTGTCTGGTTGCGAAAATAGGGCGGGAGCCCACGCATTTTTTTTCAGCAATTTTACACCTCATATATATATATACATGTCATTGAATTTGTGACACATATATATATATATTTATATTTGTAGTTCATACACTTCTACATAGTATAATAGCCGCTAATTCAATTGCCGGCTTTTGTGAAAATGCAGAACCCGACATGAAATGACACTTGGTGTACATAGGGTTAACCATGTCTTTTCATGTCCTTTGCTATCTAATTTGCACAAACAATTAAATCAGACTATTTGTGCAAAATTTCACACCTGTAGGGGTTAATTAAAGGTGTAAATTCGTAGCAAAAAAGTCCGTTTTTTTTACAACGAATTTACACCTTTAATTAACCCCTACAGGTGTGAAATTTTGCACACATAGTCTGATTTAATTGTTTGTGCAAATTAGATAGCAAAGGACATGAAAAGACATGGTTAACCCTATGTACACCAAGTGTCATTTCATGTCGGGTGACCCGACATGAAATGACACTTGGTGTACATAGGGTTAACCATGTCTTTTCATGTCCTTTGCTATCTAAGGCCGGAGTCACACTGGCGACAAAATCGGACGACTGCAATGCGATGAAATATCGCATTGCAGTCGGACCTATGTTAATCTATGGAGCAGCTCCCAGTATCAGATTTTTTGTGGTCCGTTTTAAACGTCCGTGTACAATCGCAGCATGCTGCGATTGTCACCGATTGTCGGTCGACAATCGCCAATGCAAGTCTATGGGAGCGATGAAAAATCTGATTACAAACGGACCACACTGTGTGACTTGCGATGAAATCGCATCGGTGTCCTTTAGAAAAGCCGGCAATTCATCCCCGCCTATACTGTAAAATCACACTGACAGCTTTAATAAAGACTAGAAAGAATAGATATATACACATAGAACACATACATATATATATACATGTCATTGTGACATGTATATATACATATATTTATAGTTCCTAGACTTCTACATACTGTAATAGCCGCTAATTCAATTGCCGGGTTTTGTGAAATCACAGAAGCCGACATGAAATGATACATTGTTTCCACACATTTAACCATGTAATTTCATGTATTTTTATATATGTTTGAAACATACAATTACATGAGTGTATTTGTGCAAAATTTCAGACATGTAGGGGTTAATTAAAGGTGTAATTTCGTTGAAAAAAAATGCGTGGGCTCCCGCTGTATTTTCTCCACCAGACAGACAAAGCAAAGCGAGTGGGGCAGATAATAATAGCCCAGGGAAGGTGCATTTTTTTGTGCCCCCCCTGGCTACTAACATCTGCCCCCAGACACCCCAGAAAGGGCAAATCTATAATTAGATTCGCCCTTTCTGGCACTTTGCCCGTCTATTCCCATTGCCCTGTAGCGGTGGCGAATGGGTTAATCTCACCTTACTGTCACCTTGCAATTGAAAGGTGACCTTAAGGCAGGTTAATGATTGATAGCTGTCAATTAGACAACTATCAATTATTAATCCTATTGAAGTAAATAAAAAAACACACACACTTTAAGAATAAATAATTTTAATGAAATAAAAACACATTTTTTTGACCATATTTTATTTTACACTAAATCCGTGCGAAGCCATTGATCTCCTAAAATAAAGAAAAAGAAATAAAACAACATTATTCTTACCTATTCCGCCGATCTGTCACGTCCCACGCTGTAATCCTTCACAAAGGGTTAACTAGCTTTGAGCCAAGCAGTGCAAGTAATCCTGCATGCTCAGCTCAAAGCTCATGAATGAATAAGTTCCTCTCCTGGTGACAGGAGAGGATGTGTTTCATGAATGAAGCTTAATTGATTGTGTCCACTTTCCCTTTAGGTCAGGTCACTACAGTTAAATTGCCAGTAAATCAATTAAGCTCCATTCATGAATCTATTCCTCTACTTTCGCTGGGAGAGGAACTTATTCATTCAGGGGAATACAGGTCTGAGACAGCATTATTAGCTCTCTGCGACCTTTAACCTGTTAACCCTTTCTGATGGATTACACCGTGGGACCTGACTGTACATCGGATTGGTAAGTATAATTTTGCTTTTTTATTTTATTTTTATTACAGGAAATGGTTTTAGCAGGAAAATAAAATATGGTCAAAAACTGTGTGATTATTTAATTAAACTTATTTTTTATTAAAGTGTGTGTGTTTGATTTTTCTTTCATACAATAGGATTAATAATTGATAGTTGCCTAATTGACAGCTATCAATTATTAACCTGGCTTAAAGTGACCTTTCAATTGCAAGGTCATTTTAACCCCTTATTAACCCATTCGCCACCGCTACAGGGCAATGGGAATAGACGGGCAAAGTGCCAGAAAGGGCGAATCTAATTATAGATTTGCCCTTTCTGGGGTGTCTGGGGGCAGATGTTAGTAGCCAGGGGGGCACAAAAAAAATGTACCCTCCCTAGGCTATTATTATCTGCCCCCACTCGCTTGCTTTGTCTGTCTGGTGGAGAAAATACAGCGGGAGCCCACGCATTTTTTTTTAACGAATTTACACCTTTAATTAACCCCTACATGTCTGAAATTTAGCACACATATACTCATGTAATTGTATGTTTCAAACATATATAAAAATACATGAAATTACATGGTTAAATGTGTGGAAACAATGTATCATTTCATGTCGGCTTCTGTGATTTCACTGAAGCCGGCAATTGAATTAGCGGCTATAACAGTATGTAGAAGTGTAAGAACTATAAATATATGTATATATATATATGTCACAATGACATATATATATAATATTATATATATATATATATATATATATATATATATATGTGCTCTATGTGTATATATCTATTCTTTCTTTTGGCATTTAAATACTATTCTTTTGGATCCATTATATGTCAGTTTTGCAAGCCTGCGAGAAAATCTCGCAAGTCGGATGAAAATCGGATGTTACAAGGTACACACACATGCGATTAAATCGCATCTTTGAAGGAAAATCGGATGCCAGAAGGATGTGTGATGTTTTTATTTTGATCCGATTGTCGACCGTCTAAAACGGACCGATTTTTTGTGGTTGTGTGTGACTCCAGCCTAATTTGCACAAACAATTAAATCAGACTATGTGTGCAAAATTTCACACCTGTAGGGGTTAATTAAAGGTGTAAATTCGTAGCAAAAAAAGTCCGTTTTTTTTACAACGAATTTACACCTTTAATTAACCCCTACAGGTGTGAAATTTTGCACACATAGTCTGATTTAATTGTTTGTGCAAATCAGATAGCAAACGACATGAAAAGACATGGTTAACCCTATGTACACCAAGTGTCATTTCATGTCGGGTGCTTCTGTCTTTTCACTGAAGCCGGCTTTACCCGCAATTGAATGAGAGGATATTTTACTATGTAGAAGTGTATAAACTATACATATATGTATATATATATGTCACAATGACATGTATATATATATATATGTATTCTATGTGTGTATATTTAGTGTTTACAAGGAAAGAATGGGTTTTTTTTAGTTGCGATATTTTGTTCCCATAGACTTACATGGTACTTCCGGTATCGGTATCGGGTATCGCCGATATTTTAGTGATATCGGCGATACCATTCCGATTCCGATACTTTAGGATATCGGAAAGTATCGCTCAACTCTACTCATGATCCAAAGCATACCACATCATCTGTAAAACATGGCGGAAGCAGTGTGATGGCTTGGGCATGCATGGCTGCCAGTGGCACTGGGTCACTAGTGTTTATTGATGATGTGACACAGGACAGAAACAGCCGAATGAATTCTGAGGTATTCAGAGCCATACTGTGTGCTCAGATCCAGCCAAATGCAGCCAAACTGATTGGTCGTCGTTTCATACTACAGATGGACAATGACCCAAAACATAAAGCCAAAGCAACCCAGGAGTTTATTAAAGCAAAGAGGTGGAATATTCTTGAATGGCCAAGTCAGTCACCTGATCTCAACCCAATTGAACATGCATTTCACTTGTTAAAGACTAAACTTCAGACAGAAAGGCCCACAAACAAACAACAACTGAAAACCACCGCGGTGAAGGCCTGGCAGAGCATCAAAAAGAAGGAAACACAGTGTCTGGTGATGTCCATGAGTTCAAGACTTCAGGCAGTCATTGCTAACAAAGGGTTTTAAACCAAGTACTAGAAATGAACATTTTATTTACAATTATTTAATCTGTCCAATTACTTTTGGTCCCTTTAAAAACAGGGTGGCACATGTTAAGGAGCTGAAACTCCTAAACCCTTCATCCAATTTTAATGTGGAGACCCTCAAATGAAAGCTGAAACTCTGAACTTCAACTGCATCTGATTTGTTTTGTTTCAAATTCATTGTGGTAATGTCTAGAACCAAAATTAGATAAATGTTGTCTCTGTCGAAATATTTATGGACCTAACTGTATGTCAGAGCTCCCAGGGTCGATACTCCACCTGTTGTACACACACAGAGAGGAGGTACGACAAGCGTAGGGAGATAACCAAGAGCAGTCCTGTGTTCTTTTAGCTGGGTCCGATGTACCCTCCGCTGAGACTCTCAAGAGTGACATCAGCCGGAAGGAAAGAAGTCTCTTTTATACCCGAGGCAGGTGATCTATTTTAAGATTTACCTAGTGTGCTTCAGGTCATCCACACGGCCCAAACTGGTTATAGAGTACAATACACAATTAGTATATCAGCTCACAATAAACACAGATAAACACCCACTGTGTACAAGTTATTATTACAGACTTACAAAGTATGTTAAATTGTATGCAATGCTGTCTTCTTGACACACCAGATATAAACACTTAAATCCACAAGCCAATATACAGACAAAAAGTCAATTCTTGTGGGTTTACAAAATCATGGTTGTCTGGGAAATTAAGATACAATCTGGTTTCTTCACATTGCTCCCCATCTTAATTAACCAGACATGATAAGTAGAGAAGGATGACGGGAAGCCTGTCGGGACAGTCCTTCGGCGTTTCCATGATATTTGCCCTTTTTATGGGAGACAGAAAAATTATAGGACTGTAAGATTAGACTCCAGTACGGTCAGTTATGATCGTGAATTCCTTGCCGTAGAGGTAGGGCTGCAATTTCTTTAAAGCCCAGATTATGGCCAAGCATTCTTTTTCTATGGCGTAAGCTTTCTCCGGTCCAACAGTTTCCGGGAAATGTAAGTTCCTGACCATCGTCCCACTCTTTACTGAGTATGGCTCCCAATCCAGTGTCCGATGCATCTGTTTGGACAATGAACCGACGGCGGAAGTCAGGAGCAGTCAGGACTGGGCTTTGGGCTAGCTGGGTTTTCAACTAGAGGAATGCGGATTCGCACACTTGGGTCCAGATGAGATTGCGGGCATATCGTTTGGTGGTAAGGTCAGTGAGGGGCTTTGCTACTGTACTGTAATTGGGGATAAACTTTTGATAATAGTTTGCGGTCCCTAGAAAGGCTTGTACCTGTTTTTGGTTGGCTGGGCGAGGCCATTGGGTAATGGCCTCTATTTTTGCAGGTTTGAGATGAATGCACCCACTCCCTACTCGATGTCCAAATTATAGAACCTCGGCCATCCCCATTTGGCACTTGTCAGGTCGGATGGTAAGCTGGGCTTTTGCTACCCTCTGCAGCACCTGTGACACATGTTGAAGATGCTCTTCCCAGGTATCGCTGAAGATAGCGATGTCATACAGGTAGGCCTGGGCATACCCCTGACATCCCTCTAGTAACTGGTCCACCATCCTTTCTAAGGTAGCCGGGGCATTCTTCATACCAAAGGGTATGCTGGTAAACACATACAGGCCAAGAGGTGTGATGAATGCAGACTTCTCTTGAGCCTCTTTTGTGAGTGGGATCTGCCAGTATCCCTTGCTCAAATCAATGGTAGATATAAACCGAGATCCGCCTAGTCTGTCTAGTAGTTCATTCATAGTAATTATTTTAGTAACATAGTAATTAAGGTTGAAGGAAGACTTTAAGTCCATCTAGTTCAACCCATATCCTATACTAACCTGCCCTAACATGTTGATCCACAGGAAGGCAAAAAAAAACCCAAGTGGCAAACAGTAAGCTTCATATTGGGGAAAAAAAATTCCTCCTCAACTCCACATACGGCAATCAGACTAGCTCCCTGGATCAACGCAGTATCTCGGAAACTAGTGAATATAGCCTGTAATATCATACTTTTCAAGAAAGGCATCCAGTCCCTTCTTAAATTTTAGAAAGGAATCACTCATTACAACATTAGACGGCAGAGAGTTCCATAGTCTCACTGCTCTTACAGTAAAGAATCTGCGTCTGTGATTATGGCTAAACCTTCTTTCCTCCAGACGTAGAGGATGCCCCCTTGTCCCCATCACTGGTCTAAGAGTAAAAAGATCATTAGAAAGGTCTTTGTACTGTCCCCTCATATATTTATACATTGTAATAAGATCACCCCTAAGCCTTCGTTTTTCCAAACTAAATAACCCCAAGTGTAATAACCTGTCTTGGTATTGCAGATACCCCATTTCTCTAATAACCTTGGTCGGTCTTCTCTGCACCCGCTCCAGTATAGCTATGTCTTTCTTATACACCGGAGACCAGAACTGCACACAGTATTCTAAGTGTGGTCGCACCAGTGACTTGTATAGAGGTAAAATTATGTTCTCCTCATGAGCATCTATGCCTCTTTTTATGCATCCCATTATTTTATTTGCCTTGGCAGCAGCTGCCTGACATTGGCCACTAAATGTGTGTTTGTCGTCCACCCATTCACCCAGGTCTTTTTCAGTGACAGTTTTGCCCAGTGTTTTACACTTAAGCACATAATTATACATCTTGTTTGATCTACACAAGTGCATGACCTTACATTTATCCCCATTAAAGCTCATTTGCCATTTATCACCCAAGCTTCTAGTTTACATAAATCCTCCTGTAATATAAAATTATCCTCCTCTGTATTTATTACCCTGCAGAGTTTAGTGTCATCTGCAAATATTGAAATACTACTCTGTATGCCCCCTACAAGGTCATTAATAAATATGTTAAAGAGAAGCGGCCCCAATACTGACCCCTGTGGTACCCCACTGCTAACCGTGACCCAGTCCGAGTGTGCTCCATTAATAACCACCCATTGTTTTCTATCCATGAGCCAGTTCTTAACCCACTTACACATATTTTCCCCTATCCCCATTGTTCTCATTTTATGTATCAACCTTTTGTGTGGCACTGTATCAAAAGCTTTTGAGAAGTCCATGAACACCACGTCCACTGCATTCCCTTGGTCCAGTCCTGAACTTACCCCTTCATAAAAGCTTATCAGATTAGTCTGACAAGAACGGTCCTTCGCAAACCCATGCTGATACTGTGTCATGAGGTTATTCAGCCTCAGATACTCCAATATAGTATCCCTTAAAAAACCCTCCAGGATTTTACCCACAGTAGATGTTAAGCTCACTGGCCTATAATTTCCAGGTTCAGTTTTTGCCCCCTTTTTGAATATTGGCACCACATTTGCTATACACCAGTCCTGAGGTACAGACCCCGTTATTATGGAATCTTTAAAGATTAAAAATAATGGTCTATCTATAACTGTACTTAATTCCTGCAGTACTCGGGGGTGTATCCCATCCGGGGCCTGGGATTTGTCAACTTTAGTGATTTTTAGACGCCGCCGTACTTTAATGGAGAAATTTTTTTTATCACTGATCATGTTATCTGTCATGGAATTTTCTTGTGTAAATACAGTTGAAATAAAGCTATTTAGCATATTGGCTTTTTCCTCATCCACCATTTCACCCAGACTATTTTTAAGGGGACCAACACTATCATTTTTTAGTTTCTTGCTATTTATGTAGTTAAAGAATATTTTGAGATTATTTTTACTTTCTCTGGCAATGAGTCTCTCTGCCTCAATCTTTGCTGTCTTGATTTGCTTTTTACAGAATTTATTCAGTCTTCTGTATTTATTAAATGCCTCATCACTACCTACCGTATATACTCATGTATAAGCCGACCCGTGTAAAAGCCGACCCCCTAATTTTGCCACAAAAAACTGGGAAAACTTATTGACTCGCGTATAAGCCTAGGGTGAAAAATGATTATGCCCACATATGATGATCCGCAGATTATGCCCCCATATGCTCCACAGATTATGCCGAATATGCTCCACAGATTATGCCCCCATATGCTCCAGATTATGCCCCCGTATGATCCACAGAATATGCCCCCATATGCTCCAGATTATGCCCCATATGTTCCACAGATTATGCCCCCATATGCTCCAGATTATGCCCCCATATGCTCCATATTATGCCCCCATATGTTTCACAGATTATGCCCCCATATGCTCCAGATTATGCCCCATATGCTTCAGATTATGCCCAATATGCTTCAGAGATTATGCCCCATATGCTCCAGATTATGCCCCCATATATTCCACAGATTATGCCCCCGTATGATCCACAGAATATGCCCCCATATGCTCCAGATTATGCCCCATATGTTCCACAGCTTATGCCCCATATGCTCCATATTATGCCCCCATATGCTCCAGATTATGCCCCATATGTTCCACAGCTTATGCCCCCATGTGCTCCATATTATGCCCCCATATGTTCCACAGCTTTTGCCCCCATATGCTCCAGATTATGCCTCATATGTTCCACAGCTTATGCCCCATATGCTCCAGATTATGCCCCCATATGCTCCAGATTATGCCCCATGTGTTCCACAGATTATGCCCCCATATGCTCCAGATTATGCCCCATATGTTCCACAGCTTATGCCCCCATATGCTCCAGATTATGCCCACATATGCTGCACAATTATGCCCCATAGTATAGGCCTCATATGCTGCTGCTGCTGCTGTCCCCCCTCTCGTCGCTGGGGGACAGGTGCCGGTGTCACCGCTCGCTCAGGACCCCGGCACTTGTGATATTTACCTGTCCCTCGGTCCACCGCAGCACACTGCTCCCTCGGTCTGACTCTCCTCTGGCTGTGAATGATCAGGCAGGGGGCATGGCGCGCACTAACGACGTCATCGCGCCCTCTGCCTGATCATTCACAGCCAGAGGAGAGTCAGACCGAGGGAGCAGTGCGCTGCGGTGGACCGAGGGACAGGTAAATAATACTATACTCACCCCTCCGCCGCACGTCCCTGCAGCCTCTCCTCTTCTCCGGCGCTCTCCGCAGCGCTACAGCGGTCACGTGGTACCGCTCATTAAAGTCATGAATATGTGCATATTCATGACTTTAATGAGCGGTGCCATGTGACCGCTGCAGGAAGGAGCCGGAGATCGTGGGAGTAGCAGAGGGGCTGCAGAGACCGCGCTGGCGGAGGGGTGAGTATGATCCGACACCCCCGCTCCCCCTCCCCCGCCGACCCCCGTATATGACCCGCGTATAAGCCGAGAGGGGGACTTTCAGCCCTAAAAAATGGGCTGAAAATCTCGGCTTATACATGGGTATATACGGTACTTGCTTTAATTCCCTAAACGCTTTCTTTTTGTCCCTTATTGTGCCCCTTACAGCTCTATTTAGCCATAGTGGTTTCCTCCTAATTCTAGCATGTTTATTCCCATAGGGTATATACTGTGCACAGGTCCTATTCAGGATGCTAATAAACGTCTCCCATTTTCTTTGTGTATTTTTATGTCTCAGGATATCGTCCCAGTTTATTGCACCAAGATCATCTCTCATCCGTTGGAAATTTGCCTTCCTGAAGTTTAGTGTCCTTGTAACCCCTCAACTACACATCTTATTAAAGGATACATGAAAGCTTATTATTTTGTGATCACTATTACCCAAGTGACCCCCAACCCTTATGTTTGATATGCGGTCTGGCTTGTTGGATAATATTAGGTCTAGCAGTGCCCCCCCTCTTGTTGGGTCCTGAACTAGTTCACCTGAGGCATGGGGTACACATCAGTAATGGTGAACTCATTGAGTCGCCTATAGTCCACACAGAAGCGAGTATTCTTGTCTTTCTTGGGCACCAACACTACACTGGCTGACCATGGGCTATGGGAAGGAACTATGATCCCCATATTCAACATGTCATCCACTTCGGCTTTCATCATTGCCAACACTGGAGGTGTCACCCGGTAGGCTGGTGGTCTGAGGGGAGTGGCTACCACTGTGTTAACATGATGCTGGACCAAGAGGGTTCGACCAGGCTGACTCGTGAACAGGGAGCTATATGTTCCAAGCAGTTCTGTTAATTGTTGCTTCTGTGATGGACCAAGCCGCTCCCCCAACGGGACATCCTCTACCCCCATTCCTCTTTTGGATTCCACCAATAAGTCTGGGATCTGGTCCAGATCTGGGTCATCTAAAGGGGGACAACAAACTACTAGGTTGGTAACTTCCCTTTCCTCATAAGCTTTTAGCCTGTTAACATGATAGGTCCGTTCACGAACACCCGCTTGATCCAAAGCCACAGTGAAGTCAGTCTCACCGCATTTCCTGTTGATGGTGAACAGACCTGCCCACATGGCTTGCAGCTTGTTTCTGCATACTGGTACTAGTACCAGAACCTTCTGTCCACAGGTAAATTCTCGCACTCTGGCAGTACGGTTGTAATACCGTTGTTGCCTTTCCTGAGCTATTTCTAAATTCCCATGGGCTAAGGCAATGAGGTACCTCAACTTCTCCCTAAACTTTTGGAGATACTCAAGAATGGGAACCTCTTCTATGGGAAAAGTGCCCTCCCAACTCTCTCTTACTAACTCTAATGGCCCTCATACTTTTTGGCCATACAGCAATTCAAAAAGAGAGAACCTTGTAGAATCCTGCGGCACCTCCCTGTAGGCAAACAGGAACTGCTGCAGGTTTTTCTCCAGTGCCCTCCCTCGGAGACCACATACCGGCTAATGAGCTGCTTGAGCGTTCCATTGAAACACTCACACAGCCCAATAGTTTCGAGGTGTTAGGGGGTGGTACACATGGGGCCGGCGCCATGTTTCTCCAGAGGGTCTGAATCAGCTCGCTTTAGAACTGGGTCACCTGGTCGGTCAATACCTCCTGTGGAAACCCTACTCGACTTAAAATGTCCAGTAGAGCTTGAGCCATGTGCTCTGCATCTATGGATGACAGGGCAATGGCCTCCGGATAGCGGGTGGCAAAGTTGACCAGGGTGAGAATGAACCTCTTTCCGCTGCGGCTGGGGATAGCTAAAGGTCCCACTAAATCAATGGCAACCCTCTGGAAGGGTTCACCTATCAAGGGCATGGATTGGAGAGGGACACGACAGGGTGTTCCCCCCATCTATTGACAAACCGGACAAGAAGCTCTGTATTTACGCACCTCTTGGGCGATCTTTGGCCAAAAGAATTTACACAGAAGTCAAGCCCGGGTCTTTCTCACCTCCTTTTGTGCCCAGCTGCAGGAACGTCATGTGCCAAGCGCAGGAGTTGGGGCCAATAATGCTGAGGCACCAAGAGTTGATGGACGCGGGTCCAGGGTTTCTCTGGGCATAATGCGAGCTTTTCCCTATATAGTAGTCCATTCTCCCTTCTATAGACCTCCCCCTGATTTGCTTCCCCAGGTCGAGCAGCCGCACTTCGTGCAAATTCTAGGGTGGGGTTAGTGAGTTGGACTTCCCTAAACTCCTTGCGATCTGTCTCCCCCAGTCAATAGCAACAGTCTGATCAAGTGTACTCATCGCCGTCAGCTCAGAGGGGGTTGATGGAGACTTGGAGGGTTGGTTATCCTCGGGATGGGTGGCAGAAGGATATGTATCAGGGTGTTTCTTGGCTTGGCTTCGGGTGATGACAGAAACAAATTGGCTGGACAGTCCTTTTCCGAGGTAATTCCCCAAAATAACAGGTGCGGGGAGGCCGTCCATGAGTCTCACTTCGACCTCTCCCTGGTCATTACCCCAGTCCAGCGGCAAACGGGCTAGAGGGATGTCCGAGTGCTGATCTCCAGCCAGGGAGATGGTCACTTGGCGACCAGGTAGTGTTCAGGTGAAACAATATCTGGGCTGACCAGTGTGATTGAGAACCCAGTGTCCCAAATTCCCTGAGCCTGGATATCACCGACCTTGACTGGCTGGATTTGGCCTTGGAGGTTGGCTGGTGTAGGCTGGCCAACCCGCTGTGTAGTATGGACAGGATATATCACTGTTGCTGGTGTATCCTGGGAATAGCATCCCTCTGACCCTGCTGGCTCATGGTGGCAGATGTTGACCGGGTGAGCTGGAAGATACTCCAGGCATGGGGCCCCGGCCCTGGGATCAATCTTTGGCAATGTGTCCAATGCGCCAGGATGTATAGCAGTGTCATGGAAATATATATGTATTCCATATATTCAAAGTATATTCATATATATGCATTCACAGTTAGATAGATCTCACTTGCTAAAAATCCTGTGCTCACACATATCTATGCAAAAAGCTGATGCCAGCTATAATCAGTCGTTAAAGACGACCCTGGCCTTCATAAGAAACAAGAACAGAAAGTCTTAATAGATATCTATTGTTTTCTTTACTAGTCATGCAAGAAAGCTAGGGCAAAGAACAAAAACAATGAATCTGTAACTTCAGCCCTTTTATCATAATTATCATACTTACACTAGAACAGCCAATAATCTAGCAGCTTTTAATTGTATGTTAATTGACTAACCAGCCCCTTTTTGTTAACGTATAAAACCTTGAATGAATAATAAACGTGTGGTCTTGACGAACTGCTATACTGACACTTCCGTGTGGACAGTTTTCATTTCGTTCTGAGCGCTCAAAAAGACATTTAATATAAAATTGGGAACAGAAGCAGCAAACACTGCAGGATATTTATCCTAATTAAATTTCCATAACAGTTGGCGCCCAACGTGGGGCATTGGACGAAACGCACGAGGACCCGGCTGACCGGAGAGACGGGGGTGTTGGCCCAGGCCTTGGCCCACGGGACGGAGACTGCAGCTCCATAAGTAAGGTAAGAAAACTCTGAAATCTTACCTGAATGTTCCCTGTGCCTAGTCCTATCCTACGCTTCTAGCCGGTCGGACGTGGTCATAACCACATTCCCAGGTTGTGTAAAAAGTCCGTATTGTAACCCCCCTTGGGAGTGGGAGTAGAGTAGCCGGAATGAGGACTGTAGGTCTGGAGACGCTGACATTATGAGACAAAGGCGATAGAGGCGCCAAAGATGCCTGGCGGTGGGAGATTATTGTTGGTTGAGCTTGATTGAGGATTGCCAAGATGTTGTGTGGAGTGAGAGTTTCCAGTGGCTGTCCAAGAGTGATGTCAGCAACCTTGTCCAGGAAGGTGTGTGCTGCAGATACTGCCATCAGGCAGGAGGGTGCTCCTCTTGCAACTGGATCCAAGCGGGCTGAGAGGCAGCCTAAAAGTCTCTGTTTTCCCCCGTGAATCCGTGTCAGGACTCCAGTAGCATGACCTTCTTTCTTCCATCAGGTAGACGGAAAGACTTCTCATAGTCAGGTAGGCCTGGTATTGGCGCTGAGACTGTGGAGTTCTTCCAATCTCCTGAATGAGTTGAAGGCTGTGTCCGATAGAAGGAGCGGGGTTGCGTTGATGCAAGCACACAGAGGCTGCATTAGGACTGAGGCATCAGGGATCCAGGTTCTGCAATATGACACTAGACCAGGGAAGGCCTGCAGCATTTTCGGAGTTGTTGGGGGAGCCATCTTCTCCACACTGGTCTTCCAGTCATTTGACAGGTGTTTCGTCTGGTGGGCAATACAGTGTCCCAGGGATGTAACTTGCTTCTGACATCACTGGACTTTGTTCTTCCAGACCTTGCGTTGCTGTTCTTCCAGGTAGAGTAGGAGAGACAAGGAATGGACTGTGCAGGTACCGATGTCAACCACACAAAAGAGAAGGTCATCCACGTGTTGTAGAAGAGTGACTCCTGCATATTTTGCAATCCAGTTGACGAGGATGGAGGACATTGTCTTGGTGAAACTTGAAGGGCTTGTTCTGAGCACCTTGAGGCAACACTGTCCATATGCACTGCACTGGTGCGTGAAGGCAGGCCTCCAGGTGGAGGGGAAACACTGAAGAAGGCACTGGCCAGGTTGATCACCGTGAATACTGTTGCGGTGACTGGGACTTTTGAGAGCAGAGTGTGAAGGTTCAGCACTGTTGGGGTTTCAAATATCGTAGCCTCTTTCACGGCCTCCAGGCCTTGCACCATTCTGAACTCAGTGGGGTTTACAGTCTTTTTCTTCACTGTGGAAAGCTGGGATTGATTCTGATGGGCGAGGCAGCCCAGCTTGGCCTTGTCCTTCACTATGCGGCAGGGGACTCCCATCTCCCGGCACAGAGCTGGCAGGAAAACAAGCCGCCTACTAGGATCTGTAACGGGTCTGGGAGGCGGAACCTCTGAGCTACTATACAAAGGGGCGGACCTTGTAAGAGAGCGGGTGGCGACCAGGGTGGACGGGCAGGTAGTCACAGCAGATAACCGGGGTAGTCTCTGGATGAACGGGCAGGAAGTCGCGGCAAGTGACCGAGGCAGTCTCTGGATGAGTGGGCAGGAGGTCATGGCAAGTGACCGGGGCAGTCTCTGGATGAGTGGGCAGGAGGTCACGGCAAGTGACCGGGGCAGTCTCTGGAAGAGTGGGCAGGAGGTCACGGCAAGTGACCGGGGCAGTCTCTGGATGAGTGGGTAGGAGGTCACGGCAAGTGACCGGGGCAGTCTCTGGATGAGTGGGTAGGAGGTCACGGCAAGTGACCGGGGTAGTCTCTGGAGGAGTGTAGATACGACCTGTGATGGCTGAGCCTCCAGGTAGGCTAGCAGGCAGGTAACAGATGGGCGCTCCCAGGTGAGCGGGCAGGCAGGTAACAGATGAGCGCTCCCAGGTGAGCGGGCAGGCAGGTAACAGATGAGCGCTCCCAGGTGAGCGGGCAGGCAGGCAACAGATGAGCGCTCCCAGGTGAGCGGGCAGGCAGGTAACAGATGAGCGCTCCCAGGTGAGCGGGCAAGCAGGTAACAGATGAGCGCTCCCAGGTGAGCGGGCAGGCAGGTAACAGATGAGCGCTCCCAGGTGAGCGGGCAGGCAGGTAACAGATAGCGACAGACAGGTATCTGGCAAAGACCCTGAGGACTGAAGCAGAGTAGTGAACTGTGCAACAACATTGCTCGGGCACCTCCATTTTGGAGGAGGGGCCTTATATAGGTGAAGTCCTCCGGCCATTGGCCGGGGACTCCTTAGGACGACGCGCGCGGCCCCTTTAGGAGGGAGGGCAGCGCCCGCGCGCGCGCCCTAAGCACAGAGGCAGGAAAGGAGCGTGCGCCACCAGCAGAGCGGCAGGAGGACGCCGGACCTGGAGCAGAGGGGTGAGGGGAACAGCGTCCCTGCCTGGCAGAGGGCAGGGACGCCGACGCCGGCGCTACTGTACCCCCCCCTTTGGGCCCCCCCTTTTTTAGGCTAGAAAGAAATTTAGCTAGGATGAGAGGGGCATGGATGTTCTCCCGAGGCTCCCACGTTCTTTCCTCAGGACCAAACCCCTTCCAATCCACCAAAAAATAAGTCTTCCTTCTTACCCTTTTGGTGGCCAAAATGTTCTCTACCTCAAATTCGTTTTCAGCTGAAACCGGAGCAGGAGGCGTACCTGTAGACTTGTAAAAAGAGTTAAGTACCACCGGTTTGAGTAGAGATACATGGAAGGAGTTAGGGATCCGCAAGTTGGCCGGCAGTTTCAATTTATAGGCCACTGGGTTGATTTGACTGATGACCTCCAAAGGACCGATGAATCGAGGCCCTAACTTATAGGAAGGAATCTTGAGTCGGACATACTTGGACGAGAGCCAGACCTTATCCCCAGGACGGAATTGAGGAGGATCCAGACGTTTTTTGTCAGCATGTCTTTTCATACGCTCGGATGACAGAAGGAGTGCGGACCGGGTACTCTCCCATATGGAGGAAAATTTGTTAACAAGAGATTCCGCAGCCGGATTGTCTACTGAGATGGAGACGGGAAATG
Organism: Oophaga sylvatica; assembly: GCA_033576555.1. NCBI lineage: Eukaryota > Metazoa > Chordata > Amphibia > Anura > Dendrobatidae > Oophaga > Oophaga sylvatica. The sequence continues at coordinate 151,008,390 of JARQOD010000006.1, read as the reverse complement.
GGATCCGAGGATGCTGACCGAAGACTACAAAAAACGGGGATTTGGAGGAAGATTCGCTCTCGTGATTGTTGTAAGAAAATTCGGCCCATGGCAGGAGATCCACCCAGTCAGAATGGTGGACATTAACGAAGTGCCGGAGGTAACTGGTCAGGATCTGGTTGACCCGCTCCACTTGACCATTGGACTGTGGGTGGTAGGCGGAGGAGAAGTCCAAGGTGACGTCTAGCAATTTACAAGTGGCTCTCCAGAAACGTGAGGTGAACTGTACCCCTCGATCCGACACGATATGGCGGGGCAGGCCATGAAGACGGAAGATGTGGCGGATAAAGTCTTTAGCCAGCTTGGGTGCAGACGGGAGGCCTGGCAGGGGAATAAAGTGAGCCATCTTGGAAAAGCGGTCAACGACCACCCAAATGACCGTACAACCGGCAGAAACGGGGAGGTCCGTTATGAAGTCCATGGCTATATGCTGCCAGGGAGCAGCGGGTACAGGAAGCGGAAGGAGACGACCGGCAGGCAGATGTCTCGGAACCTTGTTGCGGCCACATGAGGCACAGGCAGAAACAAAGTCTATTACGTCCTTGTGCAGGGTAGGCCACCAGTAATGCCGAGTAATAAGCTGGAGGGTCTTTTTTTGACCGGCGTGGCCAGCTAATTTAGACGAATGGCCCCAGTGTAGGATTCTCTCCCGATCGGGTACCGATACGAACGTCTTACCGGGAGGGAGACGATTTAGACTCACGGGAGCCACCTGCATTACTCTGGCGGGATCGATGATATGTTTAGGTTCCTCCTCGAGATCCGACACCAGGAAGGATCGGGACAAGGCGTCCGCCTTGATGTTCTTGTCTGCCGGGCGAAAATGTAGAACAAAATCGAAACGAGCAAAAAACAAGGACCACCGGGCCTGGCGTGGGTTAAGTCTATGGGCATGCTGGAGGTAAGCCAAATTTTTGTGGTCAGTGTAAATAATTACCGGATGAAGAGCCCCCTCGAGTAGGTAACGCCACTCCTCCAATGCCAGCTTGATGGCCAATAACTCTCGGTCTCCTATGGAATAATTGCGCTCAGAAGAGGAGAAGAGTTTGGAGAAGAAGCCACAAGTTACCATCCTCCCGGAAGATGATTTTTGAGTAAGTACCGCTCCGGCTCCAGAGGAGGAAGCATCAACCTCCATGAAGAACTGCTTGTTGCCGTCCGGGCGATGCAGCACCGGGGCGGAAGAGAAGGCCTGCTTTAAGGAAAGAAAGGCCTCCTCTGCTTCGGGCGTCCACTCTTTGGGGTTAGTACCCTTTCGGGTAAGTGCGGAAATTGGGCCAGTCCGGGAAGAGAAGTGCGGTATGAAGAGGCGGTAGTAGTTGGCGAAGCCTAGGAACCGCTGAATGGCCTTCAATCCCTCCGGTCGGGGCCATTTCTCGATGGCCGACAGTTTCTCTGGATCCATTCGTAGGCCGGTCTGAGAAATAACGTAGCCCAAAAACGGCAGCGAGGTCTGCTCAAAGAGGCATTTCTCAAATTTAGCGAAGAGGTGATTCTGCCTGAGCCTGAGCAGAACCTGATGAACGTCCCTCCGGTGAGTCTGGAGATCCGGAGAGAAGACCAAGATGTCGTCCAGGTACACCACTACGTAGGAGTAGATAAGGTCCCGGAAGATGTCATTGACCAACTCTTGAAAGACGGCAGGAGCATTACAGAGACCAAAGGGCATCACTAGATATTCATAGTGGCCATCCCGGGTGTTAAATGCAGTCTTCCATTCATCCCCTTGATGGATACGGACCAGGTTGTACGCCCCACGGAGATCCAGTTTGGTGAAGATTCTAGCCCCCCTCAAACGATCAAATAATTCTGGAATGAGCGGAAGGGGGTATTTATTCTTCACCGTGATCTGGTTAAGACCTATATAGTCTATACAGGGGCGAAGAGAGCCGTCCTTCTTTTTTACGAAAAAGAAGCCTGCTCCTGCCGGGGAGGTAGATTTCCGGATGAATCCCCTGGGCAAATTCTCCTCGATATATTCGGACATCGACCGGGTCTCAGCAGCGGATAATGGGTAAATACGCCCACGGGGAGGCGTAGTACCAGGTAACAGGTCGATAGGACAATCGTATGGTCTGTGAGGAGGTAATGTCTCTGCCTCTTTTTTTATTAAAGACATCAGCAAATGACCAATAGGGGATCGGAAGTCCAGGTAGATTAGTTGGGGTAGGAGAAGGACAGACAGGACGAACAGGAACCAAACACGTCTTATGACAATCCTGTCCCCAGCGAATAACCTCTCCGGTCTGCCAGTCGAGCACGGGTCCATGTCTCTGGAGCCAAGGTAGCCCTAGTAAGAGGGCGTGAGAGAGTCCAGGCAGAACATGAAAAGAGATGCTCTCAGAATGCAGCATTCCCACTTGCAGAGTTATGGGTTCGGTGATGAGTTGGATGGGGTGTGGTAAAAGACCCCGTCCACAGCAGCGACTGATAATGGTACAACCAGAGGTTTGGTGGGAATGCGGTATTTTTCTACCAGGGACTGTGACATAAGATTCCCGGCTGCTCCAGAGTCAAGTTGGGCTAGTTCAAAATAACGATTCTCCCCACAGAGAATGGAGACTGACAGCAGCAGAGATGGAGAGGCTTTCTCCTTGTCTAGGTCGACCTCTCTGAGCGAACCTAGACACAGGCGTTTCCCGACCTCTCCGGACAGGTACGAATCCGATGCTCCTTACTGCCACAGTAGAAGCAACTCCCCTCAGCACGGCATAAGTCCTGATGGGTTTTGACCATCTTGGTCTGGTCGACCTGCATAGGCTCAGGAGAGTGTAATTGGGGAGAAACGGAGGGAGAGACGGGTTTCTGAAACGTAGGAGCTAGACGTGGAAACCTCCTCTCACGGGTGACCTCTTTGGCCCGCTCCTGGAACCGTAGGTCAATCCGGGTGGCGAGAGTTATAAGGTCATCGAGAGTGGTAGGAATGTCCCGACCGGCGAGTTCATCTTTAATACGGCCGGACAAACCCTCCCAGAAAACGGATACCAGAGCGTCGTTGTCCCAGGCCAGCTCCGATGCAAGGGTACGAAACCGTATGGCATATTGGCCCACGATGAGATTTCCCTGACGGAGGCGTAGCAGAGATGATGCGGATGAGATCTTTCGTCCGGGTTCGTCAAAGACTTTCCGAAAAGCCGCGAGAAAGGCAGACAGGTCGGACACCAGAGGATCTCCTCTCTCCCAGGGAGGATTCAGCCAGGCCAGGGCCTCCCCAATGAGATGGGACATGATGAAGGCAATTTTGGCCCGGTCGGAGTTAAACTGGTGGGAGAGAAGTTCAAAGTGCAGAGTGCACTGATTAATGAAGCCCTGAGCCTGAGCAAGGTCGCCTCCGAAGCGAGGAGGTGCGGAGAGCCGGGGTCCGTGACAGGAGCCCATGGTATTGGGGAGCAGAGGGGCTGCCGGATTGCGAGTCATGGGACCAGCGGTGGTTGCTGGTGGAGCTGTCAGAGTGTCCAGGCGAGAATTGACATTCCGCAGGTGACCCAGGATGGACTCCTGTTGGGACTTCTGACGGGACAGTTCATGACACAGGTCCGAGATGGAGGGAACTTGGGCGCCACCAGGTTCCATGGCCCGAGCAAACTGTAACGGGTCTGGGAGGCGGAACCTCTGAGCTACTATACAAAGGGGCGGACCTTGTAAGAGAGCGGGTGGCGACCAGGGTGGACGGGCAGGTAGTCACAGCAGATAACCGGGGTAGTCTCTGGATGAACGGGCAGGAAATCGCGGCAAGTGACTGAGGCAGTCTCTGGATGAGTGGGCAGGAGGTCACGGCAAGTGACCGGGGCAGTCTCTGGATGAGTGGGCAGGAGGTCACAGCAAGTGACCGGGGCAGTCTCTGGAAGAGTGGGCAGGAGGTCACGGCAAGTGACCGGGGCAGTCTCTGGATGAGTGGGTAGGAGGTCACGGCAAGTGACCGGGGCAGTCTCTGGATGAGTGGGTAGGAGGTCACGGCAAGTGACCGGGGCAGTCTCTGGAAGAGTGGGCAGGAGGTCACGGCAAGTGACTGGGGCAGTCTCTGGATGAGTGGGTAGGAGGTCACGGCAAGTGACCGGGGCAGTGTCTGGATGAGTGGGTAGGAGGTCACGGCAAGTGACCGGGGTAGTCTCTGGAGGAGTGTAGATACAACCTGTGATGGCTGAGCCTCCAGGTAGGCTAGCAGGCAGGTAACAGATTGGCGCTCCCAGGTGAGCGGGCAGGCAGGTAACAGATGAGCGCTCCCAGGTGAGCGGGCAGGCAGGTAACAGATGAGCGCTCCCAGGTGAGCGGGCAGGCAGGTAACCGATGAGCGCTCCCAGGTGAGCGGGCAGGCAGGTAACAGATGAGCGCTCCCAGGTGAGCAGGCAGGCAGGTAACAGATAGCGACAGACAGGTATCTGGCAAAGACCCTGAGGACTGAAGCAGAGTAGTGAACTGTGCAACAACATTGCTCGGGCACCTCCATTTTGGAGGAGGGGCCTTATATAGGTGAAGTCCTCCGGCCATTGGCCGGGGACTCCTTAGGACGACGCGCGCGGCCCCTTTAGGAGGGAGGGCAGCGCCCGCGCACGCGCCCTAAGCACAGAGGCAGGAAAGGAGCGTGCGCCACCAGCAGAGCGGCAGGAGGACGCCGGACCTGGAGCAGAGGGGTGAGGGGAACAGCGTCCCTGCCTGGCAGAGGGCAGGGACGCCGACGCCGGCGCTACAGGATCCACATCATGAGAGATGATGACCAGCTGGCTTTCTTGTTCTCCACCAAGGCAGTCACTGTGTTAGCACCTGCTCTGGTCACAGGGGGTCTTCTTGTTGGGACGTGTCCTTCACCGGCTGCTTTTTTCTCAGCACGGGCCATCAGTAGTTTATTTTTCTCCAGCTCGGTCTCAGGTCAGTATTTGTGCACAAGTTTGAAGAGCTGAGTGGCCTTTTGCCGGTCTAGGGCATGGGTGAACTGGTTGATTGCAGGGGGCACCTCCTGGTGCTTGCAAAAGATGAACCTCTGGCGTTGTAGCCGGATGTGGTGTTGCCATTCCATGAAGCGAGTAGGGTCCTTCTTGAGTTGAATATCCTGGCCAATGTCAAAGTTCTCAGGCCGTCTTCTTAGGCGAGTTCACTTAGACCTTCAGTTGGTCAGAGACATCTTGACTCTGGGTGATGGAGTGGCTTTTCTGGTACTATGTCCAGCACCTCCTGTGATAGGTCTGCAGTGTGGTTGTTCCTGTTTCTTCTTGGGTCAGGGGTGAAGAAAGTGTCATGGTCCCATCTTCCTGGAACACTCTGGTCGCTTTCAGCTTCTGCAGTAGGTCCACTCCCAATAGGTTGATGGTGCAGGTCTTTGACACAACAAACTGGGACATGATGGAGTGTTCTGGCTGAGTCCACATGCTCAGGGGCTTCATAATCTGGAAATGTCTGACTTGACCATCAATTCCCATGCAGGACGCAGAAGATTCTGATAGATAGGTGAGGTTGCGGAGTTCCACAAGAAAAGATCTGACTACGGCATCCACTCTCAGGATATTGGTCCCACTGGTGGGGTTCCCTGTGGACTTGGTGTGCTCCTGTCATATGGACGGGGTTCTTCACTGCTTTCTGTGTTTCTTCTTCTTCTGGGCGAAGTCGGTGTTCTGCACCGGTTCCGGAAATGACCAAACTCGCCACAGTTGTAACACTGGACATCCCTTCTGTCCCGGCGGGACTCAATCCTTTTTGCTACTGCGAGCATTGCTATTGACGTGTACTCAGGCCTGGCTACTACCAGTGGTTTCCTGATTGGTTCTCTCAGTCCATGCACAAAAGCCTGTGCCAACAATGAGGCCCAAATCTTGAAACACTTGCATCACTCTGTCATGGAACTTCTCCACAGACTCTGTCTTGTCTTGACTCATGTCATGTAGGCTGAGAGTTTGTCCTGTCAGTCTGCTTTTGGCCCATTCTCTGAGCTGCTCAATTAGCTTTGGTCCTGTCTCCCAGGCATACGCATCTAACTCTGCTGGATGCTTGAAATGTTCTCTCATAATTGGCCAGAATGCATCACCTGCTTTTATTTCCATTACGGTCCAGAGATCAATCCAGGCTGCTGCATACGTTCGCTGGATCTGCTGCATTTTTTGGCAAAATGGCATGGGGTGTATCCCTGGGTCTGGCAGCATACTGATCACCTGGCTTGGAATGAAGGGCTCATAGGATGGTGCCTCTACCTGTCCCTGCTCTCTTGATGTTTGTGGGTTTTCTTCCCTAGTATTGGGCAGCATGTATGACGTTGTGTCTTCATCTTCATCAGATGAGAAGTGACATGGTGTGCTTGGTGCATATACTGGGTGAGATTTGGGCTTAAAAGTTGTCTTGCTGCATGGGGATTTCCCTCTTCCTTGCTGAGGCTGCGGTGGTTCAGTGTCATGGTTCCATGCTGGCAGCCCTGCTCGGCACTGAGGTTCCTCATTTGTGTCTGTAGCTACACCTCCCCCCTCTGAAACCCTGGCTGTGGGCTCTGCTAGCTGTTGTGTCTGGGGCCTACCTGCAGCGTTTTGTGTAGGAAGATTTGCACTTTCTTCTCCTGATATAATGACTGGCAATGTTTGTACTGTGCTTGGGATAGACAGGGTGCCCTATGCTGGAGGCACTGAATGCAGGGACACCACATAGCTTTGATTGGGCGTTGACCCAGTTGATAACGAAGTAGAAAAAAGAGGAAGAGAAGGGAGGTGTGAGTGAGAAGCGGTGGGATGTGCCTGAGAGGAGGAGGAAGGAGGAGAGCGAGCACGAGCAGGTGGGTGTGGTGTGGGAGGAGAGAGGGAAAGAGGAGGGGGGAGAGATGGAGGGGAGAGAGGTGGAGGGGAGAGAGGAGAAAATGAAGGAGAGGGTGAAGAAGAGGAAGAGGAAGAAAATGGATGTGTCAGAGATGTGAGGGAGGGGAAAGAAGGAATGATAGGGAAAGAAGGATAGAGAGGGATGGCAGCGAGGAAAGATGGGAAAAGTCTGAAGAAGAAGGAAAAAGGGACTGAGAGAAGAAAGAGGAGAGGGTGTCCCCCCTGTGATTCTTGAGAGGGGACCATTGAAACAAAAATGCCTTCTCCCTGTGGAGAGAGGCGGGAGCGTTTTTCCCTGTACAAGGCTCCTTATTCAATGAGAGCAACCTACACCTGTCCTGTGTCTCCACATGATGGACATGTGATGTGTGTGACTCTGAATTCTGCTCTTGTGACATGTCAGTGATCATTTTCTCACAGACAATTTAACACCTTTTCAATCTTATTCACATAAAAAATCACTTCCTGGTCCGTTCAAATTAACTTGCTGTACCTTCTATACAATGCACCACTGCTCTTTTATAGCAGACGGTATTCTATAAACAAACTTTCCTGTGCCTTTCAAAAAAAAAAAAACATTTCATTGTGCAGCATAAAGTCTGCCTGTCCATTTGCTTCTCACGTACTCTGACCTTCTATTCACATGCCTAGCCCTTCGATTCTTACGTACTGTGTCTATTCCAAAAATCTATTCAACAAAGGTGATTAAAAATCTGAGAACTGCTGCATTCTGGTTCTGTGTGCGAGATTCTTGTCTTCGCTGAATGCCTGATGGGAGGGGTGAGTGAAACCGCTGCGCAGCTGTTTGTGTGTGTGTTCTCCCTCAGCCTGCAATTTCCTTATCTGAGGAGCACGCTAGTAGATTTTGTGCTTTTTTTTAAAAAAAAAAATGGTTGGAGAATAAAACTCTAAAATAAATTGATTAGAAAAACCTCTCCAAAATTATTTAAAAATGTACTTAAGAGAAAAACTTTAAAAACAAAAGTTAGATTTAGTAAAAAACTCTAGGAAAAAAGATTGACCAAAAAGGGGAGGGAAAAAAAACATATTAATCATAAAATTCTGAAAAACAACCCTTGTTACTAAAACAGCTAATTAAAAACAGAAAAGAGGTGGAAAAACTGATTGTAAAATGATAAAAACAAAAAGAAAAAATACTTTAAAACTTTTGTCTGGTAGCGTAGGCTTTATCCTCCCGCCCTCTGGAAAAAAAAAAACAACAAAATTTGCAGAATTTATCCTCTACTTGGATGGCTCCAGATTTGCAGATGATGAAGAAGTTTCCACACAGGAAGTGCAGTGACCAGCAATCAAGAAATCCTGTGGTCCAGAAGTCTGTCACCTAGCCTGTCAGCCCAGGAAGCAGAACTGATAGCGCTGACGAAGGCCTGCCAGATGGCAGAAGGCAAGACTGCAAACATCTACACCGACTACAGGTACTCGCATGGCATAGCACACGACTTTGGGCCCATCTGGGCTACAAGGGACTTCATCACAGCAAACGGGACAACCGTGAAGCATCATGGAGCCTTCAGAGACCTGCTGGGTGTACTCCAACTTCCAAAATGGTGGCAATTTGAAAAATCAAAGTGCATGGAAAACTGAGAACAGAAGAAGCATGAGGCAATAACATGGCGGACATGGTAGCCAAAGAAGCGGCCAAAGGAAGACAACATGGATAAGTGGGAGAGGTCGTAGAGCCGGACGGCTACTACATGACAACTGAAGACAAGAAACCTGACAAAAAGACGTCCTGGGATCTGCTCAAGAAGTTGCAAGACCAAGCTCCAAAAGGAGAAGAAGAGCTGAATGCGAAAAAAGCAACACATGAAGAAGGAAGGCTATCAACAATGGACTTCATACTCTGCCTACCACAAAGTATGCACCCTATGGTGGTCCAATGGGCACATGGACCCACACCCACATATCAAAGACACAGATGAATGATCTGATTGGTGCTTACTGGTTCACTTCAGGGATCTCCACCCTAACAGCCAAATTCACCAGCAGCTGTCTGACCTGCGGCAAATGCAAGCCTGGACGTGTGGAAGAAAGTCCCCCTGACCTCATCTGGCAAGACCACTCTACCAGCTTCAGAGGATCCAGATAGACCACATCCAGATATCGCCAAGTGAAGGATTCAAATACGCCATTGTGGTCAAAGAAGTATTTTCAAGATGGACAGAAGCGTTCCAAGTCAACAAAGACTACTGCAAAGCAGCTACTTTCGGAAAATAGTGTGCAGATACGGGGTTCCAGAAATGACAGAAAGTGATCAGGGACCCGCATTCACAGCAAATCTGACACAAGAGATCTGGTTAGCATTAGAGTCAGATTTAGGCCTACACACTCCTTACCACCCCCAGAGCAGCGGGAAGGTAGAAAGACTGAACGGAACACTTAAGAATAGGATGCTGAAAATTGCCCAAGAGACACGCAAACCATGGCATGAGACACACCCCCAATTGCACTGTTTAGCATAAGGCACACTCCCAGAGACCCAGAAAAGCTGTCACCATGCGAAATTTTGTTTGGGTCTAGTCCCAAGTTAGGTGCATTTTTCCCTCAGCAGCAGAATATGCAAAATGATATCTTGTTTGCTTATGTAATTGAATTGGTCAAAAACTAATGTCCATTCTCGAGTTTTTCTCTTCACTGCCAGATTTGATGGTCCTGTCCAAGAGCCCCAGATGACACCAACCTCTGTGTAACTAGAGGGAAAGCCTGCTTGGATCCACGTATCGCATTGCAAGGAAGCTCCCGTACCAGGAGAGACACCTAAGCCATGAAGGATGTCGTGGATGCTCTGACTGACCAGACAGATGACCAACCTGATGAAGAATACACACGTTTTTTCTGAACATGCAGTTAAATAAAGAAATTATGATTGCAAATACATGAAGCCCTGCTAGGGACAGTCCTTCTGACCGCCCATTTGCGAAAAGTCTGTATTCGGTGTGGGGAGGCATGTACAAGGCATATCTCAACCGCCGGCAGCACAAAAGAGTTGCAGCGCTTTGGGACAGGAGCAGGTTTTTAGGGCAAGTGGTATCTAAGGGGGGACTGTCATGGAAATATATATGTATTCCATATATTCAAAGTATATTCATATATATGCATTCACAGTTAGATAGATCTCACTTGCTAAAAATCCTGTGCTCACACATATCTATGCAAAAAGCTGATGCCAGCTATAATCAGTCGTTAAAGACGACCCTGGCCTTCATAAGAAACAAGAAAAGAAAGTCTTAATAGATATCTATTGTTTTCTTTACTAGTCATGCAAGAAAGCTAGGGCAAAGAACAAAAACAATAAATCTGCAACTTCAGCCCTTTTATCATAATTATCATAATTATCATACTTACACTAGAACAGCCAATAATCTAGCAGCTTTTAATTGTATGTTAATTGACTAACCAGCCCCTTTTTGTTAACGTATAAAACCTTGAATGAATAATAAACGTGTGGTCTTGACGAACTGCTATACTGACACTTCCGTGTGGACAGTTTTCATTTCGTTCTGAGCGCTCAAAAAGACATTTAATATAAAATTGGGAACAGAAGCAGCAAACACTGCAGGATAGATTTATCCTGATTAAATTTCCATAACAGCAGCGCCGTGGGATGGGCATTTCACTGGTACTGTTGGTAACACTTGGTCCTGGTGGTCGGTCAAATCTTTGGCTGAAGGGTCTTCTTGGATCAGTGGGCATATCAGGTCTCCAGCGAGGTCGGTTGGCTGTAAATTTGTCAGCCAATCGGGCTGCTTACTCTGAAGTGTCGGTCTTCCGGTCGGCTACCCACTCTTGAATTTCTGGGGCCATCTTCTCCATAAGTTGCTCAAGCACAATCACATCCTGAAGGGCAGAAACAGAGTGGACAGCCCTACCGTCAAGCCAGCGGTTGCAGTGTCTGCAAAGTTGACTGCCAAATTCTACATAGAAGACAACCTGGCGAGACAGTGTCCGGAACTTGGTGCGATATCTCTCGGGGGTGATGGTAAAAAGTGCCAACAGGGTGTCCTTAATAGTTCCATAATCCTGGCAGCATTGAGGCCCAAGTGACCGGACAGCATCCCGTGCCTGACCAGTCAGACTAGTCTACAGGTATTTAGCCCAATCAACTATGGGCACTTGGTGCATCAGCATTAAAGTCTCACAATCTTGCAGATGTTCATCGACTTCGGTGTTGGACTCAGTAAACACTGGCACGTCCCTGTAGTGGAGCTGTGCTCCTTGTTTGGAGACTATCATGGGGCTAGGGTCTGATGCTGGCTGTAGAGGGACTGGAACTCCCAAAACTGATTCCATAACACAAGCTCTTTCACCACTTGAAACCAACAACTCCTGGATTCGGGCTGCAACTGTAGATTCCAGACCGGCACAGGGTCCTGGCTCTGGCAATTTCTCTGGGTCCTTCTCAGCAGAGTTTTCATCATCCTCCACAATGTTCTGGTCATCCTAATCAACTAATTACTTAATCAAATCTGACCGAGTGTCCGTGGTCAGGTATTCAATCCATCGAAGCTGGCACATCTCGTGTAGTTGTCTTTTCTTGTTACGGCTATACATCCAATCTGGTCCTCTTTCCAAGGCCGAGTTGGTGGGGTTGGATATGGTGGCGTCCGAAACCTACTGTGTATGCCTCATCAATGGTCTGCTGGGTCTGTCTGCATGCCTCCCTGGTTGTGAAGCCCTGGACGGTGTCTACGAACACCAGTCCCCTGCAGCTCCCCAGATCAGCTGGGCTGAGTAGTGTCCCACCACTGCCACCAATTGTAGAGCAAAGGGGTCAGTGGGTGCTCTTGTCCGCTGGCCTGGCTGCCTTTATAAAGACTGCATGGATCAGGGCTCAAAACACTGAACGCCCGCTCTATCTCCCCGTGGGCAACATACTACACAGACAACGAAGGATTAGGGTAACACAGTGTGGCAATGTTTTATTGAACCACAATACCCTATAGCAAACAGAACATTCCCAGCAATTACCTCCAAGATGGTGCACATTACAAGGTCTCACCCTTCCGCTGTCTCGCCAAGATGATGGTAGATGATATGTCAGAGCTCCCAGGGTCGATATTCCACCTGTGGTACACATACAGAGAGGAGGTATGACAAGCGTAGGGAGATAACCAAGAGCAGTCCTGTGTTTTTTCAGCCGGGTCTGATGTACCCTCCGCTGAGACCCTAAAGAGTAACACCAGCCGGAAGGAAAGAAGTCTGGCAGAAGTCAAGGCAGGTGATCTATTTTTAGATTTACCCAGTGTGCTTCAGTTCATCTGCACAGCCCAAACTGGTTATAGAGTACAATACACAATTAGCATATCAGCTTACAATAAACACAGATAAACACCCACTATGTACAAGTCACTATTACAGACTTGCATAGTATGTTAAATGGTATGCAATTCTGTCTTCTTGACCCATCGGACATAAACACTTAAATCCACAAGCCAATATACATATAAGAAGTCAATTCTTGTGGGTTTACAAAATCATGGTTGTCTGGGAAATTAAGATACAATCTGGTTTCTTCACAAACATCTTTTATATTTTTGTAAACACTGCCTATATTTTCTGGAGAAAACTATAAAATTTGCTAGTTTTGTTTTTCTTGCTCTGTAACGTATTGCCACGACCTTCGTGCAAAATTACACTACTGTTTGGGTTGGCTCCTTACCCGATATTGATGTTAATTATCCATCTAGGAGCTGGTGGCAGCAGAGTGTGTTCTGGGGCATTTGGAAAGCTCTGGTAGTGACGGATGGAGGTTATTATGTGTGTTACCTTCCTGGGACTGGGGATATACAGTACAGACCAAAAGTTTGGACACACCTTCTCATTCAATGATTTTTCTGTATTTTCATGGCTATGAAAATTGTAGAATCACACTGAAGACATCAAAACTATGAATTAACACATGTGGAATTATACATTACACTTTACAAAAAAGTGTGAAACAACTGAAAATATGTCTTATATTCTAGGTTCTTCAAAGTAGCCACCTTTTGCTTTGATTACTGCTTTGCACGCAGAAAAGGTGAACGGATGAACTCTACATGCCTTATTCATGCCTGATTCAAACCGTGAAGCATGGAGGAGGTGGTGTGATGGTGTGGGGGTGCTTTGCTGGTGACACTGTTGGGGATTTATTCAAAATTGAAGGCATACTGAACCAGCATGGCTACTACAGCATCTTGCAGCAGCATGCTATTCCATCCAGTTTGCGTTTAGTTGGATCATCATTTATTTTTCAACAGGACAATGACCCCAAACACACCTCCATGCTGTATAAGGGCTATTTGACCAAGAAGGAGAGTGATGGGGTGCTACGCCAGATAACTTGGCCTCCACAGTCACCAGACCTGAACCTAATCGAGATTTGATATGTAGCGTTACTAATTTGATAATTTTGGCGGGATAGAATTAATAAGCACTTAGGTGGTATCTTTACTTAGCGTTATCAACTTGATATTTTCTGGTGATGCGTTACGTTACAATAGAATACATCAATTTTTTAATTTAACTTGTGCTTCAATTATTATTTTTTGCTGTGTGACATTGCACGCATTCGCCGGTGCGTCTGTACTGTTCTCGTCATCTGAAGGCGTCGATCCAGGTTGATGCGTTCCAATTGACATCATTGGAGGGATTGCTCCTGGAATGCATAGCATCTGCGACGCCGGAATTGACGTTGTGACATCGGACGCCCCACCTTTACGCGCACTTTTGTACGTCACTGCGTCCTATTGGTAGGGCGGTATATTTAAACACGCTAAATCAGGATTGTACACATCGCCCCCGAAGAAGCGAGGTGCGAAACGCGCGTCGGGGACTCACGGGAGGTGTGGGGACGCGAACACACCATTGGCAAGGTAACCTTATGACTACATTATTATTAAGTACTTACGTTGGGTCTTGATATATAGCGCCACTAACTTGATCGCAATTGTGATTCAGTACTATGTACAGATTAGATTTAATTTTGTTACATACTGTGCGTATTATATGCTCACATTGAGCGCCACCAACTGGATCGCAAATGTGATGTGTTTTGATAATATAGCTGGTGGATGTAGCCACAGATGTATAGTGGATCTGCTATGCTTAAGTAGGAATTGCAGCATTGTCTGCTACAAACTACATTTAATTATTCAAACCTGTTGATCTTGGGCGTTTCAGGCTCTTTAATCATTTGGTCTCCCTGTATATATTTGGTTATCCTTGCCTTGGATCACTATTTTCACAATTATACAAATTTTGTGTTCGCACCCACCCCATGTGGGTACATTACTATCCTCCTGCTGCTAATTGGTATTTTACATTTTGTATTTTGATATGTTTGTGACTGTTTCCATGTCATTGTGTCCTGGTTTTTTTGTATAAATAATTTCTAATAAAATGGATTTATATATTTTTCAGTATACTTCCAGAATGTGACTTATTATTATTGACACACCATTAGATTTAAGCCCTCATATCTTTCTCTTATGCTTATACTGTCTATGGAGGGTATCTCTTCTTATGAATGATGATGGTTGTCCATGTTCCTAGCTATGTCTTTATGATTAATATACTGTGTGTTTTCACAGCTTTTTCGCTCGGACAAATGGATTTTCAGACACGTGATAAAACGTGGCTGACCAAATTGGAGCAGGTATTTGGTGATGACCCTACCGTGGGTCCACACTCCGACTCTATTGAGGTGACCAGTCAAATTGCAAGGCTGAAGAATTTATGTAATAAACACATGAAGTGGTGGTGGAACAAGGCTTTCTTGGAGCGTTATGTCATTAAAGGTTTGATACCCGTGGCCTGCGGATACCGATGTTTCCCTCTTTTCCAATTGAGGATGATAAATTTAAACAACGCTGGGAGGAATTGTCTGCTAATTGTTCGAGAAGGTACATGAGCCTTCTTATACAACTTAATGACACCGATAAAAGATATTGAAATTGAAATCAAGTCCATTCAGGATGCACTATTTAAAGTTCTTTCCCCTGAAGCACTGACCAAGTTGAATGGGGACTTGGATTTGGATTTTGCCAAATGGGGGAAAGATTTGGTAGAAAATAAAACTAAAAAGTACCAACGCGACTGCAATGACTTTAAAACAAATCATGTGTATAAATGGCGACATGTGTACCCAGGAAGGGGCAAGCGACCCCCTACGGGTAATCGTACTAGCTCTTTTTCTTCAATGTCCTCTGTTGATGACGATACTACAGCGAGTACAAGCTCTAACCTTAATCTCATGGAATGGCTTGGTTCAGACAAATCGACCAGCTGGTGTAAAGGAAAAAATAAACGCGCATGACTCCACCTCAGTCTTTGGAGAAAAAGAGCAAGGGCAACAAATTAGAGGTAATCAATCTTTCCTCTCATATATTGACCAATGTTTAGTGTGAGGTTCTCCAATTAAGTCTGTCTTTTGTTCCTAATAATAATTTTGATTTCTTTACTGCAGTAAAGGACCTTCATTTATTTTTGAGGAAACTCATACTGAAACGCCTACATATAGGGAAATCTGATTCTGAACTTAATAGTGCAGCTGAACGGGATGCTGTTCGTATTCTTGAAAAATTGGCCAATGAAGGTTCAGGTACACCTGCAGGTAATTTCACTGCTTCTGTTCTTCCCAAATCCACCACATTTCCCCCCTTCTCTCTGTGTCCACAGATAGAAATTTTCTGTAGGTTGGTGACTAATGATTTCAAATTAATATCTAAAGGTAGAATTGGTGATAATCTCACCGGATTACAACGTCAAGCCTTATGCCAACTACAAGCATTGGATGATGTCGTCTTTAAACCAGCAGACAAGGGGGGAAATGTGGTGGTCTGGCCTGTCAAGATGTACGAAAGGGAGGTCTTTAGGCAACTCAAAGACACTGATGCTTATTTAACACTTTCTGCTAACCCAATTAATGGGTACCAGAAAATTGTGCTTCAGATTCTGGATAAAGCATTATCTGATGGTGTTATTACCAAAAAAGTTTTTGAAGGCCTTTTTGTGCAGTTTCCGGTGGTGCCTACCTTTTATTTATTACCAAAAATACATAAAGATCCATTAACTCCCCGGGGGCGTCCGATTGTCTCTGGCGTGGGGGGTCTTTGTGACCCTATTTGTCGGTTCATTGAACACCATCTAGATCCTTTGGTTGAGACTTTGCCCTCCTACGTCAGAGACACTACGGACGTCCTGAGGAGACTGGATGGCCTCTCCCTTGAGCCGGACATGATTTTGGTCACGGCTGATGTAGAGTCACTGTATACATGCATTACGCATGAACATGGACTTAGGGCTACTGAATTCTTTTTGAGAACCAGCAATCTAGATGCATCTTTGCAATCTCTGATTTTGGAGCTTTTGGAGTTTGTTTTGTATCATAATTTTTTTACTTTCAAAGATTGTTTTTTCCTTCAGAGGCGTGGCACTGCCATGGGGGCATCTTGTGCGCCTTCTTATGCTAACCTCTTTCTCGGTTTCTGGGAGAGGGGTTTGTTTGGGGATGGCGCGCAGGACGACCTCCATGTTCAGTGCTGGCATCGCTATATAGATGATCTACTGATCATATGGCAAGGTACGGAGAATGATCTGAATACATTCATGTTACAACTGAATGATAATTCATATAATATAAGGCTCACCCATAAGTTCCATCATCGGAGAATTGACTTTCTGGACATACAAATTGAGATTGCTGATGATCTGGGGATTCAGACTGACGTGTTCAGGAAAGAAACTTCAGTTAGTGCACTTTTGTATGCATCGTCGGTCCACCCCCGTTCCACTGTCAGAGCCATCCCGATAGGTCAGTTCCTGAGAATCAGACGCCTGTGTTCTACCACGGAGCGTTTTGAGACTCAGGCAGTTGATCTTCGGTCTAGGTTCAGTGCACTGGGTTATAGCCGGCGATGCATTAAATGGTTATCATCGAGCTAAAACATCGGACCATGACCTTCTTTTGTCCGGCACAAGGGAGAGACCTACAGATGATCAAAAAATCAGATTTATTTCCACCTATAGTAATAGGTGGGGGACCATTAGAAACATACTTAATAAACATTGGTCCATATTAAAAACTGATGGAATAATCGGTAAGGCACTACCGGAAAAACCTCTTCTGACAGCCAGACGCAGCAACAACTTGAAAGACCTATTGGTCAAGAGCCATTATGTTGCTCATACACCTTCTCTTCCCTTCTACACAGGAAAACCACGCATTGGCTGTTACCCTTGTGGTTCCTGTTTGTCATGCAGGAACATTGAGAGGGCTTTTGAGTTCAGGTCGGCTGATGGTACTCGTACATTCAAAATCCGGGAATACATTTCGTGTTCGAGTGATTTTGTGGTGTACTATGCCACCTGCCCCTGTGACATGATTTATGTGGGATTGACCTCACGGGAATTTCGTGTTCGAGTTCGGGAACATGTCAGGGACATTAGGGCAGCCAGAACGAATGATGACTTGACCTCCATGAGAACTGTTCCCCGCCACTTCAAGCTAAAACACGATTGTGACCCTGACCTACTTCGAGTACGGGGGATAGACCGTGTTCATGGTGGCATCAGGGGCGGCAATTTAAAACGTAGATTATCACAACTTGAATGCAAGTGGACTGTTAGATTGGGTACTATGACCCCTTCCGGACTAAATTAAAAATTGGGCTTTTCTTCATTTTTATAGCCTATACAGCCCACTTGCGTTAATTTGTGTTATTATTATATATATAATCTGACATATTCATATATTTGTTCTATCATCCTTGCAATTTGACACACCTCTTTGAGTCTTTTAAAATGTTCTTGATTTTAATTTGTTTTGTTTTTGTTTGAATTATAGTATGCAGTTTTGCGATATACTTACCTCTGATGAACCGCCATTACCTATGAGGACGACAAGTGTGAATACTTCATGATATAATGGATTTCTCCTGCTAAACATACTTATCTGTGCACAGATCGTATTACCCAATTTAGTTGCTGTTTCAATTTTTGTTTGATTTGATTGAATATCCAACATTTTGTATCTTATATTGTTTAATATACAGTACTTTGCATTTTGGATTGTTCTATACTAAGCACTAAGTTGTTGTTCACATAGAGCGTCACCAATTTGATCGCAAGTGGGATACGTTTTTGATACAAAGCGTCACTATCTTGGTCGCAAGTGCGACTCGGTATGTTATCTATAGTGCTTTTATGGAACGCTATCAACTGGATCGCAAATGTGATACGTTTTGATATGTAGCGTTACTAATTTGATAATTTTGACGGGATAGAATTAATAAGCACTTAGGTGGTATCTTTACTTAGCGTTATCAACTTGATCTTTTCTGGTGATGCGTTATGTTACAATAGAATACATCTATTTTTTAATTTAACTTGTGCTTCAATTATTATTTGCTGTGGACGCCCACCTTTACGCGCAATTTTGTACGTCACTGCGTCCTATTGGTAGGGCGGTATATTTAAACACGCTAAATCAGGGATTGAACACATTGCCCCCCGAAGAGCGAGGTGCGAAAAGCGCGTTGGGGTCTCACGGGAGGTGTGGAGACGCGAACACACCATTGGCAAGGTAACTTTATGACTACATTATTATTAAGTACTTACGTTGGGTCTTGATATATAGCGCCACTAACTTGATCGCAATTGTGATTCAGTACTATGTACAGATTAGATTTAATTTTGTTACATACTGTGCATATTATATGCTCACATTGAGCGCCACCAACTGGATCGCAAATGTGATGTGTTTTGATAATATAGCTGGTGGATGTAGCCACAGATGTATAGTGGATCTGCCATGCTTAAGTAGGAATTGCAGCATTGTCTGCTACAAACTACATTTAATTATTCAAACCTGTTGATCTTGGGCATTTCAGGCTCTCATTTGGTCTCCCTGTATATATTTGGTTATCCTTGCCTTGGATCACTATTTTCACAATTATACAAATTTTGTGTTCGCACCCACCCCATGTGGGTACATTACTATCCTCCTGCTGCTAATTGGTATTTTACATTTTGTATTTTGATATGTTTGTGACTGTTTCCATGTCATTGTGTCCTGTTTTTTTTGTATAAATAATTTCTAATAAAATGGATTTATATATTTTTCAATATACTTCCAGGATGGGACTTATTATTATTGACTCACAATTAGATTTAAGCCCTCATATCTTTCTCTTATGCTTATACTGTCTATGGAGGGTATCTCTTCTTATGAATGATGATGGTTGTCCATGTTCCTAGCTATGTCTTCAAGAAGGAGAGTGTTGGGGTGCTATGCCAGATGACCTGGCCTCCACAGTCACCAGACCTGAACCCAATCGAGATGGTTTGGTGTGCGCTGGACCGCTCACCGCTTCAATTTTGAATAAATCCCCAACAGTGTCACCAGACAAGCACCCCCACACCATCACACCACCTCCTCCATGCTTCACGGTGGGAACCAGGCATGTAGACTCCATCCGTTCACCTTTTCTGC
The DNA here is from genome assembly GCA_033576555.1 of Oophaga sylvatica. Taxonomy (NCBI): domain Eukaryota; kingdom Metazoa; phylum Chordata; class Amphibia; order Anura; family Dendrobatidae; genus Oophaga; species Oophaga sylvatica. The sequence goes on along the minus strand of JARQOD010000006.1, from coordinate 150,989,070 downwards.
GTGCAAAGCAGTAATCAAAGCAAAAGGTGGCTACTTTGAAGAACCTAGAATATAAGACATATTTTCAGTTGTTTCACACTTTTTTGTAAAGTATAATGTATAATTCCACATGTGTTAATTCATAGTTTTGATGCCTTCAGTGTGATTCTACAATTTTCATAGTCATGAAAATACAGAAAAATCTTTAAGTGCGAAGGTGTGTCCAAACTTTTGGTCTGTACTGTACATTGCAGAGTGCCCAATAGCCAGTACATAGCTAGGCAGCCTGTCTGGCGACTACTTATCTTGGATGTAGTTCCCTGACTGACCTGAGGGTAAGGTGGGCACCAGAGAGCTGCAAGTTCCTTAACCGAAACTGGAAAGTGGAATATAATAAATCCCTGACAAACTGGGGGCAACTACACACCCCAGTTCATGACATAATGGAGGTAGTGGTGGGATATACAAATAAATCCCCCTTGTAGTTCGTGACAACTATTGACCCAGTGCCATTGGAAGCCATGCATGTCCGTGTGATCATATAGCCTCCACCATGCTTTACTGAAGATGTGGTATGTTTTGGATCATAATATGGACTCGGCTGGCTTCTTTAATTGTTTTTTTGGCAAATTTTAATCTGTCCTTTCTATTTTAAAGGCAGATTAATGGTTTGTACCTTGTGATGAACCCTCTGTATATGCCTCTCATGAAGTCTCCCCTTTATGGTAGTCTTAGATACTGAAACACCTACATGCTGGAGAGTGTTCTTCACTTTGGTCGATGTTGTGAAGGGGTGTGTTTTCTTCACCATGATAAAAGATTCTGTGATCATCCACCCCAGTTGCCTTCTGTGGGCGTCTAGGACTTTTTGAGTTTCCAAGATTACCTGTGCATTCTATTTTTTTGCAGAATAAACCAAAAATGTTGGCCACTCATAAACTTTCTGCTATCTCTCATGGATTTCTTCTGTTTTTCAGCCTAATGATGGTTTATTTCACTTCCACTAAGAGCTTCTTTTTCCACATGTTGTGTATTCACAGCATCTGCGTCCAAATGCAAATGCGACAACTGGACACCTTTGACCTTTTAACTGCTTAACTTGATGATAGGTTAATGAGAGAATAGTCCATGCAGAGTCCATGCGGGAGATTAAATCAAAGCGCTGAGATCTCAACTCCCGAGATCTTGGTGGCGAGATCTCCATTCGCGCATGTGCCACCCCCAGCAGCCATTTTCCCGGAGTCCACCGCATAGGAAACCATGGAACTGCGGGGGATCTGGCCTTTCTCAAAATGATTGCAGAGCCCCTGCAGCACCGGACACCAGCCACAGCAACGGACACCTGCAGCACCGGACACCCGGAGCACCGGACATTCGTAGCACCAGACACCCATAGCACAGGACACCTGCAATGGCACGCCGCACATCCGACCACCCCCTCATCCCAGCCTGAAGCAACGCTCCACTCTTGCATCTCCCAGCAGCGACCCTGGGACCCCGTTTCACCGCAGTCACCACCCCCAGTAAGCAATAAGACGCATGGATTATAAGAAGCACCACCATTTTATTAAAAAAGATTTTTCCTATTCTTCTCCTCAAAATTTGGGGTGTGTCTTATAATCCGAAGCATCTTAAAATCAGAATGGTACTTTGAAAAACAAACAGCTACATAATAAAGAGCTTTAATTCCTAAAACTTACTCCAATTTGGATATGAATACACTCAAATTAAAGCTGTGAATCTGCACTTTTATCCCACATTAACTATATAAATGTGTCTTGAATATGTTTTGATAAACAGCTTTAAGGCCAAAACTGTCACTGTCCAAATATTTCTGGACCTAACTGTACATATATAACTGTTTTTTGACAATATTCAGTACAGCAGTTTGGTACTTTCTCTCCAAGCAGATACTTGTCAAATGGAAATAGGATGCAGTCATGCAGGTATACACTTGGAACATGATTGTACATTTTGGTAACACTGAAAATAATTCAGGTGGATCTCAGGAAAGTTATGTATTAATACAAAGGGCTATGCCTGGTATTGCATCTCAAACCTGTGTAATTAATACTGTTCTGCTGAGTAAAGTTAGGGCTACATGGAGACTTTACTTGTGTGAACCAAAAATGTATGTAATTTTCCTGTGACTCTTTTACGGTGAGATTTGGCTGACATATAATTTGTCGAATATAGGTCACAGCGATTTGCAGGCTTTTGTGTTTCATTACATTGCAATGTGACCACATTCCCAAACATAACACAGGATGTCATGTGACCAATATTATAATGTAGCCATAGCCTAATGTAAGTCCCGAGAGTTGGATCTCCCAACACATAATTTTCCATTAATACAATATGCACACTTGTTAATTTCTATTGCTGATAGAATTGTGTTTAAGCTCTACCTCATACTGCCTTCAGATTACATAGCAAAAACCTGCTGACAGATTCCATTTAATAAGCTTGATTATAGATATACCTCTCTGAAAAGTCTGATATTCTTTAACTCTATCATTCCTAGATTATTATTATTATAATAATAATTATTTATATTGCACAGTTTAGAGGAAGCAGTGCCTGTTACCACTCCTGATGTATCTGTTATGGCAAATATTTGATTCCCTATAAAATAAAAATGTTATAATACCATTTTGTACTGATCCTGTGCCTCCTATTGAAAATGTATTACTACATAGATAACTGATTGTTCCAATTTCTATTTCAACGGGTTTTATCCCTACAGAGTTTAGGGGGTATTCTTTTCTTGTGGAGATTTAAGAGAAAAAAAATGGAGTGCAACCAACATGACAAAAATGGAGAAAGACATGAGTAGTTAGACTCACCTGGAAGTGTTGTGCAGCAGGCACAACACTGACAAGGGCGTGAATGCTCTCTCTCCAACAGCTGCAGCTGCTTCTGCGACATCCTTGAATGGGATTACCAGGACTCAAAGACACAAGAGGGAAAGAAAAAATTGCGCTCTTGGTGAGCGCTGACAATGAAGATAGGAGTAGGATAATATATGATGTTTATGTAGACTATGTGTTTTGAGGCCGATTTGGCTCCTTCATCAGGATCATCATGAAACACGTAGTCCGAATCAACAACTTATATTATCCATACTCTCATCTTCATTGTCAGATCTCACCAAGACGACAATTTTTTCTTTCAATTCTGTCCCTTGTGTGGATTGATAAATTATAGGACAAGCAATGCTCAATTGAAAAACAAGTATCCAAATTAGCTCTCCTCCACAAGAAAGAAAGCTGTCCTTTGGTGACACCTTTTAAAGGAAGGTAAGGTTCTTTAGTAAACTTTAACAAGTCATGCAACTTGAGGAGTTGGACATTGACTTACAAAGCAGTTGCCACCAAAAGGTGGCAATAGAGAGACAGCTATTGACCCGAAAAGAGCTAATTTGTATACGTATGCAGTCAGATACCAGCAGTACTGACTGAATTATTTCAGGCTGTGTATTGACAGACTCCCAACTCGGTTGTAAATTTAAAGTTTGATATGTTTATAGTAGAAATTGCAGGGAAACAAAAAAATGCACAGTTATAAGTAGAGATGAGCGATGTTCAGTTTGGTGAACATTTAAATGTTCACTGACTTGTTCGGCAAACTTAAAAAAACGTAAAACAGGCACATTACTGCTGACACCTCTCCATTACTAACCCTTGGACTTAATGTCACCGGACAATCCAAAGGTGACAAAAACTCCACAAATATGAACCCCACTTGCCACCGCCACAGGTCAAGTGGGAAGAGCCGGGCAAAGCGCCAGAATTGGAGTATCTAATAGATGCACCTTTTTTGGGTCGGCTGCGGGTTGCTATTTTTAGGCTGGGGGGCAATATCAATGGCCCTTTACCAGCCTGAAAATAGCAGCCCCCAACTGTCTGCTTTAGCTTGTTTGGTTGTCAAAAATGCCATTTTTTTATTTTTTTTATTTTAATAATTAAAAAATATGGTGTTGGGACACATCTATTTTTGATAGCCAGCCTTGCTGAAGCTGACAACTGAGGGCTGCAGTCCGCAGCTGTCAGTTTTGCCTGGCTGATTATCAAAAAATGTAGGCGAACCCCACGTCATTTTTTTATCATTATTTATTTATTTAGCTCAGCCATCGGCTGATGAATACTCCCATCAGCCACTGCCTGCTCTCACTGTTCATAGCTGAATACAACTCTCAACATTGTCCCCTGCTAATGCTGATCGCAGCGTGAGCAGGGTATCATAACGTGAGCTGCTTTCATTTCAGCACTTGGTGCTGGGGAACAGCGCCAGTATGGGTCTCACTGATGACACAAGGATGTCATCTGTGTATCATCAGTGTGCAGGATATTTTGTGGCCCATGCTGCTACCAAAAACACTGATATCTGAAAGAACCCTTAGTGAACTTGGTCATTTACCAAACTTTGACCGACTTTTGCAGATTTTTAGGACAAATACTCAGGAATCCTATTACAAATCCGTATGAGCTATTTGAGCTTGGCTACTTCTTGAGATTTAAGATTGGCGAACATATTCTTCAAAATTGTTAGATTTTGGAGAATAGAAGTATTTACTTAACTCCTCCCCGACATATGACATACGATTTTGTCATATGTCAGGTCCATGACGTTGATCTGGGCTAGCATCTTTCCTGACTGAATTATTCAGCTATTATCTACTTCTGACAGTTCGCAACCATAGATACCTAAGGTCCTGTAATGCCTGGAAAGAGACATAGCGAATCAGTAAAGCTATACTGCATTTCTAATAGGAGTATTCACACCAGGAGAGCAAAGAGTCATCGGTGTTATAATAAAATAGCAACTTTATTAATATCTACAAAATCACATAAATAGCGTAGTAGCATGAAAACACACAAAAACAGTGCAAACAAACAGGTGCAATGAGTCTCCTGTATCATGGACAAAGTGTCATAATACAAAATGTACAGCAACTGAGACACTTAGGGGCATAATAGCCCAAACATTGCAAGACAGGATTCAAATAATAAGTAGCATGACTAAGATGCCCTGAAAGCACACAGGCAAGGTAACCGGAGTACAAGGCATCCAAGATAGAATCACTGACTGCAAGAAAAGAAGGTAATGATCACCGGTAACAATGTAGAGAAACAGGAGAGGGATCGCACCCGAGATGTAACCCCGACGCACGTTTCACCGGCACAAGGATGCAGCTTTCTCAAGGGGATGGTAATAACGTGAGACATGGACCTTTAAATATCCCACCCATATGTATCACATGATAATATCTGGTCAATCAGAGACAGACTCGATTCGTACATGCGCTGTCAAGATCCAAAGGGTTGCGGTAACCAGGACGTCAGAACTCCCCGACGCGTCTCTATGCCTCTGACGCGCGTCGGGGGCTTTTCCTTGACACGCGCCGAGATGCATGATGTCCTGACCGCTGGGATTCCCTGGATCGCTGCGACGCATGCGCCGATTGTAGTCGGTCCGCATTGGTTGGACATGACCATGTGATGTCTGTGGGCGTCTCTATGCCTCTGACGAGCACCTGGGAGGCTCCCCTGGTTCGCGTCGGGGCGTTCTGACGTCCTGGTTACCGCAACCCTTTGGATCTTGACAGCGCATGTACGAATCGAGTCTGTCTCTGATTGACCAGATATTATCATGTGATACATATGGGTGGGATATTTAAAGGTCCTTGTCTCACGTTATTACCATCCCCTTGAGAAAGCTGCGCTCTTGTGACGGCGAAACGTGCGTTGGGGTTACATCTCGGATGCGATCCCTCTCCTGTTTCTCTACATTGTTACTGTGATGACATCTACTACATTTAGCAGCCTGTGTATAGCTGCGCTTTCCTTCCCCCCAGCCTGCACTCAGGCTTAGTGTAATCTGAGCTGCCAGCGCTGGAGTTTCCCTCCTCACCGCAGGGGTCTGCATTGTCTGCCCATGTGCTTTTCCTCTCATAGACAATAATGGGAATTCATTCATTTGGACGCAGTGCAATGTGGGAGTATAATAAAAACACGAAAGTTACTGTTTTAAAACCTGTGTCCATCGGGCGTCGTTCCCGTGGTACTGGTGAACCCGTAACTCCAACAGAACCCGAGAAATGGAATTCTCGGATGCACCATGAACTATTTCACCCAAGTTTGGACTCATTTGAACCGTCATTTCAAAGTAAGATCATTGATAGGTCTGCCATTATTCGGCTAGAGTCCCCCGCTGAGTTATGGTCCTTATGACTTTTCAGAGCTTCAAACCATAACTTCTATCCCTGGGAGGTGGCCAGAAAACCATCCCTTTTTGTGAGGTCACCAGCCCACATGTATAAGTCTGGCAGTGAGCCCCCCTTAGTCATTCCAAGCTGTGATGACGTGACTAACAGATCTGCAAATGAACTATGACGTGTGGCTCCTCCCCTAGCCAGTCTTGTCTGTAACTGCCATGTAAGTGATTTTCACCTTTAATCCTGTTTTATTTCTAACTGCATTGTACATAACTATCTCAGCTTGTTACCTTTTTTTAAACTATAAGCACTGCCTGCATTTTAAGGAATAAACCTATAAAATTATTAGTTTGTTTCTCCTGCTCTATAAACGAATTTGCACGTGCCTGAAGTACTACGCTACTGTTTTGGGGTTGCTACGGACCCTCTTGATAAAGTGTTCATGAAGTAAATCGTAGCTGGTGGCAGCTAAAAGTAGGGGTGTAAAGTGTTAACCTATTGGGTGGCGTTGGCAGTGACGGAGCGGGAATTATAAGTGTATTGCCTGGCTGCGGCCCGGAGTAATTATAATTCCCTCACTGCAGCATGCCCAATAGCCAGCACACATCCAAGTGGCCCGTCTGGCGACTAATTATCCTAGGTGCAGTTCCCTGACTGACCTGAGGGTAAGGGGGGCGCCAGAGAGCTGCAAGTTCCTAAGTGAAAGTGGGATAATTATAAATCCCTGCAGATTATTGGGTCGGACGGCAGCAGTCGTCATGTGTGCGCGTTTTCGTCACATTTGCGGCACGGAGGGATCACAAGCCGTGATACCCCGGGCTATCGTGTGGCGGACCGTGAGCACCGTTCGTCACATTTGGTGGCAGAGAAGTGGGATTATAGAGCATTAGTGATCTGGTCTGAGCAATCATTCCTCAGTCCTCTTTAGGGACCCTGCAACTAAAGTTTTGGAGAACAAGCTCAGTGTTTATTAGTCCTGAGACAATTGTGTGTACTTGAGGTTACCCCTCCCTTCTCTTTGTTTTCTATCCTATCTTTTATTTGGCAAACATGGCTACAAGAGGAGCAAGTTGGTACGAAAAGCAGAGCAGGGACACTCTTGTGGGAATCTGCGTGTACCACGGCCTTGACCACAAGAACCAAACCAAAGCCCGACTGGTCCAGGCCCTGAAGGAGCTGGACGAGCATCGGAGCGTGGCGGGCGCAGGAGCCGGCCCAAGCCAAGGTGGTGCCGCAGGAGCAGAGGCCCAACCCCTGACTGCTTACACCCAGGGCGGGTTGGACCCTTACTTGCAGGCGGCCCTAGCGGGACTCTCCGCTGACGACCAGGAAGGACGCCTGAAGCTGATCCAGCAAGATCAAAAGAGAGCCGACCAGCGAGAGGCCAAACAGCGAGAGGCTGAGAGAGCCGAGCGGGAAGCTCAGAGAGCCGAGCGGGAAGCTCAGAGAGCCCATGAACTGGAGCTGCTCAGACAAGGGGCAATGCCCTCCACAGCCCGGAGTGGTACACCCAGCAGATCTCAGAGTCCGAAGCCCCGGCCGGAGCACTTTCCTGTGATGGAAAAGGACGGAGACTTGGACACTTTTCTGCAGGCCTTTGAGAAAGTCTGCAGACAGTACCAGCTGCCTGACAACCAATGGGCCAGGTACTTGACCCCCGGGCTAAAGGGCAAAGCTCTGGAGGCGTTTGCTTCCCTCACGTCAGATCAAGATGGTGACTATGAGGCCATCAAGCAGGCCCTGATCGCCAAGTACCAGCTAACCCCTGAGGTATACCGAAAAAAGTTCCGGAACCTCCAACGTGGCCCACATGACAGTTATAGCGATGTGGTGCAAGGACTCAGGACCCACTTTGACCAGTGGATCCATGGACTGTCAGTTGACACCTTTGAGGAGCTGAGGGACCAGATGATCAAAGACCAGTTCCTGCATCTGTGCCCAGCTGAGGTCCGACAGTTCATCCTGGACCGAGACCCGGAGGACGCGGTCAGAACAGCACGGATCGCCGACAGCTATGAGACCAACCGGAAACCCGAGGTGCGGAAGCCCGTCACCGCCCGCTGGGGAGGGGGTAAGCCTGCAACCAACCCCAGTGCCCCTGCCAGCCGTCCCTCTAGAGGCACTATCCCCTTTGCCAGCGCCAGGCCTACATCAGACCCCCGCCAGTATTTCTCCTGTAAACGGACAGGACACATCAGCGCCACCTGTCCGAAGAGGCAGAAGAACCCCTCCAGCCAAGGCCTCCGGGCCCAACGCCTCTGTTCTTTTGGTGGGTGGTGTGGTGGGGATGGTTGATGACAACGTGCAGCCCGTCCGCGTGGGGGCCCGTCTCGCTACAGGCCTCAAGGACACCGGGGCTGAACGAACCCTCATCCGACCCGAACTGGCGGCCCCTGAAGAGTTGATTCCGGGAAAACCTTAACTGTCACCGGGATTGGGGGCGTCCACTACCCCTTGCCGATAGCCAGAGTTTTCATTGACTGGGGTGCCGGGAGCGGGGTGAAGGAAGTGGGGGTGTCCGACAACCTGCCCACTGATGTTTTATTGGGGACTGATCTGGGGAGGATGGTGGCGTACTATGTCCCTGACACCCCTTCCCAATCTGATAATAAGGTTAACGTTAACCATGATGTTGATGATGATGGGAAACTGAATGTGTTACCTGCCAATGCTTTGCGAAGTGATTATGCAACCGATAACCTTTCTTTCCCTAGGAATGTTGCTGATAGTGATGTATCTGTGCCATCTGAACCTGCTAACCCTTTCTCTGAAGTGGTAGATGTGTCCACAGGTACAGGAGCGTTCAGCCACGTCGCTCTGCGGAGTGAGACGGCTGAGGAACCCCTAGCAGTAGCAAGCGACAGTGCTGAAGGAAATGGGGAGGTGCATGGGAACCGGGAGGAAGGTGACGCCATGACACTGACCAGTGCCACCGAGGAAGGTAACTGGCCCATAAGTAGCACTGCTCCTGAAGTGTTGGGGGTGGATGGGGAGGTAGAGCCCATAGCAGCGCAGGCTGATGGGTCTGTAGAAATCCCCGGGGAGACTGCATATGTAGCTGCTGTCACCCGCAGTCAGAGTGCCCGGATCGCAGGTAGTGCCCTGCCATCTGGACCCTCCTCCGCTACAGGAGAGACTGAACCAGAGGTGGACCCAGAGCCGGTCCCAGAGGGTCCCAGTGAGGAAGGAACCCTGACGTCACTTCTGGCTGCCTCCAGCCAGGAGTCCCAGGCCGCTCTGCACTCAGATGCGAGCCTGGAGAACTTGAGGCACCTCGCCGAGACGCCCACCTCCGTGACTGATAAGGAGAGGGTGTTCTGGGAACGAGGAAGGTTGTACCGGGAGACAGTACCCGGAGATTCCCAAAAGGAGTGGTTGAGGGAAAAACAGCTGGTCGTCCCTCACCAGTTCCGAGGTGAGTTGTTGAGGATTGCCCATGAGATTCCACTTGCTGGACACTTGGGGATCAGCAAAACTAAGGCACGGCTGTCTCAACACTTCTATTGGCCCAAGATGGGGACAGATGTGACTAACTACTGCCGCTCCTGTATCACCTGTCAAAGAGTGGGGAAGGCGGGGCCTGCTCTTAAGGCTCCCCTGATCCCGTTGCCAATGATAGAGGAGCCTTTCCAGAGGATTGCTGTGGACATTGTGGGCCCGCTGGCCGTCCCCAGCAGCTCTGAAAAGCAATACATCCTTACTGTGGTAGACTACGCTACCCGGTACCCGGAGGCAGTAGCTCTGTCCTCAACTAGGGCAGATAAGGTGGCGGATGCACTGGTGACCATCTTTTCACGGGTAGGATTTCCCAGGGAGATGCTTACCGATCAAGGGACCCAATTTATGTCTCGCCTAATGAAGTCTATCTGCAGCAAAATGCAGGTGACGCGTATGGTATCGAGTGCGTATCACCCACAGTCCAATGGTTTGTGTGAGCGCTTTAACGGTACCCTCAAACAGATGCTCCGCATGCTGGTTGAGACCCAGGGACGCGATTGGGAGCGGTACCTCCCACACCTGCTATTTGCCTACAGAGAAGTCCCGCAGGCCTCGACGGGGTACTCCCCCTTTGAGCTCCTGTATGGCAGGCGAGTCCGGGGACCCCTTGGGTTGATAAGAGAATCCTGGGAAGATGAGCCAAACCCCACGGAAGTGTCCATCATAGATTATGTCATGCGCTTCCGCGACAAGATGCAGACCTTGACGCAGTTGGTGCATGACAACATGACGCAGGCTCAGGCTGACCAGAAGCACTGGTACGACCAGAACGCCCGGGAGCAGACCTACCAGGTGGGTCAAAAGGTGTGGGTGCTCGTCCCCGTACCAAAGGATAAGCTTCAGTCAGCCTGGGAAGGCCCGTACGTCTTGCACCAATGGCTCAACCCAGTCACCTACGTGGTCACGCTTGACCACACTCGGGGTAGGCGCAAGGCCTTTCACGTCAACATGATGAAGGCCCATCACGAACGTGAAGCCTGCGTACTATCGGTCTGCAACCTGCCCGAGGATGGGGAGGAGGATCCCCTCCTGGACATGCTGGCCCAAGCCAAGGCCAATGGGTCCATTGAGGACATGAAGGTAAATGCCTCGCTAACCGTCTCCCAGCGGTTGCAGTTGCTGACCACTCTGGAATCCTTTCGGGCCGTGTTCACTAACCAACCCGAAGGACCAAGTTGGCAGTCCACGAGGTGGACACCGGGAATCACGCCCCGTTACGGCGGACACCTTATCGGATCTCTGAGGAGGTGCAGCAGATTATGTGCCAGGAGATCCATGAGATGTTGCAGCTGGGGGTGATCCGACAGTCCAAAAGCACGTGGGCCTCACCTGTAGTTCTCGTGCCAAAAAAGGATCGGACCACCCGGTTCTGCGTGGACTACAGGGGCTCAACGCCATCACTACCTCTGATGCGCACCCAATGCCACGCATCGAGGATCTGCTGGAGCGGTTGGCGAATGCCAAGTACATATCCATCATGGATTTAAGCCGAGGATACTGGCAGATTCCCCTGAGCCTTGCGGCGCAGGAGAAATCCGCCTTTATCACCCCTTTTGGACTGTACGAGTCCACGGTCATGCCTTTCGGCATGAAGAATGCCCCTGCCACTTTTCAGCGGATGGTCAACCACCTGCTTCAGGGACTGGAGGAGTACGCTGTGGCGTACCTGGACGACATTACCGTCTTCAGTTCCACCTGGGAGGAACACCTTCAGCATCTCCAGGAGGTGCTCGAGCGTATTCACCAGGCAGGTCTGACCATCAAGCCGGGAAAATGCCAGATGGGCATGAGGGAGGTCCACTACCTGGGGCACCGGGTAGGCGGGGGTTCCATGAGTCCAGAGCCAGAGAAAGTGGACTCGATCGTGTCCTGTCCACCCCCAGGACCAAAAAGCAGGTGAAGTCCTTCCTGGGCACTGCAGGGTACTATAGGCGTTTCGTACCGAACTATAGCGCCATTGCAAAACCCTTGACGGACCACACCAAGGGCGGTCTACCCCATACAGTCAGCTGGACAGACAGCTGTGAGGCGGCATTCCGAGCTTTGAAAACAGCCCTGTGCAGCTCTCCAGTGTTCAAAGCCGTCGACAGCAGTCGGCCATTCCTGGTACAGACTGACGTCAGCGAATTTGGCCTCGGTGCTGTACTCAGCCAGGTTGATTCGGGGAACCAGGAGCACCCCGTGTTGTACCTGAGCCGGAAACTTCTGCCGAGGGAAGTGGCTTACTCCACCATCGAGAAGGAGTGCCTGGCCATGGTCTGGGCACTGCAACGTTTGCAGCCCTACCTGTACGGGCGCACCTTCAAGGTGGGTCACCGACCACAACCCTCTGAGCTGGCTGCACACAGTGTCTGGAACCAATGGTAGGTTGCTACGCTGGAGCCTTGCCCTACAGCAGTATGATTTTGCCGTACAACACAAGAAAGGCAGCGATCATGGGAATGCTGATGGGTTGTCACGACGTGGCGAACCCGCTGAGGTGCGCATGGCGGATTACCGACAGGTCATGCCTCCGTAGCGCCCTCTAAGGGGGGGAGGTGTGATGACATCTACTACATTTAGCAGCCTGTGTATAGCTGCACTTTCCTTCTCCCCAGCCTGCACTCAGGCTTAGTGTAATCTGAGCTGCCAGCGCTGGAGTTTCCTCCTCACCGCAGGGGTCTGCATTGTCTGCCCATGTGCATTTCCTCTCATAGACAATAATGGGAATTCATTCATTCGGACGCAGTGCAATGTGGGAGTATAATAAAAACACGAAAGTTACTGTTTTAAAACCTGTGTCCATCGGGCGTCGTTCCCGTGGTACTGGTGAACCCGTAACTCCAACAGAACCCGAGAAATGGAATTCTCGGATGCACCATGAACTATCTCACCCAAGTTTGGACTCATTTGAACCGTCATTTCAAAGTAAGATCATTGATAGGTCTGCCATTATTCGGCTAGAGTCCCCGCTGAGTTATGGTCCTTATGACTTTCCAGAGCTTCAAACCATAACTTCTATCCCTGGTAGGTGGCCAGAAAACCATCCCCTTTTGTGAGGTCACCAGCCCACATATATAAGTCTGGCAGTGAGCCCCCTTAGTCATTCCAAGCTGTGATGACGTGACTAACAGATCTGCAAATGAACTATGACGTGTGGCTCCTCCCCCAGCCAGTCTTGTCTGTAACTGCCATGTAAGTGATTTTCACCTTTAATCCTGTTTTATTTCTAACTGCATTGTACATAACTGTCTCAGCTTGTTACCTTTTTTTTTAAACTATAAGCACTGCCTGCATTTTAAGGAATAAACCTATAAAATTATTAGTTTGTTTCTCCTGCTCTATAAACGAATTTGCACGTGCCTTAAGTACTACGCTACTGTTTTGGGGTTGCTACGGACCCTCTTGATAAAGTGTTCATTAAGTAAATCGTAGCTGGTGGCAGCTAAAAGAAGGGGTGTAAAGTGTTAACCTATTGGGTGGCGTTGGCAGTGACGGAGCAGGAATTATAAGTGTATTGCCTGGCTGCGGCCCGGAGTAATTATAATTCCCTCACTGCAGCGTGCCCAATAGCCAGCACACATCCAAGTGGCCCGTCTGGCGACTAATTATCCTAGGTGCAGTTCCCTGACTGACCTGAGTGTAAGGGGGCGCCAGAGAGCTGCAGGTTCCTAAGTGAAAGTGGGATAATTATAAATCCCTGCAGATTATTGGGTCGGACGGCAGCAGCCGTCGTGTGTGTGCGTGTTTTCGTCACATTTGAGGCACGGAGGGATCACAAGCCGTGATACCCCGGGCTACCGTGTGGCGGACCGTGTGCACCGTTCATCATAGTTACCGGTGAGCATTACCTTCTTTTCTTGAAGTCAGTGATTCCATCTTGGATGCCTTGTACTCCGGTTACCTTGCCTGTGTGCTTTCAGGGCATCTTAGTCATGCTACTTATTATTTGAATCCTGTCTTGCAATGTTTGGGCTATTATGCCCTTAGGTGTCTCAGTTGCTGTACATTTTGTATTATGACACTTTGTCCATGATACAGGAGACTCATTGCACCTGTTTGTTTGCACTGTTTTTGTGTGTTTTCATGCTACTACGCTATTTATGTGATTTTGTAGATATTAATAAAGTTGCTATTTTATTATAACACCGATGACTCTTTGCTCTCCTGGTTTGAATATATCTAATTGAGTGGTGTTTTCGGATTTACAATTACTTATACCACTTTTTGGTGTTTGTGTTTGTTTTTGTTGTTAATTATCCATGCAGCTGTTTCTGTTTAAATTTCTAATAGGAGGTATTTGCTGATATTATTATTACACCTACTACATATTTGAATAGGATCTTGGAGATGGATCTTGAAGTCCACGTACTCATTCAACATCTGCGCCTCCATACATGAATCCTTTTACAAAACCATCTGTGGATGATACTTTACCCCTACTAAACTAACAAAAGCTTTTCCAGATCAATCCCTACTCTGTTGGAGTGGATCTGGACCTAAAGGTGACTCACTGCACATACTATGGGATTGCCCTAACCTACAATCTCTTTGGAGGAAAGTATCAAATACCTCAGCAAAACATTGTAATACTCCCCCACGTGGTTCTAATATAAATTTTCAAGCCAAATTTAATCCATATTTTTTTTAAAAGTTAAGAATGCTATTGCGCCAAACTGGTAGACACCCTCCATTCCCACTGTTGCAGATATCATTGAAAAAAAATCTCTTTACATAATTTATATGAAAGAAGCCACGTTGTCTCAAACAATTATTATAGTTCATATTACAAAAGGTGGGAACCCTGGATTACGAATACTTCTTTTCAGCCAAATATCATAAAAATATAATCTTTTTCATAGGTTAAAGACTGTTGTTCCATGCATCCACAGCATACTTATTTTTTGATATTTGTTTATTCTGACTATGTATATTCACATAGCTCATTTTGTGAAGTATCCATGTGAACTATTATAATTATTACTATTTTACAGTTATTTCACCTTTATTTCGCTTCCTCCTTCCCCTTTCATATCCATATACTTCACTTTCCAATAAAGATTAAGACCTTACCTTTCTCTATTTACCCTACCCCTCCCTCTTTTATATTCACTATTTATTCACTGTTTGTAAAAATGTAATTAAAACAATAAAAATGTTTGGAAATAAAGAAAGGAGAGCAATCATGGGCACTACCTATCTTTACACTGGTTATCTCATCCACAATAAAGCTTTGAAAGCGGAGAACAACTATCCTGCACAGGGCAAGACAATGAAATTGAAAACTAATTTCTTCTAAGCCATCTGGTGACCATCCAGGTACATATAGGCACTTTTCTCTTTTACGTAAAGCTGGAAAATCTCCTTAATCTTATTCATTGTGTAGTAATAAAAAAAAAACAATGTCCAATCTACTTTATGCTTCTTACTCCCCATGGGTTTCCAATTAAATCTGTCCTGGTCCTTGTTGTGTAATGTGTTGGTAAAAGCTCTGCACTTTAAAGCAACCTGTCATCTAATTTATCCTATCAAAGTCATTGCACAGCAAAAATTAGAGCACAACTGCAACCAGACATATTCTTCCACGAAACACTCCAGTGTTTCAAAGAAAAAATACTTTAAAGTCAGGCTCTTTGCAACATTGCTGCAGGTTATTGACAGGTCTCTCTAAGGCTGGAGTCACACACAAGATATAAAAACATGGACCGTATTTTACAGACGAGAATTGCACAAATGTTCCCTGAACAGTGATCCGTATGTCATCCATGTGCAATGCGAGGATGTGATTTCCTTGCATCAAAATATCCGTGTGTCATCAGTATGGCATCGGTACGGCGAGATTTTATCGCCGGCTTGCAAAACCGACATATAATGGATCCAAATTAGGCTATGTGCACATGTTGCGGATTCTTAGCGTATTTGCAGCGTTTTTTTGCGGCAAAAACGCTTACCCAATGCAACTCATTATATTCTATGGGATTCCGCAATGCTGTGCACATGCTGCGTGTTTTTCCGTGGCGGAATCGCATCGTGGAAAAATACGCAGCCTGCTCATTCTTTTTGCAGAATCGCGGCGATTCCGCTGCCATAGGAATGCATTGAACCGCTTACTTTCCGCATGTGGCTATGCCCACCATGCGCAAAGTAAGCGGTTAATGTGAGGATGGTACCCAGGGTCTGGAGGAGAGGAGACTCTCCCCAGGCCCTGGGTAGCATATCCCTGTTAAAACAATAATTAAAATAAAAAATTATGATATTCTCACCTTCCGGTGGCCCCCGCAGCTTTCCCGCTCATCAGCGATGCTCCCGGCCAGTCCCGTTCCCAGTAATGCCTTGCGAGAATCACCCCAGATGACGAGGCGGGCTCGCGTGATGCTACGTCATCTGGGGTCATTGTCGCTAACTATCCCTGGGAATGCAATTGGCCGGGAGCGTCGCTGAGAGGTGGGGGGTGCCGGAAGGTGAGAATATCACGATTTATTATTTTTTTTTATTATTTTTAACATTAGATATTTTTACTATTGATGCAGCATAGGCGGCATCAGTAGTAAAAAGTTGGTCACACTTGTCAAACACTATGTTTGACTCGTGTGACCAACCTGTCAATCAGTTTTCCAAGCGATGCTACAGATCGCTTGGAAAACACTATTATTCTGCAAGCTAATTACGCTTGCAAAATGCTAGTTTCTGGCGGGAATGCGCATACCAATAAAAATGCATATTTCCCGCGGCAGGGAGTGACAGTTTTTAAAACACAAAAGAAAGAATACATATACACACATAGAATATATATATATATATATATATATATACAGTACAGACCAAAAGTTTGGACACACCTTCTCATTCAAAGATTTTTCTGTATTTTCATGGCTATGAAAATTGTTGAATCACGCTGAAGGCATCAAAACTATGAATTAACACATGTGGAATTATACATTACACTTTACAAAAAAGTGTGAAACAACTGAAAATATGTCTTATATTCTAGGTTCTTCAAAGTAGACACCTTTTGCTTTGATTACTGCTTTGCACACAGAAAAGGTGAACGGATGGACTCTACATGTCTGGTTCCCACCGTGAAGCATGGAGGAGGTGGTGTGATGGTGTGGGGTGCTTTGCTGGTGACACTGTTGGGGATTTATTCAAAATTGAAGGCATAGTGAACCAGAATGGCTACTACAGCATCTTGCAGCAGCATGCTATTCCATCCGGTTTGCGTTTAGTTGGACCATCATTTATTTTTCAACAGGACAATGACCCCAAACACACCTCCAGGCTGTGTAAGGGCTATTTGACCAAGAAGGAGAGTGATGGGGTGCTACGCCAGATGACCTCCCCTCCACAGTCACCAGACCTGAACCCAATCGAGATGGTTTGGGGTGAGCTGGACCGCTCACCGCTTCAATTTTGAATAAATCCCCAACAGTGTCACCAGAAAAGCACCCCCACACCATCACCTCTCTCTAGGCTATTATTATCTGTATTTAGTAACTGGCTTTCCCTGTCTGGCGGAGAAAATACCGCGGGAGCCCGCACATTTTTTTCAACGAATTTACACATTAAATTAACACCTACATGTATGAAATTTTGCACACATACACTCATATAATTGTTAATTAAAACCATATATCAAACTACATGAAATGAAATGGTTTACTGTATGTAAACCATGTGTCATTTCATGTCGGGTTCTGTAATGATTTTACAGAAGCCGTCAATTGAATTAGCAGCCATTCTGCCATGTAGAAGTGTATAAACTATAAATAAATATATATATATATATATATGCATATATATATATATATATATATATATATACACATATACTGTATATATATATATATATATGTCACAAAGACATGTATATATATATATATATATATATATATATGTATTTTCTATGTGTATATATCTATTCTTTCCATTCTTTATTAAACATGTCAGTGTGATTTTACAGCATAGCGCACTGAATTGCCGGCTTTTCTGAAGGACACCGGTGCGTATTTCTCGCAAGTCACACATGTGGTCCATGTGTAATCCGTATTTTTCTCACCCCCATAGACTTGCATTGGCGATTCTCGGCCGATATACGGTGCAGAGATCTGTCAATCACCTCTAGTGGCTCTGAGAAGAGCTAGATCTTTAGCCCATACACCCCTGGGCCAGTTTTCATTCTTTCTTCCCTTTCTTCCAAGAGCTATACCGTTTTTATATTTCCTATGGCCATATGAGGGCTTGTTTTTTTTGCGGGACAAGTTGCACTTTTTAATGGCACTGATATTCCCATATACAGTCATGGCCAAAAGTTTTGAGAATGACACAAATATTAATTTTTACAAAGTCTACTGCTTCACTTTTTCTAATGGCAATTTGCATATACTCCAGAATGTTATAAAGAGTAATCAGCTTAACAGCAATTACTTGCAAAGTCAATATTTGGCTAGAAAATGAACTTTATCCCCCAAAACACATTTCAACATCATTGCAGCCCTGCCTTAAAAGGACCAGCTAACCTCTTTTCAGTGATTGCTCCATTAACACAGGTGTGGGTGTTGATGAGGACATGGCTGGAGATCAATCTGTCATGATTAAGTAAGAATGACACCACTGGACACTTTAAAAGGAGGCTGGTGCTTGGCATCATTGTTTCTCTTCTGTTAACCATGGTTATCTCTAAAGAAACATGTGCAGTCATCATTGCAATGCACAAAAATGGCCTAACAGGGAAGAGTATCGCAGCTAGAAAGATTGCACCTCAGTCAACAATCTATCGCATCATCAAGAACTTCAAGGAGAGAGGTTCCATTGTTGCCAAAAAGGCTCCAGGGCACCCAAGAAAGACCAGCAAGCGCCAGGACCGTCTATTAAAAGTGTTTCAGCTGCGGGATCGGGCTACCAGCAGTGCAGAGATTGCTCAGGAATGGCAGCAGGCAGGTGTGAGTGCATCTGCACGCACTGTGAGGTGGAGACTCTCGGAGCAAGGCCTCGTCTCAAGGAAGGCAGCAAAGAAGCCACTTCTCTCCAGAAAAAAACATCATGGACAGACTGATATTCTGCAAAAGGTACAGGCAGTGGACTGCTGAGGACTGGGGTAAAGTTATTTTCTCTGATGAATCCCCTTTTCGATTGTTTGGGACATCAGGAAAACGCCTCATTCGGAGAAGACAAGGTGAGCGCTACCACCAGTCTTGTCTCATGCCAACTGTTAAGCATCCTGAAACCATTCATGTGTGGGGTTGCTTCTCAGTCAAGCGAATCGGCTCTCTCACAGTCTTGCCTAAAAACACAGCCATGAATAAAGAATGGTACCAGAATGTCCTCCAAGAGCAACTTCTCCCAACCCTCCAAGAGCAGTTTGGTGATCAACAATGCCTTTTCTAGCATGATGGAGCACCTTGCCATAAAGCAAAGGTGATAACTAAATGGCTCAGGGAACAAAACATAGAGATTTTGGGTCCATGGCCTGGAAACTCCCAGATCTTAATCCCATTGAGAACTTGTGGTCAATCATCAAGAGACGGGTGGACAAACAAAAACCTAAAAATTCTGACAAAATGAAAGCATTGATTGTGCAAGAATGGACTGCTATCAGTCAGGATTTGGTCCAGAAGTTGATTGAGAGCATGCCAGGGAGAATTGCAGAGGTCCTGAAGAAGAAGGGTCAACACTGCAAATATTGACTTGCTGCATTAACTCATTCTAACTGTCAATATAAGTTTTTGTTACTCATATGTTTGCAATTATTATATTTCTGTCTGTGATAAAAACATCTGTCAAACATACATAAAAACCAGAGGTCAATAGAGCATGTGAAAATATAATATTTGTGTCATTCTCAAAACTTTTGGCCATGACTGTAGTATAGTGGAAAACGGGAAAAAAATCCAAGTGGGTTGAAATTGCAAAAAAAGTGGAATTCCACAATTGTTTTTATATTTTTATTATTTATGTTAATTATATAGAAAAACTGACCTGGTAATATGATTCCCCAGGTCAGTACGAGTACTCAGATACCAAACATTTATAGTTTATTTTTTATTTAAGTAGTGAAAAAAAAAATCCTAAGTTTATATGAAAAAAAGGTTTCGCTCTTTTTCACTTTTTACTTTCATAGCCTCCTTAGGAGACTTGAAGATGCAATCATCCGACCCTTGTGCTATACATATATGGCTGTATGGAGGGATTTTTAAGGCGGTTCTGGACAACACCTGTTAAATCCCACTTTCAGAGATTGACAGAGAGATTTACCTGGTTAACAGGTGCGGGTGGATCAGCGCTGCACCAGAGGCTGTCAAAGGCACATGACAGCTGATTATATCAACTGTCATGGTGAGGAAAAATTCGGGTTGAGCGTCAGAGCCTGCATCAAAGTCAGGGACATGCCATATGATGTATTTATATGTATGTCATATGTTGTGAAGGGGTTAAAGTATAGTCTGTATAAAATGCTGGAGCATTTCAGGAAAGAGCATCCATGGCTGCGATGTGCAGCCAGGCACAGATTCATTCTACCAGCGGTTTGTAACTGTAAGGTTGGGGTCACACTTGCGAGTGTGATGTGAGAAACTCACGCGATTCTCTCGCATCAATAGCCGGAACTGCCACCGGCAATCGGACTGGAGTGTGCGGCTGCATGTATTTTGATGCAGCTGAAAGCACCGATCTGAGTGCCAGCGGCAGTGCCGGGTACTGATGTGAGAGACTCGTGAGAGTTTCTGGCATTGCACTCGCAAGTGTGACCCAGCTTAATCAGCACAATACCCATGTGTATATCTATGAATAGGACATCATTTTACTCCTGAGAACTAAACAATGATGTTTCCTGTTCAATAATAACAAATATAGATCTTGAAAACAGTGGGAACTGATATACAAAGGAAGTTTTATATATTAGGGCGTAATAAAAATGATGACATTGTGTCATTTAACAAAAACTAGGCAAAACACAGAAACAGTTAGTGTGAAGATATAAGTACACCCTGTGACAAAATCACTGGCAAAGTGCTGGAGGTGAGATACGTTTCAATGAGGCTCATAGTTTGAGTGATTTGAAACCCAGAAGTTTGCTCCAGCACACTATGTGTTGGTAAGGGATAGGGGTTAATCAACCATTTGAAGGGATGGGTTTTTGTGTACAACCATAGAGCGGGCGGGAGGTTGTCCACCTGATCTCCACCCCAGGGTGTGGTCTGGGGTTTAAATAGTCGGCTTCCTGAGGTGTTCAGTGTGTCTGGAAAGGCTAGCGCCAGAGAAGTGTTTGTGCTAGCCTGAACCATGTGTTTTGCTTACCCTGAGGGGGCTGATCCCTGGTACCACAAGGACTGTGATTTGTGTTACCACTTTGTTTTAATTTCCTGTTTTTGCCCAAAGGGCCATATTTACTTTTACGTCACCATGTTTTATGCTGCATATAATAAACCAGTGTAGATCTTAACACACAGTAATCTCCAGCGATCTCCAGGAAGGTAGTTATAAAAAATATTCCTTTATTTCTTTTCGTTAAAAGAGCATGTTACAGGTAGTGGATACCACAGTGGATGGTAAAAAATCTGACGCGTTTCAACTCAAAGGAGTCTTAATCGTGGATTACAAATTCTGACAAAATGTGACATTTTAAAAGTCTCCAGACAGGAGTGAGGGGGTGGTGGGCAATGCCCTCATTAACATGATTAATTGATGTATCTAATTATCCACACCCAACCTCCCAGTTGAAGAGAAGTTAAAAAGAAAAAGAGAAAAACAAACAAAAAAACCTCAAAATTATTTACTTTGCATGCAATACCAAAAAAGAGAAAATACATTAAAAGAATATATATAAGAGGACTATACACACCTATCTCTAAACAGTCAAATACATGCCTGACACAGCAAAAACAATTATTTTGGCAACATTATTTTAATTGAACTGCATGATCAAATCCTGTCTGGTGTTCAGATCTGTTGGGACACTTGTACATAATTTAAATATCTAGTTAGATTCCAGATTGAGGGTTTTTATCTGAAAATTTCCACCTCTTACTGATTTTTTTTTTCTATGCCTATAAATCTGAAATGGGTGAGGTCTCGGTTATGGCAATTAATGAAATGCTTGGATACTGCAGAGAAATCAGGATTAGTAGTGTCAGATAGATGTCTTCTAATGCATTTCTTTAAGGGAGTAATATTTCAACCTACATACAGCACCTCACATTCCATGCACTGAATTAAATATATAACACCAGGAGTATTAGGCCGGCGTCACACACAACGACAAAAAATCGGTCCGTTTTAGACGGTCGATTGTCGGATCAAAATGCAAACATCACACATGCTTCTGTCATCCGATTTTCCTTCAAAGATGCGATTTAGTCGCATGTGTGTGTACCTTGTAACATCCGATTTTCATCCGACTTGCGAGAATTTCTCGCAGGCTTGCAAAACTGACATATAATGGATCCAAAAGAATAGTATTAAAATCACAAAAGAAAGAATAGATATATACACATAGAACACATATATATATATATATATATATATATATACATGTCATTGTGACATGTATATATATATATATATTTATAGTTCTTACACTTCTACATACTGTATTAGCCGCTCATTCAATTTCCGGCTTCTGTGAAATCACAGAAGCCGACATGAAATGATACATTGTTTCCACACAGTTAACCATATAATTTCATGTATTTTGATATATGGTATTAAGTTAATATTACATAAGTATATGTGTGCAAAATTTCAGACATGTAGGGGTTAATTAAAGGTGTAAATTCGTTGTAAAAAAAAAAAAATTTAACAACGAATTTACACTTTTAATTAACCCCTACATGTCTGAAATTTTGCACACATATACTTATGTAATATTAACTTAATACCATATATCAAAATACATGAAATTATATGGTTAACTGTGTGGAAACAATGTATCATTTCATGTCGGCTTCTGTGATTTCACAGAAGCCGGCAATTGAATGAGCGGCTAATACAGTATGTAGAAGTGTAGAAACTATAAATATATATATATATATATATATATATATGTCACAATGACATATATATATATATGTATTCTATGTGTGTATATGTATTGATTCGATTCTTTATTAAAGCTGTCAGTGTGCTTTTACAGTATAGGCAGGGATGAATTGCCAGCTTTTCTAAAGGACACCGATGTGATTTCATCGCAAGTCACACAGTGCGGTCCGTTTGTAATCAGATTTTTCATCGCTCCCATAGACTTGCATTGGCGATTGTCGACCGACAATCGGTGACAATCGCAGCATGCTGCGATTGTACACGGACGTTTAAAACGGACCACAAAAAATCTGATACTGGGAGCTGCTCCATAGATTAACATAGGTCCGACTGCAATGCGATTTTTCATCGCATTGCAGTCGTCTGATTCTGTCGCCAGTGTGACGCCGGCCTTACAGTTTATAAAACTATGAATAGGATAAGAATTTCCAGTTTGTGCTGATGTGAAAGACTTACTTTTAAGTGCATAAGAACTAATGATGCAGCAACTATGGCCGCATTAAAAAAAATTCCCTATATGAGAGCCATGTAGAATTTTGTGAGAAAGTATTACTGGTTACCATACTAGGGGATAATTTATCCTCCAAAGTAGGAGCCCGCTTGGCTATATATTGAACTCTTTTATTCTGTAGGACATTGCAGAGTTTTTTATCCTTGCATAATAATGGCACATATTTCTTAAAAATATTTGTGATGGTGTGATATTGTGGAGAGAATTCTGTAGAGAAAACTATATTATCACATTGTCTTCCTGAAAATTGTGCACCTTTATTTTTGTTAGATTCTAAAAGTACTTTTCTGTCCATTTTTTCAACTTGTAAGCTCCAATTAGGATATCCCCTGGATTGTAACCTGGATAGAGTTTTTTTCGCTTCTGTTTTAAATGACTCAGGTCTAGAGCAATTTCTCTTGACCCTAATCAGTTCTCCTATTGGTATATTCTTAGTTACATGTGCTGGGTGACATGATGAGGCGTCTAAGATGGAATTTGAGTCCATTTCTTTCCTGTATGGATACATTTCAATGGTTGCCCTCTAAAGTCACATCAAGATAGTTAATTTTATTTATTTTTTTCATGGCAAAAAGTGAAGGACAAATTGAAAGAATTATTATTCAGATAATTAACAAAGTTGGTAACTTCCGTGTCCCTACCTTTCCAGATAAAATTATGGTCATATATATATGGTCCGTAAAAATATATTTTATCTTTGAAAACAATGTTTTCGTTGAAGGTAAATTTTTCCTCAAAAACTGCCACTACCAAATTGGCTAGCGAGGGGGAAAATTTCCCCCCATACTAACTCCCCATTTCTGTAGGTAATATTTGCCATCAAATTTGAAATAGTTGTGCGTCAATAGATAATATATAGCTGACAGTAACAAATTTCTCAAATTTACAGGGTATGAGCTGTGCTTTCACATGTAGCTTTGTAATGTTTCCATAGCAATGTGATGGGGAATAGATGGATATAGCGCCACTATGTCACATGTCAACCATGTATAGTTGGAATTCCAGGAAAGTTCAGTTATATCTGTGATAAGGGCTCTAATGTCTCTAATATACCCTGGTAGATGCCTAACAAGTGGTTGAAAATGGAAAGCCACCCATTCTCCCAGTCTCTCATTTAATGACCCAATCCCCGAAATTATAGGTCTGAACGGGGGAGGAAAGATATTTTTGTGGATTTTGGGAAGCGCATGATATATTGGAATAATGGGAAATCTACCAACAAATATTCCATAGGTTTTTTATTGTATATTCCCTCTTTTAATCTTTCTTCTAAAAGTTTTTTAAGCATCTCTTTAACCCCTTCCCGACCTCCGCTGTACTAGTACTGCTCTGCGGGAGGTGCATTTCTGCCCAGCGCAGTACTAGTACGGCGCCGCCATCTTCCTGTCACAACGCGGCATTGCACGGTGACCAGATGCCTATGGCTGCTGTCCCTGACAGCAGACCATCTCTGCACATAAACCCGGGGGGCTGCACCGCACCCTTACATCAGCGATCGCTGTGATTGGCTGGTGAATTCTGACCAGCCAATCACAGCACTGTGACAATAAAGTTATAGAAAAAAAAAAACATGTGACCAGCTGTGATCTATGCTGAGTGACATAGCACCAATCACAGCCGTCACAGTGGGTGGGGTGATCACCATGTCACCTCACCAGATTAACCCCTATGGCGCTGATTGGCTGAACAATAGCTTCTAGCCAATCAGCGCTAAAGGGGTTAATCTAAAATAGCGACCACTGCCCTGCACGCCATCTTTACCTCAGATTTGGCGTGCAGAGCGGTTCTCGTGGCCCTCTGTGTCACGTGAGAGAAGGAATCCATTGGAGGCCAGTGCGATCATCCCTGCGATCTCCTGCCTCCAAGTGCCATTGAAATCTCCTGTGATTTGCCTGCTGTGTGCTGTGATCTGCCTGCTGTGTGACTCCTGTGATCACAGCAGAGCAGCAGCACCTCCCCATCCCTTTCCCATCACCCATCCCTGTTCCAGTACCCCCTCCTCCTCCCCCTCCAATTGATTTTTTTTGCCCACTTTTTTTGCGCTTTTTTCCTGTGCACGGCGTCCTGCGCAGAACATTCGTGCTCTTCCCGTGACCGCAGCGCTCTGACCAGCATCGCTGCTGATCAGAGACTGCGCCACGGGAATTTTTCTTTTTTTTGGATAGTTAGCATAGCGGACATCGCAGTTTAAGCGACGTCCGATTTTTTTTTTTTTTTTTTAAATAATAGTAGTTAGTACAGTGTAGTTTTAGACGTAGCGTAGCAGGCGTCATTGTTTGGTGACATCCCTTTCCCAGTCCCCCATCCCTGTTCCAGTACCCCCTCCCCGCTCCAACTGAAAATTTAGCGCACTTCTTTTGCACTTTTTTTGTGTGCGCGGCATCCTGTGCAGAGCATTCGTGCTCTTCCCATGACCGCAGCGCTCTGACCAGTATTGCTGCTGATCAGAGACTGCGCCACGGGAATTTTTCTTTTTTTTAGACAGTTAGCGTAGCGGACATCGCAGTCTAAGCGACGTCCGATTTTTTTTCTTAGAAAAAAATAATAGTAGTACAGTTGTAGTTTTAGGCCTCTTTCACACATCCGGTGTGCGCCTAACGGCGCCCCCGGCATTTTGCCGCAGGGCCGCATCACAAAACCTGATGCGCCGCTTGCGGTTTCTTTGGCATTGACTTGCATTAGCGCCGGATGGCGCCGCATGTCAGTGCATTGTATGCGGTTTTGTCCGGATGCGGCGGAATTGTACATTCCGGCGGCCGGACAAAACGCAGCATGTAACGTTTTTTTTTTTTGCCGGATGGTTTCTGTTGTCTCCGGGCATCAAAAACCATCCGGCAAAAAAACGCAGGCAGCGCAAGCGGCGCTCAGGTTTTGTGATGCGGCGCTGCGGCAAAATGCCGGGGGTGCCGTCAGGCGCACACCGGATGTGTGAAAGAGGCCTTAGACGTAGAGTAGCCGGCGTCACAGTGTTAGTGACGACAATCTTTTATAGAAAAAAATGGTATAGACTAGTTTTATATGTAGTTTATTAGGTATAGTCGGCGTCAGTGTTTGGTGACATCCGATCTTGTAGGGAAAAAATCGTATAAAGTAGTTTTTTACATAGTGTATTGGGTATAGTCAGCGTCAGTGTTTGGTGATGTCCAATCTTGTAGGGAAAAAAATTGTATAGAGTAGTTTTATAGGTATGTGTTAGGTTTTGCTAACGTCAGTGTTTGGTGACGTCCGATCTTGTAGGGAAAAAAATCGTATAGAGTAGTTTTATAGGTAGGGTGTTAGGTTTTGCCGGCGTCAGTGTTTGGTGATGTCCGATCTTGTAGTTAAAAAATCGTATAGAGTAGTTTTATAGGTAGTGTGTTAGGTTTTGCTAGCGTCAGTGTTTGTTGCTATCGCCGAGTTATTTCTAGTGCATTAGGGGAGCGTACGTCGCATTGTTTGTGACGTCCGTTTTTCTTTTGTAAAAAAAGAATTATTTGCGCCGAGTAAATTTTTAACGAGTGCATTAGGGGAGCGTACGTCACATTTTTGCTGACGTCCATTTTTCTTTTGTAAAAAATAATTATTTGCAGCGGGTAAATTTATAGGAGGGCATTAGTGTAGTGAACGTCTAATTTTTTTTATACAAACTTTTTTTCTTTTACATTTGATTTTACTTTTCATTTTTTTCTTTTCTACATTTTATCTCTCTACTTTTTTTTCTGTTTTTTATAAATTGTATCCCATCACACAAGCCCCACACATTACACGTGTAAAAGCACCACTTACATACATATCTCTGAGGTTTGGGAAAAAAAAATAAAAATGGCCCATTCGTCAACAAGGCGCTATTCACCAGAGGAGGCTTACACCATCCTTGCGTCCGACACGGATTCAGCCAGTGAGGAAGATCCCACATTCCTCTATTCCTCCTTCTCCTCATCTGGTGAGGAAGGACCCCCAACAAGGCGCCCTAGGACCCAGGCAACTCCTGCAGCAATCGATACCATATGGATTGCACACCCTGAAAAATTTCAGGCCGTCATTCCGGATTTCAGCAGCAGCTCAGGAATCCAGTTTGACACCACTGATCTCACTGAAATTGATTTCAATTTCTTTTTCAGTGAGGAAATAATAAATCTTATGGCGGCCCAGACAAACTTGTATGCCCAACAATTTTTCACCCAAAATCCCACGTCATCATATGTCAGATGGACCCCCGTAAATGCAGCAGAGATGATGACATTTTGGGGAATTTTGCTGCATATGTGCATAATAAAAAAAACAGAGATTCGTCAGTACTGGAGTACTGATATTCTCTACAGTACACCGGTATTCCGCATGGCCATGACAAGGAAACGTTTTGAAGCAATCCATAAATTTTTGCATTATAGTGATAATGCGCAGTGTCCTCCACGAGAAGATCCTAACTTTGATAGTCTATATAAAATTCGGCCAGTGATTGAACACTACAGCAGAAAATTTGCTGAGGCGTAAACACCCCAGAGGGACATTGCTATTGATGAATCTCTCGTTCACTTCAAAGGGAGGCTAAAATTCTGACAATACCTGCCCAGTAAGAGGTCCAGGTACGGAATAAAGCTGAACAAACTGTGCGAGAGTACCTCAGGGTACACCCACAGATTTAGGGTCTATGAGGGGAAGGACACCCAAATTAACCCCCCTGAATGCCCCTGTCCTGGAGGTGAGTGGGAAAATTGTGTGGGAATTGCTGCACCCACTGCTGGATAAGGGTTATCACCTCTACATTGATAACTTGTACACCAGCGTCAAGCTCATCAAGGCCCTCTTTGCCAGAGATACAGTTGCATGTGGCACCGTGCGAAAAAATCAGCGAGGCCTCCCTAAGCTGCTAATTGTGCAAGCGCTAAGAAAAGGGGAAAGCAAAGACCAATGCAGCGACAACATGCTAGTGGTCAAGTATAAGGATAAAAGGGATGTCCTTATCCTGACCACCATACACTGTGACAACAGCACCCTTGTCACTGTTCGTGGGACCACAACACAAGTCCCCAAGCCAAATTGTATCCTGGACTACAATCGGTACATGGGGGGCGTAGATCTCTCAGATCAGGTCCACCAACCATACAGTGCCATGCGAAAAGCCAAAGTATGGTACAAAAAATTGGCCGTGCACATTGTACAAATGGCACTGTACAATGCTTTTGTGGTGTTCAGATCTGCAGGCAATACGGGGACCTTCCTTCAGTTTCAGGAAGTAGTCATCAAGGCCCTAATGTTTGGCACTCGGGGAGGTGAGGGTCCCAGTACTTCTGAATCTGATAGTGCCAATATTGTCCCAGGTCAACATTTCCCAGGACAGGTTCCCCAAACAGCGAGGACAGGCCAATCACAAAAACGGTGCAGAGTATGCTCAAAGAGGGGAATTCGAAAGGACACAAATTACCATTGTGAAACCTGCCCTAAGAAACCTGGTCTCTGCATTAAAGATTGCTTCAAAGCATACCACACTTACACAAATTAATAAAATTTGTTTATAACCTGTTTACACAACACACTTTTATAAATCTGATGTACCCCACACATCTTACATATAACACCACATTATAAATTCATACACCAGTAAAACAAAAATCATTATAATCAATACTATAAAACTATACCTCTAGATAAATTCCTTCAGGGGTGTAGTTTCCAAAATGGGGTCACTTGAGAGGTTTCCAATGTTTAGGCACATCAGAGGCTCTTCAAACGCAACATGACGCCTGCAAACCATTCCATCAAAATCTACAATCCAAAACGTCACTCAATCCATTCAGAGCCCTGCCGTGTGCCCAAACAGTGGTTTTCCCCCACATATGTTGTATCTGTGTACTCAGGTGAAATTGCACAACTTTTGTGGTCAATTTTCTCCTTTTACACTTGTGAAAATCAAAAAAATCATTGCTGAAAAAATTTTTGTGGAAAAAATGTGATTTTTTTATTTTCACAGCTCTATGTTCTAAACTTCTGTGAAGCACCTGGGGGTTCAAAGTGCTCACCACACAGCTGCATAAGTTCCTTGAAGGATCTAGTTTTCAAAATGGGGTCACTTGTTGGGGTTTTCCAATGTTTAGGCACATCAGGGGCTCTTCAAACGCAACATGACATCTGCAGACCATTCCATCAAAATCTGCAATCCAAAACGTTACTCCATCCAGTCCGGCCCTGCCGTGCGCCTAAACAGTGGTTTTCGCCCACATATGGGGTATCGGTGTACTCAGGAGAAATTGCAGAACAACTTTTGTGGTCCATTTTCTCCTTTTACACTTGTGAAAATAAAAAATCGTTGCTGAAAAATCATTTTTGTGGAAAAAATGTGATTTTTTATTTTCACGGCTCTAAGTTCTTAACTTCTGTGAAGCACCTGAGGGTTCAAAGTGCTCACCACACAGCTAGATAAGTTCCTTGAAGGGTCTAGTTTCCAAAATGAGGTCCCTTTTTGGGGTTTTCCAATGTTTAGGCACATCAGGGGATCTTCAAACGCAACATGACGCCTGTAGATCATTCCATCAAAATCTGCAATCCAAAACGTCACTCCATCCATTCCGAGCCCTGCCGTGTGCCCAAATAGTGGTTTTCCCCCACATATGGGGTATCGGTGTACTCAGGTGAAATTGCACAACAACTTTTTTGGTCCATTTTCTCCTTTTACACTTGTGAAAATAAAAAAAATCATTGCTGAAAAAAAATTTTTGTGGAAAAAATGTGATTTTTTTATTTTCACGGCTCTACGTTCTAAACTTCTGTGAAGCACCTGGGGGTTCAAAGTGCTCACCACACAGCTGCATAAGTTCTTTGAAGGGTCTAGTTTTCAAAATGGGGTCACTTGTTGGGGTTTTCCAATGTTTAGGAACATCAGGGGCTCTTCAAACGCAACTGTTGTGAATATGCTGGAGGCGACTTCTGAGCTGGGGCTCCCTCCGTGGTTGCTGAGGGTAATGAACTGATTAATGAATGGCCTTCAGCTGGAGCTGAATGGTAGGATATAAGTGGCCTGATTTCCCAGCAGCCTTGCCGGTTATCAATTGTTCTTCTGGTCTTGCTTGAAGCACTGCTAGTTTCCTGCTCTCCTTCAGATAAGTGTTTGCTGTTTTTTTTTCTCTGTTTGATTTTCTCTGCTGGTTTGCTGCCTGCAGTGGACTGCAGCCTGTCCCCTTTTGGGGGTCTGGTGCTGCAATTGTGCTCCGTTTGTGTCTGCACTTTTGCTTTGCTCTTTTGTTACTTTTATTTGCTGAATAGCGTTTTGTTACACCAGAGATCTGATTTAGGTGGAAGAGGTCGTGTGATCTCAGGTTTTTGGCAATCAGAAGTGTTGGTATTTTTGTTAGGGTTTTTGTTGGATTGCAGTCAGAATTCTTTCCTGTACTTTTCTGTCTAGACAGATTGAGCCCCAGCGTTTACTCATTCTATTTTCTGTCTGTGTCCTTGCTTTCTTCTTGTCTAACTGCCATTACATGTTTGGGGGCTTCCTATTTTCTTTGGGGATCTGCTCAGGGGCAGATAGCTTTCATCTTTCTGCCTTTAGGTGTAGTAATCTCTCAGGCTGTGACGAGGCATCTAGGATCAACGTAGGAACGCTCCACGGTTGCCTCTAGTTGTGTGGTTAATTCAGGTTACTGCAATCCAATAGGTTCCAGCCTCTCTGGTGTATTACCACTTTTGCTATTTTTTGCCATTTCTCCTCAGTTACCGAAACATAACAAGCAACATGACTCCTGCAGACCATAACAGTATAACCGGCCAAACTGAAAATTATATGGTACTCAACAGAAGGGAAAAATAGTAAAAAAGGAAAAAGAAAAAAGGGAGTTTTCAGAAATTTTTTTTCTGTTTGTTGCATTTTTTTCCCTCTTTTTCTCTGGGTGCTGAGTAAAAATATTTTTTTTTTCTCTCAATGGAGTTTGCACAGTTTTCCGGCCGTGTGGATCAGCTTGCCTCTGAGGTTCGGAGTATTGCTACTTATCTTGCTGAGTTGCTGGGTTGCCAGTTGTGGAACCTAGGATCCCCATGCCAGATTTGTTTTTGGGGGATTGATCTAAATTTCTGAATTTCAAAAATAACTGTAGGTTGTTTTTTGCCTTAAGGCCTATGTCCTCAGGGAGCGCGGCACAGCAGGTTCAAATTGTCATCTCCCTGCTGCGGGCGACCCTCAGGATTGGGCTTTTTCCCTGACACCTGGGGATCCTGTTTTGAATGATATTGATGTATATTTTCAGGCTCTGGGGTTATTGTACGATGAATCTAATGTCACTGATCAAGCTGAAAATACCTTGTTGGCATTAAATCAGGGTCTTGAAGATGCTGAGTTGTACTGTCTGAAAGTTAGAAAGTGGGCAGTCCTAACCAAATGGAATGATCATGCTTTGGCAGCCCTTTTTCGAAAGAGTCTGTCAGAAAAAGTAAAGGACGTTATGGTGGGATTCCCTGTTCCCTCTGGTCTCAATGATTCTATGTCTTTGGCTATTCAAATTGACAGACGTTTGCGTGAGCGCAGAGGTATGCGTGAGATAGTGTTGCCTTGTGAGCCAGCTACTGAGCCCATGCAGTGTGATGGAGTGACTTCTGGGCTCAGCGTCATGAGTTTCATAAGCGCAATGGGTTATGTTTCTACTGTGGTGACGCTTCCCATGCTATCTCTGTCTGCCCTAAGCAGGGAAGACGTTTTGCATGCTCAGTTGTCTTGGGTAGTGTTCAGACTAAATTTCTGTTTACTGTTACCCTGATTTGCTCACTGTCCACATTTTCTGCTCAAGCTTTTGTTGATTCAGGAGCAGCTATGAACCTGATGGATTTTGACTTTGCCAAACGTTGTGGGTTTCCCATGATACCCCTGCGGAAGTCTATTCCCCTACTGGGCATTGATTCTACCCCTTTGGCGGAGAATAAACCCCCGTTTTCTACTCAGGAGATAATGTGGGTTGAACCAGATCATCAGGAGAGTTGCAAATTTCTGGTGCAGCATAATCTGCATGACATTATTGTACTAGGTGTCCCTTGGTTACAGTCTCATAATCCTGTTTTGGATTGGAAATCTGTGTCTGTGACCAGTTGGGACTGCCAATGTGTTAATACTGACACTCCTGTTTTTTCTGCCTCTCCCCAGTCTCAGGATGTCCCTAACTTTTTGACTGATTTTTCTGATGTGTTTAGTGAAAGTAAATCTGCATCCTTGCCCCCTCACAGGAGCTATGATTGCACTATTGAATTAGTGCCTGGTGGTAAATTTCCTAAAGGTCGCCTTTTTAATTTATCTGTACCTGAATACGATGCTATGCGATCTTATATCAAGGAGTCATTGGAGAAGGGTCATATCAGACCATCCTCTTCACCCTTGGGCGCCGGTTTTTTCTTTGTGGCCAAAAATAATGGTTCATTGAGGCCGTGTATTGATTATCTCCTCTTGAATAAGATCACTGTTAAATATCAATATCCATTACCTTTGATTTCTGAACTATTTTCCAGAGTGAAAAGTTCTAGTTGGTTTACCAAGCTTGACCTCAGGGAGGCGTATAACCTTATTCACACTAAGCATGGGGATGAACGGAAGACGACTTTTAATACCCCAGAGAGGCATTTTGAGTACCTAGTGATGCCTTTTGGGCTTACTAATGCCCCTTCTGTCTTCCAATCCTTCATGAATGATATTTTCATAGATTTTGTGGATAAATTTCTGATTGTTTATTTGGATGATATCTTGATTTTTTCCAATGACTGGGACTCTCATGTAAAACATGTTCGGACTGTGTTCCAGATTTTGAGAGAGAATGCACTGTATGTGAAGGGATCAAAGTGTCTTTTTTTGCGTACAGAAGATCTCATTTCTGGGATTCATTTTGTCTCCGTCTGTTATTGAAATGGACCCGGTCAAGGTTCAGGCCATCTGTGATTGGGTTCAACCTACTTCATTGAAGGCTCTTCAGAGATTTTTGGGTTTTGCCAATTTTTATCGTAAATTTATTGGTAATTTCTCTGGTATTGTTAAACCATTGACTGATCTGACCAAAAAGGGTTCCGATGTGGTGAATTGGCCTCCTGAGGCAGTTTCTGCGTTTCAGGAACTTAAGCAGAGATTCATTTCTTCTCCTGTTCTATGGCAGCCTTATGTTTCTCTGCCGTTTCAGGTGGAGGTTGATGCCTCTGAGATTGGGGCAGGTGCCGTTTTGTCCCAAAGGGATCCAGAGACCTCTAAGAGTAACCCTTGTGCCTTTTTCTCTCGAAAATTTTCTCCAGCTGAACGTAATTATGACGTGGGTAATCGGGAGTTATTGGCCATGAAGTGGGCCTTTGAAGAGTGGAGACATTGGCTAGAAGGAGCCAAACATCAGGTGGTGGTCCTCACGGACCATAAGAACCTGGTTTATCTCGAATCAGCCAAGCAACCTAATCCTAGACAGGCCAGGTGGGCCTTGTTTTTCCCACGTTTTAATTTTGTGGCTTCTTTTCTTCCTGGCACTAAAAATGTCAAGGCGGATGTCCTCTCGAGGAGTTTCTTTGCAGATCCTCCTGAGTTATCTGATCCTGCTGTTATTTTGAAAGAGGGTGAGGTTCTTTCCGCCATTTCACCAATTTCAGACTGGCTCTGGAAGGGTGTCAGGTGGATAAACCTGAGCGCTGCCCTGTTGGGAAGTTGTTTGTTCCAGACCAGTGGAAAAAGAGTGTGATGTCTGAGATTCATTGTTCCGCATTGGCTGGTCATCCCGGGATTTTTGGTACCAGAGACTTGGTGAGTCTCTCCTTTTGGTGGCCTACTTTGTCTCGTGACGTCAGGGACTTTGTGCAGTCCTGTGGGACTTGCTCTCTTTCCAAGCCTTGCTCTCTTTCTAGTGGTTGTTAATGCCATTACCTGTACTCAAGAGGCCATGGACCCATATTTCTATGGATTTTATTTCTGACCTTCCTGTCTCTCAGAGAATAACCGTTAACTGGGTAATCTGTGATAGGTTTTCCAAGATGATACATCTTGTGCCATTGCCTAAGTTGCCTTCCTCTTCCGAGTTGGTGCCTTTGTTCTTTCAGCATGTGGTTCGGTTGCATGGCATTCCGGAGAACATTGTGTCTGACAGAGGAGTCCAGTTTGTTTCCAGATTTTGGAGGACATTTTGTTCTAAACTTGATGTTCAGTTGTCTTTCTCCTCTGTATTTCACCCTCAGACCAATGGACAAACCGAGAGAACAAACCAGACCTTGGAGACTTATTTGAGATGTTTTGTGTCTGCTGATCAGGATGACTGGGTCTCTTTTTTGACTTTGGCGGAGTTTGCTCTTAATAAAAGAGCTAGCTCTGCCACCTTGATGTTTCCATTTTTCTGCCATTCCGGGTTTCACCCTCGATTTTCTTCAGGACAGGTGGAGGCTTCTGTCTGTCCAGGGGTTGACTCTATTGTGCAGCGTATGCAGCGGATTTGGGACCAGGTGGTGGAGAGGTTGTCTCTCTCTCAGGAGAAGGCCCAGCGGTTTGCCAACCAGCATAGGACTGATGGTCCTCGTTTTAAAGTGGGGGACTTGGTTTGGTTATCCTCAAGGAATATCCCTATGAAGGTTGCATCTCCTAAATTTAAGCCAAAGTTCATTGGACCTTATAAGATCATGGAAATTATTAATCCGATTTCCTTCCGTTTGCTTCTTCCAGGGACATTTAAGATCCATAACGTGTTCCACAAATCCTTATTGAAGAGGTTTGTCGATCCAGTGGTTCCTATGGCTGCACCTCCCGACCCTGTTTTGGTTGAGGGCAATTTGGAGTATGTGGTTGAGAAGATATTGGATTCTCGTTTTGCTAGACGGAAACTCCAGTATTTGGTTAAGTGGAGACGTTATGGTCAGGAGGACAATTCTTGGGTGTTCGCTTCGGATATTCATGCTGGGAGACTTATCCGTGCCTATCATCGAGCCCATCCTGATCGGCCTGGTTGCGCAGATGAGGGTTCGGTGACCCCTCCTCAAGGGGGAGTACTGTTGTGAATATGCTGGAGGCGGCTTCTGAGCTGGGGCTCCCTCCGGTGGTTGCTGAGGGTAATTAACTGATTAATGTATGGCCTTCAGCTGGAGCTGAATGGTAGGATATAAGTGGCCTGATTTCCCAGCAGCCTTGCCGGTTATTAATTGTTCTTCTGGTCTTGCTTGAAGCACTGCTAGTTTCCTGCTCTCCTTCAGATAAGTGTTTGCTGTTTTTTTTTTCTCTGTTTGATTTTCTCTGCTGGTTTGCTGCTTGTAGTGGACTGCAGCCTGTCCCCTTTTGGGGGTCTGGCGCAGCAATTGTGCTCCATTTGTGTCTGCACTTTTGCTTTGCTCTTTTGTTACTTTTATTTCCTGAATAGCGTTTTGTTACACCAGAGATCTGATTTAGGTGGAAGAGGTCGTGTGATCTCAGGTTTTTTGGCAATCAGAAGTGTTGGTATTTTTGTTAGGGTTTTTGTTGGATTGCAGTCAGAATTCTTTCCTGTACTTTTCTGTCTTGACAGATTGGGCCCCAGCGTTTGCTCATTCTATTTTCTGTCTGTGTCCGTGCTTTCTTCTTGTCTAACCGCCATTACATGTTTGGGGGCTTCCTATTTTCTTTGGGGATCTGCTCTGGGGCAGATAGCTTTCATCTTTCTGCCTTTAGGTATAGTTATCTATCAGGCTGTGACGACGCGTCTAGGATCAACATAGGAATGCTCCACGGCTACCTCTAGTTGTGTGGTTAGTTCAGGTTACTGCAATCCAATAGGTTCCAGTCTCTCTGGTGTATTACCGCTTTTGCTATTTTTGCCATTTCTCCTCAGTTACCGAAACATAACACGCAACATGACGCCTGCAGACCATTCCATCAAAATCTGCAATCTAAAACGTCACTCCATTCAGTCCGAGCACTGCCATGGCCTAAACAGTGGTTTTCCCCCACATATGGTGGATCGGTGTACTCAGGAGAAATTGCACAACAACTTTTGTGGTCCATTTTCTCCTTTTACACTTGTGAAAATAAAAAAAATCGTTGCTGAAAAATCATTTTTGTGGAAAAAATGTGAGTTTTTATTTTCACGGCTCTAAGTTCTAAACTTCTGTGAAGCACCTCGAGGTTCAAAGTGCTCACCACACAGCTAGATAAGTTCCTTGAAGGATCTAGTTTCCAAAATTGGGTCACTTGTTGGGGTTTTCCAATGTTTAGGCACATCAGGGGCTCTTCAAGCGCAACATGACGCCTGCAGACCATTCCATCAAAATCTGCAATCCAAAACGTCACTCCATCCAGTCCGAGCCCTGCCGTGCGCCTAAACAGTGGTTTTCCCCACATATGGGGTATCGGTGTTCTCAGGAGAAATTGCACAACAACTTTTGTGGTCCATTTTCTCCTTTTACACTTGTGACAATAAAAAAATCGTTGGGGTTTTCCAATGTTTAGGCACATCAGGGTCTCTTCAAATGCAACATGTCGTCCGCTATCATTTCCAACCAATTTTGCGTTCAAAAGTCAAAAGTTGCTCCTTCCATTCTGATTCCTGCCGTGTGCCCAAACCCTGCCGTGTGCCGTGTGCCCAAACAGTGGTTTTCCCCACATATGGGGTATCGGTGTACTCAGGAGAAATTGCACAACAACTTTTGTGGTCTATTTTCTCCTTTTACACTTCTGACAATAAAAAATCATTGCTGAAAAATTATTTTTGTGGAAAAAATTTGATTTTTTATTTTCATGGCTCTAAGTTCTAAACTTCTGTGAAGCATCTGGGGGTTCAAAGTGCTCACCACGCAGCTAGATTAATTCTTTGAAGGGTCTAGTTTCCAAAATGGGGTCACTTGGGGTTTTCCAATGTTTAGACACATCAGGGGCTCTTCAAACGCAACATGGTGTCCGCTATCAATTCCAACCAATTTTGCGTTCAAAAAGTCAAAAGGTGCTCCTTCCATTCTGAACCCTGCCGTGTACCCAAACAGTTTTTTTCCCCCACATATGGGGAATCGGTGTACTCAGGAGAAATTGCACAACAACTTTTGAGGTCCATTTTCTCCTTTTACACTTGTGAAAATAAAAAATCGTTGCTGAAAAATCATTTTTGTGGAAAAAAATGTGTTTTTTTTATTTTCACGGCTCTAAGTACTAAACTTCTGTGAAGCACCTGGGGGTTCAAAGTGCTCACCATACAGCTAGATAAGTTCTTTGAAGGGTCTGGTTTCCAAAATGAGGTCACTTGTTGGGGTGTTCCAATGTTTAGACACATCAGGGGCTCTTCAAATGCAACATGGTGTCCGCTATCAATTCCAACCAATTTTGCGTTCAAAAAGTCAAAAGGTGCTCCTTCCATTATGAGCCCTGCCGTGCGCCTAAACAGTGGTTTTCAACCACATATGGGGTATTGGTGTACTCAGGAGAAATTGCACAACTACTTTAATGGTCCATTTTCTCCTTTTACACTTGTGAAAATAAAAAAATTGTTGCTGAAATATAAATTTTG
The DNA here is from genome assembly GCA_033576555.1 of Oophaga sylvatica. Lineage (NCBI taxonomy): Eukaryota > Metazoa > Chordata > Amphibia > Anura > Dendrobatidae > Oophaga > Oophaga sylvatica. The sequence goes on along the minus strand of JARQOD010000006.1, from coordinate 150,951,425 downwards.
TGACTACAAAGTTAAATGTTCATTTTTTCCTTCCACGTTTCTTTAGCTGCTGTGAAGCACCTGAAGGGTTAATAAACTTCTTGAATGTGGTTTTGAGTACCTTGAGGTGTGCAGTTTTTAGAAAGGTGTCACTTTTGGGTATTTTCTTTCATATAGACCTCTCAAAGTGACTTCAAATGTGATGTGGTCTCTAAAAAAATGGTTTTGTAAAATTTGTTGAAAAAATTAGAAATCACTGGTCAACTTTTAACCCTTATAATTTTCTAAGACCTCTTTCACACATTAGGTTTTTGCAATCAGGCGAGTTCCGGCATTTTTTCAGAAAACCGGATCCGGCAAAATCTAAAACCGTTTTTTTCCCATTGACTAACATTAGTGCCGGATTGCGCCGCATGGCCTTGCGGCGCCATGCGGCACGTCCGGTTTTGCCGGATCTCATACCGGCGTCTGGAAAAAAAATTCTACTGTAACGTTTTTTGTCTGTGGCGAAAAAAAGGAAGCGCCGGCTTTTTGTTACAATGAAAGTCTATGAGCGCCGCAATGCGCCGGTTCCGGTTTTTACCAGATCCGGCGGCCGGATTTGTTTTTTTGTCTGTTTTTTGTTTTGTAGCCCAGTCTGCAGCCAATCTATATAAACAATGCCTGTGGGACAACCCTCAGCCATAACCATGCAGCCAGCCAAGAGAACAGGAGCCAGCCGCAGAGGAGCCAGCCGCAGGAGAGGAGGACAGGTGACTAGACCAACACCACCACCACCAGCACGACCCAAAGAATTTTTGGCCATGATGCAGCCAGGACCAGATGCCAGACGGTAAATATTACAGACAACCCCTTTCTGCCAGGGGCCATGCAATATCATTATATTCATGGCCCTTTTTTTCTCTTTATTCCACAGCACAAGCCGCTCAACAGCAGCAGCTGAGTCACCAGGAGCAGCACCTACACCCCCAGGATTCCAACAGATGCAGCTGATGATGGAGAGTATGGGAGCAGAGGCCAGACGGTAAATATCACACACTACCCCTTCCAGCCAGGGCCATGCAATATCAATTGATATTGCATGGCCTTCTTTTCTCTTTACTCCACAGCACAAGCCAGCCGACAATGCCGACAGCACCAGCAGCACCACTACCACCACCACCACCAGCCCAAGAAGAGCCTGACAGTGAGCAGGAGACCACGTCAGCAGACAGCAGACAGTAAATATCACACACTACCCCTTCCAGCCAGGGTCATGCAATATCAATTGATATTGCATGGCTTTTCTTTCTCTTTATTCCTCAGCAGAAGATGGCCCTTAACTCCAGCAGCACAGCAGGACACGTCTGGGAGTGAGCAGGAGACCACAGCAGCAGACAGCAGACGGAAAATATCACACACAAACCCTTCCAGCCAGGGCCATGCAATATCAATTGATATTGCATGGCCTTTCTTTCTCTTTATTCCACAGCCGAAGCTGGCCCTCAACTGCTGCAGCACAGCAGGACAAGTCTTCTTCTTCTGGGAGCCCTGCCACGCATCGTCAGCGTTTACAGGTAAGTATTGGGTTTTTTTTTCACAATCAATCTCTGTGATCTATATATTAATTGCATTACTTTTATTTATACCAGGAAATTGAAGCTGAAGAGGAGCTCCCAGAAGAAGAACGAAGGGGTGGAGAGATACCCGGAGTGGGCTTGCAATTCGTAAGTTTCCTGCATGCATCGCTCAAACACAACATCACACTACACACAACACATAGAAAACAATTTAGTACAGACATCACACTGCACCCAAACACATATGCCTACATCCAAGCACATAATTTTTTTTTTTATAGACTTCCGGAACTGGTGCTCAGCAAAGAGGTCCTCGCAGTACCTCCCAGGGTCGTCAGCGTGAGCGACGCCACGGTCACCATCATGTATCTTTTATTTTTTTTACAATTTTTTTGTAAAAACTTTTTGTTTTATTTTTTTTTTACATTTTATTTTTTTTCCTTGGTAGTTTGGAGAATAATGTATATTTTTTCTCTTTTTCTTTAACAGGCTTCACAGCGTGCTCCCGACACGGACGGTGAGGAGGGGGTTCTGAACGTGGACCTCCTTATCGATCTGGTCCGAGAAAGGGAGCCGCTGTGGAACATGGGGGACCGCCGCCTTGCTGATATCATAGTGACCCGTTGGCTCTGGGAGGAAATCTTTTTACAACTCGTGGACCGCTGGGAGGACCTCGATGCTCGGGCCAAGATTGAACACTGTAAGTATATACAGTTCAGGTTGCTGGATGTAAAGCAGTGTTTTCCAAACTCCAGTCCTCGTGGCCCCCACGGGTCATGTTTTCAGGATTTCCTTTTGTGCAAGACTATGGAAATCCTCCAAACATAACCCGTGGGGGCTGTGAGGACTGGAGTTTGGGAAACACTGATGTTGTATACTAACCAATTTTTGCTTTCTCGTTTCACGGGAGAGAATTGTGAAGCGGTGGTGGACTGTGAGGGATCGCTTCAAGAAGGAGTTCAACAAAGAGATACAGGCCCCGAGTGGATCTGGAGGACGCAGGAGCAAGTACAAATACGCAGAAGCCCTGTCGTTCCTCCGGGTAACAATGGTCACCAGAAGTTAAATATTACCCACCCCATGTTTAAAAATATGCTGACATGTCTAATTATTTTTTTTTCAGCCAGGGCCATTCAATGACAGTATATTAATTGTATTTTTTCTCTTTATTCCACAGAACGGTGACCAGCACTCTGGCGCCTGCAGAGTTGGACCCTTCTGAAGCGATCCCTGAGTCAGAAGTCCGCCACCGAGGGACACTTTGATAGCCCCGGCCCATCCGCACCTTCACAGCCTTCCCAGACATGTGAGCCCTCTGTCTCCTCTACCAGCGCTGCAGCATCGTGGCCAAGTGCATTGCATGAGGCTACTGGTCAGGAGATGGATTTCCCTCTACCCCACCCTTCTGCTGCTGCCACCTCTAGTACACCTGTGGCTACTGGGCGGCTGCGGCAGAGGGGTCAGGAAAGGAGCGATGCGCCCGAATTCTTGCATCTTAATGCATCATTTCAGAACTGTCTTAAAGTCTTGTCAGAGCAAATGGCTGCATGCTTTAATCAGCTCAGCTCCAGCATTGTGGAGGTTAAGACCCTTCTGCAAATGATGCATTCAGAAGCAAGAACTTCGCCAAACCACAGTTTTTTCCGGTCTGTAGCCGAGCGCATGGATACGCTATCTCCTAGCCACCAGATGCATGTAATGCATACTTGCCACGGTGCTCTAGCGCAGGTTACCTCCCAACCTACACCCACCCCAGTCGTTCCTCCTACTCCTGCCCCCCCTCCAGCCACCGTCCCTCCTCCTCCTCCCATTCAATACCAGCAACCCCCCCAGTACCAACAACCTCCCCACTTCCAGCAACCTCCCCACTTCCAGCAACCTCCCGCTTCCAACAACCTCCCCCCTTCCAACAACCTGCCCCATACCAGTTCCCAACCACATCTGCTCCTTTACTCCCTGCCCAATCCTCCTCTCCACCACCCACCTGTTCTGCCTCCCACCTCTCCACCCGTTCCATTTCTTTTTCCACCCCTTCACCTATTTTACCTGATCCTTCTCCAACACCATCCAAGTCCGCTCTCCACACTCCCACTACACAAACCTGTAAAAATTGTTTATTACATTTTTTTATTAAAAAATCAGAAATAAAAATGTATTTCACATTGAAAAAAATAAAGATTTTTCACATTGAAAAAAAAGTTTTGACATTTAAAAAACATTGTTAAACATTTTCATAAAATAAATGTTAATTTGATTGATTAAAATGGTTGTCTGTCATTTATTTCTAAGGTAAAATAAAGGAAAAATGTTTTGGTTGTACAAAACCAGGCACATAACTTTGGGTAAAAGGTAAAATACATTTACATTTTGGCCAAAGTTGTTAAGGGTCGAGATCCTGCTTCTGCACAAGGGGAATCTCGAGCCGTCCCTGCTGCGGTCTCCCATTCGTCTCCGGCTGCAGTGGAATCTGCTCAGCTTAGACGTCGGTCCCAGCGTCTCACCCAGTCTAACATTGTGCAGAGGATTACTGTTGCTCCTCCAGGCTCTCGCTCCTTAGTGTCATCAGAGGAGGAGGATGAGGAGCCTCGGCTTATTGTCCCCGAAGGAAGCCTGAGAACTGTAGCCCCGGTTTCGCTATAGTCTGTGCCTCCGGGCAAGACTTTTGTGCACACTATTTTGCGACTGGAGGTACTCTCTTGGGCACACTCGTCCAGGGTGGGTGGACACTTTGGGGCAAAGAGGACAACAGAATTATTGGCGAGGACATACTGGTGGCCACATATGGCCCGTGACGTCAGGGAGTATGTTCAGGCGTGTGTCTCCTGCGCCCGGAACAAGTCCCCTCGACAATGGCCAGCTGGGTTACTTTTTCCTTTGCCGGTGGCAGACAGGCCCTGGGAGATGGTCGGGATGGACTTTGTGGTGGGCTTACCCAAGTCTCGGGGTTGCACTATCATTTGGTTATCACCGACCACTTCTCCAAAATGGTGCACTTAGTGCCGTTACCACGGTTACCTTCTGCACGGGCCTTGGCAGCATTGTTTATTAGACATATCTTCAGTTTACATGGTATACCAGACAAGATTGTCAGCGATCGAGGTCCCCAATTTGCGTCTCGGTTCTGGAGAGAGTTGTGTCATCTACTCTGTATTGAGTTAAACCTCTCCTCTGCATATCATCCCGAGACGAATGGGTTGATAGAGAGGGCCAACCAGACCTTTGTCACATACTTGCGACATTTTGTCTCTGCCAGGCAGGATGACTGGGTATCCTTGCTCCCGTGGGCGGAGTTCGCGCTAAACAATACTGTGGCTGACTCCACCGGACAGACCCCATTCCTCTTAAATTACGGCCAGCATCAGCGGGTACCTGTTAACATGCCCGTGGCTTCCGCCGACTCCAGGGTGGCAGACTGGGCTGTGGAGGCACGGGACATATGGGACCGCACCCAGGATGCCATTCAGGCTTCCAAGAAAAGGATGAGGTCTTCTGCCGATGCCCTATTTGGGTCCCTTCAAGGTTCTCGAGCAGGTGAACCCTGTGGTTTACCGTTTGGCCCTTCCTCCTCACCTTGGTATCTCCGACACCTTCCATGTGTCCCTCCTAAAACCCGTGGTCATCTCCCGGTTGCCTGAGTCATCTGCCGGGACGTCGGGTTCGTCTACGCACGATTACTAGGTGAACGTCATTGTAGGGTGCAAGGTGGTACGGGGCAAAAAAATTTTTTTGGTGGATTGGAGGGGTTATGGGCCTGAGGATATGTCCTTCGAGCCTGCTGAACATATTCATGCTCTGCAGCTCATCGCTGCCTTTGAACATAGCGAGGCTCAAAGAAGGGGGGCCCTAGGAGGGGGAGTAATGTTAAGGGATGAGTTCCCGCTTCTGCACAAGGGGAATCTCAAGCCATCCCTGCTGCAGTCTCCCATCCGTCTCCAGCCGCAGTGGACTCTGCTCAGCTTAGATGTCGGTCCCAGCATGTCGCCCAGTCTAACATTGTGCAGAGGATTACTGCTGCTCCTCCAGGCTCTGCTATTGTAGCCAGTACTGGTTAGCGGCGAGCAGACGTCTTTAGGACAAATTCCTTGCTTTCCCCTTCTGAGCATGCCCAGAGTAAGATCTCTCATTGGAGATCAGCGGTCACATGCTCAGGTACTGCAGCAGCCCCTATTGGTCCGCCAGGAAGGTCCTGAAACCACTTGTGTTCTGGAGCAGATTCCTATTGGTACTTATCTGGCAGGTCCTGTAGTTGCTACTATAAAAGGGTGGCATGGTCGTGCCGCCATGCGCTAGTATCAATCACATTATGTGCTTTGTGCCAGGGTGATCTTGCATGCATGTGTTAGGGCTCGGCTGAAATAAGCCCCTAGAATACCGGCACCTCCGATGAGGAGATTGTATGCACGTGTTTAGGGCTCGGCTGAAATAAGCCCCTAGAAAACCGGCTTCTCCGGTGAGGAGATTGTCTGATTGCATTGCTGATTGCGTTACTACGGGTTGCTGTCCGCACAGCAGTTGTCTGTGCATACCTGTGGAGTTAACAGGACACAGTCCATATGTCTGCGTTTCTACCTTAGCGACTCTGTGGTGTAACAGAGTTCGCTTATACCGCCATATAGGGCCACAGTGTCTATAGTTGCGACTCTGTGAAGTAACAGAGTTCGCCTTACCGCCATCCTACTAGCAGCAGGCTGTGCCTGCACGGTGGACCCCGAGCTGCGAACTAACTTATTATTTATATTTATTTTGTGCGTTCCGCCAGCCCTAACAAAAGTTGTGTCCCTAGTTGTGTATTACCAAAGTATTTCACCTTTTAACCAAGTTCTGTACCTTGTTGGGGAGTACCTAACAATGTACAGAACTTTGGTTAAAAGGTGAAATACTCTGGTAATACACAACCAGGGACACAACTTTGGCCAAAAGGTAACAAACTGTACATAATACACAACAAGGTAGACAACTTTGGTTAGCAGAGGTATACTGTGGGCAGGGCCGGCTCCAGGTTTTTATGGGCCCCGGGCGAAAGAGTCTCAGTGGGCCCCCTTAACACAGACCACGATTCATGATGCACAGATACTGCAGAGAAATATAGGTATAGTACAATGCCAAACACTTCCCATCTTCCATTACATGAGTGATATCTATTGTAAATTGTGCAATAGCTCAAAAACCGCCAAATCCTCACAGCGCACAGTACAGACTGGACAGTACAGTCCTCCATACAATATTATGGGCACCACATAGTCTCCCCCTCATCACCCATATAATACCCCATGAAGGATGTCACCCCTCATCCCCATATAATGCTCCATACAGAATACTGGACCACATATAATGCTCCATACAAATTATGGAGCTCTCCTCTACACTGTGCTGCGTTCTGCACTGTTACGGCTCAGGAAAGGGCGCTGTGGAAAGACTCCCCATTACCATCATCATTGTCTCCGCATCATCATCATCATTGCCTCCCCATCATCATCATTGCCTGCCTATCATCATCATCATTGTCTGCCCATTATCATCATCATTGTATCCCCATCATCATCATTGCCTGCCCATCATCATCATCATCATTGCCTACCCATTATCATTATCATCATTGCCTCCCCAAAATCATCATCATTGTCTCCCCATCATCATTGTCTCCCCATCATCATAGCCTCCTCATCATCATTGCCTCCCATCATCATCATCATTGCCTCCACATTAATATCATCATCATCATCGCCTCCCCATCATCATCATTGCCTTCCCATTAATATCATCATCATCTCCCCATCATCATTGCCTCCCCATTAATATCATCATCATCATTGTCTCCCCATTAATATCATCATCATCATTGTCTCCCCATCATCATCATTGCCTCCCCATTAATATCATCATCATCTCCCATCATCATTTCCTCCCCATCATCATCATCAGCATTGCCTCCCATCATCATTGCCTCCCCATCATCATTTTCTCCCCATCATCATCATCATTGTCTCCCCATCATCATCATTGCCTCCCCATCATCATAGCCTCCTCATCATCATTGCCTCCCCATCATCATCATCATCATTGCCTCCCCCTTAATATCATCATTATCATTGCCTCCCCATCATCATCATCGCCTCCCCATTAATATCATCATCATCTCCCCATCATCATTGCCTCCCCATCATCTACATCATCATCATTGCCTCCCCATTAATATCATCATCATCATTGCCTCCCCATCATCATCATTGCCTCCCCATTAATATCATCATAATCTCCCATCATCATTGCCTCCCCATCATCATCATCATCATCATTATCGCCTCCCCATCATCATCACCACCATCATCACTGCCTCCTCCCACCACCATCACACATACAACACCGCAGCGCGCACACACACACACACACATCTCTCAACTTTCCGGCCTCCGCGCCCTCTCTGCCACAGTCGGCCGCTGAATGATGACGTCAATCAGCGGCGCTGCTGTGAGAGAGGAAGCGCCAGCGCCCCCTGGAGCCTGGAGTTGCGGCAGCGGAGGCACGGGGAGAGGTGAGTATTGCGCCAGCTGCTGCCAGGGCCCTGAGCAAGCGGGGGGGCCCAGTGGCGGCGCTGACACCGCTAATGGGCGCCGGGGTGTCCGACAGCGAGTGGGCCCCCCGCCTGCTCAGGGCCCCGGCACTTGCCCGGGTATGCCGGGTGCTGACGCCAGCCCTGACTGTGGTACACAAGGTACAAAGGTCACAGAGCAATTTATTAAACTTTGTCATCCTGCCAGTCTAGTCTACATTCAGGGGACATAAAGTATTTGGCAAATTTGTCCCTCATTTGGGAAACAGTCATAGAACTTCTATTGGTAACGTTCTGGTAATCATGCAAGGTGGTTTCTTCAGAGTGTTCCCCAATGGAAATCTGTTCCTTGCTGATGACAAAATTGTGTAGAACCACACAAGCTTTGATTACCTCGTCCACAGTTTCAGTTTTTAGGTTGATAGCGGTCAATAGAACACGCCATTTGGCTGTCAGAATCCCAAAAGCGCACTCCACCATTCTTCTGGCTCTTGTGAGGTGGTAATTAAAAATTCTTTTTGTGTGTGTCAATCCTCTGCTGGAGTACGGTTTTAGCAGGTGTTCTGACAGCTGGAAGACTTCATCCCCTACACAAACAAAAGGCATCGGTGGGCCAGATGTTTGAGGCAGTGGTCTAGGGGGTGGGAACTGGAAGGTGTTTCCATACAGCTGACGGCCCTTTGCTGACAGTTTGAAAACTTGAGCGTCATTGGAGCGGCCATAGGCCTCAATATCTATGGCAATAAATTTGTATTCCGCGTCAGCGATGGCCATGAGGACAATGGAGAAATATTTCTTGTAATTAAAATCCTGCTGGCTTGACAATACGGTTATGTTTCCCATCCACAGCGCCCAGGCAATTAGGAAACTGACATATTTGAAGAAACTTTTCTGTAATTGCAATCCAACTCTCTGTTGTGGGCTCTGGTAGAAATTCCGCAACTAGAGTCCCACAATGCACGGCATGTGTGCTTCACAATTCCAGAGATGGTGGAAATCCCAAGTCTGTATTGAAAATGGAGTGAGGAAAGAGATTCTCCAGTTGCCAGGAATCTGTGAATAAACAAAAAGATGAGTTTCAAATCACAGCATTACATACCAGACATCAGCTATAACAATTGGAGATACTATAAAAAAAAAATATTTTTATAGTATCTCCAATTGTTTAAAGCTGAGTCAGATGGCCGTATACAAACTACCAGCAACAACATTCCAGATAAAATAAATATGGCTTACCGAAGAGTCATCATCAGACGCTCGGCCGGTGAAATGGAGAAGCGGCAATAGCTGTCCGATCTTCTTATGAGGTCTCCAACACGCTCCACCAACAAATCAAAGTTCTCAATTTGTCATGCGAACATATGCAAAAAATTTCTGAGCTTTTCCTCGTAGCTCTATGTATAGTGTAGAAAACATCCCATGCGTCATTCTCTGGGCTGTGATGGGGTGGATCCAGAAATGTCGTCATCGCTGCTGCATCTTTCTCTCCTTCTCCAGAACAATCGCTTTCAGACAATTCGCCTCCACTGTGAAATCCACCAAATTCTTCATAATGTTTCCTATCACAACGTCCATCTTCACCAGCCACTTGCTCTTCTCTCCAACCGCCACTTGCTCCTATACAACCAAATGGGCTGTAGGAACAGTGTATATATAGGTTGTCAGTAGCCAATCACGTTTGGAACCCCAAAAGGGGCGTTTTAAAAAACCGGATCCGGCGTAATCCGTAGAAAAACGGATAAAAAAATGGATAAACCGGATGAGACGGATCCGGTTTTTGGCCGGATCCGTTCGACTAATCCGGCCGAAAACCAGATCAGTTTCATCCGGTTTTACATTAAAAAAAACGGATCCGACGATTTTGTTTCCAAAATTGTGCTGATGTAAATTAGACATGTGGGAAATATTATGTATTAACTATTTTGTGTGATATGACTCTCTAATTTAAGGGCATAAAAATTAAGTTTGAAATTGCTAAATTTTCAAAATTTTCGCCAATTTTCCATTTTTTTCACAAATAAAAGCAAGTCATATCGAAGAAATTTTACCATTATCATAAAGTACAATATGTCACGAGAAAACAGTATCAGAATCACCAGGATCCGGTAAAGCGTTCCAGAGTTATTACCTCATAAAGTGACAGTGGTCAGAAGTGTAAAAATTGGCAGGGTCAGAAAGGTGAAAACAGGCTGGGTCATGAAGCGGTTAAAGAATGGTGTTGGATCATCAGGCAAGGAAATGTAGGTGTTTGAATCCTCCAGAAGTATTGTATTTTCTTTAAAATATAATGCCGCATCCAAAACCACTATACCCCCCCCCCTTATCACCCTTTTCAATGATTAATTCCGTGTTGCTTTTATGATGGTTTAATGCTGCAATTTTATTTTTATTAAGATTGTTTTTCCCAGTATTACAATTTTGATCCAAAGCAATCAGGTCCTTCTCAATCAGCTCCTGGAAAGTATCTAGTATTTTTGGGCGTGACTGCAGAGGATAAAAAAATGGGTTTTGGGTTTTAAAAACTCCATCAGGGGGTTTATTGTATGTTCTAGATTCTGATTCTAAGGCCGGGGTCACACTACCGTATAATACGGACGAGTGCTAGGCGATAAAAAATCGCCTAGCACTCGTCCCAATGTTATTCTATGGGGCAGCTCCCATCAGCCGATTTTTTTCTCTCTCGTTTTATACGCGCGAGTGAAATCGCAGCATGCTGCGATTGTACGCGTATCTCGGCTGAGAATCGCCAATGCAAGTCTATGGGTGCGACAAAAAAAATGGATATCACACGGATAGAGTTGAGCGATACTTTCCGATATCCCAAAGTATCGGAATCGGAATGGTATCGCCGATACCATTAAAATATCGGCGATACCCGATACCGATACCGGAAATCCAATGTAAGTCTATGGGAACAAATATCGGAACTAAAAAAACCCATTCTTTCCTTGTAAACACTAAATATACACACATAGAATACATATATATATATATATATATAACATGTCATTGTGACATATATATATATACATATATGTATAGTTTATACACTTCTACATAGTAAAATATCCTCTGATTCAATTGCCGGGTAAAGCCAGCTTCTGTGAAAAGACAGAAGCACCCGACATGAAATGACACTTGGTGTACATAGGGTTAACCATGTCTTTTCATGTCGTTTGCTATCTGATTTGCACAATTACATCAGTCTATGTGTGCAAAATTTCACACCTGTAGGGGTTAATTAAAGGTGTAAATTCGTTGTAAAAAAAAAGGACTTTTTTGCTACGAATTTACACCTTTAATTAACCCCTACAGGTGTGAAATTTTGCACACTTACACTCATGTAATTGTTTGTGCAAATCAGATATCAAAGTACATGAAAAGACATGGTTAACTATATGTAAACCAAGTGTCATTTCATGTCGGGTTCTGCATTTTCACAAAAGCCGGCAATTGAATTAGCGG
>JARQOD010000006.1:150845083-150939772 GCA_033576555.1 Oophaga sylvatica | reverse complement strand
TCAAAAAAGGGGCTTTACCCGGCAATTAAAATTCAGAGGTTTTTACTTGTAAAGTGTAAAAAAACATACATATATGTTTTAAATAATATGTCACAAGAAATGATATATATATTAAATATGTTTTTATGTGTTAATTTAGGTTTAAAAGGAAAAAAGGGGGGTTTTTTTTTTCCTATTTTGTTCCCATAGACTTAATTTGGGTTTTTCGTATCGGTATGGGGTATCGCCGATATTTTAAGGGTATCGGCGATCCCATTCCGTTCCGATACTTTGGGTAGGGAAAGTATCCTCAACTCATCCGTGTGATACCATTTTTTTTGTCGCACCCATAGACTTGCTTTGGACTCAGCCAGTACGCGACAATCGCAGTTTGCTCGATTTCACTCGGCGTTTAAAACGAGAGGGAAAAAAATGGCTGAGGAGTGCCCCATGAAAACATTGGGACGGTGCTGGGCGTTTTTTTTATCCCCTAGCACTCGCCCGTTTTTACGGGTTTGTGCCCCCCGGCCTTGAATCAAATCAGAACTACAAAAACCCCCGTGGGTTTTTTAAAACCCAAAACCCTTTTTTTTCCCGAGTCCCCCAAAATACTAGATATTTTCCCAGGATGTTTGAGAAGGCCCCTGATTGCTTTGGATCAAAATTGAATACTGGGAAAAAAAAATCTTAAAAAAAAAAAATTGCGCATTAACCACATAAAAGAAACCCGGAATTAACATTGAAAAGGGGTGTTTGGGGGGGGGGGTATGGGGTTTTTTGGTGGGGCATTATTTTTAAAAAGGAAAAACAATACTTCGGGGAGGATTCAAAACCCCTACTTTTCCCTTGCCTGATGATCCACACCATTCTTTAACCGCTTCTGACCACCCTGTTTTCCCTTTCTGCCCGCCAATTTTTCACTTCTGCCACTGTCACTTTATGAGGTAAAATTTGGAACCTTTAACGGTCCGGGTGATTCGATATGTTTTCTCGGGACTATTGTACTTTATGAAATGGTAAAATTTCTTCGATAGACTTGCTTTTTTTTGTGAAAAAAAGGGAAAATTGGCAAAAATTTTTAAAATTTTAGAATTTCAACTTAATTTTTATCCCCTTTAAATTAAGAGTCTTTTCACCAAAATATTTAATACATAATATTTCCCACATTTTAAAAATTTCTCAGCCAATTTTGGAAAAAAAAATCGGGACCGTTTTTTTAATGTAAAACCCGGATGAAACTGTTGGGTTTTTTGGGGCCGGGATTACGAACGGATCCGGCCAAAAACCACCCGTTCACCCGGTTTATCCATTTTTTTATCCTTTTTTTTCTACGGATTAGCCGGACCCGGGTTTTTTTAAAAACCCCCCCTTTTGGGGTTCCAAACGTGTGGTACTGACAACCATATATACACTGTTCCTACACCTTTTTGGGTTGAAAGGAGCAAGTGGGGGTTGGGAGGAAGAGAAATGGCGGTGAAGGGGACGTTGTGATGGGAAACTTATAAAAAATTTTTGGTGGATTTCACAGGGGAGGCAATTTCTGAAAGCGTTTTTCTGGAAAAGGAGAAAAGATGCACAGCGATGACACATTTCTGGATCCACCCCATCCCCCCAGGGGAATGACGCAGGGGTTTTTTTTCCCCATTTAAAAAAGGTAGAGGAAAAGCCAAAAATTTTTTTGGGCAATTTCGCATAAAAAATTGGGGAAAAACTTGATTTTTTGGGTTTGGGGGTTTTTGGGGAGCCCTCAAAAAAAGATCGGCAGCATTGCCGCTTCTCTTTTCCCCCCGGCCGGCGTCTGATGAGACTCTTCGGTAAGCCATATTTTTTTTTTCTGGAATGTTGTTGCGGTTTTTTTGTATGGGCCCCACTGACCATTTTTAAAAAAGGGGGGGATACTTAAAAATATTTTTTTTTTTAGTACCCCAAAATTTTTTATGCTTTTGTTGGTATGTAATCTGTTTTTTGAAACCATTTTTTTTTTTTTTCACTTTCCCCTGGAACTGGGAATTCTTTCCTCACTCCATTTTCATAATTTTTGGGGGGATTTCCACCATCTCTGGAATTGTGAAGCACACATGCCGTGTTTTGGGGGGCTCAAATTGGGGGAAAATTTTTTCTCCCAAGCCCACAACAGAGGGGTTGGATTGCAATTACAGAAAAGGGTTTTTAAAAAAGTCTTTCCCCAATTCCGGGGGGCTGTGGATGGGAAACATAAAACCCATTGTCAACCAGGGATTTTAATTACAAGAAAAAATTTCCCCCTTGTTTCCCCTTTCCCCTCGTGAGGGGAAAAAAAAATTTTTCCCTTTATATGAGGCCCATGCCGCTCCAATGACCTCTTTTTTTCAACTGTCGAAAAGGGGGCCCTCAGCTGTATGGAAAACACCCCTTCCCCGTTCCCCCCCCCCTGGGCCACTGCCTCAAACACTGGGGCCCCCCGATGCCTTTTTTTTGTTGGGGGGTGAAGTTTTCCACTGTCAGAAACCTGCTAAAAAACCCTTTCTCCAGCAGGGATTACAACCCCACAAAAAAAAATTTTTTTTTACCCCCCCACAAGGCCAAAAAAATGGTGGAGTGCGTTTTTTGGGGTTCGAAGCCAAATGGCGTTTCTTTTTCCCTATCAACCAAAAAAAATGAACTGGGGGCCCGGGGGATCAAAAACTTGTTTTTTTAACAATTTTGTCACAGCAAGGAAAAAATTTTTCCCTTGGGGAACCCCTCTGAAGAAAAACCCCCCTTTCTTTTTTTCCCAAAATTACCAAAAAGAAGTTCTTGACTTTTTTCCCCAAAAGAGGGCAAATTTCCCCAAAATTTTTTTTTCCCCGAATGTAGACTAGCCCGGCCCAAAGAAAAATTTTTTAAAAAATTTTTTCTGTATTTTTTTTCCTTGTGACCACATCAGGGTGGCGGGAGCCCCCGGGGAACCGGGCAAGTCCCGGGGGCCCCGAGCGGCGGGGGGCCATCGCTGTCGGGCACCCCCCGGGGGCCCTTTTTTGGGGGTCGGCCGCCACGGGCCCCCCCCCCTTCTCGGGCCCTGGCACAAATGGGCAATCTCACCCCCCCCCGTTCCTCCGTGCCCAACTCCCGGGTCCAGGGGGCGCTGGGGGGCTTTTCCCCCCTCACACAGCGCCGCTGTTGAGTCTCTTCAGCGGGGCCGGCGTGGAAGGGGGGGCCCGGGGGCGGAAAGTTGAGAGATTTGTGTGTGTGTTTGGGGCCCCTGCGGGTTGTATGTGTGATGGTGGTGGGGGGAGGCAGTTTTTTTATGGTGGTGATGATGTGGGGAGGCGTTGTGGGGATGATGATTGGGGGGGCAAAGATGTGGGGTTTTGATGTATTAATGGGGAGGCAAAAAAAAGATGATGGGGGGCAATGATGATGATGATATTTTAAGGGGGGGCTGATGTGTTAGAGAGGGGGGCAATGTTGGGGGGATGATGATGAATTAAGGGGGAAAGGGGATGGGTGATATGGGGAGGCAAGATAATGATGTTTTTTAAAGGGGGGCAAAAATGATGGTTTATGGGGAGGCAATGAGATGAGGAGGCTATGATGTGGGGGGGCAATGAGATTTAGGGGGGGAAAAAGATGATGAGATGGGGAGGGAAAAAAAAAGATGGGGGGGCAATGGGTGATGGGGAGGAAAAATGTGATGTTTATGGGGGAATGAAAAGGGAATTTTAAAAATTTAATTTGGGGGGGCAATGAGTGATGGGGAAACAATGATGATGAAAATTTTTAAAGGGGAGAAAATATGATGATGATATTAATGGGGAGCAATATGATGGGAGATGGTTTATGGGTTTTAAAAGGGAAGGCAATGATGTGATGGGGGGGCGATGTGATGGGGATATTTAAAGGGGGGGAAAAAAGTATGATGGGGAGGCAATATGATGGGAGGAGGTGAGGGAGACAATGTGAGGGGAGCAATGATGATGATTTTGGGGGGCAATGATGATAATGAAAAAGGGTAGGCAATGAGATGATGATGATGGGAGGCAATGATGATGAGGGGGAAAAAAATTTTGATGATAAGGGGCAAAAAATGATGATGAGAAGGCAGGAAATTTGATGATGAGGGGGGGGCAATGATGAGATGTCGGAAAAAATGTTGAGGAAATGGGGATTTTTTCCCCACAGCCCCTTTCCTGAGCCGTAACAGTGCAGAAGCAAACGGTTTTGGGGGGAAAAAATTTTCCAAAATTTTTTAGGAGCATTATTTGGCCCAAATTTCGTAGGGCTTTTTAGGGGGTTGAGGGGGTGACTTTTCAGGGGGTATTATATGGGTGAGAGGGGGAGCTAGGGGGGCCCCCAAATATTGTATGGGGATGTACTGTCCTCTGTACTGTCCGTGTGGGGATTTGGCGGTTTTTGGGGGGGGTATTGACAATTTAAATAGTTTCCCACCATTTAAGGGAAGGGGGGGGGAAGTGTTTGGCTTTGTCTTTTCCATATTTTCTGCATTTCTTGCTATGAATCGGGGTCTGTGGGGGGGGGCCCCCATGAGACTTTTCGCCCGGGGGCCCCCATAAAAACCGGGCCGGCCCTCCCCATAACCTTAAAAACCCCAAAGTTGTCTACCTTGTTGTGTATTATGACAGTTTGTTCCCTTTTTTGGCCCAAAAAGTTGTGCCCCCGGGTTTGGGGTTTACCGGGTTTTTTCCCCCTTTTTTACCAAAGTTTTAAAATTTGGGTTAGGTATTCCCCAACAAGGTACAGAATTGGGTTTTTAAAAGGGTTTGAATATTTGGTAATAAAAAAGGGGGGACACAATTTTTTGTTAGGGTTTGGCGGGAACGCACAAAATAAATTAAAAATAATTTTGTTCGCAGCTGGGGGGCCCCCTCAGGAAAACGCTGCTAGTGGATGGGGGGAAGGCGAATCGTTACTTCACAAATCGAAAACAAGGGAACTGTGGCCCTTTTTGGCGGATAAGCGAACCCCTGTTAAACCCAGAGGCCTAAGGTGAAAGCAGAAATGGACTGTGCCCCGTTAAATCCCGGTATGCACAAAAATTTCCCTTTTTTTGGGGGACAGAAAACCCGTGAACGCTCGAAATTTAATAGACAATTCCTCAGGGGAAAAAACCCGGTTTTCGGGGGGTTTTTTTTCAGGAGCCCAAAAAAACTGCATAAAAACTCCCATGGGTGCGGTATTCAGGGGCTTTTTTCAGCCGACCCTAACACATGCTGCAAATCCCCGGGCACAAAGCCAAAAGTGATTGTACTAGCGCATGGCGGCACCCATCCCACCCTTTTATAGTCAACTCGGGCCCCCCAAATAAGTACCGGGGGGAACTGCTCCGAAAAAAAGGGGGTTTTCAGGCCTTTTTGGGGCGGCCAAGGGGGGGCTGCTGCAGTACCGGAAAAATGTCCGGACCCCCAAAATGAGGGGATTTTTTTTGGGGATTAAAAAGGGGGAAAAAAAAAGGGGGAATTTTTTCAAAGGGGTCTGCTCGCCGCTAACCAGTACGGTAAAAATGCGGGCCCCGGGGGGGGAGCAAAACCCTCCATTTAGAGGGGGAAACATGCTGGCCGACATCAAGCTGAGCAGTCCACTCGGCTGGAGACGGATGGGACTGCGCAGGGATGGCAAAAAAGGGGTTTCCCCCTTGGCAGAAGGGGAAAAATTTTCCCCCTAACTTACCCCCCCCTCCAGGGCCCCCCTTCTTTGAGCCTGCTATGTTAAAAAGGCAGCATGAGCTGCAGAGCTAAAATATGTTCGCAGGCTCAAAAGGACATACCCTCCCCCCAAAAAACCCCCCCCAAAATCCACCAAAAAAATTTTTTTGCCCAAACACCTTCCCCCCAAAACAAGGGACTTCCCCTATAACGTGCGTAGACGAACCCGACGTCCCGGCAGATGACTCAAAAAAACGGGAGAGAAGGGTTTTAGGGGGGGACACATGGAAGGGGTTTGGGGGTCCCAAAAGGGAGGAGGAAGGGGGCCCAAAAAAATAAACCACAGGTTTACCTGTTTGAGAAAACCCTTTAAGGGGGCCCCAAATAGGGGATCGGGGAAACCCATCCTTTTCTTGGGGCCTGAATGGCATCCCCGGGTTTCGGCCCCAAAAACCGTTTCCTCCACAGCCCCTCCCGCCCCCCCTGGAGCGGCGGAAAACCACGGGCATGTTAAAAAAAGGGAACCCCCCCCCGTGGCCGTAATTTTTAAAAAGGGAAAGGGGTCTGTTTCCCGGGGGGGTCAGCCACAGTATTGTTTAGCGCGAAAATCCCCCCAAGGGGCAAGGTTTTCCCTTCATCCTTTTGGCAGAAAAAAATGTCGCAAGTATGTGACAAAGGTCTGGGTTTGGGCCCCCTATCAAAACCCCCAGAGGGATGATTGCAGAGGAGGGGTTTAACTAAAAACAGGTAGATGAAAAAACTTCCCCCCAAAAACCCAACCAAAGGGGGGCCTCGATCCTGACAAACTTGCGGATACCAAAAAAGAAGAAAAGTCTAAAAACAAGGGCCCCCAAAGGGCCCTTTCAAAAGGGAAAAAAACCCTGGTAACGGCACAAAATGCCCCTTTTTGGGGGGAAAAAATGTTGGGGGATAAACCAAATTTTTATGAAACCCCCAATTGGGTAAGCCCCCCCAAAATCAAACCGGGCATCCCCCCGGGGCCCGCGGGCCCCCGGGAAAAAGGGAAAAAAAAACCCCCGCTGGCCATTGTCGGGGGGACTTTTTCCCCGGGGGGCAGGGGCCACGCCGAACATTCCCCCCGGGGGTCAAAGGGCCAAAATTTGGGGCCCCCAGTTTTCCTTTGCCAAAATTTTTTTTCCCCCTTTCCCCCAAAAATGTCCCCCCCCCCGGGGGAGTGTCCCCCAAAGGGGTACCTCCATGCAAAAATATGTGCACAAAAATCTTGCCCCAGGCACAGACTATAGCGAAAAACCCGGGGCTACAGTTCTCAGGCTTCCCCTTTGGGGGCAATAAGCGAGGCTCCTCATCCCCCCCCTTGATGGGCACTAAAAGGGGGGAGAGCCTGGAAAGGGGGAACAAATAACCCTTGCACAATGTTAGACTGGGTTTAGCCCCGGGGGGCCGACGGGCTAAGGACAGATTCCACGGCCGGAGCGAATGGGAGCCGCAGCGGGACCTCGAGTTTCCCCTTGTGCAAGCAGGATCTCGACCCTTAACAACTTTGGCCAAAATGAAAAAGATTTTCCTTTTACCCAAAGTTATGTGCCTGGGTTTTTTAAAACCAAAAAAATTTTTTTCCCTTTTTTTTACCTTAAAATAAATACAGAAAAACATTTTAACAATAAATTAACATTTTTTTGGAAAAAAATTTAACAATTTTTTTTAAATTAAAAAAATTTTTTTTAAAAGTGAAAATTTTTTTTTTTTTTTTTAAGTGAAAAAATTTTTTTTTGATTTTTTAAAAAAAAATGTAAAAAAATTTTTTTAAAAATTTTGTGTAGTGGGGGGTGGAGGCGGACTTTGGGTGGGTTGGAAAGGATCAGGAAAAAAAGGGGGAAGGGGTGGAAAAAGAAAGGGGAAAACCCGGGGGGAGGTGGGAGGCGAAAAGGGGGGGGGGGGGGTTGGGGGGGAAAAAAGAGGGTTGGGAAAAAAGGTTTTGGGGGAGGTTGTTGGGGAAAGGGGGGGGTTGTTGGAAGCGGGAGGGGTTTTTTTGGGAATGGGGGGGGAAAATTCCACCTGACCAGTGCCTCAAATGCTTTTGGCCACGATGCTGCAGCGCGGAGGGAGACGGGGGGCCACATTTGGGAAGGCTGTGAAGGTGGGGGGGGGGCCGGGTATCAAAGTGTCCCTGGTGGCGGACTTCAAAACCGGACGCTTAAAAAGGGTAAACTCTGGGGGCGCCAGTTTTGTGGCACCGTTTGTGGAATAAAGAAAAAAAATACAATTAATATATGTCTTTAAAAGGCCCCCGGGCTGAAAAAAAAAATTAAAATGTCACATATTTTAAAAAAGGGGGGGGTAATATTTAACTTCGGTCCATTGTTACCCGGGGGAAACGACGGGTTTTCTGCGTTTTGACTTCCCCCTGCCCCCTCCAGATCCCTGGGGGGCCCGTACTCTTTGTTAAAAATCCTTTTTTAAGCGTCCCTCACGTCCACCCCCGTTCACAATTCTCTCCCGTGAAACGAGAAAGCAAAAATTGGTTGTATAAACATCAGTGTTTCCAAAAATCCAGTCCTCACAGCCCCCCGGGTTTTGTTTG
This sequence comes from Oophaga sylvatica, assembly GCA_033576555.1. Lineage (NCBI taxonomy): Eukaryota > Metazoa > Chordata > Amphibia > Anura > Dendrobatidae > Oophaga > Oophaga sylvatica. The sequence continues at coordinate 150,931,609 of JARQOD010000006.1, read as the reverse complement.
GAGGTTTCCATGTCTTTCACAAAAGGAAATCCTGAAAACATACCCGTGGGGCCCCCGAGAGGATTTTAAAAACTGCTTTACATCCCCCAACCCCAAAAGTATTAATACAGTGTTCAACTTGGCCCCAACATCAGGTCCCCCAGCGGTCCACGATTTAAAAAGATTTCCTCCCCAGCCAACGGGTCACTATGAATCACAAGGCGGGGGTCCCCCATGTTTTTCCCAGCGGTCCTTTTTTGGACCAGATCGATAGGGGTCCCGTCAAACCCCCTCCTCACCCCCCTGTCGGGGGGGACGCTGTGAACCCCTTTTTAAAAAAAAGAGAAAAAAAAAAACATTATTTCCAAACTACCAAGGAAAAAAAAAAATGTAAAAAAAAAAATAAAAAAAAAGTTTTTTACAAAAAAAATTTAAAAAAAATAAAAAAACATGATGGTGACCCCGGCTCGCTCCGCTGACGACCCTGGGGGGTACTGGAGGACCCCTTCTGGCAACCCCTTCCCGGAGTCTTAAAAAAAAAATTATGGCTTGGATGTAGGATATGTTTTTGGGTGCGTGTGAGTCTGTACTAAAATTGTTTTCTATGTGTTTTTGGGTAGTGTGATGTTGTTTTTTGGGCGTTTTCATGCGGAAAAAATTCAAAATTTAAAAACCCACCCCGGGGGATCTCTCCACCCCTTCGTTCTTCTTCTGGGAGTCCTTTTGTTCCCCAAATTTCCCGGGGATAAAAAAAAAGTAATGCAATTAATATATAGATACAGGTTTGATTGTAAAAAAAAACCCCAAAACTTACCTGTAAACGCGGGGGGGGGGGGGGGGGGGGGGATGCGTGCCAGGGCCCCCAGAAAAAGAAAAACTTGTTGCTGGGGCTGCGCAGTTGGGGCCCCCTTGGGGGTGTGGAATAATGAGAAAGAAAGGCCATGAAAAAATAATTTTATTTTGCATGGCCCTGGGGGGAAAAGGGGTTTTTGTGTGTTTTTTCCCTCTGCTGTCTGCTGCTGGGGTTCCTGCTCACTCCCAGACGTGCCTTTTTGGGGGGGCTGAGGGTTTTAAAGGGGCCCTTTTCTGTGAGGAAAAAAGAAAAAGAAAAGCCATGCAATATAAAAATTTATATTGCAGGGGCCCGGGGGTGGAAGGGGTAGTGTGTGAAAATTTACGTTGTGTCTGCTGACGTGGTCTCCTGCTCACTGTCAGGTTTTTTTTGGGTGGTGGTGGTGGTGGAGTGGTGCTGCGGGGGCTGTGGGGGCTTTTTTGGGGGAAAAAACCCCGGGCTTGGGGCTGTGGGGGTAAAAAGGGAAAAGGAAAAGGGGGGAAAGGGCCATTTTGGGGAAAATTTTTTTCCCCAAAATTGGGGTATTGGCCCCCCAAAGAAAATTTTTTTTTCCCCCTTTTTTTTCCCCCCCAAACCCCGCACAATGGGGCCAAAAGGAAAGACAAAGGGGGGGCCGAAAAAAAGGGGGGACCTTAGCGGCCCCCCAACCCCAACCACCACACCACCAAAAACCCCCCCAAATGAAAAGGGGCCCGACAGTGAGCAGGGGACCCCGTAAAACAGAAAAGCAGACAGTAAATATCACACATTTTTCCCTTCCAGCCAGGGTCATGCAATATCAATTGATATTGCATGGCTTTTTCTTTCTCTTTTATTCCTCAGCAGAAGATGGCCCTTAACTCCAGCAGCACAGCAGGACACGTCTGGGGAGTGAGCAGGAGACCACAGCAGCAGACAGCAGACGGAAAATATCACACACAAACCCTTCCAGCCAGGGCCATGCAATATCAATTGATATTGCAAGGCCTTTCTTTCTCTTTATTCCACAGCCGAAGCTGGCCCTCAACTGCTGCAGCACAGCAGGACAAGTCTTCTTCTTCTGGGAAGGCCCTGCCAACGCATCGTCAGCGTTTACAGGTAAGTATTTGGGTTTTTTTTCACAATCAATCTCTTGTGATCTATATATTAATTGCATTACTTTTTATTTATACCAGGAAATTGAAGCTGAGAGGAGCTCCAGAAGAAGAACGAAGGGGTGGAGAGATACCCGGGTGGGCTTGCAATTTCGTAAGTTTCCTGCATGCATGCTCAAACACAAATCACACTACACACAACACATAGAAACAATTTTAGTACAGACATCACACTGCACCCAAACACATATGCCTACATCCAAGCACATATTTTTTTTTTTTATAGACTTCGGAACTGGTGCCTCAGCAAAGAGGTCCTCGCAGTACCTCCCAGGGTCGTCAGCGTGAGCGACGCCCACGGTCACCATCATGTATCTTTTATTTTTTTTTACAATTTTTTTTGTAAAAACTTTTTGTTTTATTTTTTTTTTTTACATTTTATTTTTTTTCCTTGGTATTTGGAGAATAATGTATATTTTTTCTCTTTTTCTTAACAGGCTTCACAGCGTGCTCCCGACCGGACGGTGAGGAGGGGGTTCTGAACGTGGACCTCCTTATCGATCTGGTCCGGAAAGGGAGCGCTGTGGAACATGGGGGACCGCCGCCTTGCTTGATATCATAGTGACCCGTTGGCTCTGGGGGAGGAAATCTTTTTACAACTCGTGGGACCGCTGGGGGACCTCGATTGCTCGGGCCAAGATTGAACACTGTAAGTATATACAGTTCAGGTTGCTGGATGTAAAGCAGTGTTTTCCAAACTCCAGTCCTCGTGGCCCCCACGGGTCATGTTTTCAGGATTTCCTTTTGTGAAGACTATGGGAAATCCTCCAAAAACATAACCCGTGGGGCTGTGAGGACTGGAGTTTGGGAAACACTGTGTTGTATACTAACCAATTTTTGCTTTCTCGTTTCAGGGGAGAGAATTGTGAAGCGGTGGTGGACTGTGAGGGATCGCTTCAAGAAGGAGTTCAAACAAAGGATACAGGCCCCGCCCCAGTGGATTGGAGGACGCAGGAGCAAGTACAAAATACGCAAAGCCCTGTCGTTCCTCCGGGTAACTAATGGTCACCAGAAGTTAAATATTACCCCACCCCATGTTTAAAAAATATGCTGACAGTGTCTAATTAATTTTTTTTTCAGCCAGGGCCATTCAATGACAGTATATTAATTGTATTTTTTCTCTTTATTCCACAGAACGGTGACCAGCCACTCTGGCGCCTGCAGAGTTGGACCCTTCTGAAGCGATCCCTGAGTCAGAAGTCCGCCACCGAGGGACACTTTGATAGCCCCGGCCCATCCCGCACCTTCACAGCATTCCCAGACATGTGAGCCCTCTGTCTCCTCTACCAGCGCTGCAGCATCGGTGGCCAAGTGCATTGCATGAGGCTATGGTTCAGGAGATGGATTTCCCTCTACCCCACCCTTCTGCTGCTGCCACCTCTAGTACACCTGTGGCTAATGGGCGGCTGCGGCAGAGGGGTCAGGAAGGAGCGATGCGCCCGAATTTCTTGCATCTAATGCATCATTTCAGATACTGTCTTAAAGTCTTGTCAGAGCAAATGGCTGCAATGCTTTAATCAGCTCGCTCCAGCATTTTGGAGGTTAAGACCCTTCTGCAAATGATGCATTCGAAGCAAGAAACTTCGCCAAACCACAGTTTTTTCCGGTCTGTAGTAACCGTGCGCATGGGATACGCTATCTACCTAGCCACCCAGATGCATGTAATGCATACTTTGCCACGGTGCTCTAGCGCAGGTTACCTCCCAACCTACACCCAACCCCAGTCGTTCCTCCTACTCCTGCCCCACCTCCAGCCACCGTCCCTCCTCATCCTCCCATTCAATACCAGCAACCTCCCCAGTACCAACAACCTCCCCACTTCCAGCAACCTCCCCACTTCCAGCAACTCCCGCTTCCAATCAACCTCCCCCCTTCCAACAACCTGCCCCATTCCAGTTCCCAACCACATCTGCTCCTTTACTCCCTGCCCAACTCCTACCTCCACCACCCACTGTTCTGCCTCCCAAACCTCTCCACCCGTTCCATTTCTTTTTCCACCCCTTCCCATATTTTACCTGATCCTTCTCCAACACATCTCAGTCCGCCTCTCCACACTCCCACTACACAAACCTGTTAAAAATTGTTTTTTACATTTTTTTATTAAAAAATCAGAAAAAAAAAAATGTATTTCACATTGAAAAAAAATAAGATTTTTCACATTGAAAAAAAAGTTTTGACATTTAAAAAACATTGTTAAACTTTTCATAAAATAAATGTTAATTTGATTGATTAAAAGTGTTGTCTGTCATTTATTTCTAAGGTAAAATAAAGGAAAAAATGTTTTGGTTGTACAAAACCAGGCACATAACTTTGGGTAAAAGGTAAAATACATTTACATTTTGGCCAAAGTTGTTTAAGGGTCGAGATCCTGCTTCTGCACAAGGGGAATCTCGAGCCGTCCCTGCTGCGGTCTCCCATTCGTCTCCGGCTGCAGTGGAATCTGCTCAGCTTAGAGTCGGTCCCAGGGGTCTCACCCAGTCTAACATTGTGCAGAGGATTACTGTTGCTCCTCCAGGCTCTCGCCCTTAGTGTCATCAGAGGAGGAGGATGAGGAGCCTCGGCTTATTGTCCCGAAGGAAGCCTGAGAACTGTAGCCCCGGTTTCGCTTATAGTCTGTGCCTCCGGGCAAGACTTTGTGCACACTATTTTGCGGACTGGAGGTACTCTCTTGGGCACACTCGTCCAGGGTGGGGTGGACACTTTGGGGCAAAGAGGACACAGAATTATTGGCGGGACATACTGGTGGCCACATTGGCCCGTGACGTCAGGGAGTATGTTCAGGCGTGTGTCTCCTGCGCCCGGAACAAGTCCCCTCGACAATGGCCAGCTGGGTTACTTTTTCCTTTGCCGGTGGCAGACAGGCCCTGGGAGATGGTCGGGAGGACTTTGTGGTGGGCTTACCCAAGTCTCGGGGTTGCACTTTCATTTGGTTATCACCGACCCACTTCTCCAAAATGGTGCACTTAGTGCCGTTTACCACGGTTACCTTCTGCACGGGCCTTGGCAGCATTGTTTATTAGACATATCTTCAGTTTACATGGTATACCAGACAAGAATTGTCAAGCGATCGAGGGTCCCCAATTTGCGTCTCGGTTCTGGAGAGGTTGTGTCATCTACTCTGTATTGGTTAAACCTTCCTCTGCATATCATCCCGAGACGAATGGGTGATAGAGAGGGCCAAACCAGACCTTTGTCACTTACTTGCGACATTTTGTCTCTGCCAGGCCGGATGACTGGGTATCCTTGCCCCGTGGGCGGAGTTCGCGCCTAAACAATACTGTGGCTGACTCACGGACAGACCCCATTCCTCTTAAATTACGGCCAGCATCAGCGGGTACCTGTTAACATGCCGTGGCTTCCGCCGACTCCAGGGTGGCAGACTGGGTGTGGAGGCACGGGACATATGGGACCGCACCCAGGATGCCATTCAGGCTTCCAAGAAAAGGATGAGGTCTTCCTGCCGATGCCCTATTTGGGTCCCTTCAAGGTTTCCGAGCAGGTGAACCCTGTGGTTTACGTTTGGCCCTTCCTCCTCACCTTGGTATCTCCGACACCTTCCATGTGTCCCTCCTAAAACCCGTGGTCATCTCCCGGTTGCCTGAGTCATCTGCCGGGACGTGGGTTCGTCTACGCACGATTACTAGGTGAAGTCATTTAAGGTGCAAGGTGGTACGGGGCAAAAAAAAATTTTTTTTTGGGGGATTGGAGGGGTTATGGGGCCTGAGGATATGTCCTTCGAGCCTGCTGAACATTATTCATGCTCTGCAGCTCATCGCTGCCTTTGAACATAGCGAGGCTCAAAGAAGGGGGGCCCTAGGAGGGGGGAGTAATGTTAAGGGATGAGTTTCCCGCTTCTGCACAAGGGGAATCTCAAGCCATCCCTGCTGCAGTCTCCATCCGTCTCCAGCCGCAGTGGACTCTGCTCAGCTTTAGATGTCGGTCCAGCATGTCGCCCAGTCTAACATTGTGCAGAGGATTACTGCTGCTCCTCCAGGCTCTGTCTATTGTAGCCAGTACTGGTTAGCGGCGAGCAGACGTCTTTAGGAACAAATTCCTTGCTTTCCCCTTCTGAGCATGCCAGAGTAAGATCTCTCATGGAGATCAGCGGTTCACATGCTCAGGTACTGCAGCAGCCCCTATTGGTCCGCCAGGAAGGTCCTGAAACCACTTGTGTTCTGGAGGCAGATTCTATTGGTACTTATCTGGCAGGTCTGTAGTTGCTACTATAAAAGGGTGGCATGGTCGTGCCGCCATGCGCTAGTATCAATCACATTTATGTGCTTTGTGCAGGGTGATCTTGCATGATGTGTTGGGCTCGGCTGAAATAAGCCCCTAGAATACCGGCACCTCCGATGAGGAGATTGTATGCACGTGTTTAGGGCTCGGCTGAAATAAGCCCTAGAAAACCGGCTTCTCCGGTGAGGAGATTGTCTGATTGCATTGCTGATTGCGTTACTACGGGTTGCTGTCCGCACAGCGTTGTCTGTGCATACCTGTGGAGTTAACAGGAACACAGTCATATGTCTGCGTTTCTACCTTAGCGACTCTGTGGTGTAAACAGAGTTCGCTTATACCGCCATAAGGGCCACAGTGTCTATAGTTGCGACTCTGTGAAGTAACAGAGTTCGCCTTACAGCCATCTACTAGCAGCAGGCTGTGCCTGCACGGTGGACCCCGAGCTGCGAACTAACTTATTATTTATATTTTATTTTGTGCGTTCCGCACAGCCCTAACAAAAGTTGTGGTCCCTAGTTGTGTATTACCAAAAGTATTTCACCTTTTTACCAAGTTCTGTACCTTGTTGGGGAGTACCTAACAATGTACAGAACTTTGGTTAAAAGGTGAAATAACTCTGGTAATACACAACAGGGACACAACTTTGGCCAAAAGGTAACAAACTGTACATAATACACAACAAGGTAGACAAACTTTGGTTAGCGAGGTTATACTGTGGGCAGGGCCGGCTCCAGGTTTTTATGGGCCCGGGCGAAAGAGTCTCAGTGGGCCCCCTTAACACAGAACACGATTCATGATGCACAGATACTGCAGAGAAATATAGGTATAGTACAATGCCAAACACTTCCCATCTTCCATTACATGAGTGATATCTATTGTAAATTGTGCAATAGTCAAAAACCGCCAAATCCTCACAGCGCACAGTACAGACTGGACAGTACAGTCCTCCATACAATATTATGGGCACCACATAGTCTCCCCCTCATCACCCATATAATACCCCAATGAAGGATGTCACCCCTCATCCCCATATAAATGCTCCATACAGAATATGGACCACATATAATGCTCCATACAAATTATGGAGCTCTCCTCTACACTGTGCTGCGTTCTGCATGTTAGGCTCAGGAAAGGGCGCTGTGGAAAGACTCCCCATTACCATCTCATTGTCTCCGCATCATCATCATCATTGCCTCCCCATCATCATCATTGCCTGCCTATCATCATCATCATTGTCTGCCCATTATCATCATCATTGTATCCCCATCATCATCATTGCCTGCCATCATCATCATATCCATTGCTACCCATTATCTTATCATCATTGCCTCCCAAAAATTCATCATCATTGTCTCCCCATCATCATTGTCTCCCATCATCATAGCCTCCTATCATCATTGCCTCCCATCATCTTCATCATTGCCTCCACATTTTTATCATCATCATCATCGCCTCCCCATCATCATCATTGCCTTCCCATTAATATCATCATCATCTCCCCATCTCATTGCCTCCCCATTAATATCATCATCATCATTGTCTCCCCATTATTATCCTCCATCATCATTGTCTCCCCATCATCTTCATTGCCTCCCCATTAATTTCATCATCATCTCCCATCATCATTTCCTCCCCATCATCATCATCAGCATTGCCTCCCATCATCATTGCCTCCCCATCATCATTTTCTCCCCATCATCATCATCATTGTCTCCCCATCATCATCATTGCCTCCCATCATCATAGCCTCCTCATCATCATTGCCTCCCCATCATCATCATCATCATTGCCTCCCATTAATATCATCATTATCATTGCCTCCCCATCATCATCATCGCCTCCCATTAATATCATCATCATCTCCCCATCATCATTGCCTCCCCATCATCTACATCATCATCATTGCCTCCCCATTAATATCATCATCATCATTGCCTCCCCATCATCTCATTGCCTCCCATTAATATCATCATAATCTCCCATCATCATTGCCTCCCATCATCATCATCATCATCATTATCGCCTCCCCATCATCATCACCACCATCATCACTGCCTCCTCCCACCACCATCACACATACAACACCGCAGCGCGCACACACACACACACACATCTCTCAACTTTCCGGCCTCCGCGCCCTCTCTGCCACAGTCGGCCGCTGAATGATGACGTCAATTCAGCGGCGCTGCTGTGAGAGAGGAAGCGCCAGCGCCCCCTGGAGCCTGGAGTTGCGGCAGCGGAGGCACGGGGAGAGGTGAGTATTGCGCCAGCTGCTGCCAGGGCCCTGAGCAGCGGGGGGGCCCAGTGGCGGCGCTGACCCGCTAATGGGCGCCGGGGTGTCCGACAGCGAGTGGGCCCCCGCCTGCTCAGGGCCCCGGCACTTGCCCGGGTATGCCGGGTGCTGACGCCAGCCCTGACTGTGGTACACAAGGTACAAAGGTCACAGAGCAATTTATTAAACTTTGTCATCCTGCCAGTCTAGTCTACATTTCAGGGGACATAAAGTATTTGGCAAATTTGTCCCTCATTTGGGAAAACGTCATAGAACTTCTTATTGGTAACGTTCTGGTAATCATGCAAGGTGGTTTCTTCAGAGTGTTCCCCAATGGAAATCTGTTCCTTGCTGATGACAAAATTGTGTAGAACCACACAAGCTTTGATTACCTCGTCCACAGTTTCAGTTTTTAGGTTGATAGCGGTCAATAGAACACGCCATTTGGCTGTCAGAATCCCAAAAGCGCACTCCACCTTTCTTCTGGCTCTTGTGAGGTGGTAATTAAAAATTCTTTTTGTGTGTGTCAATCCTCTGCTGGAGTACGGTTTTAGCAGGTGTTCTGACAGCTGGAAGACTTCATCCCCTACACAAACAAAAGGCATCGGTGGGCCAGATGTTTGAGGCAGTGGTCTAGGGGGTGGGAACTGGAAGGTGTTTCCATACAGCTGACGGCCCTTTGCTGACAGTTTGAAAAATTGAGCGTCATTGGAGCGGCCATAGGCCTCAATATCTATGGCAATAAATTTGTATTCCGCGTCAGCGATGGCCATGAGGACAATGGGAGAAATATTTCTTGTAATTAAAATCCTGCTGGCTTGACAATACGGTTATGTTTCCCATCCACAGCGCCCAGGCAATTAGGAAATGACATATTTGAAGAAACTTTTCTGTAATTGCAATCCAAACTCTCTGTTGTGGGCTCTGGTAGAAATTCCGCAACTAGAGTCCCACAATGCACGGCATGTGTGCTTCACAATTCCAGAGATGGTGGAAATCCAAGTCTGTATTGAAAATGGAGTGAGGAAAGAGATTCTCCAGTTGCCCAGGAATCTGTGAATAAACAAAAAGATGAGTTTCAAATCACAGCATTACATACGACATCAGCTATAACAATTGGAGATACTATAAAAAAAAAAATATTTTTATAGTATCTCCAATTGTTTTAAAGCTGAGTCAGATGGCCGTATACAAACTACCAGCAAACAACATTCCAGATAAATAAATATGGCTTACCGAAGAGTCATCATCAGACGCTCGGCCGGTGAAATGGAGAAGCGGCAATAGCTGTCCGATCTTCTTATGAGGTCTCCAACACGCTCCACCAACAAATCAAAGTTCTCAATTTGTCATGCGAACATATGCAAAAAAATTTCTGAGCTTTTCCTCGTAGCTCTATGTATAGTGTAGAAAAACATCCCATGCGTCATTCTCTGGGCTGTGATGGGGGTGGATCCAGAAATGTCGTCATCGCTGCTGCATCTTTCTCTCCTTCTCCAGAACAATCGCTTTCAGACAATTGCCTCCACTGTGAAATCCACCAAATTTTCATAATGTTTCCTATACAAACGTCCATCTTCACCAGCCACTTGCTCTTCTCTCCACCGCCACTTGACTCCTATACAACCAAATGGGCTGTAGGAACAGTGTATATATAGGTTGTCAGTAGCCAATCACGTTTGGAACCCCAAAAGGGGCGTTTTAAAAAACCGGATCCGGCGTAATCCGTAGAAAAACGGAATTAAAAAAATGGATAAACCGGATGAGACGGATCCGGTTTTTTGGCCGGATCAGTTCGACTATTCCGGCCGAAAACCAGATCAGTTTCATCCGGTTTTACATTAAAAAAACGGATCCGACGATTTTGTTTCCAAAATTGTGCTGATGTAAATTAGACATGTGGGAAATATTATGTATTTAACTATTTTGTGTGATTATGACTCTCTAATTTAAGGGCATAAAAATTAAGTTTTGAAATTGCTAAATTTTCAAAATTTTCGCCAATTTTCCATTTTTTTCACAAATAAAAGCAAGTCATATCGAAGAAATTTTACCATTATCATAAAGTACAATATGTCACGAGAAAAACAGTATCAGAATTCACCAGGATCGGTTAAAGCGTTCCAGAGTTATTACCTCATAAAGTGACAGTGGTCAGAAGTGTAAAAATTGGCAGGGTCAGAAAGGTGAAAACAGGGTGGGTCATGAAGCGGTTAAAGAATGGTGTTGGATCATAGGCAAGGAAATGTAGGTGTTTGAATCCTCCAGAAGTATTGTATTTTTCTTTAAAATTAATGCCGCATCCAAAACCACTATACCCCCCCCCCCCCTTATCACCCTTTTCAATGATTAATTCCGTGTTGCTTTTATGATGGTTTAATGCTGCAATTTTATTTTTATTAAGATTGTTTTTCCCAGTATTACAATTTTGATCCAAAGCAATCAGGTCCTTCTCAATCAGCTCCTGGAAAGTATCTAGTATTTTTGGGCGTGACTGCAGAGGATAAAAAATGGGTTTTGGGTTTTAAAAACTCCATTCAGGGGGTTTATTGTATGTTCTAGATTCTGATTCTAAGGCCGGGGTCACACTACCGTATTAATACGGACGAGTGCTAGGCGATAAAAAATCGCCTAGCACTCGTCCCAATGTTATTTATGGGGCAGCTCCCATCAGCCGATTTTTTTTCTCTCTCGTTTTATACGCGCGAGTGAAATCGCAGCATGCTGCGATTGTACGCGTATCTCGGCTGAGAATCGCCAATGCAAGTCTATGGGTGCGACAAAAAAAATGGATATCACACGGATAGAGTTGAGCGATACTTTCCGATATCCCAAAAGTATCGGAATCGGAATGGTATCGCCGATACCATTAAAATATCGGCGATACCCGATACCGATACCGGAAATCCAATGTAAGTCTATGGGAACAAATATCGGAACTAAAAAAAACCCCATTCTTTCCTTGTAAACACTAAATATACACACATAGAATACATATATATATTATATATATATACATGTCATTGTGACATATATATATATTACATATATGTTTAGTTTATACACTTCTACATAGTAAAATATCCTCTGATTCAAATTGCAGGGTAAAGCCAGCTTCTGTGAAAAGACAGAAGCACCCGACATGAAATGACACTTGGTGTACATAGGGTTAACCATGTCTTTTCATGTCGTTGCTATCTGATTTGCACAATTACATCAGTCTATGTGTGCAAAATTTCACACCTGTAGGGGTTAATTAAAGGTGTAAATTCGTTTGTAAAAAAAAAGGACTTTTTTTGCTACGAATTTACACCTTTAATTAACCCCTACAGGTGTGAAATTTTGCACACTTTACACTCATGTAATTGTTTGTGCAAATCAGATATCAAAGTACATGAAAAGACATGGTTAACTATATGTAAACCAAGTGTCATTTCATGTCGGGTTCTGCATTTTCACAAAAGCCGGCAATTGAATTAGCGGCTATTATACTATGTAGAAGTGTATGAACTATAAATATATATATATGTGTCACAAACTCAATGACATGTATATATATATATGAGGTGTAAAATTGCTGAAAAAAAATGCGTGGGCTCCCGCCCTATTTTCGCAACCAGACAGACAAAGCCAGTGAGTGGGGGCAGATAATAATAGCCCAGAGAGGGACCATTATTGTTGGCCCCCCCCCCGGCTACTAACATCTGCCCCCAGACACCCCAGAAAGGGCAAATCTCTAATTAGATTTGCCCTTTCTGGCACTTTGCCCGTCTATTCCCATTGCCCTGTAGCGGTGGCGAATGGGTTAATAAGGGGTTAAAATGACCTTGCAATTGAAAGGTCACTTTAAGCCAGGTTAATAATTGAGAGCTGTCAATTAGACAACCATATTTTATTTACCTGCTAAAACCATTTCCTGTAATAAAAATAAAATAATAAAGCAAAATTATTCTTACCAATCCGATTCAGAGTCAGGTCCCACTGTGTAATCCTTCAGAAAGGGTTAATGTTTACTGCAGGGACCGCAGCTAATGCTGCAGCCTCACAGTAAACCCCCAAATGAATGAGTTCCTCTCCTGGCTGACAGGAGAGGAAGTGGAAAGCTTAATTGATTGCTTTCCACTTTCACTTCAGGTCAGCCAGGGACACCATCAGTGACGTCAGAGGGAACTGATTAACAAAAATAGGGGATCCCCTCGAAAAAAATTAGCGTGGGGTCCCCCCTATTTTTGTTAACCAGCCAGATGAAGCAGACCGCTGAGGCCTGGATTTTCAGGCTGTTAAGGAGCCAAGATCCATGGACCTTGCCAGCCTGATAATACCAGGCCACAGCAGTCTGCATATCTTGGCTGATTAACAAAAATAGGGGATCCCCTCGAAAAAAATTAGCGTGGGGTCCCCCTATTTTTGTTAACCAGCCAGATGAAGCAGACCGCTGAGGCCTGGTTTTTCAGGCTGGTAAGGATCCAATATCCATGGACCTTGCAAGCCTGATAATACCAGGCCACAGCAGTCTGCTTAGCTTGGCTGGTTAACAAAAATAGGGGATCCCCTCGAAAAAAAAACGGCATGGGGATCCCCCCTATTTTTGTTAACCAGCCAAGTAAAATGCAGACTGCTGCGGCCTGGTATTAAAAGACTGTCAAGGCCCATGGATTTTGGCCCTCAACAGCCTGATAATACCAGGCTACAGTAGCCCACATTTGGCGCATCAAAAGATGTGCCAATTGTGGCACTTTACCCGGCTCTTCCCACTTGCCCTGTAGCGGTGGCAAGCAGGGTAATAAGGGGTTAATGTCACCGTTGATTGCACGGTGACAATAAGCCGGTTAATAATGGAGAGGTGTCAATAAGACACCGATCCATTATTAATCCCAAAGTTTTTAAATGTTTAAAAAAAAGACACAGCAAGAAAAAAGTCTTTTAATGAACTAAAAGAGACAACACAGTTTTCATTTTTTTTATTACTCTCTCATTCCTGCGACGCCATCGATCTCCTGTAAAAAAAATAAAAAAAACAAACCAACAGTATACCACCTGTCCGACGCAGTCCATAGTAACGATTGTCTCACGACGATCCAGCTCTGCTACATCGGAATGACAGGCAGAGCCTGACATCCGGCGCAGCACAGCTGCTTACCAGCTTCCCCGGCGGTGACGTCATCGGACTGCTTTACGGCCGCGATTACCCAGCAGTCACTGCAGTTATCGCGAGATACTGCATGTGACCGCCGGGGAGAAGAGGATGGCGGCCATTAAGCAGTCCGCGATGTGACCGCCGGAGATCTTCTGCCGGGTAAGTGCCGCTGACTCCTGACAGACCCGACCAACGGACACTGACAGTGACAGTGACATTTCGATTCCGGTATCCGATATGACGAAAATATCGGAACTCGGAATCGGAATTCCGATACAGCCAATATCGGCCGATACCCGATACTTGCGGTATCGGAATGCTCAACCCTACACACGGACCATCAGTGTGACTTGCGAGAAATACGCACATATTTTCCTCATTACAGCCCATTGAGCCATTAAATTCAAAGGGGAAAAGAAGTGAGAAATGAAAAGCCATATGGATGTCATACGGATCTTGAGATACGAGGAAATCGCAACCTCGCATTTCAAACGGATTACATACGGATCAACATACGGAGAACTGTTGTGCGATTATCGCATTACAAAATCGGACCGTTTTTTTTACATGTTCTGTGAGACTCCAGCCTAATTGTCTCTATTTTGCTACTCACAATAGCTCAACAAAAGGAGTGATTTTATAAACGTAAGGCTGGGGTCACACACACCGTCTAAAAAATCGGACCGTTTTAGACGGTCGATTATTGCACACAACTTTCATGAACATTCATCCGTCTGTCATCCGATTTTCCGGGAATGATGTGATTTAGTCGCACCTGAGCGTTCGTTACACATCCGATTGACATCCGACTTGCAAGATTTTGTCGGTGACTATAGCAAAACCGACATATAATGGATCCAAATGAATAGTTTTCAAATCACAAAAGAAAGAATAGCTATATACACATAGAATACATATATATATATATATATATATATATATATATACTACATACATATATATATATATATATATATATATACATATTTATATATATAGGTTGGACAGAATAATGGAAACACCTGGAAACATCAACAAAAGTTAGTTTAATATGGTGTAGGTCCACCTTTTGCGGCGATTACAGCCTCATTTCTCCGAGGTATGGATTCATACAAGGTGTGAATTGTTTCCAAAGGAATTTTAGCCCATTCTTAAGTTAAAACACCCTCCAGTTCTTTGAGCGACGATGGCGGCGGAAATCGACATCTAACTTGAATCTCTAAAATCGACCATAAATGCTCAATAATCTTGAGATCTTGGGATTTGTGGGGGCCAGATGAGATGCTCAACTTCATTAGAATGTTCCTCGTGCCATGCTTTAACGATTCTAGCTGTATGAATTGGTGCATTATCATCCTGAAAGATGGCATTCCCCTCCGGTAACAGTGCTTGAACCATAGGATGCACTTGGTCGCCCAAAATGCCTAAATAATTACGGCTGTTAATTCTTCCATGAAGGGAAATTGGGGTAAACGATGATTCGTCTGAGAATATCACGTTTCCACGGCTCGAGGGACCAATTCTGGGGGGTTCTTCACCACTCTAAACTTTTGGAAACATTTGGCATTGAGAGCAGCAGTTTTCGAATTGCAGCTCTTCCATGGAATCCAGATTTGTTCAACTCCTGACGAACAGTTTTCGTGGAAACTGGGTTCTGTAGGTGTTCATTGAGCTCAGCAGTGATTTTCGGAGCCGTGGTCTTGCGATCCTCTCTCACCATTCGCTTTAGAGTCCAATGGTCTCTCTCAGTAAACTATGACTTTCGCCCTGTGCTTTGCTGCGGACGTTTTTCCTTCTCTTTCAAATGCAGTCAATACATTCGGGCACTTTCGGTTAGTCTAGTGCCTGCCATAACAGCACCAACAATTTGGCCTCTTTGAAAATCCGAGAGGTCTGCCATTGGTATCAGGTTCTCATCAATGTTCTTACAATTATGCAAAACAAACAGTTAATTTACATACACACATCACATAACACTAATAATCAACTACAAAACATTAGAATATGTCACGGTTTGCATGTTTATAACATGTTCGAAGATTATGATGCCAAAACGTTAGGCATTTCCATTATTTTGTCCAACCCCTGTATATGTCATTGAGACATATAATATATATATATATATATATATATATATATATATATATATATATATATAGTACAGACCAAAAGTTTGGACACACCTTCTCATTCAAAGATTTTTCTGTATGTTCATGACTATGAAAATTGTAGAATCACACTGAAGGCATCAAAACTATGAATTAACACATGTGGAATTATACATTACACTTTACAAAAAAGTGTGAAACAACTGAAAATATGTCTTATATTCTAGGTTTTTCAAAGTAGCCACCTTTTGCTTTGATTACTGCTTTGCACGCAGAAAAGGTGAACGTATGGACTCTACATGCCTGGTTCCCACCGTGAAGCACGGAGGAGGAGGTGTGATGGTGTGGGGGTGCTTTGCTGGTGACATTGATGGGGATTTATTTAAAATTGAAGCAGTGAGCGGTCCAGCTCACTCCAAACCATCTCGATTAGGTTCAGGTCTGGTGACTGTGGAGGCCAAGTCATCTGGTGCAGCACCCCATCACTCTCCTTCTTGGTCAAATAGCCCTTACACAGCCTGGAGGTGTGTTTGGGGTCATTGTCCTGTTGAAAAATAAATGATGGTCCAACTAAACGCAAACCGGATGGAATAGCATGCTGCTGCAAGATGCTGTGGTAGTCATGCTGGTTCAGTATGCCTTAAATTTTGAATAAATCCCCAACAGTGTCACCAGCAAAGCACCCCCACACCATCACACCTCCTACTCCATGCTTCACGGTGGGAACCAGGCATGCAGAGTCCATCCGTTCACCTTTTCTGTGTGCAAAGCAGTAATCAAAGCAAAAGGTGGCTACTTTGAAGAACCTAGAATATAAGACATATTTTCAGTTGTTTCACACTTTTTTGTAAAGTGTAATGTACAATTCCACATGTGTTAATTCATAGTTTTGATGCCTTCAGTGTGATTCTACAATTTTCATAGTCATGAAAATACAGAAAAATCATTGAATGAGAAGATGTGTCCAAACTTTTTGTCTGTACTGTATATATATATATTTATAGTTCATGCACTTCTACATAGTGTAATAGCCGCTAATTCAATTGCCTGCTTTTGTGAAATTACAGACCCGACATGAAATGACACATGGTTTACATACAGTTAACCAAGTCATTTCATGTAGTTTGATAAATGGTTTTCACTAACAATTACATGAGTGTATGTGTGCAAAATTTCACACATGTAAGGGTTAATTAAAGGTGTAAATTCGTTGAAAAAAAATGCGTGGGCTCCCGCGCTATTTTCTCAACCAGACAGACAAAGCCAGCGAGTGGGGGCAGATAATAATAGCCTAGGGAGGGTGCATTTATTTTGTGCCACGCCTGGCTACTAACATCTGCCCCAGCCACCCCAGAAAAGGCAAATCTATAATTAGATTCATCCTTTCTGGCACTTTGTCCATCTATTCCCATTGCCCTGTAGCGGTGGCGAATGGGTTAATAATGAGTTAAAGCCACCTTGCTATTGAAAGGTGACTTTAAGCCAGGTTAATAATTGAGAGTTGTCAATTAGACAACTATCAATTACTAATCCTATTGAAGGAAATAAAAAAGCACACATACATTAATAATAAATAATTTTAATGAAATAAACACACATTTTTTTACCATCTTTTATTTAACTGGTAAACAGGCGGCAGATTCAAAACATTTTTCATTCATTCTCCTAAAAGTATATGTTGATCACTGTGATAAACTATCACAGTGATCAAAATAAAAAAAACAGTACATAACCCCCCCTTTATCACCCCCTTAGATAGGGACATATAATAAAATATAGAAATTATATTTATTTTCATTTTTCCGTTAAGGTTAGGGTTAGTGTTAGGGCTAGGGTTAGGGCTAGGGTTATAATTAGGGTTAGCATTAGGGTTAGGGTTAGGCTGGGTTCATACTGCGTTATGGCAGTCCGTTAGACGGACGGCGTTACACCGCGGTATAACGCGGTGTAACGCAGTCCGTTAACGCTGCCATTCACTCCCATTTGAGGGCGCATCGCGATGCATGCCATAAAGCAGCATGCGTTCGCGACGTGCCATCATTCAGTGATGGAGCCTCGGACGCGGCCTGCAGCGTCTGGGCTACGTCACCGCTAGCGCAGATGAATCATCTGCTGATTTCTCTGCGCTAGCGGGTATAGCATAACACGATCGCGTTATGCTATACCGTTACCAGCCCGTCAACGCTATGTGTTGAACGAGCTGGTAAAATGCAAAATGAATCTAGCCTTAGGGTTAGGGTTGGAATTAGGGTTAGTGTTACAATTAGGGTTAGGGTTACAATTAGGGTTGGAATTTACGTTAGGATTAGGGTTAGGGTTGGGATTAGGGTTAGGGGTGTGTTGGGGTTAGGGTTGGAGCTAGAATTGAGGGGTTTCCACTATTTAGGCATATCAGGGGGTCTCCAAACATGACGTGGCGTTCAAAAAGTCAAATGGCGCTCCCTCCCTTCCGAGCCCTGCCGTGCACACAAACAGTGGTTTACCCCAACATATGGGGTATCAGCATACTCAGGACAAATTGCACACCAATTTTGGGGTTCTAATTTCTCCTGTTACCCTTGGGAAAATAAAAAATAGCTGGCTAAAAAAATCATTTTTGAGGAAAAAAATTATTTTTTATTTTCACGGCTCTGCGTTTATAAATTTCTGTGAAGCACTTGGGGGTTCCAAGTGCTCACCACACATCTAGATAAGCTCCTTGGGGGGTCTAGTTACCAAACTGGTATCACTTGCAGGGGATTTCTACTGTTTAGGCACATCAAGGGCTCTGCAAATACAACATGACGCCCGCAGAACATTCCATTAACGTCTGCATTACAAAATGGCGCTCCTTCCCTTCCAAGCTCTCCTATGCGCCCAAACAGTGGTTTCACCCCACATATGGAGTATAAGCGTACTCAGGAAAAATTGCAAAACAACTTTTGGGGTCCAATTTCTCCTGTTGCCCTTGGGTAAATAAAAAAATAGCGGGCTAAAGAATCATTTTTGAGGAAAAAAATGATTTTTTATTTTCACGGCTCTACGTTATAAACTTCTGTGAAGCACTTGGGGGTTCAAAGTGCTCACCACACATCTAGATAAGTTCCTTAAGGGGTATAGTTTCCAAAATGGTGTCATTTGTGGGGGGTTTCCACTGTTTAGGCATATCAGGGGCTCTCCAAATGCGACACGGCATCCAATTTCAATTCCAGACAATTTTGGTTTGAAAAAGTCAAACGGCCCTCCTTCCCTTCCAAGTCTGTCGTGCGCCCAAACAGTGGTTCCCCCCACATATGGAGTATCAGCATATTCAGGACAAATTGGACAACAACTTTTGTGGTCTAATTTCTCCTGTTACCCTTGGGAAAATGAAAAATTGGGGACTAAACAATCAGGTTTGTGGAAAAAATATGATTTTTTATTTTCACGCCCGGGCGTTATAAACTTCTGTGAAGCACTTGGGGGTGCAAAGTGCTCACCATACATCTAGAAAAGTTCCTTATGGGGTCTCAGGACAAATTGCACAATAACTTTTGGGGTCTTGTTACCCTTGCGAAAATAAAAATTGGGGTGAAAAGATAGTTTTTGTGGAAAAAATATGATTTTTTATTTTCATGGTTCTATGTTATAAACTTCTGTGAAGCACTTGGAGGTTCAAAGTGCTCACCACACATCTAGATAAGTTCCTTAGGGGGTTTAGTTTCCAAAGTGGGGTCACTTGTGGGCGGTTTCCACTGTATAGACACATCAGGGCCTTTACAAACGCGACATGGCGTCCAGCCAATTCTGCGCTGAAAAAGTCAAACGGCGCTCCTTCCCTTGCGACCTCTGCCGTGCACACAAAAAGTGGTTTACCCCACATATGGGGTATCGGCGTATTCAGGAAAAATTACACAACAAATTTTGTGGTTCATTTTTTCTTTTAACACTTGTGAAAATAAAAAAAATTGGTTCCGGAATAAAGTTTTTGCAAAAAAAGTTAAATGATAATTTTTTCCTTCCACATTGCTTCAGTTCCTGTGAAGCACGTAAAGGGTTAATAAACTTCTTGAATGTGGTTTTGAGCACCTTGAGGGGTGCAGTTTTTAGAATGGTGTCACTTTTGGGTATTTTCTATTATATAGACCCCTCAAAGTGACTTCAAATGTGATATGGTCCCTAAAAAAAAAATGATGTTGTAAACATGAGAAATCGCTGGTCAACTTTTAACCCTTATAACTTCGTAATAAAAAAATGTTGTTCCCAAAATTGTGCTGATGTAAAGTAGACATGTGGGAAATGTTATTTATTAAGAAATTTTTGTGACATATCTCTCTGATTTAAGGGTATACAAATTTAAAATTTGAAAATTGCTAAATTTTCAAAATTTTCACCATATTTCCATTTTTTTCATAAATAAAAGCAAGTCATATAAAAAATTTTTAACCACTAACGTGAAGTACAATATGTCACGAAAAAACAGTCTCAGAATCAGCTGGATTCGTTAAAGCTTTCCAGTGTTATAATCTCATAAAGTGACAGTGGTCAGAATTGTAAAAATTGGCCCGGTCATTAAGCTGCAAAATGGCTCTGTTACTAAGGGGTTAAAGCTGTCAGTGTGATTTTACATTATAGCCGGGGATGAATTGCCTGCTTTTCTAAAGGACACCGGTGTGATTTAATTGCAAGTCACACGTGCGGTCCGTTTGTAATCAGATTTTTCATCGCACCCATAGACTTGCATTAGCGATTGTCGACCCACAATCGGTGACAATCGCAGCATGCTGCGATTGCACTCGCACGTATAAAACGGACCACAAAAAATCTGATGGTGGGAGCTGCTCCATAGATTAACATTGGTCCGACTGCAATGTGATATTTTGTCCGATTTTGTCGCCAGTGTGACCCCGGCCTTAGAATCATAGGAGGACAAAGTAGTCCGGTTAATATTAGAATCATCCGATTCCGCATAATGGCATTTGAGGGTGAAATTATGTGCCATTTTAATGACATCTAAGAATGTCTTGAAAATATTAAGTTTATTGGTGGGACAGAATCCTAGTCCCTTAGAAAGGATTTCTATTTATTCTGAAGAAAGAATGTGACTCGACAGATTGTAATGACGTCGAGTCCCACCACAGTTTTATTTCTTTGGCTTTGTTCCTCTCTAACTTTCTTAAAAGATTATCCAAGGAATCCAGCTCCTGCAAATGGGGTATTTTCCACATTAGTACCTGTATTATTGTTAAAGATTTTGTCAAATCTTGACCTTCTGTTAAGTGAAGCCAAAGAAATAAAACTGTGGTGGGACTCGAAGTCATTATAATCATATTTGGATAAAAAGATGATCCCAAGAGGGCTCCATATGAATAAAAATCCGACCTTATCTACTTATCCGGAGACATTTAAACAAGAATGGGATGATAATGTCACGGGGCAGTAGTGGGAATACAGGGGTCGAGGAACTTGGGCCCCTGAACTGCCCCTCGGCTAAGGGGATGCCATGTCTTTCCTTTGCTTGGGGTACACTTGAAGGTAGTGAGGTCCAAGTCACCGACTTGTCACTATCTCCTGTTTAACCCTGAGCTAAACCCCCAATCCCCTCCCCAGGAGGTAAGACAGGGAATAAAGTGAACTGCACCAAAATAACAAAAGGAAAAAAAAGACAGACACTAGGGTTAAAATCAACTAAAAAACAAAACTTAGCTTTCTCTGCTGCAATGCACCGCACCTGATCAAGGTAATAGCTGTAGTACCACTGCACCCAGCAAGCTCCTGACTCTAGCTTGGTTGGTCTCCAAAGAGCAAGTGTATCACCAACAGTCAGCTGACGCATCAGGTGACCTTTTAAAGGATGGTGGGAGTGATCACCACCTTCCCCTGACAACTCAGAAGCCATGTAATTACACCTGCGGCCACCGGGGGAAAAGACTGACTTTAACCCCGATGGCCTGAAACGAAAAAAGGTTTAATATGCAAAGCAAAATCTGCCACCAATCCAAAAACGGATTGTGACAGTTGTCCTGACTGCATGCTCTAATGGTGTAATGCAGTTAATTGTAACACATGAACAATCAGAATTCGAAAAAGTGAAAGCGGACATTGATAATACAGAGAAATTGCTGGAACAATACAAAAATAAAAAGGATTTTAAAATCTCCACTGCAGGCATCAATATATGTCTTGATATATTACAATGTAAAATTTCAGAGAGGAAAAAAATAAAATATGAAAGATATCTCAAATATTATCAATCTGGCAATATTTACGATTGGAAAATAAAAACTTGTTTATCTAGACCCCCTAGAGATCCACAAAAACTTAGAAAAAAGAAAGCTAAAAATGTGACATTTGCGGATACTGATCCTGAAGCTTCTTTTGGCTCATCATTGATTACTAGAGTTGAGCGAAACAGGTCGGTCAGATTCATAAGTCACCGACTTTCGCTAAAGTCGAGTTTCGCCGATCAAAACCCGACCATAGCGTGAAGTTGGCCGTGCGGTCGTCGACCCGAGCGCCAAAGTCGATGTACCCATAATGCTTGCAGGCGCCTGTTTTCAGTCAATGAGCAAAGACGAACACTGTGGGCAACGAGATGACATGGGCAGCATCCACCACCATGTTACAGAAGGGCACTGCAGTGATTGGCTTGCTTTGAGGGGCATCATAGTGGCTATAAAATCCCTGAACGCCGACCGCCATTTTACTGCTGCCGATCTTAACAGTAGGGAGAGGTTGCTGACGCTGTTTATCAGTAGGGAGAGAGTTAGGGCTGGAAAGAGAAGTTCTTATGTGCTTGTGTTGATAGCAGTTGTGCTGTACAGTTAGTGTGCAGTGACAGGGGAGGATTTTCTTGTGCGCAGCAGAGCTGGTTATTAGGCTGCCTGATAGCTGTATTGCTGTGTGTACACTGCTGTGCAGACTGCTTTTTACACAGCACTTATACTTTTATTCTTTTTTTCTGCACAGTTACCAAGCGTTCATTTTTTCCCACACCGTATAGAGGTGTACGCTCCTCACACACTACCTTGTACCGGCTGGTCTCACGGACAAATACATATTGACTATCTGTGTGTGACTCAGGAAATATATACGGAGATTACCCCAACACTGTTTACAGCTGTACACTTCTGATACAGTCCCCTTTTTAAGCTTTTTATATTCTGGTCTAATCAAATACCGAGTGAGCATCTGTGTTTGACTCAGGCAATATATACGAAGATTTAAAATTACCCCAACACTGTATACAGCTGTACGCTTCTGTTACAGTACCCTTTTTCTGCTTTTTATATTCTGCACAACACCTATATATGTAACCCATAAATCTATTACAGAGCATATATGCGATAGAGAGACACCAAAAAATGAAAAAATGCTCTATCAAAGGTAAAAAAACAAATTTTATTGATCAATACAATTAAAAAACTTTTTTTAAAATATAAACAACACAGTACACCGGAGAAAACCACACAGAATACAGACAAACCAGGTGGTACAGCCCAAGCACGGTATGATGTAATTAGTATCTAAATAATGCCAAAAAAATCGCAGCATAGTGCAAAAAAAGCAGCAACTTGAGTTAATTTATGCACACTACAATAACCAAGAGTATATGTATAGAAGATATAGATCTCTCAAATAGAAAGAAAGGGGAAACAATGAACCCCTAAATGTATATGATTACTCCAAGTGGAGAAAGATTAGTTTGTCCTATGTGAACAAGTACCGTAAGTTGGCAAATGTGTCAGTTATATATTAAAGAGAGACATATATATAGTGTGCAATAAATAGCCAAGTAAGAAGGCATATGTAGATATGTATGTATACGGTAAAATAATTCAGTATAATACAACACGGAATCACCAATAACAGCATAATAAGATTATTACTCATAAATGCACATTACTCTGGGTAGATGTCAGTATAAGAAGTAAAAAATAGATGTCTCCAAAAGGCAGGACAAAAAACGGCAGTTTACTAGTTAACTGACATTGCTTCAAATAGACACATTTCAAAAAGAATTCCTAGCCGGAAAAAACATCCTCTATGTGCAGACTTTGTAAGTGAGAAAAGCACATATCCACAGTAGAAAGAGCACATCCATGTTAATACAAACAAGAGCATCTAAGACTCAGAGAAAAAGGTGCATATAAACATATACATACATAACCAGGCATAGTGCTTATAGACACTTATAACACATAATTACCTAAGAGCTCAGGCGTCCACCACACCCGACGCGCGTTTCGCATTGAAATGCTTCGTCTCTCTTTAATATATAACTGACACATTTGCCAACTTACTTGTTCACATAGGACAAACTAATCTTTCTCCACTTGGAGTAACATAGTTATTAAGGTTGAAGGAAGACTTTAAGTCCATCTAGTTCAACCCATATCCTATCCTAACCTGCCCTAACATGTTGATCCAGAGGAAGGCAAAAAAAACCCAAATGGCAAACAGTAAGCTTCACATTGGGGAAAAAAATTCCTTCCCGACTCCACATACGGCAATCAGACTAGCTCCCTGGATCAACGCTGTATCTAGGAAACTAGTGAATATAGCCTGTAATATTATACTTTTCAAGAAAGGCATCCAGTCCCCTCTTAAATTTTAGTAAGGAATCACTCATTACAACATTAGACGGCAGAGAGTTCCATAGTCTCACTGCTCTTACAGTAAAGAATCTGCATCTGTGATTATGGCTAAACCTTCTTTCCTCCAGACGTAGAGGATGCCCCCTCGTCCCCGTCACAGGTCTAAGAGTAAAAAGATCATTAGAAAGGTCTTTGTACTGTCCCCTCATATATTTGTACATTGTAATAAGATCACCCCTAAGCCTTCGTTTTTCCAAACTAAATAACCCCAAGTGTAATAACCTGTCTTGGTATTGCAGACCCCCAGTTCTCTAATAACCTTGGTCGCTCTTCTCTGCACCCGCTCCAGTTCAGCTATGTCTTTCTTATACACCGGAGACCAGAACTGCACACAGTATTCTAAGTGTGGTCGCACCAGTGACTTGTATAGAGGTAAAATTATGTTCTCCTCATGAGCATCTATGCCTCGTCTAATGCATCCCATTATTTTATTTGCCTTGGCAGCAGCTGCCTGACATTGGCCACTAAATGTGAGTTTGTCGTCCACCCATACACCCAAGTCTTTTTCAGTGACAGTTTTGCCCAGTGTTTTACAATTAAGCACATAATTATACATCTTATTTGTTCTACCCAAGTGCATGACCTTACATTTATCCCCATTAAAGCTCATTTGCCATTTATCAGCCCAAGCTTCTAGTTTACATAAATCCTCCTGTAATATAAAATTATCCTCCTCTGTATTTATTACCCTGCAGAGTTTAGTGTCATCTGCAAATATTGAAATACTACTCTGTATGCCCCCTACAAGGTCATTAATAAATATGTTAAAGAGAAGCGGCCCCAATACTGACCCCTGTGGTACCCCACTGCTAACCGTGACCCAGTCCGAGTGTGCTCCATTAATAACCACCCTTTGTTTTCTATCCATGAGCCAGTTCTTAACCCACTTACACATATTTTCCCCTATCCCCATTGTTCTCATTTTATGTATCAACCTTTTGTGTGGCACTGTATCAAAAGCTTTTGAGAAGTCCATGAACACCACGTCCACTGCATTCCCTTGGAGTAATCATATACATTTAGGGGTTGATTGTTTCCCCCTTTCTTTCTATTTGAGAGATCTATATCTTCTATACATATACTCTTGGTTATTGTAGTGTGCATAAATTAACTCAAGTTGCTGCTTTTTTTGCACTATGCTGCGATTTTTTTGGCATTATTTAGATACTAATTACATCATACCGTGCGTGGGCTGTACCACCTGGTTTGTCTGTATTCTGTGTGGTTTTCTCCGGTGTACTGTGTTGTTTTTATTTTTAAAAAAAAGTTTTTTAATTGTATTGATCAATAAAATTAGTTTTTTTTACCTTTGATAGAGCATTTTTTCATTTTTTGGTGTCTCTTTTTATATTCTGGTCTATTCCATACTGAGCCTGTGAGCGTCTGTGTTTGACTATGGCAATATATATGGAGATTTAAAATTACCTCAACACTGCATACAGCTGTACACTTCTGACACAGTACCCTTTTTCTGCCTTTTATATTCTGGTCTAATCCATACTGAGCCTGTGAGAGTCTGTGTGTGACTCCGGCAATATAAACGAAGATTTAAAATTATCCCAACACTGTATACAGCTGTACACTTCTGATACAGTACCCTTTTTCTGCTTTTTATATTCTGGTCTAATGCATACTGAGCCTGTGAGCGTCAGTGTTTGACTCCGGCAATATATACGGAGATTTAAAATTATCTCAACACTATATACAGGTGTACGCTTCTGATACAGTACACTTTTTCTGCTTTTTATATTCAGGTCTAATGCATACTAAGCAAATGAGTGTTTGTGTTTGACTCCAGCAATGTTTAAGAAGATTTAAAATTACCCCAACACTGTATACAGCTGTACGCTTCTGATACAGTACCCTTTTTCTGCTTTTTATATTCTGGTCTAATTCATACTGAGCTTGTGAGTGTCTGCATGTGACTCAGTCAATATATACGGAGATTTAAAATTACCCCAACACTGTTTACAGCTGTATGCTTCTGATACAGTACCCATTTTCAGCTTTTTATATTCTGGTCTGATCCATTCTAAGCCTGTGAGCGTCTGTGTGTGACTCCGGCAATATATAAGGAGATTTAAAATTACCACAACTCTGTATTCAGCTGTACGCTACTAATAAAGTACCCTTTTTCAGCTTTTTATATTCTGGTCTAATCCATACTGAGTGTGCGTCTGTGTTTGACCTCCGGCAATTTTTACGGAGATATAAAATTATCCCAACACTTTATACAGCTGTACGCTTCTGATACAGTACCCCTTTTCAGCTTTTTTTTACATAGTTATTAAGGTTGAAGGAAGACTTTAAGTCCATCTAGTTCAACCCATATCCTATCCTAACCTGCCCTAACATGTTGATCCAGAGGAAGGCAAAAAAAACCCAAGTGGCAAACAGTAAGCTTCACATTGGGGAAAAAAATTCCTTCCCGACTCCACATACGGCAATCAGACTAGCTCCCTGGATCAACGCTGTATCTAGGAAACTAGTGAATATAGCCTGTAATATTATACTTTTATTTGTAATATTATACTTTTTTATTCTGGTCTAATCCATACTGAGTGATCGTCTGTGTGTTACTCCGGAAATATATACGGAGATTTCAAATTAACCCAACACTGTATACAGCTGTACGCTTCTGAAACAGTACCCTTTTCCTGCTTTTTGTATTCTGGTCAAATGCATACTGAGTGAGCGTGTGTGTGCTACACTCCAAATATATACTGAGATTTAAATTTTCCCCATCACTATATACAGCTGTACACTTCTGATACAGTACCCTTTTTCTGCTTTTGATATTCTGGTCTAATCCATACTGAGTGTGCGTCTGTGTGTTACTCTCACAATATATACAGAGATTTAAAATTACCCCAACACTGTATACAGCTGTACGCTTCTGTTACAGTACCATTTTTCTGCTTTTTATATTCTGGTCTAATCCATACTGAGCCTGTGAGCGTCTGTGTTTGACTCCGGAAATATATACGGAGATTTAAATTTTACCCTATACTATATACACCTGGCATCTTCTGATACAGTACCTTTTTTCTGCCTTTTTTATTATTGTCAAATCCATACTGAGTGAGCGTCTATATTTTACTCCGGAAATATATACGGAGATTTAAAATTACCCCAACACTGTAAACAGCTGTACGCTTCTGATATAGTCCCCTTTTTCAGCTTTTTATATTCTGGTCTAATCCATACTGAGTGAGCGTCTGTGTGTTACTCCGGAAATATATACGGAGATTTAAAATTATCCCAACACTCTATACAGCTTTTTGCTTCTGTTGCAGTACCCTTTTTCTGCTTTTTGTATTCTGGTCTAATTCAAATTGAGTGAGCGTCTGTGTGTGACTCCGCCAATATATACTGAGATTTAAAATTACCCAACACTGTATACAGCTGTACGCTTCTGATACAGTAACCTTTTTCTGCTTTTTATATTCTGGTCTAATTCACACTGAGCCTGTTAGCATCTGTGTTTGACCTCCGGCAATTTTTACGGAGATATAAAATTATCCCAACACATTATACAGCTGTACGCTTCTGATACAGTACCCCTTTTCAGCTTTTTATATTCTGGTCTAATCCATACTGAGTGATCGTCTGTGTGTTACTCCGAAAATATATACAGAGATTTCAAATTAACCCAACACTGTATACAGCTGTACGCTTCTGAAACAGTACCCTTTTTCTGCTTTTTGTATTCTGGTCAAATGCATACTGAGTGAGCGTGTGTGTGCTACACTCCAAATATATACTGAGATTTAAATTTTCCCCTTCACTATATACAGCTGTACACTTCTGATACAGTACCCTTTTTCTGCTTTTTATATTCTGGTCTAATCCATACTGAGTGTGCGTCTGTGTGTTACTCTCACAATATATACAGAGATTTAAAATTACCCCAACACTGTATACAGCTGTACGCTTCTGTTACGGTACCCTTTTTCTGCTTTTTATATTCTGGTCTAATCCATACTGAGCCTGTGAGCGTCTGTGTTTGACTCCGGCAATATAACGGAGATTTAAAATTACCCCAACACTGTATACAGCTGTACGCTTCTGATATAGTACCATTTTTCTGCTTTTTATATTCTTTTCTAATCCATACTGAGCCTGTGAGCGTCTGTGTGTTACTCCGGAAATATATACGGAGATTTAAATTTTACCTTATACTGTATACACCTGGCATCTTCTGATACAGTACCTTTTTTCTGCCTTTTTTATTACGGTCAAATCCATACTGAGAGAGCGTTTGTGTGTGACTCCGGAAATATATACGGAGATTTAAATTTTCCCCTTTACCATATACAGCTGTATGCTTCTGATACAATACCATATATCTGCTGGTCTTTTTGGTACATTTTCCCAAACATGAGGAAGTATGGTGGAAGAGGCCACAGACGAGGGCAGGGGGGCCAGCAGGTACTGATGGTGGTGGTGGTGCATCTGCTGGCAGTGCCAAAAGCACAATAGCACCTAAGGCAGGAGGTGTTGAGCCTGCATCATCGTCTGGCTCCAGATGGCCTGGAAGGCTCCCTTTTCTGGGAGTAGGTAAACCGCTTTTAAAGCCGGAGCATCAGGAACAGGTTTTGGCTTACATTTGCCGAAACAGCCTCCAGCTCTATCGCCTCCTCTCCTGAAGTTTCAAAAAAATGCAAGCACTGAGTCATCAGGCTCCTGGTCAGGAACAACACCTTTCCTTGTGTCCTTCACCCCCACCAAAAGTGAAGGATGCGGCAGATCACACTTCAGATTACTCCCTGGAGCTCTTTTCACATACCATGCCTGGGTTATCAAGTCAAATCCTGAATTCCCCAGTCCAACATGAATCTGACATGGAGTGCACTGATGCACAGCCACTACTATCTGATTCTGCTGGTACATTCATCCGGAGCACTACATTGCCCTCGCAGTCTACTGAGCCAGAATCTGACCCTGATGAAACTCAGGTTCCCCTTCCCGCATACTATACCACCTAACATGGTGACACAGAGGAAGGTGCACATGAAATTGAAGAGGAGGTGATGGATGACCCAGTTGTTGACCGGATTGGCATCCATTGGGGGAAGAGGGTGCCGCTGGCAATAGCTCAGAAGAGGAGAAGGTTCCGCAGTAGGCATCAACATCGCAGCTGCGGTTATCTGGCAGGCCCATAGCAGTCCAAAAACGTGTTAAAACAACAAAAGAGTTGCAGGATAGCTTGGCCAGACGGTCAAATTAGCACAGCGTGCAAGCCCTGAAAAGTTTTACCATAGTAGGAAGAGTGCAGTGTGGCACTCTTTTTTACCAAAATCCTATTGATGAGGCAAAGGTTATCTGTAAGAAGTGTGGAACAACCTTTAGCAGAGGGAAAAATGTCAGAAATTTGAATACCAGTTGCATGCTTAGACATTTAAACACCATGTGCTTGCAAGCGTGTACGGACTACAAAACCTCAGGCACACCTTCCCTTGAAAAAGCAATACGCGAAACGTACGTCGGGACTTTGGAGATAGCAGGAGAGACTTACAATGGGTATGTGTTGATCATTATATCTGCACCAATATACTTTTTGCACATGCACAGGCACCTTACATCATTTGACTCTGTTTGACAGAATCCGCTTATGTGTATTATTATTTGTTGATGTTTTTTCAATTTATGTTTATACACTTTGTATATATACTTTCGGATTCTTATGTAGCAAAACAATTTTTTTTTTTTTTCAGTTATTGGTGCTTGATCTTATATCACTATATCCCATAGTCTTATATATATTTTTTCCTCTATCCCACTTGGTGTTTTGTACTTGAGTTGTATTCCTTTCCTCATATATGGTGTTCGTTTTTTTCATTGTATTTATTATTATTATGAAATTTATGTATTATATGTGAATAAAATTTGTTATTTTTATATATATTTCTCTTTGAGTGATGTGTTTGGATATATTATATCCAATTTTGTTCTTGATTAATATCACACATCCATTTACTTTGGTGCAATGTTGGAGTCCTTTCCATGGTGAAGGTCCCTTTAATTTGCAATAACATGTTTTTGGATATTTTTGTAGCTATAACTGTTTCTGTGTTGTTCACAGCTTCCGATCCAAAACATATGGATTACCGAGCCCGCGATCAGGCGTGGCTCAGTAAACTAAATGAGGTATTTAAGGACGACTCAAGTGTGATTTTAAATGGCAGAGATTCATTGGAGCAAACCGCCCGCCTTAAAGATCTCCTCCACAAACGTACAAAGCTGTGGTGGAACCGAGCCTTTCTTGAACGATATAGAGCTAAGAATTTAATCCCACGTGGTCTACGTGTACAAATTTTTCCATCTTTTATAGTCCATGATGATACGTTAAAAGATAAATGGGAGATGGTAGCCACTGAATGCTCAAAGGGGTTTATACAAATTCTGTTACAGTTGGATAATGCTAAATTAAAGGATGTTGAAAAGGAGATTGAAGTTATTCAGAGGGATCTCTCTGAAGATCTATCTGTAACTGCCCTGGAAGCCTTTAATAAAGATCTTGAAGTATGTTATCAGAAGTGGGAGAAGGAAATCGTGGACTTTAAGTCCCGTAAATTTCAAAGAGACAGTCTCGATTTCCTGAATAAAACTGCATACAAATGTAAGGTTCTATGTATATATTCCTGAAACTCAGTTTGTTCGTCAGCCATTTTACTTTCTGTCTTGCTGCAGCTATCTTGCCCTCAGTCAAAATGGAGTTTCCAGCTTGCATGTTCCCGCCCTGATTCTCTCCTTTGCTTCTTAAGCAGCCACAGCTGAGCAATCAGTGCTTCAGAATCTAGCCTGCAGTGAACCTGTGACTTGACTCCTGTAAGCCTTGGACCTTGTACTCCAGCTATTCCTACTGAGGAACTCTGAAGCACTTGTGGACTCTGAACCCTGCTCTTTGAAAGACCCACGTTTGCATGGACTTACGGTAACAGAGAAGAAGATCCTGAATCTGTATTGGAGAGTGATTGCTGAGCTTGGATTACTCTGGCCTGCTGTGTCTCCTGTTTCTGTGTCTGCAAACTGTGTGACTATTTCTGCCAACTTGTATGAAGTAATACAGGACTTTTCTATATCAAACCTATGACTCCTGTGTTTTCATCGCACCCAAGCACAAGACGCTATATGAACTGTACTACATACATTACAAGATTCTGAAGCCAAAACGTTAGTGTCTGCTGGGTCTGGAAGGCTGTGTCTGCTGTACTGTGTATATCAGACGTCCGGTTGTACTTTCTGTGATGACAGTGGTTGTGACTTCTCACAACCATTCCAGGTGAGCAATTCCCTTAAGTTTTTTCTTTTTGCAGTGTTACCACAGGTAAACACTATTGTTTTTTTTTTTTTCCTTTCTTTTCTCTTTTTTGTCTGCTGTAACTCTGGATATCAGATGTCTGGTTGAAACTTTCTGTGATGATAGTGGTTGTGACTTCTCACAACCATTCCAGGTGAGCAGTTCCCTTAATTTTTTTTTCTCTCTGCAGTGTTGCCACAGGTGAACACTATTGTTTTTTTTTCTCTCCTCTTCTTCCAGTAATCCTGTCTTAAAAGATCTGGAAAATGGAGGCCCGCATAAAGGAACTTTGCGGAGTGACTGATAATATCCTTGAAGATTTGCAGAATATAAAGACCCGTTTTACAAATCTACAGGACCTCAATAATCACAATTTGCAAGTGGTTGGACAGACTACCCAGGATTTGCGAGCCAGGATTGAGGTTCTAGAGGGGCGAGTCCAGGCTCCTGCCGTAGCCCGAGTGCTGGGATTCCCAAGTTGCCCCCTTTTCATTTTGGCGGTGAACGTGAGAAATTCAGGGGATTTATTAATCAATGCAATCTTTTTTTTTCTGCACATGCTTCACAATTTCCCACTGAACGATCTAAGGTGCTTACTATAATTATGTTGCTTACCAACAAGGCTTTAATGTGGGCAAACCCTCTGATTGAGACTGAGGATGATTGTTTGAATCACCTTGATGATTTTATTTCAGCCATGGGGCAGGTGTTTGATGACCCCAATCGAGGTGCAACAGCTGAAGCAGCCATGTTAGCTTTGCGCCAAGGTAAGCACTCGGTAGCTGAATATGCCTTGGATTTCAGGAGATGGGCCCTTGATACCACCTGGGACAGTTCCGCCAAAAAATCTATTTTTCGAAAGGGGTTATCTCCACTGATTAAGGATGAACTTGCCCGTGCCGACCCTCCCACTGCGTTAGGTGACTTTATTAACTACTGCATCCATATTGATACTCGTCTGACTGAACGCAGGCAAGAGAGATGGTTCGAAAGCAATCGTACTAACCTTTTCCTACCTTCCTCTTCAGGCTAGACATGACAGGCACACCTTCCCTTGAAAAAGCAATACGCGAAACGTACGTCGGGACTTTGGAGATAGCAGGAGAGACTTACAATGGGTATGTGTTGATCATTATATCTGCACCAATAAACTTTTTGCACATGCACAGGCACCTTACATCATTTGACTCTGTTTGACAGAATCCGCTTATGTGTATTATTATTTGTTGATGTTTTTTCAATTTATGTTTATACATTTTGTATATATACTTTCGGATTCTTTTTGCCATATGTAGCAAAACAATTTTTTTTTTTTTTTTTTCAGTTATTGGTGCTTGATCTTATATCACTATATCCCATAGTCTTATATATATTTTTTCCTCTATCCCACTTGGTGTTTTGTACTTGAGTTGTATTCCTTTCCTCATATATGGTGTTCGTTTTTTTCATTGTATTTATTATTATTATGAAATTTATGTATTATATGTGAATAAAATTTGTTATTTTTATATATATTTCTCTTTGAGTGATGTGTTTGGATATTTTATATCCAATTTTGTTCTTGATTAATATCACACATCCATTTACTTTGGTGCAATGTTGGAGTCCTTTCCATGGTGAAGGTCCCTTTAATTTGCAATAACATGTTTTTGGATATTTTTGTAGCTAAAACCTCAGGTAGCACATGTGCACCTGCTCCAACTGAAGGTAGCCAGCAATGCTACATTGCTTCTGGTGGTCTGTAACCACCAGAGGGAGCCTCTGCTCATTCACAACAGTAACCCCCCTTGAGGAGTGGTCACCGAACCCTCACTTGTGCAACCAGGCCGATCAGGATGAGCTCGGTGATAGGCACAGATCAGTCTCCTAGCATGGATGTCTGAAGCAAACACCCAAGAATTGTACTCCTGACCATAATCTCTCCACTTAACCAAATACTGGAGTTTCCGTCTAGAAAAACGAAAATATAATATTTTCTCAAACACATACTCCAGATTGCCCTCAACCAAAACAGGGTCAGGAGGCGCAGCCATAGGAACCACTGGCTCGACAAACCTCTTCAATAAGGACTTGTGGAACACGTTATGGATCTTAAATGTCCCTGGAAGAAGCAAACTGAAGGAAACCGGATTAAGAATCTCCATGATCTTATAAGGTCCAATGAACCTAGGCTTAAACTTTGGAGATGCAACCCTCATAGGGATATTTCTTGAGGACAACCAAACCAAGTCCCCCACTTTAAACCGAGGACCATCAGTCCTATGCCGGTTGGCAAACCGCTGGGCCTTCTCTTGAGAGAGAGACAACCTCTCCACTACCTGGTCCCAATTCTGCTGCATTCGCTCGACAACAGAGTCAACACCCGGACAGACAAAAGCCTCCGCCTGTCCCAAGAAAATCGAGGGTGAAACCCAGAATTGCAGAAAAATGGAGACATCAAGGTGGCAGAGCTAGACCTATTATTAAAAGCAAACTCAGCCAAAGGCAAAAAAGAGACCCTGTCATCTTTTTCAGCAGACACAAAACATCTCAAATAAGTCTCCAAGGTCTGGTTTGTTCTCTCGGTTTGTCCATCGGTCTGAGGATGAAATGCAGAGCAGAAAGATAATTGAACACCAAATTTAGAACAAAATGTCCTCCAAAATCTGGAAACAAACTGGACTCCTCTGGTGAGGAGATTTGTGTACACGTGTTTAGGGCTTGACTGAAATAAGCCCCTAGAATACCGGTTCTCCGGTGAGGAGATTGCTTGATTGCTTTTCTGACTGCATGACCGCGGACTCCTATCCGCACAGCAGTTATCTGTGTTTCCCTGTGATGTTAACAGGATACAGTACATATCTCTGCGTCTCTACCTCAGCGACTCTGTGGTGTAACGGAGTTCGCTTATACCGCCATATAGTGCCACAGTATTTATATTTGCGACTCTGTGAAGCAACAGAGTTCGCCTATACCGCCATCTTACTAGCAGCAGGCTCTGCCTGCACAGTGGACCCCGGGCTGCCAACGCACCCACTATTTTTTTTTATCTGGTGCGTTCCGCAGACCCTAACAGTACACTAGCGCCAGGGTCTGGCTAGAAAAATGGCGGACAACCAGCGTCTACGGCAGTTCATCCAGCAGCTGGAGGGTAGGTTGGCGTCTCTCGAGCGCACAACCTCAGTTGTGGATGTGATCGCAGTCGCTGTTCAGGCTGCTAGCGCAGCGGCAGCCAGTTTGTCCTCTGACACCTCTGCTCCGACCTTGTCCCATCTTTTCTGGTGACAGCAAACTTTGTCGGGGATTCATGAGTCAGTGCTCTATACAGCTCGAGCTTCTGGCTGCACGTTTTCCCACAGAGTGGGCACAAGTGGGTTTCATAGTGTCTCTTCTGTTGGGCAACGCTGCTGTGGGAGCGTGACGATCGCGTGGTGCAGAGTGCTCCTCAGTTTCTGGAGGCTCTTAAAAAGGTCTTTTTAGGCCCTCAGGTCACCCACGATTCGGCGCTCCAACTGCTGACAATGTCACAAGGTTCGAGCTTGGTCAGTCAATTTTCGGTCCAATTTCGGACTCTGGCCTTCGAGTTAGGGTGGCCAGATATGGTCCTTATACCGGTATACTGGAGAGGTCTGGCTCACCATGTAAAGGACGCCTTGGTCACCAGGGAGATTCCTGCCTCTCTGGAGAAGCTTATCTCCATATCTACCCGCATCGACCTTTGTTTTCACGAGCGGGCTCAGTGTAGACGGAGGTTTCTGCTGGCTCCCACCTTTGCCAAACCCTAGAATTTCCCATTCAGGCGCCTTACTCCTCGGAGGCCATGGAGGTTGTTCGAGCGGGACCTAAGTCTCGGCCCGCTCGAGTCTCCGTGGTTTGTAACAATTGTCAGCAGTTAGGACATTATGCCAATAGATGTCCCCAGCGATCGGGAACACGATCGCGTCTACTGACCATGGGAGGAAGTTCACTAGAGTCAGCGGCATTTGCCTCCAAGCTGTCCTTTAAAGGGACAATCTCTTTTGGTCCATCCACTCTAACAGTTGAGCTTTGTGTGGATTCTGGAGCAGAGGGGAACTTTATGTCCTCTGCTTTCGCTTTCCGCCACACAATACCTCAGGTGATGCTCGCCAAACCGGTGACCGTTCGAGTGGTAAATGGATCCATACTGCCCTCACAGATCACATATCAGACAATCCCTCTCACATTAGCTATGTCTCCTTCCCATCAGGAGATTATCTCTTTCCTTATCCTTCCTGAGGGTATAGATGAGGCTCTGCTGGGAGTACCCTGGCTTCGTCTTCACTCCCCACATATTGAGTGGTCCTCTGGGAAGAAACGGGGTTGGAGTGAGTCTTGTAGAGGTAGATGTGTGAGGGAGAGTGTTCAGGTTGCTACTACAGGGATACCCGCAGATCTCACTTCCCTACCCAAGTGTTATTGGTCCTATGTAGACGTGTTCTCCAAAAAGGCTGCGGAGATACTTCCGCCTCACCGCCCCTATGACTGTCCTATTGACCTCTTGCCTGGAGCGGAACCTCCCCGGGGAAGGGTCTATCCTCTCTCTCTCCCGGAGGAGGCTATGTCCCAATACATTCAGGAGAATCAGGCAAGAGGGTTCATTAGGAAGTCAGTGTCACCTGCTGGGGCAGGGTTCTTCTTTGTGCAAAAGAAGAACGGAGAATTATGTCCCTGCATAGATTACAGAGGTCTTAACGCCATCACCGTTAAGAATAAATACCCTCTGTCTCTGATTTCTGAGCTCTTTGATAGGCTCCGAGGAGCAAGGGTATTTACCAAATTAGACCTGCGGGGTGCTTATAACCTGATTCGCATCCGTGAGGGGGACGAATGGAAGACGGCTTTTAATACCAGGGATGGGCACTAGGAATATCTGGTGATGCCCTTCGGGCTCTGTAATGCCCCAGCCGTTTTCCAAGACTTTGTTAATGACATCTTCCGGGATATGCTTTCCACCTCAGTCGTAGTCTATCTGGATGATATTCTCATCTTCTCTCCAGATATTGACTCCCACAGGAAAGATTTCTGCAGAGTCTTCGACCTCTTGCGGGCCAATTCCCTTTATGCGAAGTTGGAGAAATGTGTGTTTGAGCAGGAGTCTTAACCATTCCTGGGCTATATCATCTCCGCCCAGGGATTGGCTATGGATCCTGCCAAACTACAGGCTGTGATGGACTGGCAAGAACCCCATTTTCTTAAAGCGGTGCCGAGCTTTATGGGGTTCATTAATTACTATCGCCAGTTCATTCCCTATTTCTCAACTTTGGTAGCTCCCTTGGTAGCCCTCACCAAGAAGGGAGCAAATCCCAAATTGTGGTCCGAAGAAGTCTCCAGGGCTTTCACCTCAATTAAGTCTCATGCACTCCCATCCTACATCGCCCTGATGTTGACAAGCCATTCATATTGGAGGTGGATGCCTCATCCGTTGGTGCTGGAGCAGTCCTTTTTCAAAAGGATGCTCAAGGTCGGAAGCATCCTTGCTTCTTCTTCTCTAAGACCTTTTCACCAGG
Organism: Oophaga sylvatica; assembly: GCA_033576555.1. NCBI lineage: Eukaryota > Metazoa > Chordata > Amphibia > Anura > Dendrobatidae > Oophaga > Oophaga sylvatica. The sequence goes on along the minus strand of JARQOD010000006.1, from coordinate 150,894,466 downwards.
GAGTTGGCTTTCTCTGAGTGGAGACATCTGTTGGAGGGGGCTCGTTTTCCCTTCCAAGTCTTTACGGATCACAAGAATTTAGTATATTTACAAACAGCCCAGCGGCTAAATTCTCGTCAGGCCAGATGGTCCTTGTTTTTCTCCCGATTTCACTTTACACTTCATTATCTCTCGGGAGAGAACATTCGGGCTGACGCTCTCTCTCGATCCGTAGTGTCTTCTGAGGAGGGGGAGCCTCGGCTTATTGTCCCTTCTGAGAGCCTGAGAACCTTAGCGCTGGTTTCACTAGAGTCTGTACCTCCGGGCAAGACTTTTGTACCACCCAATTTGTGACCAGAGGTACTCTCTTGGGCTCATTCGTCCAGGGTGGGTGGACATTTTGGGACCAAAAGGACATCTGAGCTGCTTGCGAGGATGTACTGGTGGCCGCATATGGTCCGTGATGTTGGGGATTATGTTCGGGCGTGCGTTTCCTGCGCCAAGAATAAGTCTCCTTGACAATGGCCAGCTGGATTACTTTACCCTTTGCCGGTGGCAGACAGGCCCTGGGAGATGGTCAGAATGGACTTTGTGGTGGGCTTACCCAAGTTTCAAGGTTGCACCATCATTTGGGTGATCACCGACCATTTTTCCAAAATGGTGTGAGTCGCTCAGCCAGGGCCAGTGGGGTACTCGGTACCGAGCCCGTTCACTTCAATGGGGATGTCACGGGTACCACCCAATTTGTGACCAGAGGTACTCTCTTGGGCTCATTCGTCCAGGGTGGGTGGACATTTTGGGACCAAAAGGACATCTGAGCTGCTTGCGAGGATGTACTGGTGGCCGCATATGGTCCGTGATGTTGGGGATTATGTTCGGGCGTGCGTTTCCTGCGCCAAGAATAAGTCTCCTTGACAATGGCCAGCTGGATTACTTTACCCTTTGCCGGTGGCAGACAGGCCCTGGGAGATGGTCAGAATGGACTTTGTGGTGGGCTTACCCAAGTTTCAAGGTTGCACCATCATTTGGGGGGATCACCGACCATTTTTCCAAAATGGTGTGAGTCGCTCAGCCAGGGCCAGTGGGGTACTCGGTGCCGAGCCGTTCACTTCAATGGGGATGTCACGGGTAGCGCAGCTCAGTCCGTGGCCCTGGGCGCTCACTAAAAGGGATATTTACAGGGGATTATAGGTTTGTAGAAATGTTCGTGACGCCACCTGTGGTTCCTGGTCAGGGTGACCAGCGCTGCAGGGTAGATCCTCTGAGGGGTTGTTACTGGGCAGCAAGGTGTTAAGTCTTCCACAGGCAAGACTGATCCCTCAGGGTATATGGCAGTGTAGGGGTGCAGGAGCAATAAGGCAGACACACACAAGAAAGTCTCTTTCTGTACCTTTACTGATGGTAGATGCAGGCACGTCCCGGGAAGCTGTCAGGGTGGAGGATGCACTTCCAGTAATCCCACTGAGTAGGTGTAGGGCCTCCGTACTCCTGTATGTGTGTGAGTTTCTGACCTGTATAAAACGAAGTCTAACTCTGTCTTCTCATGTACGCCCGGCTGACTTTGTGGTGGAGCCTTCTCTTGGATAGAACTCAGTCTCTAATGGTTGCGCTGACCAGACTCCTGTTCTTCCTGACCCCGGTTACATATCAGCACTGCAGGGCCCCTGCGACTTGAAGTCCCACAGGGTCTCCGGTTTCTCCTACTAGTCGTGTTGATGCTAGCATGCTCGGACCCGGTGCAGAGTAGAGGTAAGCGATCAATGCTGTTTCAACCTCTGTCACTCTATTCTTCCTTCCACTCGCCTTTCGTCCTACTCTCACCCTTAACATAAGCACACACTAGCAGTAGATGGCAGTTCTTCCTTCTCTTCACCGTTCTCAAAGCGTCGGCACGCTTGCTCACTGAAAATACCTCAGTTGACTCAGTTTTGACCAGGCTAAGTGGCAGTCTTCCTCCACCATTACTGGACTCCACAAAATAAACTAAGTTCAAGCTGTAAACTTCAGTCTGTCCAACACTGCAGTTCCCTTTCCTTCCCTTCCTTCTGAGGCTCTGTCCGAAGTAGCTATCAGGACCTTCCGTAGGACTGATCTATGCACACTTCGAGAGTTACTTTCCACTTTCCTAGGGAACTATCAGTCTGTCACGTTCTAAGGTAACTTTCCTCTATGCTCATCTGAGGTAACACCAACAACTAGCCAACTCTCAGCTAGACTGCCTGGAAAAACTACTGCTGTCTCTCTCCACCACCCTTATATATATGCATACTCTCCAAGGGCTCCCTCTGGTGGCACCAGGGAAATGTGAAGATGTGAATGAATATCGGGTAATTTTGTGAGTTTACCATCTGTGCATCCTCCAGGGTAACATGTGGCACCAAGCGCAGCTGGGCTACACATCCCCCCTAGTTATCATCAGCACTCCCGGGCTGAAAAAGAAATAATTTTTATAATATCAACAATAAACAATAACTCATCCCTTGCGGGAGGTAAGGACACTTTGAAAGTTTCAATAAATACAAATACAAGTAGAAAATACTTTCAAGTGCAAATAACAAGATTCTTGTGGAGGACCCGTACTAAACCTCCCACGGTGGTCCTGGGTGGGCTGCAGGACTTCTCTGCTGCAGACCTCACTCAAGGCCACACCATACGGGTTTTGCTTCAGAGGTAGACACGGTTTACGTAAAACCAAGATGGGGCACCGAGTGCCAACTATTTACATTGAAAGTTTTTGGGCTGGCAAAGTCCTCAGCCACGCAGTCCACATTATAGACATTAGAAAACCACATTACCCAAATAAGCATCAATCATGTAAACATTTTCACAATAAAGTGCAACTTTGTACAGTACAGTAAACCCTGTCTGGCTCCTACTGGTCTTCAGCGAACATGTCAGCATCTTCCATACCTGGGGCTGGAAGCACACTGTGGTTCTAAACCTCATCACCATGAAGTCATGTCCTGCTACCGGTGTCTGGGTAGCCACAGTTCTCTTTTCTACTTTCGTTCTGCGACTTCCTGGAGGCCTGACAGGTGCCTCTCCTAAGCTTAGGCTCTGCAGGTCGCACAGGCTTCGCTCAGCAAGGGATGCTTTTGCAGTCGCTGCGCTCTGCAGCGTTTCCAAGTGTGACGCAGGTGCGTTGACTGGCTCAGTAGGGGGCGCACTAGCAGCCGCTGCGCTCTGCAGCGTTGCAGAATAGGACGCAGGTGCGCGGACTGGCGCCAGTGTGGCTGGGGCCTGGGACACAGAGACACGGGGTGCGTTTCCTGCTTCAGGGACCGGGTCGCTGACTCTGGAGACGTTCAGGGCATACCACCCCTTAAGCCCCCAATGCCGCGTGTAGGAGACTACATTCCCTATTAACAGATCCCTGTCCGGGTGCCCCTCAGGCAGGTGAGACTCCACATCCCTGCGGTTTACAAAAACCTCCTGGTACAGGCCGGGCTCATGGATGAAACCCCAGCCTCCCTGGAGTTTGAAGTCTCGTATTGCCCCCTGGCGCCGCGGTTCCCGGAGCGTACCTTTATCTCGCTGGACAATCTCCTTATCGGCAAGATCCTGCTCCCGGTACCTCCGGCGAAGCCGGTGCGCCTCACACTGCTCCTGCTGCTGCCGCTCCTCCTGCTCATGGCATCTCCACTCGTTCTCCTTCTGGGCGGTGTACTCCATGTCGTCCAGGAGCTCCATTTCCTCCCAATCGATCTCCATCGCTTGTGGCTGGGTTTCTTCCGTCGTCCCTACCGGGGGACTGCATTCCGCTGCTACCGCTGCGGCCTCTGGTTCCAGGCCTAGCTGGCGTTCCGGTCCGGGCAAGGCCTCCTCAGCCTCCTCTCCTCCCGCCGCGGCCTTGGCGGGGTCAGGTACAGCTCTTTTTGGGCCGGCCTCCGGTTCCTCCTCAGCCACTGGTTCCAGTGGTGGTGCGGGTGGCAGTTGCGCATCCAGGGGGAGAGCAGCTGGTCCCACTGCAGCCGCAGTTTCAGGGCACGCCAGCTCCGCTCCATCGCCTCCATCTCTGCGCGGTATCGGGCCAGATCCCGAAGCGCCGCATCCACCTCCTCCACACGGTACATCATTTCTTCGTTCTCCCGACCTGGGGATGGTTCAGGCACAGGATACACCTCTTCAGGGGAACGGGGTCTGCGCACCGCCATTCCCCCACACAGCAACTCCTGTCCTTCCGCCATCTCACGCCAGGCCAGACTTTGTTTTCCATCCAGAACACTCTGGTCTTTTCCGTGGAGGCGGTACTTTCGCTTTCTCTTCCTTGCACTGAGGATGAAGAGGAGGCGGATCTCTCTTGCAGTGGGGCATGCTATGACATTGTAGAAGCACTTGGATAGGGCGGCCATAACTTTCGCGCCACAGGGGGGTACGCCCATGAATACACGCCCTCCTTCTTCACCAGCGCCTCAGGGCGCAAATATGGCGGCAAAATGGCGGCAAATGGCGCAAAAAATCACAAAACAGCAACACAGTCTTTTTGCACAAAAACAGTCCATTCAGGCACACAGGACTCACATATAGCGAGCTTCGTATCCTGTTCGTGACACCAAGAATGAGTCGCTCAGCCAGGGCCTGTGGGGTACTCGGCACCGAGCCCATTCACTTCAATGGGGGATGTCACGGGTAGCGCAGCTCGGTCCGTGGCCCTGGGCGCTCACTAAAAGGGGGATATTTACAGGGGATTATAGGTTTGTAGAAATGTTCGTGACGCCGCCTGTGGTTCCTGGTCAGGGTGACCAGCGCTGCAGGGTAGATCCTCTGAGGGGTTGTTACTGGGCAGCAAGGTGTTAAGTCTTCCACAGGCAAGGCTGATCCCTCAGGGTATATGGCGGTGTAGGGGTGCAGGAGCAATAAGGCAGACACACACAAGAAAGTCTATTTCTGTACCTTTACTGATGGTAGATGCAGGCACGTCCCGGGAAGCTGTCAGGGTGGAGGATGCACTTCCAGTAATCCCACTGAGTAGGTGTAGGGCCTCCGTACTCCTGTATGTGTGTGAGTTTCTGACCTGTATAAAACGAAGTCTAACTCTGTCTTCTCATGTACGCCCGGCTGACTTTGTGGTGGAGCCTTCTCTTGGATAGAACTCAGTCTCTAATGGTTGCGCTGACCAGACTCCTGTTCTTCCTGACCCCGGTTACATATCAGCACTGCAGGGCCCCTGCGACTTGAAGTCCCACAGGGTCTCCGGTTTCTCCTACTAATCGTGTAGATGCTAGCAAATTCGGACACGGTGTCCGGTTGTGCAGAGTAGAGGTAAGCGATCAATGCTGTTTCAACCTCTATCACTCTCTTCTTCCTTCCACTCGCCTTTTGTCCTATTCTCACCCTTAACATAAGCACACACTAGCAGTAGATGGCAGTTCTTCCTTCTTTTCACCGCTCTCAAAGCGTCAGCACGCTTGCTCACTGAAAATACCTCAGTTGACTCAGTTTTGACCAGGCTAAGTGGCAGTCTTCCTCCACCATTACTGGACTCCACAAAATAAACTAAGTTCAAGCTGTAAACTTCAGTCTGTCCAACACTGCAGTTCCCTTTCCTTCCCTTCCTTCTGAGGCTCTATCCGAAGTAGCTATCAGGACCTTCCGTCAGACTGATCTATGCACACTTCGAGAGTTAATTTCCACTTTCCTAGGGAACTATCAGTCTGTCACGTTCTAAGGTAACTTTCCTCTATGCTCATCTGAGGTAACACCAACAACTAGCCAACTCTCAGCTAGACTGCCTGGAAAAACTACTGCTGTCTCTCTCCACCACCCTTATATATATGCATACTCTCCAAGGGCTCCCTCTGGTGGCACCAGGGAAATGTGAAGGTGTGAATGAATATCGGGTAATTTTGTGAGTTTACCTTCTGTGCATCCTCCAGGGTAACATGTGGCACCAAGCGCAGCTGGGCTACACAGGTGCACCTGGTGCCATTACCACGTTTACCTTCTGCACGGGCCCTGGCTACGTTGTTCATAAGACATATCTTTCGTCTACATGGCATGCCGGACAAAATCGTTAGTGACCGATGTCCCCAGTTTGCGTCTCGGTTCTGGAGAGAGCTTTGTCGTCTATTCAGTATTGAGTTAAATCTCTCTTCGGCATATCATCCCGAGACGAATGGGTTTGTAGAGAGGGCCAACCAGACCTTGGTCACATATCTGTGACACTTTGTATCTGCTAGGCAGGATGACTGGGCATCTTTGTTACCATGGGCAGAGTTTGCGTTGAACAACGCCGTGGCAGAGTCCACTGGACAGACACCATTCCTCCTTAATTACGGTCAGCATCCGCGGGTTCCTGTGCCTATGCCCGTGTCTTCCATCGACTCCAGGGTGGTAGACAGGGCTGTGGAGGCATGGGACATTTGGGACCATACTCAGGATGCCATTCAGGCCTCCAAGGAGAGGATGAGGTCCTCCGCCGACGCACATCGGCGCCCCGCTCTGACATTTGCTCCCGGTGACTTGGTGTGGCTCTCCGTCCGTAACATCAGGCTGCAAGTGGAGTCCACCAAGTTGGCACCCCATTACCTGGGTCCCTTCAAAGTCCTCGAGCAGGTTAACCCTGTGGTATACCGTTTGGCCCTTCCACCATGCCTGGGTATCTCCAACACCTTTCATGTGTCCCTCTTGAAACCCTTGGTCATGTCCCGGTTCTCTGAGTCATCTGCCGGGACATCGGGTACATCTACGGACGATGACGAGGTGAACACTATTGTGGGGTGCAAGGTGGTACGGGGCAAAAAGATTTATTTGGTGGATTGGAGGGGTTATGGGCCTGAGGATAGGTCCTGGGAGCCTGTTGAGCGCATTCACGCTCCGCAGCTCATTGCTGCCTTTGAGCGTAGTGAGGCCCAAAGGAGGGGGGTAATGTTAGGGGTCGAGTTCCCGCTCCTGCACAAGGGGAATCTCTAGCTATCCAAGCTGCGGTCTCCCATCCGTCTCCGGCCGCAGTGGAATTTGCTCAGCAAGAGACGTCGGTCCCAGCGTCTCGCTCAGTCTAATGCTGTGCAGAGGATGACTGCTGCCACTCCAGGTCCTGCCATTGTAACTAGTGCAGGTCAGCGGCAAGCAGACTCTGTTGGGACTAAGTCCTGTGCTTTCCTTTCTGAACATGCCCAGGGTAAGATCTCTCATAGGAGATTAGGGGTCACATGCTCAGCTATTGCAGCGACTCCCATTCGTTCTCCTGGAAGGTCCTGAACCTGCTTGAGTTCTGGGGCAGGCTTCCATTGGTTCTTCCAGGAAGATCTTGCAGTTGCTGCTGCTATAAAAGGGTTGCACAGCAGCACGGCCATGCGCTAGTGTCAATTGTATTATGTGCTTTGCGCCAATGTGATCATGCATGCTTGTGGTTAGGGCTCGGCTGAAATAAGCCCCTAGAATACCGGCACCTCCGGTGAGGAGATTTGTGTGCACGTGTTTAGGGCTTGGCTGAAATAAGTCCCTAGAATACCGACTTCTCCGGTGAGGAGATTGCTTGATTGCTTTTCTGACTGCATGACCGCGGACTGCTATCCGCACAGCAGTTATCTGTGTTTCCCTGTGATGTTAACAGGACACAGTACATATCTCTGCGTCTTCTACCTCAGCGACTCTGTGGTGTAACGGAGTTCGCTTATACCGCCATATAGTGCCACAGTATTTATATTTGCGACTCTGTGAAGTAACAGAGTTCGCCTATACCGCTATCTTACTAGCAGCAGGCTCTGCCTGCACGGTGGACCCCGGGCTGCGAACGCACGCACTATTTATATTTGTCTGTTGCGTTCCGCAGACCCTAACAAATATGCCTTACAGGAGCTCGCTTGCCCTGCTGGTAGTGTGCTATCAGAAAGAGTCTTCATTGCTGCTGGATCAATCCTGACAGAAAGAAGGACCCGGCTGTCAACAGAAAATATTGGTGATCTCACCTTCATTAAAATGAACCATGCCTGGGTTTCAAAAGATTTTGTACCACCTTCTCCTGATGACACATACTGTAGGTTGCCAGCAAAATGGCTCGCTTTGTCCTCCTCTTCCTCCGACTTCTCCAATTCCTCCATTTGCAGCTGCTGAACATCCAGCCTACACCTCAACATATGCCAGTTTTTCCACCTCCCTAAATGGGCTGTACCCCCCCATGGCCGGCGTCACCACCTGGCTCAACTGGGCAAATGCTGGGGCCCTGAGTAGGTGGGGGGCACACTCACCGTCAGAGACAACGGCGTACTATGAGGGGCCCTGTGCCAGTGCCGGCGCCCATGAGTCGCCCCCCTTGCTTTCTCAGGGCCCCTGCACCTGCAATACTTACCTCTCCCTGCTCCACCGCTGTGACGTCTTCCACGTTTCCTGACAGTGACATTCAGGTCAGAGAGCGCGATGATGTCACGTCTGTGTGCCCTCTTCCTGAACAGTCACAGTGCATAGAGCTGGAAGATGGCGACGCTGAGGAATCCAGAGTAGAGCAGTGCCCAGCCAGGAGAGGTATTTCATTTTTTGGTGAAAATCAAGTTTATTTACATATTTATACACATCAATCATTAATAACAGGAAGAGAAAAGAACATACCTCTTCTACTATCACATGCAAAAAAATTATATAGCAACTATAACTTTTCCCCAGAAAGTCATACATATAAAACAAATGTTGGATGAGCTCCTGAGGTGCTTACTCATGTAGGCAATTAACATCAGTATTACTTTGTTTATAAATTTTAAAGAAGAAGGTACCTAGACTAAGACTCTAGGTCTACAAAAGAAAAGAAGATAGAGAATAAACAAGGGGGAAAGAAGGGAAAAGAAAGAAAAGAAAAGGGGAGGGGGAGGGGGAAGGATTTTAAGGAGTGGGGTAGGAAATGTGGCTCCATCCATTAGGTAAACTCATATGACCCATCATTTATGGGTCTATCAACCAAGAGTCCAATTCCGATGATCCTCTAAACATAATCCAGGGGGCCCAAGTGTTATATACCTTTCCTGTTGTATCATTCAGTTGTCCTATCAGCTATTCCATTCTATATATGTCGTTGAGTTCCATCACCAAATCAAAATGCGAAGGAACCTTTTCCTGTTTCCAAAATCTAGTAATCACGTTCCTGGTAGCAGTGAGAATATGTCTAAGAAGACCTTTCTTAAATCTAGAAATCGAGGAGCTACACAAGGACAGCAAGACCACCTCCATTGTTGGTGTAATTTTGGTTATAGACAGCTTGTTGCAGAGATCAAAGGATGCTAACCACAGTTTCTGTATGAGTGGGCAGTGCCACCAAATGTGTACAAATGAACCTCTATCTATTAAACATCTCCAGCATGTATCCGGTGTTGTTGGATAAATTACGTTTAAATCTGATGGGCATCTGTACCACCTTGACAAGATTTTGTAGCTCCTCTCCTGTGATGTCGAACAGAGCAATGACCTGAATGTGCATAAGAAAATCTTTGTTCTTTCTTCAACTGATAAGGGTCTACCCAAATCAATCTCCCATTTTGAAAAAAATGCTGGGAAATCTCTCGATGGGGTCTGCCCTTCTTGGATGGTTTTGTATAATAAAGAGATAGTGTGATCTATAGAGTTTGTTGATAAACAAAGAGTCTCAAATGGAGATAATATTTTGTATGGATCAGATTGTTTGGCTAATTTAATAATAAAACTCTTTATTTGTTCATAAAAGAACCATGCACCTGTTGGCGGCTCCTTGTCCCAAAAAATGTCTTGGAAAGACCTCATCCCTGTCCTTGTAACATAATCATGGACTATGGGGCACAAAGCTCTATTTTATGTAGATAAGTGTCTCTTTTTAATCCTGCAAGAAAGGATGGATTGTCATATATGGGAGTTAGGGGCCAGGAGACGAAGAGACTCCCAGCTCTTGACTCCCTCTTTTGATAAATGATATCATGTTTTTGGTGAGGAAGGGTAAAGGTATATCCCGTTCTTCCGTCGGGGACCAAATAACTATACGGAGTGAAGTCTATTAAGATCATTTTCTAATGTAACCCATTTTTTGTTGTTTTGTTATGAAACAGATCTAAAATACATGTACCAATTGCTGCTTGACTATACATAGCAAAATCTGGCAGACCTATTCCCCCTTCTTGCTTCGATCTACTTAACAAAAAGTATGAAATGCGTGCTCGTTTTTGTGACCAAATAAACCGAGTAATCGCTTTTTTAAGACATGAGAAAACGAGGCAGGAAAATACAAGGGAATTGTTTGGAAATAATATAGGAGACGGGGTAATAGATCCATTTTAATAGCGCTTACTCTTCTAAACCAAGATAAAGGTAGTTTATGCCATTTTTCTAAGTCTAACTCAGCTTTATGTAAAGCTGTCTTAAAGTTTGCTTCATAAAGATTAGATACTTTGGCAGTGATTTTTATTCCTAGATAGGTAAGAGAATCTGAACACCACTTAAAGGGAAATGAGGCTGCCAACCTCTCCACCTCTCTTGGTTGGATTGAGATATTGAGAATCTCCGATTTGTGGGCATTAATTTTGAAATTGCTCAGACGACCAAATCTATGTAATTCTCAGATAATATTTGGGAGACTTATAGTTGGGGAAGAGACATACAATAGGACATCATCTGCAAAAAGTGCCACTTTGTGCTCTTCTGATTGGGCTTTTATGCCTCTAATGGAGGGATTATTCTGTATCGTGGTTGCTAGATGTTCCATAGTGAGTATATAAAGCAAGGGTGAAAGAGGACAGCCTTGCCTCGCACTATTCCGAATTTTTAAATGTGTTTGAAAGTGCGCCATTAATTTTAACTTGAGCACTGGGAGATGAGTACAGGGCAGAAATTCTAAGCCGCGCTTAGTTACCCAATGTGTACCCTAGATACCAGTTCCGAGCTTCTGCTGTACGCGCTGGGAGCTCGCTGATCGTTGGTCTCCCGCTGTCACACGCAGCGATGCGCGCTGGCCAGAGGGACACCAACGATGAAAAAATGGCCCAGGCCATTCGACGACAATCAGCGATACCCAGCAGGGGGGCTGGTCGTCGCTGCGTGTCACACTAAGCAAGATCACTGGCTAGGTCTCTGTTGCTTCAGCGATCTCGCTAGCGATCTTGCTTGGTATGACGGGGGCTTTACAAAGGGCAAAACAAATTGTTGAAAAAATGGACTGGAAAGTACTTTAAGAATCTAACAAAAATAAAGGTGCACAATTTTCAGGAAGACAATGTGGTAATATAGTTTTCTCTACAGAATTCTCTCCACAGTATCACACCATCACAAATATTATTAAGAAATATGTGCCATTATTATACAAGGATAAAAAACACTGCAATGTCCTACAGAATAAAAGAGTTCAATATATAGCCAAGCGGGCTCCTACTTTGGAGGATAAATTATCTCCTAGTATGGTAACCAGTAATACTTTCTCACAAAAATCTACATAGCTCTCAAATAGATGATTTTTTAAATTTGGCCATAGTTGCTGCATCACTTGTTCTTATGCACTTAAAAGTGAATTTTTCACATAGGTGCAAACTGGAAATTCTTATCCTATGTAAATCTTTCACATTGGTACAAACTGGAAATTCTTATCCTATTCATAGTTTTATCGACTGTAATACTCCTGGTGTCATATATTTAATTTAGTGCATGTAATGTGAGGTGCAGTATGTAGGTTGCACTATTACTACCTTAGAGATATGCATTAGAAGACATCTATCTGACACTACTAATCCTGATGCATTGAATGTCTCTGTGGTGTCCAAGCATTTCATTAATTGCCATAACCGAGACCTCATTTCAGATTTATAGGCATAGAAAAAAAAAATCAGTAAGAGGTGGAAATTTTCATTGAAAAACCCTCAATCGGGAATCTTACTTGATATTTAAATTACCATATATACTCATGTATAAGCCGACCCGTGTATAAGCCGGCCCCCCTAATTTTGCCACAAAAAACTTGGAAAACTTATTGACTCGCGTATAAGCCGGGTGTATAAGTTGCCGTCCTGCTCTGTGCTCCCCCCTCCAGCTCTGTGCGCCCCCATTCTCCTCTGTGCTCCCCTCCTCCTGCTCCATTATCCTGTCCTGGTCGTGCTTTCCATCCTCCCCCGTCCTGCTCTGTGCTCCCCCATTCTCCTCTGTGCCCACCCCCGTCCTACTCCGTGCTCTCCGTCCTCCCCCCGTACTGCTCTGTGCTCTCTGTCCTCCCCCTGTTCTGCTCCGTGCTCTCCGTCCTCCCCCCCGTCCTGCTCCGTGCTCTCCGACCTCCCCCGTTCTGCTCTGCGCGCTCCGTCCTCCCCCGTTCTGCTCTCTGCTCTCTGTCCTCCCCCCCCCCGTCCTGCTCCATGCTCCTTGTCCTCCTCCATGCTCCCCCCATCATGCTCACCCTCCCCGTGCCATCGCTGAACGTCCCGGCTGGCAATCCTGCGTTCTCCCCGGCTTCCTGCAGCTCTCCCCGGCTTTCTGCAGCTCTCCCCGGCTTCCTGCAGCTCTCCAGCGCTGAGCGGTGACGTAATACCGCTCATTAAGGTCATGAATATGGAGGCGACGCCCATGGGAGTGGCGTCGCGTCCATATTACATGACCTTAATGAGCGGGTATTACGTCACCACTCAGCGCTGGAGAGCTGCTGGAAGCCGGGGAGAGCTGCAGGAAGCCGGGGAGAACGCAGGATTGCAGGGACGTTCAGCGATGGCACGGGGAGGGTGAGTATGATGCCCCAGCCACCGGCTCCTGCCGCCGCATCCCCTCCCCCGCTGGTTTCTGCCCTATGACTCGTGTATAAGCCGAGGGGGCATTTTCAGCACAAAAAAAGGTGCTGAAAATCTCGGCTTATACACGAGTATATACGGTATGTACAAGAGTTCCAACAGGTTTGAGCACCAGACAGGATTTGATCATGCAGTACAAGTAAAATAATATCACCAAAATAATTGGTTTTGCTGTGTCAAGCATGTATTTGACTGTTTAGAAATAGGTGTGTATAGTCCTCTTATATATATTCTTTTAATGTATTTTCTCTTTTTTTGGTATTGCATGCAATGGAAATAATTTTGAGAGCTTTTTTTTCTCTTACTCTCTCTTTTTAATTTGTCTTCAACCAGGAGGTTGGGTGTGGATAATTAGATACATCAATTAATCATGCTAATGAGGGCATTGCCTACCACCCCCTCACTCATGTCTGGAGACTTTTAAAATGTCACATTTAGTCAGAATTTCTAATCCATGATTTAGACTCCTTTGAGTTGAAACGTGTCAGATTTTTTACCGTCCAATAGGGTATCCACTACCTGTAACATGCTCTTTTAACAAAAATAAATAATAATATTTTTTATAACTACCTTCCTGCCTGATATCGCTGGAGATTACTGTGTGTTTGAACTTGTATCGCCAGGCCAGGGCAGCTCCATGCAACGGTGTGTATCCAGCTATCCGGAGGACGCTAAGGGGTGAGCTAAAACATTTTTTTCATTTTGAAGCTCTTAAAGAGACAATGTTTCCATGTCTACCTCCATGTACATCTGAGTGAGCTGATCTACCACAATCCTTACTGTAGGAAGTTGCTGTTAATCAAATACCCTTATTTGAGGGTGTACTTAGGTTTTACCATAACTGTATTTGACTATACTGAAGTTGTATAAGGGATTCCTTGCTTGAGAAAAACTCTCTAAGAGATAGTCAGTGCATTACATGGACGGGGATTCATTTGATATACACCATGTTCCAAATTATTATGCAAATTATATTTTTTTCTGATTTTCCTAAGTGGTCGGTGCAAATGACAGTCAGTCAAAATAATGCCATGTGATGACATTGTTCCTACAGTCTCCTCCCTGAGAGCAGGCACCGGCAAGCTTCCTGCATTGCCTGTCAGATCGCTGATCTGACAGTGCTTTGCAAAGTGTCAGATCAGCGATCTGACACTATACACCATGTTCCAAATTATTATGCAAATTATATTTTTCTCTGATTTTCCTAAGTGGTAGGTGCAAATGACAGTCAGTCTAATAAAAGTCATCACCCGTTAGAGAATACATCGAATTTTATTGAAGAAACCTCCCAATGATAACAGCATAATCTCCAAAATGAATAAAACCTCAAAATGCACTGTTTTAAATTATTAGTCACAGTAGAATTTCTAAACATTTGATATGTTTTAAAGAACTGAAAATGCTCATTTGTGGAATTTGCAGCATTAGGAGGTCACAATCACTGAACAAAAAGCTATTTAACTCCAAAACATCCTAACAGGACAAGTTACATGTTAACATAGGAACCCTTCTTTGATATCACCTTCACAATTCTTGCATCCATTGAATTTGTGAGTTTTTGGAGAGTTTCTGATTGTATTTCTTTGCATGAAGTCAGAATAGCCTCCCAGAGCTGCGGTTTTGATGTGAACTGCCTCCCACCATCAGAGATCTTTAGCTTGATGATACTCCAAAGGTTCTCTATAGGGTTGAGGTCAGGGGAAGATGGTGGCCACACCATGAGTTTATCTCCTTTTATGCCCACAGCAGCCAATGACTGAGAGGTATTCTTTGCAGCATGAGATGGTGCATTGTCATGCATGAAGATGATTTTGCTCCTGAAGGCACGTTTCTGCTTTTTATACCATGGAAGAAAGTTGTCAGTCAGAAACTCTATATACTTTGCAGAGGTCATTTTCACACCTTCAGGAACCTTAAAGGGCCCTACCAGCTGTTTCCCTATGATTCCGGCCAAAAATATGACTCCTCCACCTCCTTGCTGACGTCTCAGCCTTGATGGGACATGGTGGCCATCCACCAACCATCCACTACTCCATCCATCTGGACCATCCAGGGTTGCTCGACACTCATCAGCAAACAAGACTGTTTAAAAAGTATTCTTCATGTATGTGGGGGCCCAATGCAACCATTTTTGCTTGTGAGCACTGTTTAGGGGTGGCCGAATAGTCGGTTTATGCACCACAGCAAGCCTTTGAAGGATCCTATACCTTGAGGTTCGAGGGACTGCAGAGGCACCAGCAGCTTCAAATATCTGCTTGCTGGTTTGTTATGGCTTTTTAGCAGCTGCTCTCTTAATCCGATGAACTTGCCTGGCAGAAACCTTCCTCATTCTGCCTTTATCAGCACGAACACGTCTGTGCTCAGAATCAGCCACAAATCTCTTAACAGTACGATCATCACGCTTAAGTTTTCGGGAAATATCTAATATTTTCATCCTTCACCAAGGCATTGCACTATTTGATGCTTTTTAGCAGCAGAGAGATCCTTTTTCTTTCCCATGTTACTTGAAAACTCTGGCCTGCTTAATAGTGTGGAACATCCAGTTTTCCTTTTTATTGGGCTCACATGGCAAACTAATTATCACAGGTATCTGAGATTGATTTCAGTGATCCAAAGAACCCTGAGACACAATACCATCAATGGGTTTCATTTACAAAAAAACAAAAAAATACGCTATGACACTTAAAACCAATTTCCATAATAATTTGGAACATAGTGTATCTGCTCACCAGTAGTCAATTACTTCCTGACATTTGATATACTGGTATGTTATAGGTTGGATCCCTATGTATACAGTGGACAGAGGAGCATAGCTTGCACCATATTTGGGAGATGGCGGCTTTGATACACAGCAAGCAGGCATTTTGCTTTAACTGCAGTGACCAAATCAAAGTCTGCTTGATTATCTTGTCTCTCTATGTGCATACATAGCTGCAAGTAGGGTAGAAGAGAACTGTGTGGTTCTGCTCTTCATGCCAGGCTATTCACAACCCAGAAGTTCAGGACCAGACTTTTTCTAGAAAGGCAGCGACTTTCATGGGACGTTATGGACGCTTGGAACCTCTTTTGTTAATAGGTGTTTTTACTAGAAACTTCATCAGTCTGAGGCAGGTCACTCTTTTCTTAAATAAAAAGTGCAGTCCCAAGCTGGTGATATTTACTCCTAAAACGGAATTATACTAGGTGGACTTGCTAAGCATCTTGGAACAGCCGCACTTAGACAGCAGATATGTACCTTGACCATCACCATGTGCACTTTAAAACCTGCTAAGGCAGCTGCACGCAGCATGAGTTTTTAGGTAGTGTACCCCTACTACTAACACATGTAGTTTTCCCAATTGATAAATTCAGATCTGCTTTTGCTGGGCTCTGTTGCAGACATCATATAGTGTACCCTCAAACAAACACTAAGCTCTGATGTTTTAAAGTGCGTCCGTACATTCGAGTTTGCTGCATCAATGTGGTTATCTGCCATCTCAGTGTTGTTGTTCTAAGATACTGTAGTGCCCACATTGTTTTTCCTGCTCAAGATTTAATCTGCAACTCGCTCACTAACATACAAGTTAGGCATAACTGAGGACAGTTTTTGAGGTAAAACAAGATGAGTTTTATTTTCTAGACTAACATTCTAGTACATATGTTATAGCTGAAAACATCCCATTAATAAGCATAAATCATAAAGTAATCATCAATACATCACCGAATATTGTAGCATCACTCGAAGATCGGGGACTTCAAAACTATCGCATCAGGAGGAACAGGGAAAACACTTGTCAGCACGTCTGCTTGACCTCAAATTAAGTCCCGACCCCTTATAGAAAGTTCCTTGCTTATATACATTATGTAAATATACCAGTACATGTGTACTAAATATAACTGTTCATATTAGCGCAATCGCAGTACGACCATCTAGAATATTCTGGCGCATGATCACCTCATGTGATCATGCGCAGTTACTTTGTTTTTCAAGGGTCTTATCAGTTACTTTGTTCTTTTCAAGGATTTTATGCTCGTATTCAATGAGTCAAAAGAGCTAGTTTCATCTGGATTACTCTCCTTTTGCAGTCATATTTTGTCCTATAATAGTGTGTGGTACCTTCCATTTTTGTGAATATTGACATATGGGGCTTTGTGCAATGACTTGTTTGGTGATTTCTAGAGTTACGGGCACTCCTCTCTCCTGTGCCCACCTGTAAGTGGCCTTTTCTCCCAAATGTCCACTCTTTTGGTGCGCCCAACCGGTTGTACCTTGCAACCATGTTTCCTCTTTTTTGTCAGATTCAGTAACTGCGACAGAGATGGAAGCTGCCGCATCTGATTGAGAGTTAAACAAACGTTCTAATGAGTCAGAAGGGACATGAGCATCAACATGAAAAACTGTACTTTTAGTAGTTTGAATTAATTCATCTATATTTTGCCAGATTTCTTTCCTCCAAACTTCCTTTCCATGAATTAACCAATTATATTTTTTCCATCCCATGATCCAGGTAGCTATACCATTAGCTACTGACCATGAATCAGTGTATAAATGACATTCTGCACCCTGTTCTTGTTTTAATGCTAGAAAAATGACATACAATTCAGCATATTGACTACTCTTTCCCTCACCTTCCATAGTCAACATTTTATCAATTTTTGGATTGAAAGCAACACTTTTCCATTTCCTCCGTCCACCAACATACCTCGCTGACCCATCCGTAAACCAAGCATGAGTTTGATGATTTTCTGTTTAGCCTTAGGGAGAATCTCCCTATGACCTTTGTTCCACTGGATCCGAGGAACTTCACTGTTTGAGACGGTCCATGGACCTTGTTATCATTTATTTCCTATCCCTTGTTTCTCCTATGAATCAATAGTCTATCCAATTGTTTTTGACAGACTTTTCATCTAGTCCTTATATCATTATATCGTCGATATAATAAGAACTGCATTTCCTTTGGAAGATTAAAATCATCTAAATGTTCTGCCATCGTCTGGTGACAGATAGTCAGGCTATGAATCCATCCCTATGGAAGCCTAGTAAATGTATACTGTCTTCCTAGCCAAGTAAAAGGAAATTAACACCGTACATTTTCTCAAAGGTAGATTTCCTATTTTCAATGTAACTTGAGTTTGGACTCCTTCGGTCACTCTTCCTCCAGTATCTGGGTAGTCTTCCATTGATTCTATCATCATTACTGAGGATCGCATTGCTTCCTCCTTCAGTCTTTCCATACCATCCCTTAAAGTGAACCATAGTTTTCATTTATTGGAATGTCTGATTCACTGGGATATTTACCAAAAATCCTGCAACCACCACAAAAAATAAATTTTGCATCTGTATTCCTTGATGATCAGAAAAATAATTTTTAAAAGATCTTAAAATCACTGGGTCTCGGTTAATGGTTACAAAACGTAACACATCACCAGGATCTAGAGTGACGCTAGTAGCGCCATGCTCATAGATTCTTACTAACCATGCCAAATCACTTTCTACAGGTTTATGTCTAAATCGAGCGAGTATATCATCAACCTCACTATGAGAAAAATCTTTAGTGGTGGGACGATACCTGGTAAGCGGTACTGGTTCGTCCGCATACACTGGTTGTCCATTCTGGTCAACCACAGGATTTCCATCTTCGTCATGCATTTGCAGATATTGTTCCCCAGGACCCTGAACAGGTCATCTATCGGGTCCATATTCTAACCGTTCAGATCTCCGCTTTATTGGCTGAATATTTTTTGATGGGGGATCTATGGGTACATCACGATTTCGGATAGGAATATAGGGATCTTTTTCAGTCATCTGATGATGACGTGGAATCTCAAATATCCCCATCCCTTGTATCAGGATCCCAACTCACTGAAGCAGAGGCAATAGATTTTTGCACCTTCTGCTTATTTACTTTTCCTTTTCTTTTCCGGTATTTATTTTGGGCTACTTTTACAGCACATTTTGGTAGTACTCTAATTTATCTTTCAATAATTTTTGACTGCATTCCAGCAGTACCCATTTTCCTTCAGATTCAATTAATCTCTGTTCAGCCTGAGATAATTTTTTCAACAACTGAGAGTTCTTCTTATGAAATGCTCGATAAGCTGAGGCTATCGCCCAATTGAGTCACCCCAGCGAAACTGCATCACCTGCATTTGCATGGACACCCTCGAGTAATTTAACAACATCGAGGGGTTCTGAGCCCTTTAGCTTATTATCCCATGCTTCAGCTAATCCACTATGCACCAGTTCATATGCAATTATATTGTATGGAGCCTCAGTCGAGACGGGAACGTCCATTTTTATCTAATTTTTCTCTTTCTTAGTTCTCTTAAGGTACTGCCACACTAAACGTTCCCGCTAACGATCACGATAATGACGCTATCGTTGGTGTGATCGTTTTAAGGTCGCTAGTAGCTGCCATACTTGACGATCTCATTAACGTCGCATCAGCGGTTAGCGACCTTTTTAACGACTTTGGCGGTCGTTGGGATGTGCCACACTGCATGTACTGTGAAAGATCACGACCTCGATAGGCGTGACTGAGCGCGACCTTTTGCACGCCCCTCGTCACAGATTGGTGGTCACTATGTGTGTCATAGATATTTATCACAGCTCTCCCGCTTTGTGATTGGATGACCGCGTCATAAAAGACGACGTATCAGCACTCCTCTCCATTGCTCTCGAGCAGAAGCGGTTCTTTCAAATCACCCAGTGTGTCCTGCTAGTCTTGGTAGCTACTGCGATCCGGTTTACGCCACTATTTCGGTTGCTACGTTCTACGTTGGAGTTTTTGCGATCCAGTCTGTGGCGTATCCTCTGCGATCCAGTTGTGACGCTAGTTTCCCTATTTTTTTTTTTCAGAATCACAAGTTTTGTAAGGTAGGTAATTTTTTTTGTCACATTTAATTTTTCTTTTGTCTTTAATTGTACCGATCCATTTTAGATCTCTGCTGTTGTTAACCATTGTTGTCCATCATGTTTTTTCATTGTTTTGTTCAGGCACGCCCACCATTTTATGATCCCAGCTCTGTCTATGTTTACTCCTGCGTCGCCCACAACCACCATTTTGTGATCCCTGCTGTTTTTTGCATAATTGTTTATCTAGGTTTTTTTTATCCCATTGTTTTGTTCGGCCCCCGCCCACGGCCACCATTTTATGATCCCAGCTCTATCTATGTTTACTCCTGCGTCGCCCACAACCACCATTTTGTGATCCCAGCTCTATCTATGCTTACTCCTGCGTCGCCCACAACCACCATTTTGTGATCACAGCTCTATCTATGTTTACTCCTGCGTCGCCCACAACCACCATTTTGTGATCCCTGCTCTATCTATGTTTACTCCTGCGTCGCCCACAACCACCATTTTATGATCCCTGCTGTGTTCTATGTTGTAGACTATGTAAGCATTTTATTTAACCATTCTGCTGTTCTCACATAATCATTTTTTTTATTACAGATGGCTGATAAGCAGGAGTTTTTGCGTGATTTTATCGAGCTGTACCGCACAATGCCGTGCCTCTGGAAAATTAAGTCTGCAGATTACTGCAACCGGTTGAAAAAGAAGGACGCCTACCAAAAACTGGTGGAGCTCTGCAGGAGCCGTTACCCTGATGAACCGGCGGATGAGTCGACGGTTAAAAAACGGATTCAGGCCCTCCGCACGGTTTACAAAAAGGAGCTCAATAAAGTTATCAATTCAACCAAATCTGGAGCGGGGGCCGAAGAAGTTTATGTCCCCCAACTGTGGTACTTTGATCTGTTCGCTTTTACAAGGGACCAAGAAGTACCCAGACAAGGGACATCCATTTCGGATCTAGACCCAGTGATCCAGCCGGACACCCCTGTCGTACATGTAAGTACCTTTGTATTACAACACATTTTAATGTACATGCCAAAGTGGACAAAAATTTAAAAAATATTATTGTGAAATGTAGATAAAATGGCAGAATTTATCCCTTCATGTACTGATAATTTATGTAGCTCAACGGTTGAGGCCTTTCCATTAAAAAGTGTCGTTTTCACAATTTTGCTGTTTTTGGGTATAGTGTGAAGATAAATTTCTTTGTCTATACAAGTGTCGTTTTCACAATTTTGCTGTATATGGGTGTTATAGTGTGAAGATAAATTTCTTTGTCTTTGTGATTTACCATTTGTTTTTTGTTCATGCAGGACACAGAAGAGGTGGTCTCCACACCTGCAACTGAACAAGACAGCATGCCGGAAGTAGTCGAGCCACCATCATCTGTGCGGAGGCGGCTTTCACTTTCAGGAACGAAAAGGAAGGCTCCCACCTCGTCTCCCACCTCGGCTACTCCTGAATTGGTGGAAATTGCAAAAAAAACTTCTTACGGCAGAAAAAGAAACTAAAATAACTGGCTTTGCATATTTTGCGAATGAGAGGCTGCCTACTCTGGATCCTGTTCAGCGGCTTCATGCTGAGAGACTGATGTTAGAGGTACTGAATCAAGCGTCTTTTGGAAACCTTGACAACAGATATGTCGTCATGCCAAGACCGCAGCAGTACCCGGACTACTCATGGCCGCACAATCCTGTGCCGAACCCAGTTGGGATAAACCCAAACGCTGGTGCTCCCCCTTATTTTTATTCACCGCAGAGGCAGCGTGGTAATGGCAATGATCCATCTTACCAGCAGTTGTAGTTTTTAAAATGTATTACTAAAGTTTTTTTTGGTTGTTTTTATATTTTTACATTGATACCTTTTTTAATAAAAACTTATTTATCTAATGAATTGTGGTCTTTTCTTATGTGATGTCAACTATTAAAATGTTGTATTTTTATTACATCTACTTGTCACACATGAGGTCATGGGAGTACTAGCTATCATAGGTGTTCCATCATAGGGAAAAAATGAAATGAAAAAAATTTCAAAAATTAACATTTTTTTTTAAGGCCCTGGTCACACTAGCGCTAAAACCTTATACTAAAAAATAATACACCACACCTGCGTAGATTAACATAAAATATATATTATTGTCATATATATATATATATTTTTTTTTAAATAAAGATATAAAATGTAAACAAAAAAAAAAAAAACATAACAAAATAAAAAATTATAAACTAATTATTAACAAAATACAAAAAAAATTAAAAAAAAAAAAACTTAATGAGGGCCCAGGTGTCCAGCCGCTGCCCTCTCCAGCATCATCCCGTGTTGATGCAGAGCTCCCATTGCACTTTGCAGCTCTGCCACCGCTGTCTGCATCGATGCCACAGCGCTGCACATTTTCGCAATCACCCTGCGGTGTGACACCAACAGGTCCTGGGCAGTCGGGATTTCTGTGGAGGAAAAGGTAACAGTTAATAGTGAATTCTGTTGCAACATCAACATGTACATGTTATGTTAATTAACACTTACGGTTGTCGTCAGACGACCCGCTGACCGCCCACCCAGAACCTGTTGCTCCGCCGGCTAGGGAAACACAGAAAAAAAAATAATATCACAACAGCCATTACATATAAGACCTTACAAAGTTCTCAAACTTGTCTGAAGCTTATATAATGTGC
Organism: Oophaga sylvatica; assembly: GCA_033576555.1. Taxonomy (NCBI): domain Eukaryota; kingdom Metazoa; phylum Chordata; class Amphibia; order Anura; family Dendrobatidae; genus Oophaga; species Oophaga sylvatica. The sequence continues at coordinate 150,872,267 of JARQOD010000006.1, read as the reverse complement.
GTTAATTATCTGATGGGTAGCCTGCATCCGTGTGACGGGATGATGCTGGAGAGAAGGCAACGTCGGGGGAAGGGCTGGAACACACAGAGTCATGAGGGGGGGTTGCTGGCGGTGAAGGGTGGAGAGATGAGGTGATGCTGGTGGTGGAAGGGTAGCCGGGAAGGAGAAGATGGAGGTGGAGGGGTAGCTTGGGACGGTGGAGCAGCTGGTGCTGGTGAAGGTGGTGCTGGTGCTGGTGAAGGTGGTGCTGTAAATGAAATATACAATTCAGAATCCCCATTATCACTGGCGGTACTCCCATCGCTGCCTGTAACATGCAACATCACTGGCGGTACTCCCATCGCTGCCTGCAACATGCAACATCACTGGCGGTACTCCCATCGCTGCCTTCAACATGCAACATCACTGGCGGTACTCCCATCGCTGCCTGCAACATGCAACATCACTGGCGGTACTCCCACGGCGGGCGCGCTTGCACACATTCATGTGCGTTTGTCGTGCGCTGCGCTGCGCTCTCCAGATACCCTCATGAATACTCACTCAGAGGCCTGCGGAGCTGGGCCCAGATGCTGGCGACCCTATCGCGTGAGCGGTATCGCAGGTCCGCCAGCTTCTTCCTGATTTGCGCTTTTGTGCGCAGCACATTATACCTCCTCTGCAGGCCCCGCTGGATCCTCTGCAGGCATACCCTTTTGTGGCGCATTGGATGCGCCACAGGTAGCCTGCAGTGGTAATCCCACCGGTCAGTTTTTTAAATTAAATAGCGGACCTCCTCCTCGGACCATTTAGGCCCGCGCTGTCTCGTCGCCGCCATTGCCGCCATTACAAACAACAGCGTATTGGGCGACGCCAGCGCCATGACGTCACAGCGTGCGCACGTTACGTGCGGCCGCACCGCGACGCAAAACGGTTTTGCGATTGAAAAGTGACCGCAGCAGCCATGCGGCAGCCAAGCACAGATATGAGATGCTGTTGCAATCGCAATACCACTGTTCCGAGGTAGGCAATCACAATAGCGTGTCATGTCTTTATGGCTGGGGCTCGTGACAATCTTCACCTTGCAAATCACAAATGGCTTTTTGCATATCTGTTTGCATATCTGTGTAGCTGCAGTGTGTGAGTAGTCACATTGCGATCATAATGACGTCGCATATCTTTTGGCTGGGGCTCGCTAATCCCTTTGCAAGTCACAATGGCTTTTTTGCATAGCGTGAGTAGTCAAATTGCGATCACAATAACGTCGCATATCTTGATGGCTGGTGCTCGCTAATCCCCTTGCAAATCACAATGGCTTTTTGCATATCTGTATACATATCTGTGTAGCTGTGTGAGTAGTCAAATTATGATCACAATAACGTCGCATATCTTGATGGCTGGGGCTCGCTAATCCCCTTGCAAATCACAATGGCTTTTTGCATATCTGTATACATATCTGTGTAGCTGTGTGAGTAGTCACATTGCGATCACAATGACGTCGCATATCTTGATGGCTGGGGCTCGCTAATCCCCTTGCAAATCACAATGGCTTTTTGCATATCTGTATACATATCTGTGTAGCTGTGTGAGTAGTCACATTGCAATCACAATGACGTCGCATATCTGTGAATAGCTGATTCCCTGGTGAATGTTGACCTTTACCTCCCAAGAATTTTCAAATATATGTGTAACAATTTTTTAATCTTTCATATTATGACTAAAATATATATATTATATATTTAAACTTTATATATGCAGCTGTGGTGTATTATCTGTTATATATAATTATAATGTTTGAACGCTAGTGAGACCATAGGCCCTTAAAATAATTGAAAATATTTGAAACTTTTTTCTTTATTTTTTTAACAATTAACTCCTATGACTGATGGTACTCCCATGAGCACGTGTGTGACAAGTAGATACAATGTAAAACAAAAATAGACAACAAAAAAGCCTTTGAAAAGATTTTAAAAACTACAGCAGCTGGTAACATGTCTCGTTGCCATCCCCATTACTCCCTCCCCACATCTCACCCATCATTAGCCCTTCTCCCATATTGGTAAAATAATTGAAAAAAACACGAATGCATTTTTAAAATAAAAATATTTTATTATCAAAACATTGTTAAAAAAAAGGGTGAAGTAAAACATTCTCAAAATCAAACTAGACCTGATGCTGCCAACTCACTGCACCAGGCCCATTAAAGTATTGGCAGTACTTGTCTCTGCTGGCCTTCGCATTGTCCTTGCTCCTGCCTTGATTAACAGGTTGAAGGCCTGCAATAGCGGGATCATTGTCACGCCATTCTCCGAGCACCACGTCACCATTGTTGTCCGAGTCCATGAATCCTGGCGGACTGTAAGTACCAGCATCGCGTTTTCTTAGAAAATTGTGCAGCACACAACAGGCCAACACCACAGAGTCTATGGATTCCAGCTTCATGTTGATTGGTGTGTGGAAAACCCTGAAGCGGTTGGCCATTATGCCGAAGGCATTCTCCACAACGCGCCGTGCCCTAGACAGTCTGTAGTTAAAAATCCGCCTTTCCACTGTCAAAGTCTTTTGTGGGTACGGTTTAACAAGATGCTCATGAAGGGGGAAGGCTTCATCGCCCACAAACACAAAGTTTAGGTTGGCTGTGGTGTCCATGTTGGTTGGCAAGTTAAGTTTATTATTAAACAACCGTTCACCAAAACTTGTGTGCTCCAAAACGCCACCGTCAGAAACCCTTCCATTAATGCCAACATCAACGTCAATAAATTCATAATTGGCATTAACAAGGGCCATGAGGATCACGCTGAAGTAGCCCTTGTAATTATGAAAAAAGGATCCGCTGTTGGCTGGTTGCGTGATCCGCACATGTTTGCCATCCAAGGCACCACCACAGTTTGGGAACTGCCAAATCCTTTCAAAATCAGAGGCAATAATTTGCCATTCCGCCACTGATTTGGGAAAAGGCATGTAGCTCCGTAAACTGCGGACGATGGCGTTGCATGTCTCCGGAATAAGTTCTCCAAGCAGCGACCGAGAAATTGCAGCAGAATATTGCAAATCCTTCATTGAACGTCCGGTTGCCAGAAATCGCAGCGTTACTGCCAAACGTTCCTCTGCCGAAACAGCTGCACGCATCCGGGTATCCTGCCGTTCAATGAGTGGCCTCACAGCTTCCAGTAGGAGCTTGAATGAATCCTCCGACATCCGTAGATAATTCCGGAAATCCTGTGGATTCTTCTCCTGCAACTCCCTCACTAGATGCATGTGGGAGAATCTGGACCTCTGCTCCAGCCATTCTCTGGTCCACATGCGACGCTTTCGCTTGGAGCGCCTCTCTTCCACCCGCGCCTCTTCCTGACGATCTGCCTCCATTGACAGTGCAACTGCCACAATCATACGCTCCGCGGTGGACAGGTTCATTATGTGCAACCTGTACGGTAAAGAAGAGAAAAGTTAATTACTAATTAATTACTATTAATAAAGTGTTTAAACAAAATAAAATAAAGAATAGAATAAAAAATATATGAAAAAAAAAAATAAACTTTTCTGTTAACATTTAATATACAGTTTACAAGTGTCTACAATGGTGGGGGGTGTAAAATAAATAAAGCAGACAAAAAAAAAAAATAGGTTAAAAAACATTATCAAACAACATCACAAATAATATGTACCTTGAATCAAAATATCCCGAAGATCCAAATGAGGAGGGATGGTGCTCTAGCGACTCAGACAGGATCGCAAAAACCCACCACTGCGCCACAAACAGGATCGCAAAACTCCGACACGCGATACTATCCTCGCAACAACGCAAAGAGACCCATAAAGTGCTCTGGAAACAATGGATGGGGGCGCAGTTATTATAGCTGAGGCGATGTTGTGGTCACCAATCAGAGCTGTAGGGCGTTAACAAAAGAAAACAAAGTCCCGCCTGCGCCGCTGACTAATACGTCGTTAACGAGGTCGCACATCGTTCACAAAAGGTGCCAGACACAGCGATATAGCGTCACCAGCGGGACGCCAACGATCAAAATACGGTCCAGAACTCTAGTGAACGATCAGCGAGATCACAGCAGGGGCCACGTCGCTGGTAGATGCCGCACACAACAACATCGCTAACGGGATCGCTAAATAGTGACGTTTTTTAGCGATCCCGTTAGCGATGTTGTTTAGTGTGGCATACCCTTTAAGCATTGCGAACAAACATTGGCAAGTTGCCAATTGTCAAAAAATTGTACACGGGTTCTGTGTTCCAAGGGCACGTTACCCTATGAACAAAATTGTCCACACTTATTTAATTAAAAAGTTATTGAAGTTTTAAAAATCTGGCTTTTTCCAAAAAAAGATCAATCTTTTCTAAATTTCTTTACCTTATTTTAGAAGTATACTTGCAAAAACTTTCTTAATCTCTGTATCTCTTTTTACTCCAAACCAAAAATATCAAAACTTCGACAAAAAGGAATATCCTGCCGACTATGCTAATTTATGTTTTACCTGCTCAAGATTTAATCTGCAACTCGCTCACTAACATACAAGTTAGGCATAACTGAGGACTTAATTTGAGGTCAAGCAGAAGTGCTGACAAGTGTTTTCCTGGTTCCTCCTGATGCGATCGTTTTGAAGTTCCCGATCTCAGAGTAATGCTACAATATCTGGTGATTAGTGTTGAGCATTCCGATACTGCAAATATCGGGTATCGGCCGATATTAGCTGTATCGGAATTCCGATTCCGAGTACCGATATTTTCGTCTTATCGGATACCGGAATCGGGATGTCACTGTCACTGTCAGTGTCCGTCGGTCGGGTCTGTCAGGAGTCAGCGGCACTTACCCGGCAGAAGATCTCCGGCGGTCACGTCCTGCACTGCTTCATGGCCGCCATCATCTTCTCCCCGGCGGTCACATGCAGTTTCTCGCGATAACTGCAGTGACTGCTGGGTAATCGCGGCCGTAAAGCAGTCAGTCCGATGACGTCACCGCCGGGGAAGCAGGTAATCAGCTGTGCTGCGTCGCGATGACAGGCTCTGCCTGTCATTGCGATGTAGCAGAGCTGGATCGTCGTGGGACTATCGTTATGGACTGCGTCGGACAGGTGGTATACTGTTGGTTTGTTTTTTTTCTTTTTTTACAGGAGATCGATGGCGTCGCAGGAATGAGAGAGTAATAAAAGAAATGAAAACTGTGTTGTCTCTTTTATTTCATTAAAAGACTTTTTTCTTGCTGTGTCTTTTTTTTTTACATTTAATAACTTTGGGATTAATAATGGATCGGTGTCTTATTGACACCTCTCCATTATTAACCGGGCTTATTGTCACCGTGCAATCAACGGTGACAATAACCCCTTATTACCCCGCTTGCCACCGCTACAGGGCAAGTGGGAAGAGCCGGGTAAAGTGCAACAATTGGCACATCTTTTGATGCGCCAAATGTGGGGCTGCTGTAGCCTGGTATTATCAGGCTGTTGAGGGCCAAAATCCATGGGCCTTGACAGTCTTTTAATACCAGGCCGCAGCAGTCTGCATTTTACTTGGCTGGTTAACAAAAATAGGGGGGATCCCCACGCCGTTTTTTTTTCGAGGGGATCCCCTATTTTTGTTAACCAGCCAAGCTAAGCAGACTGCTGTGGCCTGGTATTATCAGGCTTGCAAGGTCCATGGATATTGGATCCTTACCAGCCTGAAAAACCAGGCCTCAGCGGTCTGCTTCATCTGGCTGGTTAACAAAAATAGGGGGGACCCCACGCCAATTTTTTTTCGAGGGGATCCCCTATTTTTGTTAATCAGCCAAGATATGCAGACTGCTGTGGCCTGGTATTATCAGGCTGGCAAGGTCCATGGATCTTGGCTCCTTAACAGCCTGAAAATCCAGGCCTCAGCGGTCTGCTTCATCTGGCTGGTTAACAAAAATAGGGGGGACCCCACGCCAATTTTTTTTCGAGGGGATCCCCTATTTTTGTTAATCAGCCAAGATATGCAGACTGCTGTGGCCTGGTATTATCAGGCTGGCAAGGTCCATGGATCTTGGCTCCTTAACAGCCTGAAAATCCAGGCCTCAGCGGTCTGCTTCATCTGGCTGGTTAACAAAAATAGGGGGGACCCACGCCATTTTTTTTTCGAAGGGAACCCCTATTTTTGTTAATCAGTTCCCTCTGACGTCACTGATTGTGTCCCTGGCTGACCTGAAGTGAAAGTGGAAAGCAATCAATTAAGCTTTCCACTTAAGGGCCCGTCTCACATAGCGATATCGCTACCGAGATCGCTGCTGAGTCACTAGTTTTGTGACGCAGCAGCGAGCTCACCAGCGATATCGCTGTGTGTGACATTCAGCGACGATCAGCCCCCCTGCCGGGTATCGCTGATCGTCGCTGAAATGTCAGGACCTTTTTTTGATCGCTGGTTTCCCGCTGACAGGCACACATCGCTGCGTGTGACAGGTGGGAGACCAGCGATCCGCTGGTAACCAAGGTACACAGCGGGTTTCCAGGCGCGGGGCTGTGCCTAGAAACCCGCTGTGTACCTTGGATACCAGCGCCCTGATGCAGGGAGCTGGTATCCAAGGTACACAGCGGGTTTCCAAGCGCTGCGCGGTGCCTGGAAACCCGCTGTGTACCTTGGTTACCAGCGGATCGCTGGTCTCCCGCCTGTCACACGCAGCGATGCGTGCCTGTCAGAGGGAAACCAGCGATCAAAAAAAGGTCCTGACATTTCTGCGACGATCAGCGATACCCGGCAGGGGGCTGATCGTCGCTGAATGTCACACACAGCGATATCGCTGGTGAGCTCGCTGCTGCGTCACAAAACTAGTGACTCAGCAGCGATCTCGGTAGCGATATCGCTATGTGAGACGGGCCCTTAAGCGATGTTACCCGCAGTGTCGCTGTCCCAGATCGCTGCCTGAGCTGCCTGTTTGGCAGCTCAGCAGCGATCATGTAGCGATACACCAGCGATCCTGACAAGTGCATATCGTTGTCGGGATCGCTGGTGTATCGTTATGTGACACCCAGCCTTTACTCTCCTGTCAGGCAGGAGAGGAACTCATTCATTTGGGGTTTACTGTGAGGCTGCAGCATTAGCTGCAGTCCCTGCAGTAAACATTAACCCTTTCTGAAGGATTACACCGTGGGACCTGACTGTGCATGGGATAGGTAAGAATAATTTTGCTTTTTTATTTTATTTTTATTACAGGAAATGGTTTTTGCAGTAAAATAAAAGATGGTCAAAAACATGTGTCTTTATTTCATTAAAATGATTTTTAATTAAAGTGTGTGTGTTTTATTTTTATTTCATGCAATAGGATTAATAATTGATAGTTGTCTAATTGACAGCTCTCAATTATTAACCTGGCTTAAGGTCACCTTTCAATAGCAAGGTGGCTTTAACCCCATATTAACCCATTCGCCACCGCTACAGGGCAATGGGAGTAGACGGGCAAAGTGCCAGAAAGGGCGAATCTAATTATAGATTTGTCTTTCCTGGGGTGTCTGGGGGCAGATGTTAGTAGCCGGGGGGGGGCAAAAATAATGGTCCCTCTCTGGGCTATTATTATCTGCCCCCAATTCACTGGCTTTGTCTGTCTGGTTGCGAAAATAGGGCGGGAGCCCACGCATTTTTTTTCAGCAATTTTACACCTCATATATATATATACATGTCATTGAATTTGTGACACATATATATATATATATATTTATATTTGTAGTTCATACACTTCTACATAGTATAATAGCCGCTAATTCAATTGCCGGCTTTTGTGAAAATGCAGAACCCGACATGAAATGACACTTGGTGTACATAGGGTTAACCATGTCTTTTCATGTCCTTTGCTATCTAATTTGCACAAACAATTAAATCAGACTATGTGTGCAAAATTTCACACCTGTAGGGGTTAATTAAAGGTGTAAATTCGTAGCAAAAAAGTCCGTTTTTTTTACAACGAATTTACACCTTTAATTAACCCCTACAGGTGTGAAATTTTGCAGACATAGTCTGATTTAATTGTTTGTGCAAATTAGATAGCAAAGGACATGAAAAGAAATGTTTAACCCTATGTACACCAAGTGTCATTTCATGTCGGGTGACCCGACATGAAATGACACTTGGTGTACATAGGGTTAACCATGTCTTTTCATGTCCTTTGCTATCTAATTTGCACAAACAATTAAATCAGACTATGTCTGCAAAATTTCACACCTGTAGGGGTTAATTAAAGGTGTAAATTCGTAGCAAAAAAGTCCGTTTTTTTTACAACGAATTTACACCTTTAATTAACCCCTACAGGTGTGAAATTTTGCACACATAGTCTGATTTAATTGTTTGTGCAAATCAGATAGCAAACGACATGAAAAGACATGGTTAACCCTATGTACACCAAGTGTCATTTCATGTCGGGTGCTTCTGTCTTTTCACTGAAGCCGGCTTTACCCGGCAATTGAATCAAAGGATATTTTACTATGTAGAAGTGTATAAACTATACATATATGTATATATATATGTCACAATGACATGTATATATATATATGTATTCTATGTGTGTATATTTAGTGTTTACAAGGAAAGAATGGGGTTTTTTTAGTTGCGATATTTTGTTCCCATAGACTTACATGGGACTTCCGGTATCGGTATCGGGTATCGCCGATATTTTAGTGATATCGGCGATACCATTCCGATTCCGATACTTTAGGATATCGGAAAGTATCGCTCAACTCTACTGGTGATGTATTGATGCTTACTTTATGATTTATGCTTATTAATGGGATGTTTTCAGCTATAACACATGTACTAAAATGTTAGTCTAGAAAATAAAACTCATCTTGTTTTACCTCAAAAACTGTCCTCAGTTATTCCTAACTTGTATGTTAGTGAGCAAGTTGCAGATTAAAACTTGAGCAGTTAAAACATGCACATTATTTATTTATTTTACTCATTTATATAGCGCCATTAATTCTACAGCGCTTTACAGACATTACTGCCACTGTCCCCGATTGGGCTCACAATCTAAATTCCCTATCTATATGTCTTTGGAATGTGGGAGGAAACTGGAGAACCTGGAGGAAACCCACGTAAACATGGGGAGAACATACAAACTCCTTGCAGATGTTGTCCTTGGTGGGCTTTGAACCCAGCAGCCCAGCACTGCTTGGCTGCAGTGCTAACCACTGAGCCGCCATGACGCCTCTTGGGAGGGTCTACTACATCGAGATGCCTGTACGCCTTGACAGATCTGCTGCCACAAGGCCCTATCTGGAATCCAAATCAACAAAAACATGCTGTAGATTTGGAGTTTGTGCTGCAAATTCATTATTCTGCAAACAGTTTTCACAAAGCTTGTTACTGGGGCATGCAATAATCCATTAATATGCATTGACTGCGGATTATTAGTGTATTATATCAGTACTAAGTTGTTGCTACCCCATCTGAGAGTTGCATGTTATAAAGACAGAGACACTGTTTCCAGCAATGTGTCATTTACTGGTCTGTATATTTTTTATAAAATTCCTGGTTTATCTGCTGCAGATCTGGCAGTTCTCTAAAAGTTCAGCCCTGTATAACTCCGCCCACACAACTGATTGTCAGCTTTCTGTGTACACTATGCTAATCAATGGTGGGGGTGGGGTTATATAGTTATGAAGAGATCATAAATATGGAGGACTACTTGGCAGCAGGTTTAGTTCTACTAATAATCTCTTGCTGATAAAACTGTTACTTTATCTAAACTACACCAAGCGGCCCAGTAAGTGATACACTGAAAATGATCAATATGTAAACATAGCCACAAAGGGACAGGCTGTTATTTACAACTACAAAGTCAAAAATAATGAAACCAAAGTAAACCATCTGTTTGAATATCAACACAACCAAAATAAACAAAAGACACCAAAATGCCATGTTTTTCTCAGAAAACTTCCTAATACAACTCCATTTATTCACAATTATTGGCTCTATAGTTTCTATAAAATAATACAATTTTTCTATAGATAGATAATATAGAGGGCGAGTAAAAATTAAAAAAAAACAACACAACAGGGAGGCAAGTTTAATATTAGTGCACAACACAATGAATATTGACAGCCATTTTTAATTGACCTGTTTTTCATTTTCATCTTCCAGCCTGAGCCTGTCCTCTATGCAGTTTCTGGCCTGAAGGAACGCTTTTCTCTGGGCCCTTTCTGTCAAAATCCTCACGAAGACCCCAGACAAATTTACACTGACAAAAAGAATAGTATTGGCCACCAGCTGAAAACAAAACAAAGGAGGGAGTTATTATTCGCCTTGTGAATTATACAATATACATTAATATTTTGTGAAAATACATTTAGATCTCAATTCTAGTTTTCAAGTAATACTATTTTTTTAATTTTTTAAATAAATCAGAATTTCTACAATTAATTAAGAGATAGATTCTGAAAATATATGCATGGATTACAAAGTAAAGATGCCATTTTGGAGTCATGTTATCTGAAGTGTGACAAAATTTACATCTGTTGCTGTATCAAAACAATTTACAATCTAATGAGATTTGTATTTATAATAATTTACAGATATCACTGAGCATAAAATGAGAATGAAGGTGAAAAGATGGCCAAATGACGATGATGAGTAATTTCCTTTTCATAATTACTGTGTGTGTGTGTGTGTGTTTAACCCCTTTACACCTTAGCCAGTTTTCATCTTCAAGACAAGGCCACAATTTACAATTCTGACCACTGTCACTTTATGAGGTAATAACTCTGGAACACTTCAACGGATACCATTGAATTTGAGAATGTTTTTCGTGACATATTGTACTTCATAATAGCGTTAAAAAATTTTAATGTAACTTACGTTTATTTGGAAAAATGTCAGAAATTTTGCCAAAATTTTGAAAATTTAGCAATTTTCAAGCTTTTAATTTGTATGCCCTTAAATCAGAGAGTTAAGGCACACTGAAGAGTAAAGAAATAACATGTCCCACATTATCCTCTTTACATGAGCACAGTTTATGAAACATAATATTTAGTAGTTAGAAGGGTTAAAAGTTGACCAGCAATTTCTCATTTTTAAAAAATTTTTTACAAAACCATTTTTTTATGGACCATATCACATTTGAAGTGACTATGAGGGGTCTATATGACAGAAAATACCCAAAAGTGACATCATTCTAAAAACTGCACTCCCTGAGTTGCTCAAAATCACATTCAAGAAGTTTATTAACCCTTCTGATGCTTCACAGGAACTGAAGCAATGTGGAAGGAAAAAATGAACCTTTAACTTTTCTCAAAGAATTTTTACTTTGGACCCTTTTTTATTTTCAAAAAGTTAACAGGAGAAAATGGACTCTAAAACTTGGTGTGCAATTGCTCCTGTACACGCTCATATGGCATGTGGTGGAAAACTACTTTTTCGGTACACGGAAGGGCTCAGAAGAGAAGGAGCATCATTTCACTTTTAAAATAGAAAATTTGCTGGAATCATTAGCGGACACCATGTCTCTATTAGTGATGAGTAGAGTTGAGCGATACTTTCCGATATCCTAAAGTATCGGAATCGGAATGGTATCGCCGATATCACTAAAATATCGGCGATACCCGATACCGATACCGGAAGTCCCATGTAAGTCTATGGGAACAAAATATCGCAACTAAAAAAAACCCATTCTTTCCTTGTAAACACTAAATATACACACATAGAATACATATATATATATATACATGTCATTGTGACATATATATATACATATATGTATAGTTTATACACTTCTACATAGTAAAATATCCTCTCATTCAATTGCCGGGTAAAGCCGGCTTCAGTGAAAAGACAGAAGCACCCGACATGAAATGACACTTGGTGTACATAGGGTTAACCATGTCTTTTCATGTCGTTTGCTATCTGATTTGCACAAACAATTAAATCAGACTATGTGTGCAAAATTTCACACCTGTAGGGGTTAATTAAAGGTGTAAATTCGTTGTAAAAAAAACGGACTTTTTTTGCTACGAATTTACACCTTTAATTAACCCCTACAGGTGTGAAATTTTGCACACATAGTCTGATTTAATTGTTTGTGCAAATTAGGCTGGAGTCACACACAACCACAAAAAATCGGTCCGTTTTAGACGGTCGACAATCGGATCAAAATAAAAACATCACACATCCTTCTGGCATCCGATTTTCCTTCAAAGATGCGATTTAATCGCATGTGTGTGTACCTTGTAACATCCGATTTTCATCCGACTTGCGAGATTTTCTCGCAGGCTTGCAAAACTGACATATAATGGATCCAAAAGAATAGTATTTAAATGCCAAAAGAAAGAATAGATATATACACATAGAGCACATATATATATATATATATATATATATATGTCATTGTGACATATATATATATACATATATTTATAGTTCTTACACTTCTACATACTGTTATAGCCGCTAATTCAATTGCCGGCTTCAGTGAAATCACAGAAGCCGACATGAAATGATACATTGTTTCCACACATTTAACCATGTAATTTCATGTATTTTTATATATGTTTGAAACATACAATTACATGAGTATATGTGTGCTAAATTTCAGACATGTAGGGGTTAATTAAAGGTGTAAATTCGTTAAAAAAAAATGCGTGGGCTCCCGCTGTATTTTCTCCACCAGACAGACAAAGCAAGCGAGTGGGGGCAGATAATAATAGCCTAGGGAGGGTACATTTTTTTTGTGCCCCCCCTGGCTACTAACATCTGCCCCCAGACACCCCAGAAAGGGCAAATCTATAATTAGATTCGCCCTTTCTGGCACTTTGCCCGTCTATTCCCATTGCCCTGTAGCGGTGGCGAATGGGTTAATAAGGGGTTAAAATGACCTTGCAATTGAAAGGTCACTTTAAGCCAGGTTAATAATTGATAGCTGTCAATTAGGCAACTATCAATTATTAATCCTATTGTATGAAAGAAAAATCAAACACACACACTTTAATAAAAAATAAGTTTAATTAAATAATCACACAGTTTTTGACCATATTTTATTTTCCTGCTAAAACCATTTCCTGTAATAAAAATAAAATAAAAAAGCAAAATTATACTTACCAATCCGATGTACAGTCAGGTCCCACGGTGTAATCCATCAGAAAGGGTTAACAGGTTACAGGTCGCAGAGAGCTAATAATGCTGTCTCAGACCTGTATTCCCCTGAATGAATAAGTTCCTCTCCCAGCGAAAGTAGAGGAATAGATTCATGAATGGAGCTTAATTGATTTCTTGCCAATTTAACTGTAGTGACCTGACCTAAAGGGAAAGTGGACACAATCAATTAAGCTTCATTCATGAAACACATCCTCTCCTGTCACCAGGAGAGGAACTTATTCATTCATGAGCTTTGAGCTGAGCATGCAGGATTACTTGCACTGCTTGGCTCAAAGCTAGTTAACCCTTTGTGAAGGATTACAGCGTGGGACGTGACAGATCGGCGGAATAGGTAAGAATAATGTTGTTTTATTTCTTTTTCTTTATTTTAGGAGATCAATGGCTTCGCACGGATTTAGTGTAAAATAAAATATGGTCAAAAAATGTGTTTTTATTTCATTAAAATTATTTATTCTTAAAGTGTGTGTGTTTTTTTATTTACTTCAATAGGATTAATAATTGATAGTTGTCTAATTGACAGCTATCAATCATTAACCTGCCTTAAGGTCACCTTTCAATTGCAAGGTGACAGTAAGGTGAGATTAACCCATTCGCCACCGCTACAGGGCAATGGGAATAGACGGGCAAAGTGCCAGAAAGGGCGAATCTAATTATAGATTTGCCCTTTCTGGGGTGTCTGGGGGCAGATGTTAGTAGCCAGGGGGGGCACAAAAAATGCACCTTCCCTGGGCTATTATTATCTGCCCCCACTCGCTTTGCTTTGTCTGTCTGGTGGAGAAAATACAGCGGGAGCCCACGCATTTTTTTTCAACGAAATTACACCTTTAATTAACCCCTACATGTCTGAAATTTTGCACAAATACACTCATGTAATTGTATGTTTCAAACATATATAAAAATACATGAAATTACATGGTTAAATGTGTGGAAACAATGTATCATTTCATGTCGGCTTCTGTGATTTCACAAAACCCGGCAATTGAATTAGCGGCTATTATACTATGTAGAAGTCTAGGAACTATAAATATATGTATATATACATGTCACAATGACATGTATATATATATGTATGTGTTCTATGTGTATATATCTATTCTTTCTAGTCTTTATTAAAGCTGTCAGTGTGATTTTACAGTATAGGCGGGGATGAATTGCCGGCTTTTCTAAAGGACACCGATGCGATTTCATCGCAAGTCACACAGTGTGGTCCGTTTGTAATCAGATTTTTCATCGCTCCCATAGACTTGCATTGGCGATTGTCGACCGACAATCGGTGACAATCGCAGCATGCTGCGATTGTACACGGACGTTTAAAACGGACCACAAAAAATCTGATACTGGGAGCTGCTCCATAGATTAACATAGGTCCGACTGCAATGCGATATTTCATCGCATTGCAGTCGTCCGATTTTGTCGCCAGTGTGACTCCGGCCTTAGATAGCAAAGGACATGAAAAGACATGGTTAACCCTATGTACACCAAGTGTCATTTCATGTCGGGTCACCCGACATGAAATGACACTTGGTGTACATAGGGTTAACCATGTCTTTTCATGTCCTTTGCTATCTAATTTGCACAAACAATTAAATCAGACTATGTGTGCAAAATTTCACACCTGTAGGGGTTAATTAAAGGTGTAAATTCGTTGTAAAAAAAACGGACTTTTTTGCTACGAATTTACACCTTTAATTAACCCCTACAGGTGTGAAATTTTGCACACATAGTCTGATTTAATTGTTTGTGCAAATTAGATAGCAAAGGACATGAAAAGACATGGTTAACCCTATGTACACCAAGTGTCATTTCATGTCGGGTTCTGCATTTTCACAAAAGCCGGCAATTGAATTAGCGGCTATTATACTATGTAGAAGTGTATGAACTACAAATATAAATATATATATATATATATATATGTGTCACAAATTCAATGACATGTATATATATATATATATGAGGTGTAAAATTGCTGAAAAAAAATGATTGGGCTCCCGCCCTATTTTCGCAACCAGACAGACAAAGCCAGTGAGTGGGGGCAGATAATAATAGCCCAGAGAGGGACCATTATTTTTGCCCCCCCCGGCTACTAACATCTGCCCCCAGACACCCCAGGAAAGACAAATCTATAATTAGATTCGCCCTTTCTGGCACTTTGCCCGTCTATTCCCATTGCCCTGTAGCGGTGGCGAATGGGTTAATATGGGGTTAAAGCCACCTTGCTATTGAAAGGTGACCTTAAGCCAGGTTAATAATTGAGAGCTGTCAATTAGACAACTATCAATTATTAATCCTATTGCATGAAATAAAAATAAAACACACACACTTTAATTAAAAATCATTTTAATGAAATAAAGACACATGTTTTTGACCATCTTTTATTTTACTGCAAAAACCATTTCCTGTAATAAAAATAAAATAAAAAAGCAAAATTATTCTTACCTATCCCATGCACAGTCAGGTCCCACGGTGTAATCCTTCAGAAAGGGTTAATGTTTACTGCAGGGACCGCAGCTAATGCTGCAGCCTCACAGTAAACCCCAAATGATTGAGTTCCTCTCCTGCCTGACAGGAGAGTAAAGGCTGGGTGTCACATAACGATACACCAGCGATCCCGACAACGATATGCACTTGTCAGGATCGCTGGTGTATCGCTACATGATCGCTGCTGAGCTGCCAAACAGGCAGCTCAGGCAGCGATCTGGGACAGCGACACTGCGGGTAACATCGCTTAAGGGCCCGTCTCACATAGCGATATCGCTACCGAGATCGCTGCTGAGTCACTAGTTTTGTGACGCAGCAGCGAGCTCACCAGCGATATCGCTGTGTGTGACATTCAGCGACGATCAGCCCCCTGCCGGGTATCGCTGATCGTCGCAGAAATGTCAGGACCTTTTTTTGATCGCTGGTTTCCCTCTGACAGGCACGCATCGCTGCGTGTGACAGGCGGGAGACCAGCGATCCGCTGGTAACCAAGGTACACAGCGGGTTTCCAGGCACCGCGCAGCGCTTGGAAACCCGCTATGTACCTTGGATACCAGCTCCCTGCATCAGGGCGCTGGTATCCAAGGTACACAGCGGGTTTCTAGGCACAGCCCCGCGCCTGGAAACCCGCTGTGTACCTTGGTTACCAGCGGATCGCTGGTCTCCCGCCTGTCACACGCAGCGATGTGTGCCTGTCAGCGGGAAACCAGCGATCAAAGGTCCTGACATTTCAGCGACGATCAGCGATACCCGGCAGGGGGGCTGATCGTCGCTGAATGTCACACACAGCGATATCGCTGGTGAGCTCGCTGCTGCGTCACAAAACTAGTGACTCAGCAGCGATCTCGGTAGCGATATCGCTATGTGAGACGGGCCCTTAAGTGGAAAGCTTAATTGATTGCTTTCCACTTTCACTTCAGGTCAGCCAGGGACACAATCAGTGACGTCAGAGGGAACTGATTAACAAAAATAGGGGTTCCCTTCGAAAAAAAAATGGCGTGGGGTCCCCCCTATTTTTGTTAACCAGCCAGATGAAGCAGACCGCTGAGGCCTGGATTTTCAGGCTGTTAAGGAGCCAAGATCCATGGACCTTGCCAGCCTGATAATACCAGGCCACAGCAGTCTGCATATCTTGGCTGATTAACAAAAATAGGGGATCCCTCGAAAAAAATTGGCGTGTGGTCCCCCCTATTTTTGTTAACCAGCCAGATGAAGCAGACCGCTGAGGCCTGGATTTTCAGGCTGTTAAGGAGCCAAGATCCATGGACCTTGCCAGCCTGATAATACCAGGCCACAGCAGTCTGCATATCTTGGCTGATTAACAAAAATAGGGGATCCCCTCGAAAAAAATTGGCGTGGGGTCCCCCCTATTTTTGTTAACCAGCCAGATGAAGCAGACCGCTGAGGCCTGGATTTTCAGGCTGTTAAGGAGCCAAGATCCATGGACCTTGCCAGCCTGATAATACCAGGCCACAGCAGTCTGCATATCTTGGCTGATTAACAAAAATAGGGGATCCCCTCGAAAAAAAATTGGCGTGGGGTCCCCCCTATTTTTGTTAACCAGCCAGATGAAGCAGACCGCTGAGGCCTGGATTTTCAGGCTGTTAAGGAGCCAAGATCCATGGACCTTGCCAGCCTGATAATACCAGGCCACAGCAGTCTGCATATCTTGGCTGATTAACAAAAATAGGGGATCCCCTCGAAAAAAATTGGCGTGGGGTCCCCCTATTTTTGTTAACCAGCCAGATGAAGCAGACCGCTGAGGCCTGGTTTTTCAGGCTGGTAAGGATCCAATATCCATGGACCTTGCAAGCCTGATAATACCAGGCCACAGCAGTCTGCTTAGCTTGGCTGGTTAACAAAAATAGGGGATCCCCTCGAAAAAAAAAAACGGCGTGGGGATCCCCCCTATTTTTGTTAACCAGCCAAGTAAAATGCAGACTGCTGCGGCCTGGTATTAAAAGACTGTCAAGGCCCATGGATTTTGGCCCTCAACAGCCTGATAATACCAGGCTACAGCAGCCCCACATTTGGCGCATCAAAAGATGTGCCAATTGTGGCACTTTACCCGGCTCTTCCCACTTGCCCTGTAGCGGTGGCAAGCGGGGTAATAAGGGGTTAATGTCACCGTTGATTGCACGGTGACAATAAGCCCGGTTAATAATGGAGAGGCGTCAATAAGACACCGATCCATTATTAATCCCAAAGTTATTAAATGTATAAAAAAAAGACAGCAAGAAAAAAGTCTTTTAATGAAATAAAAGAGACAACACAGTTTTCATTTTTTTTATTGTACTCTCATTCCTGCGACGCCATCGATCTCCTGTAAAAAAAGAAAAAAAACAAACCAACAGTATACCACCTGTCCGACGCAGTCCATAACGACAGTCCCACGACGATCCAGCTCTGCTACATCGCAATGACAGGCAGAGCCTGTCATTGCAACGCAGCACAGCTGATTACCTGCTTCCCCGGCGGTGACGTCATCGGACTGACTGCTTTACGGCCGCGATTACCCAGCAGTCACTGCAGTTATCGCGAGAAACTGCATGTGACCGCCGGGGAAAGAAGATGGCGGCCATGAAGCAGTCCGGGATGTGACCGCCGGAGATTTTCTGCCAGGTAAGTGCCGCTGACTCCTGACAGACCCGACCGACGGACACTGACAGTGACAGTGACAATCCCGATTCCGGTATCCGATAAGACGAAAATATCGGAACTCGGAATCGGAATTCCGATACAGCTAATATCGGCCGATACCCGATATTTGCAGTATCGGAATGCTCAACACTAGTGATGAGTGAATTTGTTCAGAAAACGATCGGCAAACATAAATTTGACACAAATATGATCGGAAACAGGAGCAAAATTTTGTAAAATCAGAAAAAATCGGTAAGATTCAGTAAAAATTTGGGAAAATATTTGCGTTGCCACAAAAGTATTTTCAGCACTTTAGCAACAATAATGGTAGTGTATCATGAGGGTTTGGCACGTGTTTGATGAGGGGAGGGGGTTCGCAGTGCTCAGAGGTGTGGCATTGTTGTCAACAGCAATTTTTTTTTTCATAACTTTATGTGTGCACATTGCGGCTAGCCAATCTGGGCGCAAGAAACACCCACAATGTCCTGACACAGCGGGTTGTGTCATTGGCTGCTGAAATCACATGTCCCTTTCCATATAAATAGCGGACATCTTGTTTTAGTGCCATTTTGACACTGTACGGTGGCATTGTTAACAGCCAAGATTTTAGCTAGTTAGTTAGACGGTTGTATATCAGCTAGCTAATGTCCAGTGTTGCTGTTAAATTTACCTTCCAGCACATTTTTATGGCCATTACTGAGGTCCATAGACAAAGCCAGCAGGGCACATGTCCTACAAGTGTGTGGTGTACTGCTACTGTTGCGCTCCATGCACGAGCATAGCATTCTAATTAATATTTTTTCACTAGCTAAATGTGAAACAGCCTTCTGTATCCCACCTTGTCATTTTGTGCTGTGGTGATATGAAACGGTATGCAGACTTAAGGCACATTAAAAAAAATTATAATTTTTTCTGTTTCTAAATGTGAAACAGCCTGCTGTATCTCACGTTGTGATTTTGTGGCGGTGATATGTACCTGTCTGCAGACCTAAGGCACATTAAAAAATATAGAATTTTTCAGTTGTAAAAAGTTAGACAACCCGCCGTATCACACTTTGTCATTATATTGGATTGAAATTAAGGACCCCGTCACACTCTTTAATGTCCCAGCGATTCCACCAACGATCCGAAGTGGATGGGATCGTTGGGACATCGTTAGCTGATCGCTGGTGAGCTGTCACATGGGCAGACTTACCAGCGATCAGGACCAGCAAGCACGCTGGTATACAGTGTACACATTGGGTAACTAAGCGCTGCACGGTGCCTAGTTACGCGATATGTACCCTGGATACCAGCTCCCAGCTTCAGCTGTACGCGCTGGGAGCTGGTATCCAGTGTACACACCGGGTAACTAAGTGCGGCGCGGCGCCTAGTTACCCGATATGTACCCTAGATACCAGCTCCCAGCTTCTGCTGTACGCGCTGGGAACTCGCTGATCGTTGGTCTCCCGCTGTCACACGCAGCGATGTGCGCTGGCCAGCGGGACACCAACGATGAAAAAATGGTCCAGGCCATTCGACGACGATCAGCGATACCCAGCAGGGGGCTGGTCGTCGCTGCATGTCACACTAAGCGAGATCGCTGGCTAGGTCGCTGTTGCGTCACAAAATCGGTGACGCTTCAGCAATCTCGCTAGCGATCTCGCTTAGTGTGACGGGGGCTTAAGCTGTAGAGGCCTGATCCAGAGGTCACAAAAAAATCTTCTGTTCCTAGTGTCATACAGTAGGGGACCTGACTTTAAAATAGTTTGTAGCATCTAGTGTGTTATAGAGGCCTGATCCATAGACCACAAAAAATTATTCTGTTCCTAGTGTCATACTGTAGGGGACCTGACTTTAAAATAGATTGTAGCATCTAGTGTGTTATAGAGGCCTGATCCATAGGCCACAAAAAATTCTTCTGTTCTTGGTGTCATACAGTAGCGGACCTGACTTTAAAATAGTTTGTAGCATAACTTCTTTGTCATACAGGCCTCATCCACACTCAAATAATTATTTTTTCAGTGACTAACACGATACAGCATGCCATATTTCAACTTGGAATTTATTGTCACTTAAATTCAGCTGTTTATAGAGGTGGTGCACAGTTTAAAATCTATTTCATTGTTGCTAATACTGTGCTCCTACCACACTATCTGAGCAATATGACTGGGAAAAAATGAGGCCGTGGTGGAAGGGGAATTAGGCTTGGTGTTCAAGGTGTACGTGGGGTAGTTGGTAATGTTTGTGAAAGCATGTGATGATACTGGAAGCTCCATTACTTGTACTGTTCTAGAACTTTCCACATAGAACTACGACCCCCATCGTTTGGCCAGCACAGAGCAAAGCCCCCTCCCGTGATACCCCGGGCTACAGTGTGGCGGACAGTGTGCCGTTCCTTCACAAAGCACTAGTGAAGCAAAGTCACGACCTATGCAAAGACAACTGACAACTTATGTTACTGGACAGGCTACACCACTACCTTTCTTTGGCAGACACACACAGTGGTATGCCGTGTCAATGATGCCCAGAAAGAGCATGTACTCGAGTGGATAGCAAGCGCAGCTTCAAGTGGTCTCTCCTCCTCTGCCTCCACCTCTCAACATCACACCCAGTACAGTCCACAGAGGTTGCACCCAAATTTCCTTTGCTTCCTCACGCATCCCAACTCTCCAACCATACAACTGACTGTTTGGACCACAGATGGGTGAGTCTGAAGAGCTGTTCCCACATTCTATGCCATGGTCATCAGAAGTGTACTCTAAAGCTTCGCAGAGTCAAGAGGAGGAAATCTGCACCGATGCCCAAATTTTTTTTAGCTTGGATCCGGGGCAGGACGAAGTAGGGTCTGAACAGCATACTGACCCTCGTCATCAGACGTTAACTCCTGGAGGGGGAGGTGATCCTGATGAGACTCATATCTGAGGCTCACACGGACTGTACTGTGCTGTCAGGGCAAGAAGAGGAGGAGGGTGACTCCAAGGGCGAGCAACGTGATAACACAGAGGATGATGATGATGAGATGTTAGATTCCAGTTGGCGTGAACATAAAGGCACACAGCTGAGTAGGTCAACGAGGAGGAAGATGAGGAGGTTATGTTGCGCCGTATGCCGCAGACACGTAATGATGCAGCCACGACGAGCAATGGATCCTTAGCCACAACCATGCCTGTGACCAGCAGTGTCTGTGGGTCTGCAGCTCACAGGGGTGGCAAGGGTTGCCTAGCCTGGGCCTTTTTTGACACTGTAAAGGATGAACCAATTCACATATTCTGCCAACTTTGGAAAAAAAACTGAATCGAGGTAAAAAGTGCAATAATTTGACTACTACAGTTATGAACCTTCACATGTGCAATCAAAATGTTTTACTGTGGGAATCCCACTGTGCAAAGATGCGGACCTCAACAACCATCAGCTGCCCCATCAATCGCATCTCCTTCTTCATTGTCCTCCTCTGTTACCGTGCTAACCATTGAGATGCAGATCTTCGACTGCAGAACTTCAGGTTCTTTACCCGCTCCAGTCATGCTGACTGAGAGCTCGCCTTCAGCTGTAACGGAAGAGGACATGCCTGCTGTTTTGACCGATCTCAGAGAACGAGCACACCACAAGTTTCTCGATCCACCATAACATCTCCGCCTGCACCTCTCTCATGGACTAGCAGTTTGTCTGCTTCACCGTACTCCGCCCTTTCTCAGCACTACAGCCAGCCCGCGGTTCCACAGTTGTGGTCACATAAAAAATTATTTCCTCCTATGCATGACAGAGGTTGAACGCCACCATCTCCAATCTGTTGGCCTCGGAAATGCTGCCTTTCTGCTTGGTAGATACAGATGGCTTCTGAAAGCTGATGGGCTTCGCAGTCCCCAGTACCAATTGCCCAGTCACCATTACATTTCTAAGAAAGCTGTGACTGTGCTACACCAGCATGTTTTAGACAACATCATCTGTTCCTTTACTAAATCTCTGTCTGCCAGGATGCATTTTACCACCGACACTTGGATGAGTAAGCATGGCCAAGGGCATTACATCTCGCTGAATGGCACTGAGTGACTCTGGTGGCTGTGGGGACAGGCGCTGCTCTACAAGTCTTGGAATCTCCAAGGCTTGCAGGACAAACCTGTACATTTAACATCCTCCACTGATTCTGCCTCCTCTATCTGCTCTAGGGCCTCCACCTGCACCCTCAACCTCTGCCTTAACGAGACACGCATTCCAAAAGTGCAGAGTGAATCCCCACCACCTCCGTACTGCACAGCCAGGGCTCACCGCAATCAGGCAGTATTAAAATTGTTATGCCTTGGAGATCGCAGTCATACAGCTGAAGATATGTGGACAGCTCTCCAGGCTGAGTTTGATCAATGGCTGTAAGGTTCTTTGTCTCTGTTGACATGTTCCTTGAAACTCAGTTTTCCGTCGGCCATTTTGCTTTCTGTCTTTCTGCAGCTCTTGCCCTCAGTTAATATGGAGTTCCAGTTTTCATGTTTCCGCCCTGATTCTTCCCTCTTGCTTCTTAAGCAGCCTCAGCTGAACAATCAGTGCTCCTGAATCAAGCCTCAGTCAGTCTGTGACCTGACTCCTGGAAACCTTGAACTTGTACTCCAGCTATTCCCTACTGAGGAACCTTTGAACACTTTTGGACTCTGGAAACCTGCTGTTTGGTGAATCCATGTTTGCAGAGGAATTACGGTACAGAGAAGAGATCCTGAACCTGCTTTGGAGATTTATTGTAGTGCTTGAAATTACTCTGGCCTGCTGTGTCTCCTGACTCTGTTCCTGCAAACTGTGTGAACTTTTCAGCATGTTTGTATGAAGTAATACAAGTCATTTCATTTCAACCTATGTCTCCTGTGTTTTCCTCGCACCCAAGCACAAGACGCTATAGGAACTGTACACTATACATGACAAGATTCAGGAGCCAATGTTTAGTGACTGCTGGGTCTGGGAAAGCCGTGTCTGCTGTGACTGTGGATATCAGATGTCCGTTTAAATACCTTATGTGATGACAGTGGTTGTGACTTCTCACAACCATTCCAGGTGAGCGCATTCCCTTAAAATTTTACTCTGCAGTGTTACCACAGGTAAACACTATTGTTTTTTTTTTTTCCTTTCCTCTTCTCCTTCCAGCACTTCTGCCTTAAAAGATCTGGAAGATGGAGGCCCGCATAAAGGAACTTTGCGGAGTGACTGATACAATCCTTTCAGATGTACAGACTTTAAAAACCCGTTTTGCAAGCCTACAGGACCTCACTAATCATAATTTGCAAGTGTTTGGACAGACTACCCAGGAATTGCGAGCCAGGATTGAGGCTCAGAGGAACGAGCCCAGGCTCCTGCCATAACCCCGAGTTCTGGGATCCCCAAATTACCTCCTTTTCGTTTTGGCGGTGAACGTGAGAAATTCAGGGGATTTATTAATCAATGCAATTTATTTTTCTCTGCACATGCTTCACAATTTCCCACTGAACGATCCAAAGTGCTTACTATAATCATGTTGCTTACCAATAAGGCTTTGATGTGGGCAAACCCTCTGATTGAGACTGAGGATGATTGTTTGAATCACCTTGATGCTTTTATTTCAGCCATGGGGCAGGTGTTTGATGACCCCAATCGAGGTGCAACAGCTGAAGCAGCCATGTTAACTTTGCGCCAAGGTAAGCGTTCAGTAGCCGAATATGCCCTGGATTTCAGGAGATGGGCTCTTAATACCACTTGGGACACTTCTGCTAAGAAATCTATTTTTCGGAAAGGGTTGTCTCCACTGATTAAGGATGAACTTGCTCGTGCCGACCCTCCCACTGCGTTAGGTGACTTTATTAACTATTGTATTCGTATTGATGATCGTCTGACTGAACGCAGACAAGAGAGATGGTTCGAAAATAATCGCACTAACCTTTTACTACCTCCCTCCTCAGCTAAGGAACCTTTGAGTAGGATCACAAGGGAACCAGAACCTGAACCCATGCAGGTGGACTCTTTACAAAGACGGGTTAGTGATGCACGCAAAGAACATCGTATAAAGGAAAATCTATGTTTCTACTGTGGTAAGTCAGGGCACTTCATTATAAACTGCCCCAGCCGTTCTCGTAAGACTACTGCAGCAGTCATTCACTGTGAGTGTTGCGAGAGGAGCTCTGTCATGTCCGAGCCTCAGGCTCCAGAGAGATCTGCTGCAAGAGATCTTGATTTCTCGGACTTAAACTCTGTTAGTTCTGGGGACGATGACGGTATAAACACTGCAATTTTTCAAGTTTCCTCAGCGATGTCCCAGCTGAGTTGTAAAAGAAACAATTCTCATTGCTTCCTTTCCATCAAACTCTGGGTTGACTCAGTCTGGGTGTCTACCTCTGCTATGATCGACTCAGGAGCAAGTGGAAATTTTATGGATATCTCCTTTGCTCTGAAACAGGGGATACGTTCAGTGAAGAAGGCTACTCCACTACAGATGGAGACTGTGGATGGCTCTCTACTGACTTCTGGACCAGTGGATCAAGAAACAGAGCCTTTGAGGGTCCTTATGGGTAAAGATCTTCAGGAGAAAATGTCTTTTATGCTTATCTCTTCTCCCCACTTTCCCATTATTCTAGGGCTACCATGGCTGCAGGCGCAGAATCCTACGATTAACTGGGAGACCAAGGAATTACACTTTCCGGAGAAACAGATGAGTCAAGGAGTTTCAGCTTGCTCTGTTCCTAAAGGAACCATGTCAGTCCCTGAACTACCAGCTGTATACCAGGACTATGTGGATTTATGTGACAAGAAGAACGCTGATCAGCTTCCTCCTCACCGTCCATATAATTGTCCAATTGAATTATTGCCTGGAGCCGAGATACCTTTTGGTAAGATCTACCCCCTAGCGGGGCCCGAGCTAAAAGCTTTGAAGGATTATATAGACGAAAATTTAGCCAAGGGCTTCATACGCCCCTCTTCATCTCCCACAGGTGCACCCATCTTCTTTGTGAAGAAGAAAGATGGATCTCTGAGACCCTGCATAGACTATAGGGAACTCAATAAGGTTACTATTAGAAACCGTTATCCATTGCCTTTAATCCCTGAGTTGTTGGAGAGAGTGCGGCATGCCAAAATTTTCTCTAAACTGGATCTCCGTGGGGCCTATAACTTGGTCCGTATTAGACCTGGGGATGAATGGAAGACTGCTTTCAGGTCACGCTATGGACACTTTGAATATCTAGTTATGCCTTTTGGTCTGAGCACCGCCCCAGCCACTTTCCAACACTTCGTGAATGATATCTTCAGGGATCTCCTAGATACATTTGTGGTGATTTATCTGGATGATATTCTAATTTTTTCTAACTCCACAGAGGAACATCATGGACATGTGAGAATGGTCTTAGAACGCCTAAGACAAAACCATCTCTACATCAAACTTGAAAAGTGTGAATTCCATAGGACCGAAATTCAATTTCTGGGGTATGTACTATCTACGCAAGGGATTAGTATGGATGGAAGCAAGACCCAAGCCATCAAGGATTGGCCAATTCCTAGAAATGTGAAGGAGGTGCAGCGCTTCATCGGATTTGCCAACTTCTATAGACGTTTCATTAAAAAATTTTCTGAGGTAGTGTCACCTATCACCCAACTTACCCGAAAACAGTCTAGGTTCTCCTGGACCCCGCAAGCTCAGGAAGCATTTTCCTGTTTAAAGGATAAATTTACCACCGCACCTATCTTAGTACATCCCAACCCCGAGCTTGCCTTCATAATAGAGGTGGATGCTTCAGACTGTGCCGTTGGAGCTATACTCTCTCAGAGAACAGGTGAGAAGAATGTCTTGCATCCCTGTGCCTTCTTTTCCCAGCAGTTGTCTCCGGCTGAGAGGAACTACGATGTGGGCAATAGAGAATTGTTGGCCATTATTGCCGCCTTCAAGGAATGGAGACACCTTCTTCAGGGAACTGCACAGCAAATAGTCATCCTGACAGACCATCGTAACCTTGAATTTATCAGGTCGGCTAAGTGCCTGACTCCTCGCCAGGCTCGCTGGAATCTTTTCCTAAACCAATTTAATTTTGTCATTTCTTATAGACCAGGATCGCGCAATGGAAAGGCTGATGCACTCTCTAGGATTCATTCAGCAGAGACACGTCCACTTACTCCTCCTAAGACTATTCTTCCTGACTCTAGATTCCTGGGAGTGATTCATAATCAAGACCTACTTAAGGACATCAAGGAAGCTTACCATGCAGATTCTTTGTTGGCTCAACCCCCAAGGGACGTAAGTCTTGTCTTTAAGAATGGTGTGTGGATTCAGGGACAACGTCTGTATATACCTGAAACAGTCAGATTGAGAGTATTGCAACTCATCCACGATTCCAAGATAGCCGGGCATAGGGGAATTCTAAAGACACAAGAATTTCTTTCTCGTTTCTTTTGGTGGCCCACTTACAGGAAAGATGTTTTAAACTATGTCACTTCATGTGAAGTCTGTGCAAGATGCAAAACACCTCGCTCCTCACCAACTGGTCTGTTGCAACCTCTTCCCACCCCGTCCCGCCCGTGGGGATCCATTTCTATGGACTTCATTGTGGAGTTACCAACCTCTCAAGGGAAGAACACCATTCTAGTGGTGGTTGACCGTCTAACAAAGGCAGCTCATTTTATCCCTTGTGTCGGCTTACCCACTGCAAAACAGACATCAGACTTGATGATTAAGAATGTGTTTCGCTTACATGGAGTACCGGATGAGGTCATTTCGGATCGAGGGGTGCAATTCACTTCAAGGTTTTGGCAAAATTTCTGTGCAGCATTGGACATTAAAGTAAACCTTTCTTCTGCTTTTCATCCCCAGACTAATGGACAGACAGAACGAACCAATCAGACACTGGAGCAGTATCTCCGCTGCTTTATCTGCCACCTACAAGATGATTGGGTGGATCTACTTCCACTGGCTGAGTTCTCTTATAACAACTCTCAGAGCGCCTCCACTAAGCAGTCTCCTTTTTACTCCAATCTAGGTTATCATCCTAACATTTTTCCTCGATTTCCCATAGA